>JASJET010000089.1:0-1200000 GCA_034092305.1 Diaprepes abbreviatus | reverse complement strand
ATGCGCACGCTCAGCCAAGTACTTGGAGACTTGTTCAATAATGCTCTTATAAATATAGAATTACTTAGATTTTATGAAATTTACTGAGAACATTCTTGAATGTTCGTAGTTTTGAAAAATGTATTTAAAAAAATCGATTTTGTGAATTTCTTAAAGTGGGATGTCTCCTTAAATACTACATGTTTAAGTGATAGTCTAAATGACCAAATTATTCTATTTGATCTCATAAATGAAGATGATTTAACAGACTTTGTGACATGACGAGATTGTGTGACAACTGGAAGTGAAAGATGGAGAATCATATTTTATATCGCTTGAAATCTTCTGACAGATACATTTGATATATGTATAAAACAGGTAAGGATAGAATAGGCACGTTTGCCTGCCTAAATAATATGTTATTTGAAGAATTAAAATTTCAGGAGATATACTTCAATTTCACTTGTTTTGAAATTTCCAAGATAGAGACCAAAAATTTTCTGTCAGATTGTCGATATAGGCATTGTTCATATCAAATCTTACGTAAAGGCTATTAACTATTTATTTGCATCAAAAATATCTTGGTTTGAGATGAAGAAGCATTCGCTACATATGAACTTGAAAGTTTTTGCAAATTCCCAAAAATACCTAAAATTTCAATATTCTTGATTTAGAAACCAAGTCAAATCATACAACTCTAATATCTTTATTATGTAAGCTTATATATTAACTAAGTAATCCAATATTCAATATGCAAGGAACATTTGTCATCATTAAAAATATATACCGAAATTTTTTTTTCAGAAACGTGAGTATAACGATAAAAATATTAGATAATGTAAAATAGGAAAGATTAAGTTTTGATAGTATAAGATGCAATAAAAAAAAATTCGACTTAGTTCAAGTTAGAACGTATGTCTTAGTCAGAAAACATATATGTATTTTAATGACAAATGATTGACAAAATTTAATGTCAAATTTGTCCTCTCTCTTAATAAGTCGACGACCATGCATCTAGGCGGACATTACTAAATTAGCAAGTGTTGATGGCTGGTGACACAATGAGTTGCACAAAGTGCTGAAATTTTCTATAAAAAACGTCTTGGAAATACTTGTTTTCGGTCTAAGACACCAACGATTGCACTATTTTTGTTTCTCATGGGTCCGTTCTGAACCTAAATAAACTGCGGCCAGAATAGGCCCTATTGTACCCACTCTTGACTTATAAACACTTTAACTTAGTCTCCTGAGCCAATTTGTACAGGTCAGCTAATGAATGAGTAAGTGTCGCGTTCAGTTCAAAGTTTTCTGTCTAATTTGGAATTTTTTAACAAAATTCCAGGCTCAAAATCAATAATCGCCAGTAAAAATCTTGATGTTTTCTTTTACCCAGATGTTATATTTTAGGGGTGCTTTTCAGACAGTAACAGTTTTTCTGGCTCACTGTTCGATACTTAACGCCATTTTCATTAAGTCGCTGCCGGAACAAATATGCCTTTTCAAGCTAGAATATTCTAACGAAGGACTAGGGGATCAAGGCCGCGTCCTTACAGAAATATTTTAACGAAAAACTAGAGGAATACATATTCGTCTTTATAGATATATTATATTTATAATAGTCATCATAGTCACGTTTCTAGAATTTTAATCTAGTATGTTCCATATTGTATATAAATAGGTAGAATAGATATTAGGTTTTTAGTTGTATTTGTGCAGCAAAACGGTTAATAAGTAGTTATTAAAGAGTTGAAAGTAATTAGTGAAAAGTGTTGTTTTTATTTGGACCCAGTGAGTAAAAAAAAGATCGAGAAAATCGTAATCATACCTTGCCCTTGTCGCAGATTAAGATGTGGATTATTCTGGATCACTCAAATAACCATATCTAGATTTTTTGTAGTCTTATGTGTCAAACCAAGATGTAGGAGATCATCGACATTTTTTCTTTTTACCCACTTCTGTACCGAATATATAGACTTTTTCATTAGCAACAGAAGTCATTTTTAGGCCTTTTAATGTCTATATAAAAACAGATTCGAATATTTTATATTTTGCATTCGTTGTGAATATGTCAGATAGATTTTTCGAATATCAAGTATCTTACTCTCAATCCACACCGCGATGTAATTGAAAGCCTGTTGACATACTACGTAAACAGACCCAAACAATTATGGTATTCAAATATGCCATAAAATGTTTTTATGGAACTAATTATCCAGTACAGTCATTAAAAATCAATACAATATCTGGCTTTTAAGTATTGATTCTGCGCATTTCAATATGAAATCACAGAATTTCGGACGTTATACATCTTGATTATTTTAACCTGTTATCAAATTAATTGACTGGATATTTAAGCTACCAATTTTAAAAACAAAAGTTTAATCCTTGCCTATTAAAATTAAAGTCTCCATGATTCTGTCCTGATTACAAAAAGGTGGTTAAAAAATTATCTTCCATCAAATTATAAGCTTTCTCTTTATTCCAGACTACTCAAAGTTTATATTTTATAGCTCAAATAATTCTCATCAATTTCATAATGCAACATTGCATAAAAAAAAATCAGCTTCACTTTAAGAATACTCCTAAAACTCTTCCTCTTCAACAGCTTTAATCAATCATTAGTTTCATCAATATCTTTATCATTTAAGTATTTACTTGAGCCTGGAATGTTTTACATTCAATGTTTAGAATAGAATACAAAAATATTTTTCTTGACGAAAGCTACGAATATTGATAACAGTGTTTTTTCTTATTTCATATTAAGGTCAATGTCGCATAAATCCAGGTTAGTTGGATTTTTAATTTTAAAAAAATTGGACTGGACGTGTTGCATTTCATGTTATTTTTAAAAACAACTAAAAAGAAATCTGGTTTCAGTTTTGAAGGGATCAATAATGATACGAGAAACATATGCCAGTTGATCAGATTATCAATAGCTTAACATTGTGCCGCCATCGAACATGGCCTGATAAGGTCAAGTTCGGTGTAGTCACGAAATTATCCGGAATCAAATTTATTACGGCGGGACTTTTAGGTCGATATTTGCTATAGTAAACCTTAAGGTAAAAACTTGACAGGTTTAAATTTAATTAAAACTAAGAATGCTTTGCTTCGTTTTCAACCAGGTTCGGGAAATATTTAATATCCTGGATATACACCATCTATAGAAATATTCCTTACGTTCATTTATTTTAAAATTTTTCTTTAGCTCCTAATCCATGAGAAGGTTGATTCTTATTTTGCACATCCTACATTCATATCTGGAAAAAATAAAATAATTTAGCAAATAAAAACAAATATCAGAGTATTGACATTATCTAAACCAAAGGAAATAATAATAAACGTTTCTATGCTCACTCCGGGACCAATCTATTCTAGAATAAAGAAAACTAATCCATATCTTTATGCAAGAGTATTCAATAATATAATATATATATATATATATATATATATATATATATATATATATATATATATAACATAAAAATTTGGGAATAATGAATGAATAAATTTCATATGTAGTTTTGCTCTACGAATATTTGCTTCTAAATTACAGAGTGATAAAAATTTTCAAAAAATTCGTTTTAGTGCAATAACTTTCGAACGCCAAAAGATAATGAAACCAAATTTAACCCGAGCTTAATTTCATACTGCTATAGCAACAGTAGAGGAACTAAAATAGCTGTTGACTCAGTGGCATACGTACGGATATTAACGTAGGGTTTAAAAAAAATGTGGTCCGCCTATGGCAACATTTTTCTAAATCATTTTCTCAAATTTGATTTTTTATTTTATAACAAATTTTCCCCTTGCATCTTCTTTGTATCTCTCGTCATTTTTTAAATAATTTAATCTTTTGTAAATACCATTTTTCCATTGCATACACAGAAAAACAGAAAACACTAACACTGTTCAGTATGCTATGAAAATGATGTTAATTTTTGTTTCCATTATGCATTTTCAATTTTGTTAATTGATAAAAATGGGCCACCCATTTGAAGATATAGCAAATATGCATTTTATTTCTGATCTTGCAAACGTGAGTACAATGTTAGCTGCGCCACTGTATGCTGAACGTTTTCCGGTTCGACGCATTCCGAGGGAAGCCTTTTTCAAGAATTTACGCTCCTTTACGTGAAACCAGCTCCTTAAAGCCTTATATCTCCAGCGGAAGTCCTCAAATGTGATGACAGTGCAGCTCGAGGAACGAATACTTCTAACGATTGAGTCAAATCCTGATTCTAGTACAAGAACAATTAAAAGAATGAAGAGAATAAGCTATATGACTGCCCAACGAGTACTCCATGATAATTTGTTATACCCATACCATCTGCAAAGGGTGCAGGCACTTGCTGCCGATGATTTTTATGCTGATTTTTAAATAAGATAAACCAAAATGTTTTTGTTCACTCATCCATCATTCACTAATGAAGTTGGATTTACTAGGAATGGTATAATTCATTTCCATAAGACTCATCTATGACCCAATTAAAATCCGCAAGGAATAATACAATCCCGGCACCAGCAAACGAATTTTTATAAACGTTTGGGCAGGAACATTTGGCGATTTTTTTATTAGAGCCGTAGTACTATCAAATGGATTAGATGGATTAGCATATTTTAATTTTCTTCAAAATGAATTGCAATCTTGATTAGAAGTCCCACTTGAAATTCGCCAGAGTATGTGGTTTATGCAAGATGGAGCTCCAGCTCACTTTAGAAGAGAGGTGAGGGAATACCATAATGAAACTTTCCAGAATAAATGGATAGGTCGTGGAGGGCCAAGAGCAAGTCGTCCTTTTGGATTATAACTTACGGAGGCATTTCAAAAACATAGTTTATCCCGTTGAAACTCCTGACGTACAGGCTCTTCATCAAAGATTTGAAATTGGATTGCGACATATTCGAGAGATGCCTGGTATTCTTGCACGAGTAAGATAATCCACGAAGAAACGCACTGGAAAATGTATTGCAGCTGGGGAACAACATTATCAGTATCTTTTGTAATATTTTTGTGTTAATTAGTAATTACTTTAAGTTTGCAAATAAATAGTATTTTGTTAATTAATTAGTAGTATTTGATTTTAAACTTCTAAGAGTTTTTTTTTAAACTCTCCTGCGATAAGTTTTTAAAAATGAGTCAAAATATACCAGATAATGTTGGTGTTATATACATATTTGTTCAATTTTCTTACTATTACTATATATATATATATATATATATATATATATATATATATATATATATATATATATATGTATATATATATATATATATATATATATATATATATATATATATAATATATATATATACGTATCAATACGTTTTTTTTGTATTCTTGGGATCAGGTTCATACGTGAATGTTAAGAAACAAACAACGTGTTTTGATGTTTCGCCTTTTATTTAAGGTATTTTCAAAAAAATATTTTATATTATTTTCCCTAATTTGAAAACCCAAAATTTCCACACATTAACTGAAAAAGTTAAAAGTTAAAAGACAATTCAAAAAAATTTTTCAAGAACATATTTTACAATTAAAAACTTTTATGATTTTAAAATGATTTAAATCTTTACAAAAATGTGTAGTTACGTACTTTGAGCTTGCCATTTCTATTTCGATAATGACTGATAAAATATATTGATTGTGGTATTGGAAAAACAATTCCTTTTTTATTATATTAATTTTTCAATCATTACTCATGGAGTCTTTTGTGTTTTTTTTTTTAAATTAAAACTGATAACATATAAATGTTCTAAGGGGATATTACCATCTATTAAATTTTAAGAGGGTATACTAATTTTTAATCAGATTTGTGTAAATGTGGCTTGGGTAACTTATTCCCGTTCTGTCGTTAATTGCGTTTTTTCTTTTTTTATTTCCATCATCTTCTTTACAATTAATTTATTATAATTTTGGTCTCATCCACATATCTTTTAAAGAGTAGTATATTAAATTTAGGATCTTTGATAACTCTTTCTTCTAGATATTCCGGGCAAGGCAGAGACCTTATTAAGGAACAACTGTAAAGTCAGGAATATTGATAAAATAATAAAAGAGCGCATACACAAATTTTATAATTTTAACAATCCTTCCAACAATAATGATACAGCAAAATTTAGTGCCTTGCTGTATACAAACGGACTTTCAGAAAAAATTAAATATATTCTGAACCAACACAATATCGTAGTCTGTCACAAAGCTCAAAATAAGTTAAATTCTTTTTTTTTTTACTAAACTGAAAGGTAAAACGCCTAAAATAAATAACTCTAATGTTGTATACTCAATTCCTTGCACCAATTATCCAAAACAAATATATAGGAATAACCATACAGTTACTTAAAAATATATTAAATAGGCACAAATTTACAAAGAATGCTACGACTGCATTAAATAAACATATACGAGAAACAGGCCATTCCTTCAATGACAACAATACAACAATACTTGAACGTGACCAAAATTATAATAAATTAAGTGTAAAAGAGATGATGGAAACAAAAAAAAACGCAGTTAACGACAGAACGGATATAAGTAACCTAAGCCACATTTACACAAATTTGATTAAAAATGAATATACCCTACGTTTATATGTTATCAATTTTAATTTAAAAAGAACACCAAAGACTCCATAAAAAATGCTTTAAAAAATTATATAATAAAAAAAGGAATTGTTTTTCCAATACCACAATCAATATATTTTATCAGTCAGTATCGAAATAAAAATGGCAAGCTCAAGGTATGTACCTACATATTGTTGTAATGATTTAAATAATTTTAAAATCATATAAGTTTTTCACGGTAAAATATGTTTTTAAAAAAAATTTTTCAAATGTCTTATAACTTCTTCTGTTAATGTATGGGATTTTAATCATAATTTGTACATTTTAAATTTTAGGTTATTAAATTAAGGAAAATAATATAAAAAAAAAGATTTTTTGAAAATGCCTTAAACAAAAAGGCTAAACATCAAAACACGTATTTTTTTTAAATCCACGTATAAACCTGAAGCCAAGAATACAAAAAAAACATATTGATACATATAAGAAATTGTTCAAGAAAAACAGGAATATATATATATATATATATATATATATATATATATATATATATATATATATATATATATATATATATATATATATATGCGCGGATGTAAACATGTGATTCAGTATTAGTTCGGGAATACATTCGTTCTTTCGTTTGGTTTCTTGTAGAAATTTGTAGACGTTTTGTCAAAATCTCGTTTGGCATCTTCTCTGCTTGCTTGTTGCAGATCAACCGCCACTGTGTGCCAACTGTTGATTTAAAACCAGCAAGCACAGAAGATGCCAAATAGCATTTTGGCGAAAAGTCTACAAATTTCTACAAGAAATCAAACGAACGAACGGATGTATGCCCAGATTAATACTGAATCATTATATATATATATATATATATATATATATATATATATATATATATATATATTACAAAAAAAAATAAATAAAAAGGAAAACACAATGTCGTTTTAAGATAGAAAAATCCATAAAAACAAGACATAAGAATTATATAATTTAATATCATAAATACTTTTTATAAGGTCAGCTATATATAGTTTAAATAAAATCATAAATCTATTAAAATAAAGAGCCAGTCAATAAAGCCGGAATGAAAACTTGATTCTTAGATGTTCATACTAAACACTTATTCGGCCATATATTTTAGAGATCCCAGTCAGGCCCGCAAACAGCTTTATGGAAAATGCCAGGGTGGCGCTCATAAATCAATAAAGTTGGTGTATCTATCTCTTTTCAATTTATGAACGGTTTTACGCTGGTCTCTGTCTGATAAACCAACTTATACGATTTCACTGCGATATTTTCATTAGGGAGCTCGTTAATTTTGTGGTTGCTGTTCCTATGAAGATTTGTAGATGGTTAAATAGGTTTGGTGTTTTGTTGATTGATTTTTAGCTAAGTAACTGAAATTCTAAAATATGGAATATTTTTATTATGTTGGGATAATAATAAAGAGATGCTAAATTTGTTTACGCGACACAAGCTGGGGGATTTCCTAAAACCTCCATGAAACTTCATAAAACAAATACTCACGACAACAAAAGTATTATTAATTATTATATTTAAAGTAGTTTCAACAAATCAAAACTTTTGTCTCCATAACACTGATAGTTTATTTAAAAAAAGCAAAAAAGAAATCATTTAATAATTAAGTTTTTACTTGCAATGTGTTAGGTGTTCTTTTTACAAAATCAAGTAAAATTGGCAATCATGGGATAAACTTAGAATGATTCTGTACTCTTAAGATCTAAAAATTTTCTTATTCCTAATATAAGACTTTATACCTAGTTTAAAAACGTAATTATTTTTTCACCAGTTTTTCATATTTGACTCAAAGATGGACTTGATGTATTGTCTTTCATGATTTTTCTATATATATATATATATATATATATATATATATATATATATATATATATATGTATGTGTGTGTGTATACAGATGTTAGGTAGAAATAACGTCTGGAAACTTAAGGAGGTGATTTTATATGATAAAATAAAGTTTTTAAGCAATGTAAAAATATATCAATATTTCAGTTGTCTTGCTTTGAAGTAAATAAAGTTAAGCTCAGGCGCGATCCAAGGGAGGGGGAGGTGGGGGCGATCGCCCCCCGCAAGAGCTTGGAGTTCAGGAAAATAAACCCGATTATGCATCTTATACTATAGTTTATTCAAGAACTAGAGAGAGTAATAAATCATTTTTTACCCTTTTCTTCTTCGCAAATTACCTGTGTTCTTTAGTCCGGTGTGTTTGACAAAATCTGTTGGACACACATATTTTTCATAGGAGTGGGTTAGAAATTTTATAATCAAAAATACCAGTCTATAATAATGGACCATTTGGGTTGGATAACAATAGATATTTGGATGTATGAAGTGTTAAAAAGGATCTTAATCCTTTTCATAGGCGTCGGAAGGAGGTTTATTTTATGACTAAGTATTTATGGCATTGAATATTATTTCGGTAATAAACCTAAAATAGAAAGTTTTTATAATTTGATTTTATTTCCTATAATTTCTTAATAATTCATATACATTAGAAAATATGGATAATTTTGACATATTTAACACAAATCACAACTGTACTTTTATTATTTTTAATTTTGGCATAGAAACCGTTTTAGGTATATTCAGACTAAAACGTGACCCTTTTCTCTCAAAAAATTCTAAGTTATAACTTAAATACTTACAAAATACCCATTGTCAAAAATACAAGAAGATCAAAATTCGTAAAAAAATAAATTCGTCCATATAATATAAATTTTTTTTTGTGGATATCGGTCATTTTATTATTAACTAAAAACATTTTTTAGGACATTTGACGTTTCAGTTTATTTATTTCTTAAACCATCTGCAGAATTACAATTAAACACTAAAAATAGATTCAAATGTAATTAATTTTTATATGTTACAGAAAATTTAAATTATAAATTGTGTTTAAGCTGGTAAACAGTAAGTATCCAATTCGTAATTAGAGTCAGTGAAGCTATCTTCGCTCAAATTAATTATAATTGGTTCCTCTATCTCACCGATCATGAGATCGAGTTTCCACATTTTCTTTTATTCTTTTATTATATGGATTTTTCCCAATTTTCGGCGGTACTAACTTTATTCAAAAAAGTCTTGAAAAGTTCAGTTAAATTACTAATTTTGTAAGTTGTGTTATTTCTAGCGACTCTACCTTTTACTTAAGAGAGATATTTCCTTCTCCAACGGACATTTTTAGGACGATCTATAAGAACAGATTTTCTCCCTGGTTTTTACCAGAATAAAATTAAGTTCTCTGAGCAATTTCCAGAGCTCAGTTCTTTTAATTTTAGGTAAATCCCGATCTTCATTGATTTTAGTTAGAATTTTGTCGACGTTTGGGATCTGCTTCTCATAATAAAATGTATGTCCAACTCCTTTTATTGCAGTTTACATCTCTTCTTGCAACGGGGCTTTTCGTCTGCCTGTGATCGAATGAGGCTTGGGAGTACTAACAATTCCAGTCGTTTTTTTCTCCCTCATTATTCGGTACATAGTGGATTTGCCAACTCCTGTCATGTTGGAATAGATCTAAACAGAGCTTTTAACATTATCATCTGGATATTAATATCTTAAGGCATCATAATAAGTTTTTCGTTGAGGAAAAAATGCCCGGGTTTAACGATATTGGAATAAACATAGATATGGAAGCCATAACTTTTGGGTATCTCACTAATCTCAAATAATATAAAAAAAATAAGCACAAACAAGATAAATCACTAAGGACACACTGTAAGATGTACTTTGCTCACTGACAGAAATTAAATTGAACTATCAGAAATGTTATTGCCTCAGTAAATTTATAAAAGAATATAATGTTTAAATATAATTAGATTTACGGCAGTCCTCAGTTACCTGCGGCACTGCAGCAGGTACGTTAGGGGTTTCGGTAACAGTTTTATTACTCTCTCTAGTTCTTGAATAGAATATAGGAATGTGTATGCTTGCAATCGCCCCTCGCCTTCCCAAGAGCTTTGAGTTTAGGAAAATAGATCCGATTCTGCCTTGTATATTAGGAATGTGTATGCTGCTCGCATCCCCCCCCCCCTGTCGGCAACTGGTTATTTTCTTGTGATGGCCCCCCTCCTTCTCCAGGAGCTTCAAATTCAGAAAAATAGACTCAACCCTGCCTTTTACACTGAAAATGGGAATGTTGGTGGTGTCTCCCCAACCGTCGAGAATTTGATTTCGCTTGCCATACTGTACTTTTCTGATATCACCGCCCCGAGAGAGGTTGGATACGCCCCTGGTTAAGCTTATTATTTAATTCATGTTCGATGGATTAAGTTGATATTTAAATTTGATATAAAGATTACGAGGGTGGTTCAATAAGTAAAATAGATTAGTAACAGATGGCGACACTATCATTTTTAAATGCATACCATTATGTAGCTGTACTCTTTGGAGGAACCTCTACAAAGTTTCAGCATAATACGATGGTTAGTTTATATATGGCAGTTACTGGAAGCAGGTCATCACACCATTGCTATACATTATTGAAGAGGACGAGTTTTAAGCAGTGATTAAACATTTTTATATGAAATAGTGAACAACTGAGTTGGATGCTGTTCACAGAAGTTTTGCCCTGAATTTAAAAACAATTTATTTTCGGATAATCGGGTTTAAACGTGGTCGAATATCAACTAAAAAAATTTTATCTTATTTACTTTAGCCTAGGAAGCAATAGATTATTTTTGTAAAATACTCATTTCCATTCCCTCCAGGAAATATTGACTCATACCAAGTATATAAAGATACCAAAAGTATGGAGCTCTGTGGGGACCTTCTCCATGTTATCGGGTCCTAAGTGACATGGTCTGCTGTATTTCTCACAACCTTTCGGAGGGTTCGCGAGGTTGCAAGGCGAACTGTTTTCTGAATCGGTTTATACAGATGCTCACGAAAGCCCAGATCCTTGATATTCTGCAGGACGTTCTTTGGTATAACTCCAGTTGTTGATAATATTATGGGAATCATTAGGGCACTGTTCACTGCCTATTGTCTTCGAATTTACACTTCTCGATCTCTGTATTTGGTTATCTCCTCGTTGTATTTTGGCATTAGGTTGTTATTGTTAGGTATAGAAATGCCAATTATTGTACTTGGGCTAGAAATTTTATTTGTTAATATAGTGTTTGGTTTATTATGAAGAACTGTCTGATCTGTTAGAACAGTTCGATCCCAATATAGCTTAAACTCGTTGTTCTCAAGAATAGGCTACGGGTTTTATTTGTAGTAAGGAACTTATCATACCTGCAATGGATTTAACTTATCTGCTAACTCTTGGTGGAGTATCTTAGCGGCAGAGTGGTGTCTTTCCTTACACTCTGCTGGACTGTCTCTGATGTTCAACAGCCATATCTAAATTGTCCTGAAAGTAACCAGTAATTCGATGCTAAGTTGTCAACATTGTCCCGACTGACCTCATTTGGATGCCGTCCATGAAGTGGCTTCTGTAGCGAAGCTTGTAACTTATCTTGGTCTGTTCGATGGTAAGAAACAATATCCCGTTCCCTCAGCTGTAGCAGGGTTGAATCGTCGCCTCCCATAATGCCCGATGTAGTGTGGAAGAGTCCGCTAACTCGTGGAAATATGAATGCAAATTTATTTTTTGTTGTTCGAGCTGCTTACCAATATCCATCAGTCTTTCTCCTTGATGTCTTGGCAGCATTGTACGCTCAATAGCACTTCGAGGGTGGTATATGTATGCTTTTGTTAAGAGTGTTTTTATTTTCTTTTGCAGGTTTTCGTTGTCCATCCTGCTCCATTTTTCAATTCTAAAAGTTCAGAGCATGCGTACCTGTTGAGCGCCTTAAACAAATTTCTCCTATATAAACTAGTTCGTAATACCCGCCTTACCCTCCTGACAAATTCGTTGGTCAGTTCAGTCTTCATAGTGCTATGGTTAATTCTGTTAGCTTGTTGCGTACCTAGCTATTTGTATGTTTATTCTGCTTCCCCTGCAGCTATAGTTTCACCGGTATGTATCTCAAATATCCTGGTTGTATCTTGCCTGTAACGATGTTCAAAATACGGCACTTCTCAAGTCCCAATTGCATACCAATATGCCCGGAGAACTCCTCTACAGTTTTAAGCATTTGTTCCTGGTAGAAGCAATCAGTTTAAGATTATCCATGCATTCGTTGTTATTTCTAATACTAAAGTCGTATCTGGTGGAGTTCAAACGGCGTGAAAATAGGTCCATTCTAAGGCAGAACCACAATGGGCTTAGTGAATTGCCTTGAAATATTCTCCTTCGTATTGGGAATGTATTAGTTTTGATGATATCGCTGGATGGCACTTGCAATTCGATCCTAGTTCTCCACGTTGACATGATGCGTTCTAAAAGAGAAACAAAATTAATATCAACTATATACATTCTCAATATAGTTGTGAGCCACTTGTGTGGCAATAAGTCGAAGGCTTTCCTGTAGTCCATGTAGGCAGCAAAGAGGTTTCTTCGATTGGTACAGGCTTGGTTACGTAAAACAAAGTCAATAATCAATTGCTCCTTGCATCCCATTGCTTCCCTGGTGCATCCTTTCTGTTGAGTTGCATCTGGTTTATATACGGGTCCAAATATGATTATGGTTTAGGAGCCAGATACACGGAGCCACCCTCAAACTCAACACAACTGAGGAAATGGGCCGCATACCATGGTACTCTAGGCAGAAATACATTGAATTGATACTTTTCTTCGAGATAATTCGACGAGCCGTTGTAGGAGCAGGATCGTTCTTATCTTCTACGTACGTCAAACAGCTCTAAAAAAGCTCACATGTCATCAGATAACATCAAAACAGGATTTTCTTCAAAATCCTATCTCTCTGGCGAAATTCAACGAGGTTACTCGTGGGTATTAGAACACAAAGGCATCCAAGACAATAAAAAAGAGGACTAACTTGCAAAACAAAGGTGTGCTAACACATTTATTGGATCGGAATCAGCGTTTAGCATTACTAAAGTTGACATTCGTGGGTGGATATTCTAGTAGATAAATCATCAATAACAGACCGACTGTAACCACTCTGCAGGTGATAGACACAGCAAATTAGATCTGTGTAAACTATCCGGAAAACTATGCCGCCAAATCTTGTGGCGAAGAGAATAAAACAGCCTTAGATATCATATTCAAATTCGAAGCTTTAACCTACTTGAGACACCTTTAAGAATTGATCGGCCCTGGAGGCCTGCTAAATCTGATCAATCAACCTGGTTACATAGAACAAATATAATACGTAACACAATAAGTCTATGTTGCAGTGCAAGGGCTTCCCATCACTACCCTGTTATATGATTTAATGAAGCAGTCAACTCTATTAGTTAAATTTTTAAAGACGAGAAATGAAAATAAATTTACATATATCTTGTTTGTCGCAGCAGTATCAGGAATACATCTGTTATTTAGATTGAAGTTACATCACTTGAATTATAATTATATATAACATTGTATCATTTATTATTATAATAACAGTATATTAAGTATAAGAATTTCTCTTGCAAAATTTAGAGTATAATAGAATCTCTCCTGGTCCTTTAAGTTGTGAAATATATATTGTCCTAAACCTAGTCTCTGTATAGCTGATTGTTATTCACTTTCTTGTGTTCAAGGATCAAAATTATATTCTTTCTCTATTCAAATTTCTGCAGTGCTTATTATAAAAGAGATTAATTTTATAGCTGGATTTCGATTCATTTCATCTCTGAAATGGTTTTTTAAAAATTAAACAAAAGAAAGCATATATTAAATATAAAAATTGTGACTACTATTCAATTTTTATGTTTAAAGATATTAAGTTTTACTTCTTTTTTATAAATGTTTTACAAATATTATCATTATAACGATCATAATTTAAGAGATTTTAAATGTAAATATATTTTTTTTTGAATAGGAAAATGTCTTCTTTCCTGATTTAACATAGTGTTACAAAAAGTAATTTTAATTTCAATTGAAACTTTTATTTTCGATAAAAGCATGAAACTAATAACCAAAAAAAAATAAACCATATTTATATTTCTGCACTCTGTCATATTGCAACAACTCAATCTGCTTCTTAAAATATTGACACATTTTTAACACCACAACTTTTAACTTACAGAGGTTCTTGCAAATCTCAATAAAACTCGATATCCCAAATTAAATCATCAATCAGTAATAGCACCGTAACCCGTAAAAGAGAATCGCTTGTCTTCAGGTGGCTCATAAAATCCAACACATGTTCCGAAAGTCATTTAAATACAATTGAACAATCGGTGGACCCCAAAAACCCATAAACATTACGACAAAAAAGCACCTTGTAAACATGCCATTAAGTGGCGAAAAAGACAACAACACTATATCTTAAATCATCATCTACGAATTTATGGATGCTGCTCCATTCGTCAGCTCGCCCTTTGTGATACAGCACATTATCTGTTTCTCTCTATTCCACACAAATTCCGATGCGCAGGAGAAAGAAAGCAAACTCTGAACGTGTGCTCGCAATGATTTACGGAGAGATTACGTTAAGAGGCCACTTGTTATTGCCCATAACTTTTGATTCAAGTGGTTTGGTATACACGTAAACGGCTTGTGAAACAAAAATGAAATGTTTAAAGGAAATATGGGACAAAGGTGAGGTGAAAAATTTAGTTATTTTCGGAAAAATAAGGTATATGTATTATCATTATATACGCCTTTCTTCGTTATATAAATAAAAAAGATTAGAAGGTTTGTGGCCATTTTTGAATAAGTAAAATTTGTGGGCTTATATCTCAAAATAAAACTGAACAGTTGCATTAAAAAGCTAAAAATAATTTTCATCTGCAATGAATTTTAATGACTATAAATTCAGTTATATAAATTTTGTAAGAAGGAGGTCAAATTTAAATTTGGAGACGATTTTTGCAAACTATATAAAAATATTCTTAACTTGAGCAACCAAAAATGAAACAAAAATCAAAAATTATGTGAAAAATTTAATAATATGGACTAAAATCGTTGTTAATAGAATATTCGAAGTTAGAGATAAAACAATCTACGATCGACAGATACTATAGATATTAAGACTTTGTCAATATACAAGACGTTATACAGAGCATAGCGAGAAAAAAAATTGGACACTCCGAAGAGGAGAGACAAAAATTGAATGACAGATGCAATTTTACAGTTATATGAGAATAGCAAAATAACCAAAATATTAAAGTGAACAAAGAAACAAACGAAAAGGTCAAAATGAAAATAAAAGTGACTAAACAAAAATAGATTGGAAATTTAGTAGATTAGAAGAAACTATAGAGAAAAAAATCAACGCAATATGTTGGAATTTTGGGGCTAATGATGTGGGCCCTCCGGATCACGGAACGATAATGCCGCAGGGATGGGCTCGGAATAAATCCGGACAAGGCCGAGGTAGTACTCTTTACAAAGAAGAGGAAAATGTGGAGACTTTCCACAATTACATTGATGGGAAGGACTCTTCAACTTAAGGGGACAGTTAAATACCTGGGAGTAATTCTGGACTCACGACTGAGCGGGAATGATCATATTGAGGCTCGAACCAAGAAAACCATATGTGCTTTCCGGGCTTGTAAAGGAGCCTTTGGGTGTACATGGGGATTGACACCTAAAGTGCTATTTTGGAAATACACTATGGTGATCCGCCCCATGATAACGTACGCCGCTATTGTATGGTGGCGTAGTACAGCAAAACGGAACCACATTCTCCAACTTGACAAAGTTCAGAGAATGGCTTGTGTGGGAATATTGAGTGCGATAAGAACTGCTCCCACCAAGGCTCTGGTCACTTATACATAGAGAATGAGGCCCTGAAGACTGTTAATCGTCTCAGTTGCCTGGGACACCTTGGAATTGGAACGGGTGGCGACTCAAGTGTCTGGGAAAACGCGGTGGAGAGGTGTCCATCACTCTCCATGCGGACAGACTACATGACGCCGCTTTTAAAATCCTGGAGATATTTCTGCCAAGTAGAGAGAATTGAGAGGGAGAACAAAATCTTCCGAAAAATGGATCCTGGTGGTATACTGATCGATCTCAATAAGGTGAAAGAGCTGGAGCCGGAGTATTTGGCAGAAACACAGGAGTTAGAGAGTACTACCTTCTCGGACAATGTGCGACAATTTTCACATCGGAAATTTATGCTATTCTGCAGTGTGCCCATTTCTGTGAGAGAGACATAGACAGAAATAGAGTAATAAATATTTGCTCAGACAGCAAAGCTGCGATATTGGCACTGAAGTCCAGTGTCGTGACTTTGCGACCGGTATCTGAGTGCAAGAATGTACTAAATGGTATGACAAGGAAAGGCTGCACAGTCCCGGGTCACTCGGGCATACGCGGGAATGAGGAAGCAGACCGTCTGGCAAAGTTGGGTTTGGCGACTGAACCCTATGGACCCCAACCAATATTAACTGTCCCAATTGCTATTGGCAAAAGGGAATTAAAATCATTGCTGAAAAGCAAATTTATTGAATCGTGGAGGGGAGCTCCTGGAATGAGATGTGTTAAGGAACATATAACTGGGCCTAGTGCACGGCATACTAAGGAGCTTCTCTCCTTGGGAAGGAAAGACCTGCGAATTGTGGTAGGATTGTGGACAGGACGTTGTCACGTCAGGGGCCATCTTCATAAAATCGGTGTCGAAGGCGACTCAATATGCAGATGGTGTTTGGAGGAGGATGAAACTGTTGACCATGTTCTTAGAGATTGCCCAGCACTCAACGGACTGAGACAGAGATATTTCGGAGATACAGTTTTGTTACCGGAAGCAGTTAGGCAAGTTCAATCAACGAGACTACTTGGATTCGCAAAGGCGATCAGCTTCGAATAACCTGCAGATATGGTGGGATGTAAAAGGCCCAATTGAGGTCTAGACATCGATGATCTACTATCATCGTTCATTCATTCATGTTGGAATTTTGTATTAAAAATTTATTTTCTGATGATCAATGCGAAACCAACATTTTGCATTTTGGTGGACGGAAAATTCTCCACAAAGCGTTGGAACAAACAATGATATAAAAACAATAAGATTTGACGAAATTCGGTCAGATTAGTTAAAGTCAACATTTATAACATTCTTTAAAAGTCAAACGCATAAAATGTGAGCGTCGAAAGAGCTTAAGAATCCATACCATAAAAGTATTTTCACAAATTATTCATACCAGAATGCAAACAAAATTGGATCTAAATCTAAATAAACCTCAGTTTGGTTTTAGATATGGGTATAAAACATGAATGACTATAAAAATGTTCGAAACCTGATGCTAAAGTTATTCAACTTATAAAATATCTCTACTGGAATCAAATACCTTACATCAGCCTTAATGATATGGTATGTGAAGATATCAAAATTTCTGAAGGAATCAAAAAGAGTTGCATCCCTTCACACTTATCGTTCAATTTATATTCTCTACATATTTTTGAGAAGATTTGAGAAGAATATAATAAAGGCATCAAAATAAATAGTAATCTTTCTTACTTGAATGATACTGCTCTGTTAGCCCATAAGTTCGAAGACCTACAGGTAGAGTCAATAGTCTCTTGGACTTTATATAAATCGGAAAAATAATATATTTATAGTAATTTATAGGAAAAACATTTAAAATATTGAACTAAATTTACAGTTTGAACCTATCTACACAGCTTTAAATATATAGACATTAATGATGCATGGGATCCGGAAATAAAAATTAAAGTTCCAAAGGGTTTTTAAATACATATACTAAGCATTAGAACACGATGGCCATCTACAATGTGTTATGATCTTTTTACCTTTACCCATAGATTGAAAAATTGCACATTAAAAATATCAACTTTGTATAAAGTGGAGACTCTTGAAATGTATCGGGTACTGAAAATATCTTGGATGGATCAAGTGACCAATAAATAAGTTTTGATAAGGACTAATAGAGAACTAAAACTACTAACAGCAATCGAAAAATAAAGTCATTATAAGGAGGTCGTATTTTCTGAACCAATAAATATTAGTTTTAACAACTCATTGTGGAAGGTAAGATAGAGGATAAACGAGGTAACCTAACAAGACCACTCCGGTAAAAAATTTCATACACCAGAAGCTGCGATTCTCATTCATTTAGAGTAGATAAGATTACTATGTGATGATGGTCAATCTTAGATACAAGATGATATAAAAAGAAGAACAATTTTTTTGCTTCTTGGTGCATTTTTACGAAGCTGGTTTAAATTGGTCGACTTAAGGCTGCGGTCACAATAGTTCTCAATTCATCACATTATTTGCTCTTCCAAGTACAGAAGAATGATTGTAGTAGTCAAGTTGCAAACATGCTAGTAAAAAGTCGGCAATCACAGATTTAGACTCGTCAAATTACTTGCTGGAAACAAACACTTTACTGATACTTGAAGCCTATAGATATGTCTGAATTAATTCCTTTTATAAAGATAGATACATGGTGAATTACATACACTGTGCCACAATGCAGGTAAAACCTTAAAGATGTATTAAGTAATTTTAAGATCCTTTTTGTTTTTTGATATTTACTGATAAAACTGAAAAACACAATCGTTGAAATTCTTAGAAACACAAGGCTTGTAAAATAGTTTCACGTGACCGCAACCTAAAAACCACATTTTAACACAGTAGAAAAAGGAAGATACCATTTCATTGAGATACGATATAAACAGCGACAGCTCCACAAGGCTATAATTTTACGGGACCTCCTTAGAGAATACTGAAAATCTTATCTAAAAAATATATAGCCATGTATAACCATAAAATTGAAATCTTTGTTAATTTTTGCGGAAAAATGCTGAAAATTACTGTACAATAGATAAATATTTATTTTAGCCCTCCAACTTTTAAGTTAAGAAACAACAGAAATCTCAAAGAGTCTACAACAAGAAGTTGGGTAAGCAGTAAATAAATTCCTGTCATTTTTTTGTAATGATTTACGATTTCTGGATTGGTGGGTTGTCCAGAAAAATATTTAAGAAGTTGATGCAAATGGCTCTCAAAAGTTATTTACTCATCTCATCTAACAAAAACTACTTTATTGGTAGTTTCAAGGTTTATGCTTACCAATAGTGCTACAATTTAGTGTATGATGTCACCCTACTGAAAGACCTCGAACAAATCTGATAGCAAATGGCTTTCAGCCAAATCTGTTTGTCGATATTCTTACAAGAGTTTATGGATCCATTTTAATTCTGTTGTCAATTGTTTACATATGGATGTCAAGGTTGAATATTTTGATTTTTGATAACTCACACAGTTTTTTGTAATACATCCTATATTGGCCAATACACGATTATATTTATTGAGTCTAAAAGGAATATGGTGATATTAAATATTAATGTTGACTTCTTTTTATTTAGAGATTTGAAAAAAGCACCCTCAGTTGTAAAGGGTTGATTGACTGACTGACTAAATGAATGATATAACAGCCTAGTGAATTATTTCGTTGCTTGTCGTATCTGTTCTATGTGAACAGGTTTAGTTGCCTTAATTAGATTTAGCAGTCTGTTCACTAGTTTATCCTCTGGCTATAAATAGGTTGAATTGATCGATCCTTGAGGGTGTTTCTAGTAGGTTAGGACTTCGCATTTGAAGATGGCGGGTGAGGTCTTTTCATCCTCTTTATCACAGAGTCTACATTTTGGTTCTTTATTAAAGATGCTCATTGTGTGTAGATGTATCTTTAAGCTACAATGGCCAGTTATTAGTCCCACCAAGAGCCTTATCCGTTGCCTGCTGAAACATAGGATTTTACAGCTTAGTTTGCCGGATAATTTGCTTAGTAATATCTGTGTCTGTAGCTCACAATGTGACTCTAGTGGGCCGGATGTTGATGGTAGATAAACACCTACGAATAGCAGTATTAGTAATGCCAAATAGTGGTCTAATAAATGTGGTAGAATTTGACTTTCAAGTTGGTCCGCTTTTCCATTTTCTAGGATGTCGTTATGTCGTGGTACCCACGAGAAGTAACTTCGTTGTACTTTGCCAGAGCAATAAGGTTTTCAAGACAATCCGAGACTTGTTTTAATGTTATCTGATGACATGCGAGTGCTTGAAGTGCTGTTTGACAGTTGCAAAAAATGAGATCGGCCCTGCCCCTATAGTCCTCGTCAGATTCTCTTCAGAAGTCTGTGAAAGGGTAATAATGCCTATTTTGAATATCGATGAAAAAATTAAGAACCCGAACTTAAATCCTTCAATGAAAGCTGTGATTTTATAGAGAAAATTAATCAATCTGCAGACACATTACGGAATTAAATAAGCAAGTGAAAATTTCTCTTTTGATTAGATAGAAATGTACTACCGAGTCAATGAGGCAATAGAAACGTGACTGAAGAAAATGTAGTTTTTTATACTTTATGTAGTTTTGGTATATCGCGGACTATACATAAGTGAACCAATGAACCGAGTTCTTTTTTATCAATTTTTGTAGATGTCAAAATAATTAATAATAATTATTGAATAGAAACGATATTTAAACATAACTTCTTAAATGAGAAAAATTATCTTTTGATGACTGAAAACCTGTTAAAAGAAATTATAAGTCAATAAATATTTATTTTCTGTTGTGAAAAGCTGCTATCTGACTGAAGCTGAATTTTAATGCATTTTGTTACCAAAAGGTAGCCAAAAATAATAACAATAGAGCCCATAATAAAAATAGAAAAGTAACAAATATCTATAATAGAAAGTAAAGTTTTGTTATAACATTCATAGTAATAGATGGTTTAAAGTTATCACTGCAAGAATATGAAAAAAAAAATCCAAAAATTCCTCAATTGTAAATTTTCCGAGGCTATACTAATTTTATTTCTAAAGTTTATCAAAATAGAACCCTCAGCAGTTGATCATACTTTAAAAATATTGCCTACTAGTGTTTTTGAGTGGCATAAGGTGTTCACTGAGAATCGTGAAGACGACTATGATAAGAAACGTCATCACCATTAACTGATGATAATGACGTTACTCAAGCAAAGACTGTGATGCTCAAAAACCATCGTATCTCGATTAGAAAGCGGTGGACATCAAGACTTTTAAACCCTGTGATAATGGTGAAGAAACTGAGCCTAAAACAAGTCGCTTCTCTTACTGAATTTTGTGTAAAAAAAGGATGGAAAAACTAGGTTAAGTAAAAGTGCACCTAACAAGGATGAACTTCCCCTTTTCAGAAACAACTTTTATTTTGGAATTATATTGTTTTCATATTTCTGCTTACCTGAATAAATATTATTATCCCATACAATAAGCCTAACAGCATTCTTGTCCCTTACATAGTGGTTGTTAGGGACAGCGACATCTGTTAGCGTTGCTCGTTTGAATATTTTATCTACTAAAATGAGACGGTCAGACGTGTTATGTACAACAGTATGATCCGTAAGACTAGTTCAATCTCAGTACAGCTTGAACTAGTTGTTCTCCAGTGTAGGTTCCAGGCTGTATTCCGAGTACTTCACTTTCTCTACATACAAGAGTTTGAATTTCTCTGCCAACTTCTGATGATCTTGGTGCCTGAATCGTATTTTTTTTTGTACTTCTATGAAGCAAATGCTTATCATCCTCCAATTATGTGCTGGATTGTCTCTGACATTCGACATCCATATCAGAATTGGCTGCTTTGGATCGAGAAGTCTCTGTTTATCTATTTTAGATAGTTTCTCGTTGGGATAACTTGATCTTAGATCTAGGAAGCCTTCGATTTCAGGAAACATTTGACCTGAAGTCAAATAGTAGTTCGACGCTAATTTGTTGACATTTTCCTGGTTGGCTTCATTTGGGCCTGATCCATGATAGGACTTCTGTAGCCAGGCTTGAAGCTTGGTCCGGTGATGAGAAGTTGGTTCATGGTACCACAACTATAGCGGTGTTGAATTATCTGCCCCACATATTGCTCGGTGTAGCATAAAAAAACGCAGTTCGTTAGTTATACTATTCTTTCGTGGTATTTTGATAGCCTAATCCGTTCTGTAGTATTACGAGGACAATATTTGTGTGCCATTGTCAGGGGTATTCTGTCTTTCCTCTGTACACTTTTTATGTCTGTCCTGCTTCATTTTACAATTCCGAACAAGTAATTAAGTGCAGAGCATATATAAGCATTGAGTGCCTTAAATAATTGTTTACTGTTTAGATTGGTTCGCATTACCTGCCTCGCTCGAATTCTTTGCTTATTTCGGCCTTCATAATTCATTAGTTAATTTTTTTTGCCTGACTCATGCCCGAGTATTTATAGCTCTGTTCTGCCTCCATTGAAACAATAGTTTGACCCTTCTGCATTTCAAATACTTCCGGCTGTATATTTCTCCTAGTTGTGTTCGAAATGCGGCATTTATCAAGGCCGAAAAATATTCCTATATCTCCGAAGAAATTCTCCACTATCTAGAGCATTTGTTCCTCCACGATGGCAGCCATCACCTTAGGATCATCCATATACCAGGGGTGGAGTCAGCCTTTCTCTTTAGGAGGGGGGAGATATCACAAGATTACAGTATGACACACGTCAGCGACATTTACGTTCCTAATGCAGAAGACAGGGGCGAATCTATTTTTCTGTATTCGAAGTTCTCGAAGATCCATGGGGGCGCAATCGCCTCCACCGTCCCCCCCCCTTGAATCTGCACCTGCTATATAAAGAAAATGATTTAGTTTTACTATCCCTTTACGACTGTTCCTAGTGAACCTGGCTGAAATGATTTTAATGGACAAGTGCAACATTAAGTGAGGAAAACTTTGAATCCAAAAAACATAAGAATATTTTTTTTTATTTTATTACCAAAAGGGCGAAGATAGGATATATTGCTTCATTTCGGAAGATAATTATTTCTCTTGTCGATTCCAAAGTAATATCGCTTAGTTTTTATCCCTAACAATCTTATTTAAAGGTTTGTTTATTCACATACATATATGCTATAAATTGTAACTATATTAAATGCAAAATAAAATGGGGTATCCTGAAAGTCCACCTTCCATAGCAACTGGATAATTTTCACAACAAATCTTTTTAATGAATCTGGCTGTCAGGAAATACAATCCACGAATATACAAAAAACATTTTTTTTTCGTTAGTTCTATTTTAGCTTACTTAAATCGTAATTTACTTTACTCTTTTGCTAAGAAAGGATGATAGAATATTTTTGGTTGCATTTTATCCATATAACCTCTCGGAATCTTCTAGATTATCACAGTAACAGCCAATTTTTCAATTATAAAAGTAAGAAATATGTCACTTATTGCATTCAAGTCATGGTTTTGCAAGTGAAAGTTTTTAATATCACACTTTTGTGAATGAAAATTTCAAAATACGTAAATACTTAATTTGCTGTATAGATATTTAAAATAGCACACGTTTCATTTTTGGTTATATGTTCTTGAAAGTATGTATTTTTTTAAGGGAAAAAATATAGTTATGGTATCAGGGAAGAGAAATGTTTAATTTTGAAATTTGAAATTCCATTGCATGTCTATAAAGAAACCCACAAGGGGGCAGGGGCGGATCCAGCTTCTCTCTTTGGGGGGGGGGGGGCGGTGATATCACAAAAGTATAGTATGGCAAGCGAAAGCAAGTTGTCGACGGGGGGGGGGGACATCAGCAATATTCCTTTTTCTAGTATAAAAGGCAGGGTCGGGTCTCTTTTTCTGAATTTGAAGTTCTTGGAGAGGGGGGCGATCACAAGAAAAAACAAGTTGTTGACAGGGGGGAGGATGCGGGCGGCATACACATTCCTAGTATAAGAGGCAGAATCGTGTCTATTTTCCTGAACTCAGGGCTCTTGGGGGGAGTGGCTATCGCAAGCATACACATTCCTATACTCTATTCAAGAACTAGAGATAGTATTAAAACTGTTACCGAAACCTCCAACTTACCTGCTCCAGTGCCGCAGGTAACTGAGAACTGCCGTGAACCTATTTATATTTAAACATTATAAGGTTTTATAAATTTACTGCAACAATAGAGTTTCTGATTTCTGTCAGTGAGCAAAGTACACCTTACAGTGTGTCCTTGGTGATTTATCTTGTTTGTGCTTGTTTTTGTATTATATTATATGAGATTAGTGAGATGCCCAAAAGATATGGCTTCCACATCTATTATTATTCTAAAATCGTTAAACCAGGGCATTTTTTCCTCAACGAAAAACTTATTACAATGATTGTTTATGATGCTTTAAAATATCAATATCTATATAATAATGATAAAAGTTCTGTTGAGATATGTTCCAACATGACAAGAGTTGGAAAATCTACTATGTACCCAATACTGAAGGAGAAAAAAACGACTGGAATTGTTGATACTCCCAAGTCACATTCGATCACAGGCATACGAAAAAGCTCGTTGGAAGAAGAGATGTAAACTGCAATAAAAGGAGTAGCACATACATCTTGTTATGAGAAGCAGATCCCAACCGTCGACAAAATTCTAACTAAAATCAATGAAGATCGGGATTTACGTGAAATTAAAAAAACCGAGCTCTGAAAATTGCTCAGAGAACTTAATTTTTGCTGGGAAAAAACCAAATAGAAAATCTGTTCTTATAGATCGTCCAGAAAATGTCCCTTGACGAAAAAAATATATCTCTCAAGTAAAAGGTAGAGTTGCTAGAAATAACACAACTTACAAAATTAGTAATTTAACAGAACTTTTGAAAGATTTTTTGGAATAAAGTTACTGCAGAAAATTTGGAAAAATCAATATAATAAAAGAATAAAAGAAAATGTGGAAACTCGATCTCATGATCCGTGAGATAGAGGAACCAATTATAATTAATTTGGGCGAAGATAACTTCACTGACTTGGATTACGAATTAGATACGTAATGTTTACCAGCGTAAACACAATTTATTATTTAAATATTTTTAACATATAAAAATTAATTACATTTGAATCCATTTTTAGTGTTTAATTGTAATTTTGCAGATGGTTTAAGAAATAAATAAACTGAAACTCAATGTCCTAAAAATGTTTTCAATTAATATTAAAATGATCGATAGTCCAAAAAATTTTTCACATTATATGGACGAATTTATTTTTTTATAAATGTTTAACTTCTTGTATTTTTGACAATGGGTATTTTGTAAGTATTTAAATTATAACTTAAAATTTTTTGAGAAAAAAGGCTACGTTTTATTCTGAATGTGCCCAAAACGGTTTCTATGGCAAAATTAAAAATTATAAAATTACAGTTACACAAATCAGTGTTAAATATGTCAAAATTATCTATATTTTCTAATGTATGTGAATTATTAAAAAATCATAAAAAATAAAATAATATTATAAAACTTTTTATTTTAAGTTTATTATCGAAATAATATTCTATGCCATAAATACTTAGTGATAAAATAAACCTCTTTCAGACGCCTATGACAAGGATTAAAATCCTTTTTAACACATCACACATCCAAATATCTATTGTTATCCAACCCAAATGATCCATTATTATAGACCGGTGTTTTTGATTATAAAGTTTTTAACCCATTCCTATGAAAAACATATGTGTCTAACAGATTTTGCCAAAGACACCGGACTAAAGAACACAGGTATTTTGCTAAGAAAAAAAACCGTCAAAAATGATTTATTACTCTCTCTAGTTCTTGAATAAACTATAGTATAAGAGGCAAAATCGGGTCTATTTTCCTGAACTCAAAGCCCTTGGGGGGGGGGGGTAGTCGATCGCCCCCCCCCCCTTGGATCGGCGCCTGCAAGGGGTGAGTGAGAAAGGGTAAAATTAAGAATAAAATACTAAAAAAATAAACAAAGAAATTACAAAGGCCAAGATGAAATAAATTGGTCGGCTAAAACAAAGATAATCCAATAGCAAGAATGGAAACGTTAGTTCAAGGACAAAATATTTATTTCATAGAAAATTTTTGGTTAAGTATGTCTAATCATAGTACCACATAATTAACTTTAAGCAGGATAGATATACAAAATTACACATCAAAGAATTACTTTCTTATTACATTTTAATAAGTTTTATATAACAACACATAAATCACTCTGTATATGGAAATTTAAATTTATACAATTTCTCAAATCTTAATAATTTAAAATTCAACCCTCGAAAATAAACAGGAAAAAACAATACCCAACAATATTAGCTTTCCCTTCGTTTTCCGTATAATCCAAGCTAATTTAAATTCGTCGGCGT
Organism: Diaprepes abbreviatus; assembly: GCA_034092305.1. NCBI lineage: Eukaryota > Metazoa > Arthropoda > Insecta > Coleoptera > Curculionidae > Diaprepes > Diaprepes abbreviatus. The sequence continues at coordinate 1,173,297 of JASJET010000089.1, read as the reverse complement.
TCTCTCACAACAAATATAACGAATATGGTGTTCTGATAAGTCAGGCAGAGTAGGGACCTTTTCGAGCAAGGAAAAGTAATCCATCATCATGTCAAACGTACGCTGAGGCGGAGCGCACACCAACATACTAACCAATAATAGGACTATGAATAGGGGCCATCTTGGCGCATTTTGGAAATTGGTCTTTTTACTGTGCATGATGTGTATAGTTATCAAATTAGTTGTGTTTTTTTTACAATTAAAAACACATTTTCATAGATTCACGGTTTAAATTTCCTATGCATATTTCATGCATGCAATTTTGGTTTCGTTTTGATTATAGAGTGGCCTTGGTAACGTAATAAAAGAAAATTTAGTAGATTTTGTCAGTCTTAAATTACACTAGTAAACAGAGTCTTGAAATAAGGAAAATAATTGCTGATTCTGATATGTCAATGTATTCTGATTGCAAAAACATATTAATTTTGTTTGGGTGAGTTGTCGTTGTACATAATGGTGACTAATATTATAATTTTATAGACATGCCAATTGTCGTGTCTGTCTTTTGATTATTTTGTTAAAATGAATTATTTACTATTTAAGTTGAATTATTTCGTGATATTTTTGACTTTGTAAACATGCCGATACATGATCTTAACATTTTTTGTTATTACGAAGATTTAATTTTTGAAATCAAAGTCTAAATTTCACATTATTCGTGACAAAATCGGAAGAGTACCTAGCCATGATAGAAACAACTGTTTATGCATTGCCTCGTAAAGTTTACTTTGCAGTAAAAAACGAGTTTTGTAAAATTAGAACATCGCACTCTAGTGGATTTTAAGAACAGCTATGACCAAATTAGGCGACATCACGGAGGCTATGAAATCGACCCCGATCTCAGCAATGTTGTGTATTTTTGACCTTCCTCCACTATATTTAGTGATTTAAGGAGAGAATGGGGCTTCACTAGCTACACCACTCAATGCCAACAACACAAATGTTAATGACAGAACATAAAATTATATGTAACAAAACCAGAGGCCCAGAGTTGGAAATGGACACAGACCATATGATCTCGGGCTACCGCTACAATATACCATTTGGGGTCACTAGAGTGTATTGAAGGGTAAGTAAACAAGCCAAACAGGAGCCATTTCAGAGACACTTATCTAGTACGCTGAAGGTTCAAAAACCAGTGAAGGTAAAAGAGCTGGGATATATGGGTTTCAGTCAAGACGAGAAAATATTTTTCCCTTGGGAAAATATCCCGCAGTATTCCAGGCAGAAATATATACAATCCTACAATGTGACGATGAGAAAAAAAGGAGAGCTTACAAAAGGAAGCATATCTACATTCATTCAGGTATCCAAGCAGCATAGAAAGCCCTTAAGGGTCAAAAAGTGACATCTAAATTGGTTTGGGAATATTTAAGTGAGCTTACAACTTCGGCTAAGGACAACAGAGTTATGTTAAAGTGGTTACCAAGACATGAAGGCATACATGGAAATTAAAAAGCTGATGAGCTGGCGAGATCTAGTTCATCATCCCAAGTACAGAACGGGCTCGTGGGGTGTCACGGTGTGTGGCACGAGAAGCGATCAAAAAAAGGACCAAAATCACTGGCGAGCCAGATAGGGAGTAAATCATATCAGGTTATTTATTGGGAATCCTGACAAGGCAAAGAAACTACTCCAAATGAGGAGCAACCAATACAAGGTAATCACAGGCGTAATGACGAGACACATGGCGGTCAAAGTTCATTTGAAAAAAATGAACCTTTACAATGGAAACTCAGCTGCAGACTATGTAGTTAAGCCGAGAAAACAGTAAAGCACTAGATCGAAAAAGACAACAAATCTTCGGGTCAACAAATTTGGAATCGAATGTAATATTAACTCGCTCCTTTGCGGACTTGTACAAATTGGTCCAGGCAGCTAAGTTAACAGAGTGACTGTAAATCAAGGGTGAGTACAATAAACTTATCTGACCGCAGTGCATCCGGCTTCAGGACGGACCCATGGAGGAAAAAGATAGTGAAATTTATAACAAATGAACGTAGTTGTCCTGAAGAACTCTTGAACGTATGGGACAAGGCTCTATAATATTTTAAAGTAAAATATTTGTCAATACACTCACGATTGGGTTGTGATTGCATTAAAGTTATTCAGACGCAATTAATCCAGACGTTTGCAAAAAATAGAAATAATGGTATCTACGTGCTAAATTTTGAAATATATCCAAACCAGGCATTTTGATATATATACACGATACATTAGGCTTAGTTTTATCAAGGTGAATTCCAAGTGTGTTGAAATCTTTTAGAGTCAGATCCTGACATTTTCTCTAAGATTAAATTCTTTCATATATTAACGTCTATTGGACAATACCATCCTGGTTTGTGCCAAAAGAATATCCTCCTTCACCACAATGCGCTACTTCACAAATCAGTCAAAATTCAAACCACTTTTTGCACTGTAAGCTAAATAGCCTGTTATAAAATCCAGATTTGGTGCAGTCTAACTTCTTTTATTCTGAAACTTAAACAAGCACCTCAAAAGATGTCATTTTACATCAGTTGGAAAAGGATACTGATGTCTATATTGAAAGCTAACAGAAATCATTTACTTTTTATTTAAGAAAGTAGTTGAATGACAGGTCGTTAAAATGCTTTTGAAGTTAAGAGAAATTATATTAAAAACTAAATTGTTCATGAAAGGTCTTTTGTTTCATTATTAACGAGATAACTTTTCTAGTCCATTTCGTACATCAAATCTGTTTGGGATTTCCTATGAGACACCAGGCCAAGTTCTTTATTTCACACATTTGTTATAAGAAGGACGTCTAACTGGATGGTCGAAGAGATCGCGACATTTATTTTTCGCAATTCCTATGATTTAGTCAAAACCATCCAATTGTTATTTTTATCTAACGAATATACGAAACATAATAATCCAAACTAAAAATAAAATATCCAGATATACCCTCACCATGAAGACCAATCCGTCACAATGAATACCTGTACCAGAATCGCTTTAAAGCCATGATCTTCGGATCGATGAAAGTGGATAATACGTCAATTGATCTTGACTTTCATACATGTACTTCACCAAATAAATCACAATAACAAATAGAAGAAAATGTTAATTTTTTTTAGATATAAATTTGTTAACACAGCAGGAAGAACGTGAAGGATCTTGATTAAATTGGTGGAATCTATTGCAACCTAAAACAAGAGAATGTAACTTTAGTATTTTGTAAAGACATTAATGCTGCGAAGAACGTATTGAATCAGTTAGAATGGAAGAATAGCATTTGTTAAGTGATTTTTCAAAAAGTATTTTAGATGCTATAATTTTATGTACTGGAAATAAGCCAGCCTCTATGTTAATAGTTCGTGCTGCTAAAATAAAACAATAGTTGTATGAATATATATAATTGTTGCTAGATATGATTTAATATGATAGGCATTGTTGGAAATTTCTGTGGGTTAAAAAGTCACTCAAATGTTAAGATTGCACCTTGGTTACACATTGTTTTATTTACAGATAGTACAGCAGACACAAAAAAATGTTTATATATAAAAAAAAATGGTCTAAATGGAACTTACTTACTCCAAACACCCCCTGATGAAGAGCTTCTTTCCTTTTTCACATAAAACTTGGCCTCATAAAGAACTGTAACGAATAACAAAATTAAAGAGAAAATATTTGTACGTCAATTGATAAGAGATGGTATATTTGATGAAAGTTTAAATCCACTTGGCAAATCTTCTTGGAAATGGTGAGAAAATTATCTGAAACAAAAAGATTGTCATGAAATTTTAAGAAAAATCGCAGATTAGATGTTTCATCAAGACATTTTAACCACTAATAAACCGTAATAAGGAAAAATCAGTCCAAACATGGTAGGTAACAACTTCCTGTAGCTTTAAGGAGACTTTTCCGAAGTAAAAAAATCATAGTTTTAATGAAGTGTAAATACAACGAGAAGATCGCCAAATACAGAGATCTGGAGGTCCAAATCCGAAGACAATGGGCAATGAACAGCGTCCAGACGATTGCCATAATACTGTCAACAACTGGAGTGATATCAAAGAATCTCCTGCAGAACATCAAGGGACTGGGCCTTGGTGAGCATCTGTATAAGCCGATGCAGAAAGCAATTCTCCTAGCAACCGCGCGAACCGTCCGAAACTTCGTAGGAAATACAGCAGACAACGTCACCTAGGACTCGATAACATGGAAATGGTTCCCACAGAGCTTCATACTTTTGGTGTCTTTGTATGCCTGATATGAGTGAATAATCCCTGGAGGGAGTGCGAAGCCGTTTGGCATGTAAATCATAAGAATTCATAGTATATTATTACATTTTTAGATTCTAAAATAAATTCCAGACATTTTTCACTAAATAAGCTCTATACTTATCTTCAACTCTTTTCGAAATATTTACAGTTTCTCTTATTAAAACAAAATATGTAACCAAATTATGGAAAACATTTTTTATAATATGTTGAAAATATCTTCCACTGCCTGTAGACCAATTGTTGGAATGAAGGGGTTGGAGGGGGAATAAGTCACTACTTTTTACCTACGCTGATTGACTAACTCATTAGTACAATATTAGATTGATATGAAAGAAAAGTTCAACTATGGAAAAACCGAGTTTCGTGCAGTCATACAGTTCCTGACAAAGCGAGAAAAATCCGCTTAAAATATTATGAGAGATATCTTCTATTTACGGCTACTCTTGCTCTGGAAAACCCATGGTTCACAAGTAGTACAACCTATTGAAACAAGGGAGAGATTTGTTTGAAGACGACCTCAGGTCGGGACGGCCCATTAAGACGATCATTGCTGAAAAGATCGAAAAAGTAGAAAAGTTGGTACTGGAAGATGCTCGTCTAAAGAAAAAGCAACTCGCAGAAATGATTAGAGTATCACCTACGACTATTTTGAATCTCCTGCATGACCACCTTGACATGTTAAAGATGTGCGCAAGATGAGTGCCAAGAATACTCACGCCGCACGAGTAGCGTGTTGCCGCGAGTTTTTAAACCTATGTAGCAAAAACAGGGATAAAATTTTGTGCCGGATTTTACTGGAGATAAAACACAAATTTATCATTATGAGCTTACGTCGAAGCATGCAGTGGCACAAAAAGAGCACACCACCCCCGAAGAAGTTCAAGGTATCACAGTCGGCAGGAAAATTAATGGCTACAGTTTTATAGGATTCAGAAGGAATATTGATAATTGACTACAAAGACAAAGGTGTTTCTATAGCAAGAAAAAACTATGCATGTCTACTAGAACGTTTAAGGGATGCTGTAAGCGAGAAAATGCTATGAAACCTGATCAAAGGTATACTGCTTCTGCACGATAACGCACCCGTCCACAAGGCTGCGGTGGCAATGGTTGGTATTCAGAAAGTTGACTTTCAAATTTTAGATCATCCTCCCTATAGTTCAGATTTTGCCTCCCAGTGATTATTATTTATTTCCAAAAATAAAAAAGAGTTTGGGGGAAAAAAGTTTTTCAGCGACGAGGAGGTGAAGGAAACAATTTCTGCCTATTTTAATGAAAAACAATAATAATTTTTTTTCTGATGGTATAAATCAACTTATTGGCAGATCTGAAAAATCTATTAGCATTAAGGGGGAATATATTGAAAGGTAATAATAATTTTGAGTTTAATTTCACCCTATACGGGCCCCACTCCGTGAATTTCTTGTCCTCCCCTCATGTCTACCGAGTAGGGAATAGATTCCTAAACTAAATTTTTGACTTGGACCAAGTGCTATGGGTTAAGAATGGGTGATCTGGATGGCCAATCTATTGTCCGTTGTGTAGCTATCCATCCTCTCAAAAAAATTGTATTTAAACACTCTTTTGTATAAGCAGCATAATGCGGAAGAAACCGGCCTGATGACACCATAAGTTGTTGCACCTGTTTTCAGTGAGGTTTTCTTAAAAAAAAATGTCACCATTGCGCAATTTCCAGACATTAATCTTTTCATCATACGGTGTAATTTTCTTCGATCCAGTGAGGGTTTTGCTGCGGCCAGTACCTGTAATTTTCTTTCGTGACCTGAGCATTTAAAGAAAAATCAGCTTCGTCTGAAAATACATAGATCTTGCTTTATTATCTGTTAGTTCCATTATTATTTCATAAAATATTCTTCCCACCCTTTAGGATCGTCTTCTAATAATTCTTAGAGAAACAGTGTTTTATAAGGATGCGACTTCCCTTTTCCTGAAAATTTAAAAATGATGGTGCGCGAATCTCTTTGTCACACCCAGTTTGGTTGCCAGAGTTACGAGGATCTTCCTGTAGTGTTAATATGTATCATTTTTTCTCCTTGAGCAAACAAGAACGACCAGTTTTAACACTAAATTTAACAAGATAAGAACTTATCCACTTTGTTGCTATCCTGGTCACTGTCGATTGAACAATACGCGAGAAATTTTGGTATCTATTACACTTTAGATTAGGCAATAAATACAGGTAGATCAGTAAATAATTTTCAAAGCAAAAAATGAAAATATACCGAAAAAAGTTTAAGATAAGGCATACTTTATGAAAAATATCCAGAATTTATTGCAGAACTTAAAAATGTAATATATAAATTGTCATTCATTCATCAAATAAATTTGACTTGATACTCATTGCACTTTTCAGATCCTAATTAATATTTTCTTTTCTAAAAAAATACATTTCAATACGATAAAACTGACGAAAAAAAAACGATTTTTCATTAAATAAGCCGTATTACATATAAAAGGCTAATTCGTTTCTTTATCACAACCCCGTATAATGAAAAATTAGTCGAGAAATAACGATGGCTTCATGTAAGGTTCGAGTAATGAGCGCTTTCTTGACTTACGCCAACTGACTCAAAAATTTTAGTCAGAGTTTAGTTAGAGTCCGGAACAGCTTATGGGCCACAAAATTGTAAATGCATGCAATTCATAAAAGACAAATAAATTTCGAGAACTTTGGACACTTATACATCACAAAACATTAAAAAACGTTATACCATGGTTCTCATTTAGAACTCTAAACTAATGAACTAGTCAAAAACTACTTAAAAAAAATTACTCTTAGCAACTACATACATACAAACCCTTTTCAAAACAAATAGTGTTTTTATTTATTAAAGAATACTAAATTGTTAATGGATATTTAATTTATTTAAAAAACTAATACCTATTAAATATAAACTTAAGAATCAATTTTTGTTTGTTATTTGTTATAAGAATATTTTTTAAGTTACGAAAACACAACGAAGATGTAACAAGTAAGAGGTTGTCTGAGATTAATCGATTTCTAAAATAGAGAAATAAACACCTTGTGCAAACTACTGATTAGATAATCTTTCTATACATAATCATTGTTAACAAGGTCACTTTCCAGAATGTATATTTTGATAAGGATATCAGTAACTAACAAAACAGGGGATTAACAGAATATTCAAGATCTGAATTATAATTAACATTGTTTTAAGGTTTTGTTAAAAAAAATGATTATAATAAATCATATTTTATAATTTATTGGTATTATTATTATTAATATTCAATAACCTACTTGTAATTTCTAATCCATTCCACACGTAATTTTATAAATCCGGTTTATAAAAAAATGTATACAATGTAAACAACTGCATTAAATACGAGGTTGTAAATTGTAAATGACCACGTAAGGATTCTTTCGTGCAATAATGAACAGTCAGACATGCATAGTTATTAAGCATACTCAACAATTAATTAAGTAGACGACATATAACTTTAAATGCTTTTACCATATCGAGGTAATTCAGGATTTCCCAACGTTGTTTCTATCTTGCGTAATAATTTTTCACTTGCACTCACATATTTTTTATATTTATTATTCATTTTATTTTATCATATATTTTTATTTAAATTTTTTAATAAATACTTTTATTTTAAAATGCACACACTCAACTGAATTTAAAAAATTTATTACATATTGGATTAAACACTTTCTTTTAGATTTTTAAATGGAAAAATGCAATTTGTAAAATGCAAATTTGGTACAACAAAATATAATTTTAATTTAATAACCTTCACAATTTCCCCACGATATATATTTTTATTTCATATACTTTTCAGCCTTTATCAGACAATATCTACTATTGCAGACTATTGTTAACGCTACTTGGATCATCTGGTACCAGCTTAAGACCACTAGACTGCAAAATTCACTGACTCTTTATCTCAGAAACTACAAGAGATAGATGCAAAAGTCATATTTTTTTTTGAGGAAAACTTATGTATTTCTTTTTTCTTGAGGCAAAACATTTTACTTAAATTTAAATACATACCCTGTACATTAGACGATTTTGAACTTTTCATTTAATTCAATATACTATTTAAATCCAAAATACTTAAGATAATGAAGTTTCAAAAGTGCAATATTTTCAAATTAAGAGGTTGCAACATCTCAGAGCAATAACTTGCTTACATGCAACCTTCTATACTAATAATTGATTTTTTTGTTCAAATACGCATACTTTTGCTTAAATTTCTAATCATTCATAAACATAAGATCATGTACCTTTCGTTAAATCGCATATACAAAAACAAGAATAGGAACAAGTAAGTTGTTGTCTCTTCACATGCTCTGATTGAGTGTTGCAACCTGTCAAACTAAAAGAAATATTAAGTTTTAAATATATCCAGCTCCACATAAACTTTACCAGTACTATAGAAAAATTCAAAAATATCTAATATTGTATAACTTTCCCGGACAGCCGAATAATCCGTTATTTGCAAAAAAGAAAAATTGCCTAAGAATTTTTCTATTTACGTCTTCTTTCTAGGATTCTTAGTTTCTGAGAAAAGGTAGTCATGAATGTGATTTCGGCTTACCACATGTAAAAAAATTGTGTAGAAAACTTCTTCTATGATCACGCCGAAAACCTTCTATGCTAATGGCACACAATATATATTAAAGAATCATTCGGTTATAACTAAGCACACAATTAATCTAATATAATATAATGTAAAATATATTAATAAAAAATTGCTTGTATTGATGTTTAATACAAAGCAAATTAAATAAAACCTCTTAGGGAAATAGGATAACAACAAAAACTCATACCATAGATTTACAATATTATTTATTTATACATATATTAATTATGTATATAAGATGAAATCCACAAGACAAATCCAAGTATTAAAGTATTTAGACTCAAAATATAATTTATATGAGGTTAAAATTATATTTATAAATTTATATTACAATAACGTTTCATCATTTACAAAATAAAAACAATTTCTCCAAAATTAAGTTATAGTATGTAAAACGTATAGCTAATTATTCTAGAATATTACACCACAGCACAAATAACTATTATAAATATCTCTATTTTGGATCTTCGAAAATGCATTTAAAATAATTTTTGTTCCAAATTTTCCAAAAAAATATTTATCAAAAGCATATATATATATATATATATATATATATATATATATATATATATATATATATATATATATATATATATATATATATATATATATATATATAAATTGAGACTTTTTAATTTTCTTTCAATTTAAATATTTAATGATAATGAATTTTTGTTAAAACAGCATGGCTCATTTTAAAACTTGAAGTAGAATAATTAAATATTTTATAATTGCCCTAATTGTTATATAAAGCCTGACAAATCAAACAATTATTCTTCTTTTTTAAATTTCTTCCTTGCAGTCTTAAAAAAATTGTATTTTTATTGAAAAACCTATTTGGTTTAAAAAGTTTTCAAAATATTGTAGTTTTATTTTTAAAAGAATTTTATTGCAGTAACTCTTCCTTTGAATATTTCTAATAGTTTTAGAAATTATAACTTTCACTCTCTGCATATAATATAAATAAACAAATGATTTACAGTATATACTGGTATAAAATACTGGGTGATGAAGACAGAGAATAAGCTTGTTTAATAAAATTTCAATAATTACTATCGCTCCACAACAAGAGTATATTAAAAAAAAATGACTATGAAAATTATCTTAAAAGGCAATGTTAATTGTCGCCCTATATATGAAAATCGACATATTACAAAACTAATTTACTCAAAGATTTCCAGATGGATAGTAATATTATTAACAAAGAACTTTTTTGCTCTTTGAGATGTTTAAATTGAAAATTAGCTTTATGCATTTTGAATTTTTATTTATAAAAAGAAGAAATATATATTTTTAAATTTCTTTAAGCCAAAAAATATCTTAGATACATTTTCATGAAACTCCCTATTATTTTTATCCATATAGGTACAAATATACAGTATGCCACTGTAAAAAGATCATTCTTAAAATTTAGTGTATGTATTAAATAACTTTTTCCTACTAAAAATGTTGCCAATTTAAATATAATAATGTGGTTATAATGTACATTTTACTGAACTATTTTGTTTTCTTTATAAATTTTCCATACAAAAAAATGACGCTTAAAGATTTAACATTTGATCATTTTTTAACCGATCTGTATACATATGTGGCATTTTTATTATACGACATGAACAAATACTTATGCCAGTCCAGGACTAGAACTCGGGACCCTGGTAGAGTAAAGCAAATCGCTGGGTCACTACACTACCGAGACCGATTCCATTGAAGTGTTATTAAACGTTAAAAAACAGAAAAACCTGGACCAATCATTTTCCTTGTAAACTATTATTATTTGGTTATTATTTTTTTTAATTGGTACACATTATAGTAGTTTATTGGGTTAATTGCCTCTGTTTTAATTAAATTTATAATTTTTTATAAACCAGAAAACAAAGTAGTTCTTATAAGCCTTATTCCATGAATTTAAGTGGTAAAGTTGTACTTTCTTAAGGCAGTTTTATGCAGTACTGAGGAATTATCATTTGTAGTAACTCTAGCAAGTAATTAAAACTGTAAACAAGCGTTTTATTATACCATTAGATATAATGAAATTTAATTATAGTATAGGTACATAGCACCGACTAACTTTTCATTACAAGATTTAAGAACATATATATGTGTTTTGTTCTACTTTACTGCATAACACTGACCACGCGAAAAATAAATTATTTATTGTAGTTTTGAGAGAATAAAAATATGTTTTATTGCCGTTCTTTTAAAAAAATATACAGAATATATAAACTGTTGATTCCTTATTGTTATAATTTTCAGTTTCGAAAAATCACAAACAAAAGAGGACGTTTCGAAATATTGACGTTAATAGTAGATTCATTATTCCAAAAATTAACAACGAACACTGAGAATGTACTTTAACAATTTTCCCTTGCAATTTAATTGATTTCATATGTTGATAGTCTCAATTAAAAATTAAAAGATGCATTCAACTTCTTAGTTTCTCCCTAATTCAAGTCCACTATCAGATGTTTTCGGCTAAAGGAAAAAAGTAATTATAAACAAATAAAGTTTAATGAAAATGGGCCATAAAATAGTTGAAAAAATTCAAAATAAAATTAGTTAAACAACCATAACCGAAAAAAAAAATTACGTTTAACTTTTAGGTTAGAGTTTCAGTGGACGATTCTCATTGGTGATGCTTAATTTCTATTAATTTCTAAATTTTGAAGTACGATAAAAGAATTTAATGGACACTGAAAGTGTAAATTTTTAGAAGTATAAATCGACCATTAACATTTAAACTTTTTCTTTTATTTAGCGAAATTCAAAAATATTATATCTACAATTAAAAATTTGAATTACTAGACGGTCAAATTGAAAATATATTGAGAGTAAATAGAAAACAAAATATAAAAACAATAATTGCCTTCGTCCTCTATTGTCTGAAGCGCATTTTTTTTTACTTACATTAACCTTTCTCACATGGTTAATTTGGATAATTTTGTATATTGAATAAATTTTTATATAAATAATATGTTTACACGTATACTCTTTTGTAGCATGGGTTTTTACGTATTTAGGATATTTATCACTACTTGTTTTATTTAAAAACTGCGAAAGATTTGTATAAAACATGTATTTACTTTTTATTTTTGAAACGAATACCAAAAGTTACATAAAAATGTAAAATTTTCACAGTATTATTTACGTATTTTGAGTATTTTGAATATCAACAATATAGTAATTAAATCATCCTACATGGATAACTTTTATACTGGATGTTCAGAAAATTTAAAGATGGTACGCTTGATTACGATCCTTTTTGATATCGAGTCACTTGTGAAAATTTTAATTAAAAACTAATTATTTCTAAAAATGTATATGAACTTAATAAAATGTATTTTTAGTTCAATATAATATCGACCAAATACAAAAAAAAAATGAAAGAGGAAGCTGTATTTTGATAGTGAAATAAGCGTTCTTCTAAAATAAATCCAAAGTGTATCACAAGCCAATTTTTATAAAGGTTTAATATTTTTTAGTAAGAATATCAGTTTAAAATTATTAGTATTCTTAGGCAACTAATTGTTAGATTTGTATTTACAAATAAATGTAATCAATACCATCACTAAATTCCCTGAAAATGAAACATTACTCTAACTTTGGCATGAGAGTGCGTAATTTTAATATCGTATATTTCATATCCTTTCCAACCGGACTATTTACAAATTTTTGAACTGTTTCTAACCAAATATACATATACAAGGGAATATCTACAAGTTTTTAAGTAAATAATCTACTTAACTTTTCGTACATTTTTGAAATTGCAGCTTTCTTAAAAACATTAGATCAAAATGTCTTTATTTGCATATTTTGATTATTTATGGACACCCGGATATTGAGAGCAGAAAAGATATTTCACTTAAGGTACAGAAATGTTTATAAAATATTAGTAATTTTAGAACTGATTATATAATATCTAGTGATCAGACTTTGAAATCTTTACATATTTTGACATTTAAAAAAAAATTGTTTTATCGGAAGTCATATTTTTAATGCAACCTGGTATATTTTCTTATAAAAAAGTCGTTTTAAAGACACGTTTAAAAAGGTATCAGGAAGCTAATTTTGTACGATAAAATAATATACAAGGTTGCAGTCAAAGCTGAAGTAATATCTCATTATTTTATGTATCGGATCTTGTTCTCATTCCAACCTCAAGGTAGAAAGTAATAACTTTTTAAATGCAACTAAATGGTGAACTGGTAAATAATTTGGCGAGGTGGTAAATAATTTGGTGATTTCCAGTATACAGAGACTAAATTTCAGCTTAATATTTAAGTAATACAAATGAGACATCTTACCTTTTGGAAAGATATACTAAATTAAAGTTTTTATTAAGACTTACTCTATAATCCCTGGTGAAAATTTCCAAAAATTGACAGTCTCAATTGTCAAATTAATTTAGATAAAAAAAATATTGCGTTTTAGTTTAAGAATGGCGGAATAAAGAGGAATTTAACAACTTTTAAGCAAGATAAAGTGATGGATAAAAGTTTTACAGGACCCTCCAGTTATATTGTCAAATAAGGTTTAGGGAACCTTTAGGAGCATATATTATTAAATGAATATGAATGGAAGTCAACGGAAAATTATTAGTATCAATCTAAAACATGAAAGTATTCATTGGCTGCAAGTTTTCAATTTAATCCAACCAATAAGATAACGTGAGATAAATTTATCTTCCTCTCAAAAAAAAATTGTTTTCAGTTCTGTAATTTTTTATCCTTGGAAAAACTGTGAACTATATAATGAATATAAGATTACTTAATGCTCAAAAAATGTTGTACTTATTAAATATCTATGATTTGAGTAATGTTTTCATGAAAGCAATCCTAATCTAAATAATCTAAAAATTATACAAGTCCCTCGGAATTTTCCTTTGTAATATTTTTTATTCCGTAGGATTTTCATTTAACGGCGACTTAAGCATTTCAAAAAAATGCTTGCCACTAACCTTCTCTTATTCAATAAGTGTCGCGTTGCTCCTCTTGCCGAACCACTATTACAGCTACATTAACAGATCATAATGGAGATTTTTTTTAATATAAAAAAATTTAAGCCAAAACCTTTTTAAAACCCATTTATAAATTTAAAAACTTCTTGGCTAATAAGTGTTTTACTGTTTTTTTTTGTCCATTTTGCGCAGTTCACTCAAAATTGCACGTTTCACTGGCCTCTTAAATTAAACATTGTTTTGAGAGTCCAAATATTAAAATTAAAACAAAAAATGTTGAATTCTTAGAAATATAAATATATTGTATTTTGAAATAAAATAAAAATGTTTAGTTTTTAACATTAATAATTAAAAAAAATGGGAAATTATTAATGCTATTTTTCTTGTAATACCAATTTCAATTATAATAAATAAAGATAAAAGTATTTTCTGAATCATAAATATAAATATTGTCTCATTTATGGTTACATATTATCGCTTTAGTCAAACCTAATTTAAAAATAGAACGAAATCGTTTTCAAGGATAAGCCTGCCGTGGAGAGTATTAAAGTAGAAGGAATAGTCCATTGCAGTAAGCATTTTTTTCAACTATTGGGATAATTACCCCTAAGAAACTTCATTTTTGAGATACAGGGTATTCAACTTAATAAACATAGAATTTTTTTAATCTAATAAAAGACAGAACTTCTGGATTGGAATTAGCTAAAAGCTTCGAACATACCCCTGTAGAAGTAGCATAACGTCAGAACTAGGGCCCGGTTGTTTGAACGCTGAATAACGTAATAATATTTTTATTTATATTTGAAAAAGTGTTGATAAACAGTAGATATTTAATTTCTTGGTACAGACATACCGATTTTATGCTATCCTTTTCTAATTGCATTATTTAAACGAGTATCATCGGTACGTCCTTCGAACATACCCCTGGGTACGTCAATTCTGAAAACAAAGTATGAATATATGGTTGCCTAAATTTTTATTATTGTTATTTTCAATATGTAAACAATCTAACAATATTTACCGATAAAAATAAGTTTTTAAATTCTCTTTTGTTAATATTAATTGTAAACTTCGCATTTATAGTAATTTCTAACACTTAAAAACACCGAAAAAAGTCACGACAAGCAATTAAACTGAAAGACAAGATAAGTAAATATGTTTATGTCTGTCAAACATCAAAAAAGCGTCTCCCTCACCGACCATAAACAGTCTTCAGAAAAATCTATTGTTGTTTAAATCTAGAGTATGATCGAAGGCTAAAAGTATCAAGGGATATTGGGCCAAAAAGTAAAGTTAAGTAAATTTCTTTAAAAGAAAATATGATACAGTATAATTGGTCCTAAAATTTTGCTCCTAAAGTTATTTTTCTTACGGTATCTTTACATGAACTTTTGATTTCTAATCAGGAATGAAAATGACGAGATTTCAATATTTTTTGATACAAAAAAAGACTCCAGAAACTATTTACTTGACGATAATGTAATATAGACCTTTTTAAGAGAATCCTCTATATATTATTAAAAGACTTCCATAAGATCGTATTGTTTTAGTTTCAATAGTGTTTGACCTGAATGTTGAGTAGTAACTTGGACTTATGGGATCAGTAAAATGTGTAAACATGTTCTGTATTTCTGCAATGATTT
Organism: Diaprepes abbreviatus; assembly: GCA_034092305.1. Lineage (NCBI taxonomy): Eukaryota > Metazoa > Arthropoda > Insecta > Coleoptera > Curculionidae > Diaprepes > Diaprepes abbreviatus. The sequence goes on along the minus strand of JASJET010000089.1, from coordinate 1,157,785 downwards.
TTCTTAGATTAAAATTTTCTATAATAGAAATAATTAAGTAAAATAAAGAAAAAAATTGTGGAAAAAGAAAACAACTGCTATTTTATTAGTCCCGACTTCAAATATTTTTATTTAAAGGGCGACAGTAAATTCTGAAGATATTAAAAACTAGAAGAAGTTTGGGAAAAGACTGCTAGCCATGAAATAAAATATTTGATATGAGAAAAAAATATGTTGAAAATAGTGCACAGAGAATTAAGAAAAATAAAACAATCTTAAGTGCAATTTACTAATTTCTAAAAATTCAACACTGAAAACTAAAAAGAAAATAAAACGTAAAAAATCGCACGGGGAGAATTAAAAATTATATAATAATATAAAAATCTATGTTTATCTACAATATATAAATAATAAATAAAACTATGTAAAACGCATTTTCAACTTGGAACTAAGTATACACAGAAAAGGAGGTCATTACGGTTGTAAAGTAAAATTTAAAAATACTGGATCTAATGTAAAATATATGCCTAGAAACAATTTTTATTCTTTTAGTTTGGGATACTGACCAATAAGTTAAATAAGAAAAGTGTTTCTAGATGTTTTTAAGACTATAATTCGTGTCCTCCAATTAAATAATTGTTTTAAATGGACTAACTCTTAAATATATTTCTTGCATTTACTTAAATAAAAACTCTCAATCGCCAGTAAAAACTCAAAGTATGAAATAGCATGGTGTAAGGAATCAATTATTAATCATAGCGAATATATATAACTATAAATTCCAACATAAGTCGAATTTGTAATGCAAGAGAATCCGTTAGTTCTTTAGAATCTTAAAAGTTTTGTCAACCATTTAATTAAAGCTTGAACACTAAGCATGGAGAAAACGGGATGGTTTTCAAATATATTTTACTTCAGATCCAGTATTATTGTCTAAACAAACGATTAACTTTTTGGAGGTTCATTCACGCACCTCCAAAAATAAAATGCAATGACTACGTGGGTTTATTAGGTACTCGGTTGGGTTCGTTGGAGTTTTCTCCCCTCTAAGGAGAGTGTCCTTTATTGAGGAGAACCTTGCGGACTAATGTCGTCACCGCCTCCCTCCGAACCACCTTCCCCTTTGGTTTTGTTTTCTTTTTTCCATTTCATTCGCCTGTTTTGGAACCAGATTTTTATTTGTCTTTCCGTCAGGCAGAGAGCGTGTGCTATTTCTATCCTTCTCCGCCTTGTGAGGTACCGATTAAAGTGAAACTCCTTTTCTAGTTCTAGCGTTTGGTACCTGGTGTAGGTTTGTCGACCTCGTTTTCGTTCTGGAATAGAAAAGAAGAGTATTACTAAAACTGAATACTACTGAAATAATTTCCTATATCCTCCTTTTTTATAAGAAAATAATTATAAAATTAATGGCAAACTTTTTAATCCTGCTGAAATAATTCCATATATTACTCTGTTCCACTTTGTCAAGAAAAGCATTATAAGTTTAATAGTAACATAAACTCTTAAATGCAGGTATTTTTAAAAATATTATCCTAGTTTATTAACACCAGACGCCGAGCTACACAGTAACTCTTTGAAATAATTTATTACTACATTACTACATTCATTCTATTCATACCGAATCACAATAAGACCACATTAGTTCAAAGTAACATACAACTTGCTATAGGTAAATCTTTTCTCAAATTTCCTGCAATCAGAAACGATCAGTTAAACATTCAACAAAACTACTTATTTAGTTTTATTTAGTCATGCGCTGTTTCCTGGATCTTCTATAGATGTGATATTTCTTGCAGTTATCTACAATAATGCACCTTTTGTAATTTTTGGCTCTCTAGATATAGAACTAAGAATCTAGTTGACTCGTATTCATATACATAGAAGTTGCTTCAAAAATATGTGATTCTCTGAACAGTAATAAGATTCACAGAACTGTCAGAAAACTGAATTGAAAACATGCTACCGAAAAGAGCTACAGAAATTAAAATAAATGAACTCAAAATTCGAGGAGGGGTGAGAAGGGGCTGCCCACAGGGGGAAGGGTACTATCATCATCTCCACTTTGGAATATAGTTCTTAGTAGTCTAATTAATTACCTTAACAACGAACAATACTACACCATAGCTGATGCAGATGACTTGGTTATCCTGCAGATAAGAAAATTCAAGAGTATAGTTAACAAAAGTATGCAAACTGCACTAAGAATAATACAACAACTCACTATCCATAACATAAAAAGGACGGAGATGGTTCTTTAAATATATTTAAGACTTCATTACCCCGAAAAAACCAACTAAACTTCTTGATAGAAGTTTTATACCTAGGTAACGCTTTTGATTGTAAAATAGCATGAAATTTAACCTCCAACGCAGAATAAAGAGAGTATATATAGCTTATAAAGTGTGTTATCGAACAATAGGAAAAAACCTAACGATATACAACAGGTAGAGTAATTTGTGCAGTGCATTTCAACGTTTTATAAAATATTTTTTCAAATCCTTAAAATAAGAGTATTGTTTTGATTCAAAAGTTTTTAGAAAAATGATTCATACTAATGCGCTCCAAATTTTTTTTTAAAAATAGCATTCATTTTATACTATTTTATAGTAAATATGTCACTCCGTTGAAGATTTGAATACAAACATTTCGATCATGTGAATTTTTTAAAAATACCGACATATATCCCATGTTTCAACAGTAAGTAAATCAGAATACTAGTAAAGTTTCGCACGGAATGGCAAATAAATATATAGGTTAAAAAAATTGTATAATGGCAACGCTTCATTGTTTCGTTTCTTTTTTTTTGATAGTGCAGTTATTAATTAGATTTTTTTTCTTTTTTAGGTTTCGGTCATAGTACTACATCATAAAAATTAACACTGGTTTTTGTCCGTACGTTTTGGTTTATTTTATTATTTAAATTGTTATTATATAAATGGAAAAATTAATTTCTTACCTAATGTAGACTAATTAAATTATATTTAACATTTTTTTATACAAAAAAATAAACTGGTATTATTTTTACATTTTTTGTGTATCTTTTTTCTTCGGTGTTTGGAAGTGTACTAGTAAAAAGTTAGAAAATTTCTGGATCATCTGCAATTTTATCGCCCTATTAACTTGGTATAAATATTATTCACGTCATTTGTGCTCGTCCTGAAATTAATTTTACAGGGTGTTCTTTTACTGTATAACATTTCTTTAATTGATTTTTTTTTTGTAATTATTTTCCGTGTCTATGATCTCAACTTTGTCAAAGTCGATATTATGTAAGTTGTCTATTGCATGTGTGGCTCAGGCGGTTTTGTTATCGTTATTGTTGTCTAATACAAACCCACAAATGTTAAATGTAATTTATTTAAGTGAATCACTAGTCAACACTAGATAAGAAATTAATTTTTACATTAATATAATAACTAATTACAAATTTTTTTCTATACTTACAATTTAATTCTCTCAAGATAGTTTAAATAATAAAATAAGCCGAAACGTAAGAGCAAAAACATGTGTTAATCTCTTATGAAGTAATAACCGACACACAAAAAAGGAGGAAAAAATTTAATTTTAATTAAAATTTAACTTAAACTAAAACTTTAGAAATAAAACATTTTATAAACTATTTTTATATGCTTTATTGGTACCATTGTCTGAGGAATAAAAATAAGATGTAATGAAAAAAGAAATACTTCTTTTTATTTCTATGGTACTTTACTTTCTGAAGTAATCAACTCTCAAATTAGACTCCTGTCATTTAACAGTAAAGTACCTTCAGTTATTTTATATTGTTAATACACGCTACATCAAACCACTGGTTCTTAATAGGCGAGCGGCCAACCACTAAAAAGATGCATAAAAATACAACTTAGCCAACCAAAGAAGGACGCTAGGATGAAACCTTTTGCAATCGATCCATTATATCATTGCCAACAAAAAACCTCAATAATATTTTGCTATCTGAGTGGTCCTTAATTTGTTATTAACAAAAAACTAGCAAAATTATGGAACAATTGAAAAATGCTACGGAAGAAGTTTTTTAGATTAATTTGGCAAAAATAAATACTTTTTATTCTTTAACATTTTTTGAAAAATGTATCCCTTTTTGAGTTGTAAGCTTTTAAAGGTCGAAAAATCACCAAGATTGCCCATTTTCAAAAATTCATATCTTCGCTTCTACCAAGTCTTTTCGACCATTTTTAAGCACAAAATAATCTTTGAGAGTTGTACTTTAACGTAATATTTATTTCATATAGGCTCCTTTTCATTTTCCTTGTAGATTTTGCAATCGAATTTTCATAAAATATTGCTAATTTCCATAAGGGAGGATAATATAGAGGTGTCATATAATCCATCTGAAAACCATTTCAATTAACTTTCAACGAAATATATTTCTATAAAATACATTTCATTGTTATCTTGTGTGCCCGTTCAAAAATGTATAACTATATATCTTACTTTTGGATTGACTTTTATTAGATATCAATAACGTTAATTATATACATAAATTAATTTAGAAATTAATTATACATAATATTAAACTATTTACTTATCTAAGTGAAGGCAACACGGATACATACGTACATACTTATTTACGTTTATGCATGTATGGTATTATATATAGTATTATGTGTTTCATGGCCATTATTCAGTTTTAACTTTTAAATTCACGCATTTTTTTAGGTTCTACAATTGTTTTAACTTGTTGAAACAAGTGAAATAATATGATAGAACAAGTGAAAACCAACACTGAGCGACAGTTGTCATGACGTTTATTAAATGAATTTTATAGTATTTTTTCATCATTAAATCATGTAATTTTAAGGTAAGATATTATTCACGATACATTTTTTATATTGTATTTTTTCAATATTTTGTTCAAGATATAAAGTTCCATTGAATTTACTTTTTTAAAAAGAGGGCTTTATCATAGTACTATTATTCATGATGGATAAAGAAAAATTATTTTCTCCCAAAAAACGTATGGGGTTGGATTCTAAGCAGGAACCTCCAAAGTTGTATTTTTATGCATTTTCTTAATGGTTGGCTGCTCGCCTATAAGAATGAGTCCAAATACACCGTCAGAGGTATTCAAATACGTTTTGCAATTTTTGAGATATTTACCTCTCAAATCGAATCAAAATTTTCGTACTTTCAATTTTAGCAATAAAACATTTACTTTTAAAACTTTTTTAATCAATGAAAGCTTAATTATATTTTAATTAATATTATTAATATTCATATAATTCGTAGCAAGAATTTTATGTACAATATTTCAATCTACTGTTTACTCGCTCTTACCAGTTTGAACAACATCGTTATCTATTCATTAAGGTGGTATATTTACATTTGAATTTTGAAAGTTAATATTTTGTTATTAATAACATACATGATAAACTACAAAATACGAGATATGCTCCAGTAAGCACTGAGCATTTCCAAAATAATTGTTTACATCACTAACCTCCAAAAATTTTTAATTACATGTCCAGTTAATTGCTAATTAATTTTAACTCGTTTCACACGCAGTAATAATTATTGCTGTCAAAGATATACTTTTAAAATATTTGACCCAAATTGTTTAATTAATTAACGATAAATGCACTGCCGGAAATAACGGTTGACCTACGTGATATTTGTCGTTCACTTTTTTTAATAAAAAATTAATTTATATTTCCAGGCATAAAATTTTATTGCAATATTTTGAATCGTTTAAATTATTCGAATGTTATTTGTTCTAAAAATTTCCACTTCAAAATAAAAGATATGATGCCTGTTTTTAAATGTTATTTTTAGAAAGCAAATTTAACATTAAGTTTATTTACAGTAAGTGATAAGATTGTATTAGCTGTAATATGTAGCAAGTATGTTCAAACAAATATTAAGAAATATTTCAAATACTTATTAGATTTTGAATATTTGAATTAGTACTATCATAGATCATTCAATTATAAAAATTTTACCACGTTTCTTCCTGAAAATAAGAAAATTACTTTTAGAGTTTTATTTTACATATACACCCAAAAAGAAAAGCAACTCCAACGACGAATATGGGTCATATTTGATATCTAATGACAATTTCTTAAAGGAAATCATTAGTGGCGTAGCCATGCCGGTACCGAAAGACAAACCAATTCCTAGGATTTAATTCCCGCAAACATCAAATTTTCAATAAAAAAAGAATCAGACAAATATTTAAATTTTTTGGATTTTACAATCAAAACAGAAAATAACAAACAAAAGGCCTTTACGCCACTAGAAATTGCCTTCATTCTCATTCTTAAAGTAACTTAAATAAATCACTCGGTATTCGATTTTTATGCCTCGTTACATCATTTACATCCCACCATGAGCGTAAGTCATTCCATTCAAGGTCGATCGCATTTGACAATTCAAGCAATCTCGTTACCTGAACTCGCTAGAATGCTTCGGGTGATACTATTGTATATTCAAAATGCCTCCGCCTCACTTCATTGAATGCTGGGTATTTTTGGACAATATAGTCAACAGTTTCATCCTCTTCTAGAAACCATCTCTATACTGGGTCAATCGTAATGACAATCCTATGAAGATGACTTCGTAGGTGATAATGTCCCGTCAGTAATCACACTACCATTCGCAGTTCTTTCCTCTTCAGAGTAAAAAGCTTCCTGATAGGTCAAGCATTAAGGTCCAATTATATGTTCCTTGGCACATCTCATTTCAGGGACTTCCCTTCAGAATTCAATAAAATTGCTTTTCAGCAGTAGTTTCAGCTCTCTCTTATTAACATTAATTGGAACAGATGTAAATGATTAAGGTCGAAACAGTTCGACAGATGACTCTATTACACGATTGTTTTCGTGTATAATCGAGTGACCCACATGAATTTGATTGTGGAGCCGGTCTTTGTCAGACGATAATACATCTTTATATCCAGATATCTACCTTAAAGCTACAACATTGGATCCCAATGATACTTCACTGAAGAAAAATATACCGAAAATGGAACATATCCCGAAATTTTAAAGAAGTTGTTAACTATCGACCTATCACTGTAACCAGTTTGATAAGCCGACTTTTTGAGAAGTAAATTAAACTCATATTGGCTAGTATTTTGAAAGATAATAAAATTTCGTCTGGTTCTGATTGTGGGTTTCGACTGGGTGCGAGCGCGAAGGATGCAATAGTGCACGTTATATACTATATAATTCGTGGGTATAATAACAAGTTTAAAACACTAGGTTATTTGTTAATTTGGCTCGTGCATTTGACACTGTGGTGTATCAAAAATTACTGGATAAACTTGAAAATATTGGAATTCGAGGTCTCGTGTATGACCTGTTTGAGTCATACATAACTAATTGGACACAGAAAGTAAGATTAAATCAAATAATAAAAAAAAAAGATCTTTCAAAATTAGGAGTGCCGCAGGGTACAGTACTGGGTTCTATCCTATTCTCTCTATACATAAATGATCTCTTTACTTTCCTTCCAAGAGGAAATGGTGAATGTGTTTGTTGTGTTGATGATATAGTTATTTTAGTTGAAGAGAGTAGAGACATTTCAGAGAGTAACGCATTATTTTTCGAGGATACGATTATGAATTGACCAGAAACTTCTGACTATTAAAGTTAGGAAAAATATCCACATAGCCTTTTCTATGAATAATAGAGATACAACTAATGCTCTATATCCTAATCTTAGGATTATGAATGCATTATGAGTTAGAAACAGTGCGGATGTAGTGAGTCTGTAGCTATGACAGACAGGGTTAAATATTTGAGGGTATTCCTTGGCAGGAATCTTAAATATGATGCTCACGTAAACTATGTGACTATGAAACTAAAACTATATACAAGTTTCACTAACTGAAAGAATTCCAGTCTTTGAAATCATTGAGAATAACATAATACAAGTTCCCACATATGGTTTGAATGTGGCAGTGCATGTGGTAGCATTATTTACCCATTAACTACTACTCAAAAGAATAAAATAAAAATATTCCTAAATGAAATGAGGAGGTTTCCATGGGACTATTAGACAAGTGTATTTTAAAATTTTTTTTTAAATTAGGCACAAGTTTATACCAGGCCTGTTCTCGGTGGATGCCTTACCTGTAGGGCTATATACGACTTCGCAGAGGCATATCATGTATATCACTCCAAAGTTATTTAATTTGTTGACTTTGGAATTGAAAATCATTGTAAATATGTGTACATTGTGTATGATAATCTCTGGGTTGGTGAAAACCAACCAACATCAGGTTATTTATACAGTGCCCAATTAGTATTGGGAATGGAAATGATTTTGGGTATTATTATTTTTATGTTAATATCTTTGAATAAGGGTTAATATAAACGTATGTAATGTTTCTCCTTAAATAGGGGTAAATTTGTTTTGTTCCTTTTGTGATAGCGTATTGGAAAGCTACAGAACAAGCTGCTCGTACCTTATGAATACAACAAATACATGAACGTAGCAAAAAAGTTGGAACATTGAAACTGAAAATAGCTAAAACGTCTTCTTTGAGACTTGATGATTAAGTTTCCTTAGAAACCTGACGTGATATGTAAATCCTCGGGTCAGATTTATATGATACCTTCTTTTCAGAAGTCAGAACAGTCTCAGTCAAGATTGTCTATTATCAACATAAATAAAAAAAAATTTCAGGTTTATATTGTCTTAATTTTCACTTATTTGTAAATAAAGTATTTCTATTAGGGCCGATTCACTGACACGTATTTCAAACGCAACTAATTTTTTAATCCCGTTACAGAAACACTAATCTTCAATAACTTGTAATGATAAAGTACCAATTTCCGTTATTTAATTTAAAGTTATTTCACACGCTGCCGTGGTTTCTTCTCAAAAGACGTTTGCCGAAAAATTCGACACTAATTCATTTAATTAATTATTTCGAAAACAACCAGCAAAAACTAACGGTCATTATTAAAATGGTAAGCTCGAAATGTTGTACAGGCATCTCATAACTTTGAAGAATTTAAATTTTAATTAGGACTGTGATTGAACTTCTTAATTTGTTATTCGAAGCGCAATTATTTAATTGCTATAAAACACTTATAATACTTGTCTTCAAGTACATAACAAGAAAGCAATGTTTTTTGTATAATATATTGAGAATATGATTGAGCATTTTTTGAATTTGTAACGTAACTCCTCTTAGTTGTAAAAAGCACGTTATATCAAGGACAACTTTTCCGTTGGTAGTAAACTCAAAAGATAAAATTTAGACTTTAGGTGTATTTTTAAATTAATATGCTAGATATACAGAATACAACGTAATGAGCATCCAAATATTTATACGGAAAGAATGTTTTTTATTTTTGTCACTATAGCATCTGATAATAAGTTTTAAGTCAACCCTATATTTTATGGTAATATGGACAACAGTTAAAAATTATGTAATATTGTTGAAATAATAGACAAAGAATTAGAATAAAAGTTATAGCGAAATATTGTGAGGGAGACCGGGTCAAAATCGTGAAGCTTAGTTATAAATGTTGATATAGAAATAGTTCTTACTGTATTTATTATAAAATGTTTTAGGTTACATTTTTCATAAGTAACAAATGAACTAATTCTAATAGGAACATAATAATCACACAAAAACAAATTATTTTTTTCGGTTTTACGCCGTGTGTAGACAAAATCCTATACCACTGTACGATTTTGCCCCATATATAGACAATGGTTAGCAATGCATGACAGACATTTAAAAAAAGTCAACTATTGTGTGAGTGAGGGGCAAGAAAACTGTTAGGGATTCAGGCAATTTTAAACTTCTACTTTCCCTACGTCACTAGAAGTGAAAAGTTTTGGACCTAGTTGGGTTACGGTATTAGCACTCGAAATAGAGTTAGCCTGTAGGTTAGTATCAAGGTTAGGATAAGTTGAACATTTTGGCAAAAGTTTAGAGGTTGAGGGTACTGAGTCTTTCTGATGCACAGTCGGTGATAAATTTAACTCTATATCTGTTGTATCACCTGCAACAAAATGTGCGTCAGAATAAACGTTTCGATTTGTCAGGTAGGTGCTTGTTTTCAGAAATCTAGATATAGCTGTATATTGCAAGACTGTAACATTTTACAGTCTTGCAATATACTGACCAAAAAAGTTTTGATCTTTGAAACGCAGAAACCACTCTATCAGGATTATTACGAAGCCACATATTTACTTCCTGTGTGTAATATGTGCCAAGTGGACCTATGAAATTGATGTCAAAAGATTGTAGCTATGCGTGCAATGCGGTGGTAAACTCAGGATTACAAAGCCGTTTTCTCTAGCCATATCAATCTAAGTTATATTTTTTGTCTGAGCTTTATGTCAATCTAAGAAAACTAAGAATGGGTCCTCTTTTTTAGGGTTGACATTTATGATAAAATGATTGAGCCACTTTATTTTCAACCATTTGGATGGCAAACTAACACAGTTCCTGTTGGGGTTCCATTCTAACTCGTAAAAAAATTATCAAAACTGACACGTAGTGTCCAGAAGTGGATGCAGAAAATACAGCATTAGTGAACCACCCTCTTTCTACAAAGCTTGCAAGACCGATCTCTTTCCTTTTATTCCAATTATTTTTGACTGTTTTTTTCGCAACTACTATTATACCCATTTTATCAACATTGAAGATTTTTGTGGGTGCAAATTTGTACTTATCTATCAAATTCTTTAATAGCTCACAGAACTTTTTAACACTGACCCTGTTAATATGGCGTTTAACCGGATCAGTGTTAATAAGTTCTGTGAGCTCTCGCTATTGATGTTGGCTCTCTTGCCCGAAAAGATAACTGCGGGTGCCGTTTCACGAAACCAGTCAACCAATTTTCACCCACTAATTTAACTGTTTTGTTAAAGTTATATGTCGTACTATTGGCCTCCGCAAACTAAAATGTTAAACATTGAAGATCTTTGTATATGAGGCCAAATATGCGTCTTTCCATTTCTAATACACGATCAACTAGTTGTTGTTCAGCAGATCGTGTAAACACCGGCTTGAATCTTCCTTCACTACTCAAACAGACGGACAAAACCATATAACAATCAATCAGGTTGGTTTTACCCATATGGTTTTGCCCATAAGCACAGCACACATACATTTACACGCAACTACATTCACAGATCATGTTCACCGATAACAATTTCATTATAACACAGTAAATACACCCAATTTATTGTATATCAAATAGAAATTAACTAGAAATCGTAGAAAGGTTAATAAATATAGTTTTTTCGAACAAAAATAAAATTAAAACAGGCAAAAAAAATTTTTTTAGCAACATTATAACGTTGGTATGTGCTATCACGAGGGTATGTTGAAGAATAGATTCTATTGATCGCCATCTACTGATAGTGCATGAGCGGAAAATTTAAGTTAGTTTAGGAAATATCAGTGCTATATAATTTTACTCACGTATACGGTTTTGTACGGGTCTCCCCTACCTTTCCGACGAAGAAAAAAAAATAAAAATTGTTAGAAACACTTACAGACATGCGATTTTTTCGTCTACCTTAATTGCATCCTGCAGTTAGTGACATTTATTTTTATTAATTTGTAAAAAAGAAAAATTGATTCCAACCTATGTTGGTTTGGAACATTTTCTCTAAAAATAACCGGAAATAAACGGAATTTCCAAAGGCTACAAAAATTGCGATATTTATATTAACAAGTTCGTTAACTTAAAAAAGCATTCTTGGGTTCCTTCTCGGTTCCAATAATATTAGATTTCCCAAAAATTTACTTATTTTCGACTGGTCTATTGATACGTTGCACATTAATACCAGTTCCTATTTGTTTTAGTAATTCAATCTGATATGATTTCCATCAGATTTTATCTTTTAGCTAAGATTCCCGGTAGTAATTTTCAGACCTGTAAAGGTTAATTCCACTGTAGATTAACAATAATCTATCATAATCACCGAGGTCAGTCAGAAACTTCGACAGTTTTCTTATTAAAGCCGAACTAATCGTAATTATTACGTGGCAAGTATTTCGAAATTCGCTCGAAAAGAAAAGAAGAACACTAGAATGATTTATGCCACATTTATAAACTCATTATCTCGATGCAGACCCCGGGACCGCCTAGAGCCTGAAATGATTGGCGTCGCAAGGCCGAACTACCTTCCATTCAAATTGATGTATATAATTATTTTCTGTTCTTTTTTAGTTTATTTTAAAAGTAAGTTGTAATTTTTATAATTAAACGGCTCGGAGAAATATAAAAATTTGCTAAAAATTTGTATAAACTAAATTATAACTTTTGAACTTTAAATTATAAGAATATTTATTTTAGAAAAGAGTTTGATTTTAGTGTAGCCGTAGCCGCGAACAGTGCTCTTGCAGCTGTGTGAATTAGAGTTTTGTCGTAAAGCAACCGTATACCTCGTTAAAAAGAAAACTTTCAAAAATATTCCGAACAATATTTGTTAAAGCGATTTTCTCGACTAATTTGATATTGTCAAGAGTAGTCAGAGTTATACTCTTTCATGTAGATCATCTTCTAAGGATTTTCATCCTCAAGCATACAATACAAATTAAAATTTTTATAGTAGCAAATGAAAGACGAGAGTTCCTATGAACAGTCTTCACTGGTGTCTTAATTTGCTTTGGAATTAAACCTACTTTGGACAAAAACTTTACTGCGACCTGATATTCAATTTACGAGTTTTTTTTTATTCTTGGATGAAAATGTTGTTCTAGCACTAAAAAATTTAAAAAAATTGATTCGTTTCTTGCTGTAAGTTAAGTTTTGTTTCTATCTCGTATGTAGGAAAATTTGGAGATTGTAGTCGTTTCGCGGTTATGACTGTCCGAATCTTATCGATTATTTTTTCCAATTTATAAATAAAATGAAGTCAAGTGGACCTAAATCTGGAGAATATGGCGGTTAGTCCTGCTCAGAGAAATTAAACTCGTGGAGGATGGGTTAAAATTTGGTGCTGTCTGAATTCGCACATGAAAAAAGAGGACAGTCCTGTGATATAAAACAGGAGACTTTTGATCAATAGTTTTGTTAATATATTTTTTAATGTATTATAGTTATCGCAGTGTATATATTTAACACTAATAACTCTTAAGAGACGACGATAATTTCTATGTGCGGTCCTATTTTGTTCGCCGGAAATCCTTAAAGATCCATTACATGATCAGTTAGAGTCTTCATCCAAAGATTTCAATAGATTTGGGGATATGGGATTAGGAAGTCTACAATTTTGAAATCTACCTTGCGGAAATTTTACACATGCCCAGTTTGAATGGTAGTATATGTATATATATATATATATATATATATATATATATATATATATAACATCACTCAATAAGTTATCGATCTGATGGCACCTCTGTGACGAAAAATCGAGACGACATGAAACGAGAATTAAAGGCAAGCCAAGATGATATGAAATAAGAATTAGAGACAAGCCAAGACGACCTAAAACACAAATTAAAGACAAGCCAAGAAGATATGACAAAAAATCTAGACAATATGAAACAATATTTAAAGACAACCTAAGATGATATGAAACAAGAATTGATGACACTGAAGACAAGCTAAAAAACATTAATCAATAATAGAAAGAAGATATTAAGAAAAATCAAGAAAGTATAAAACAAGAACTAAAGAAAAACCTGGAGGACATGAGATGGGAACTTAAAAAAAAATCAAGAAGACATGAAGCGCATAGAACAAGAAATGCACCAGAAGATTAGCAAAATTAGAGAAGACGTACATGGCGAAGTACAACATGAGTTCACAAATCGATACAATAGTTACATTTTCAAATGGAGAAGGTAGCTAGTACAGGTATAATAAAAGTAGATGGTGTTCCTGCAACTAGTGTGATGAAGACACCTACCTTCGACGGCAAAGTACCTCGGCTTACCTATGTCTTTCAATTCGAAGCCGCCGCCACCGATAATAAGAGTTCACCAGAGAAGGAACGTGGTCTTGTTCTAGCACTACAAGGTAAAGTTATGGAGGTTCTAACTAACATTCCCGAAGAAAAACAGAATGATTATAAGTTTGTTGTTACTTTTCTGGAGATGCGTTATGGGGAAGCCCACCTTCAAGAAGCTTATTAAGGCCCAAATCCAAGGAAGAAGACAAAAATACAACGAAAGTCTGCAAAAATATGAGGCGGATATAATGAAGCTAATAAATTTAACTTACACAATATATCCGGAATAAATAAACCAAGTAAATAGTTTTATCGAAGGTTTACGCGAACCAGAAACAAGTAAAACTCTAAGAATGGCCCGACCGAAGAAAATTTCCGAGACTCTTGCTTATGCCCTTCAGTTTGAGATAAACAAACAGCCTCAAGGAACCAAGAAAGAATCATAAGAATCAACGTTTTTTGGGATTGTCACAAGACCAACGAGGAAATTTTCATAAGGCTAATGAGGACGTTGCAAGAATTTTTGAATAAACGAAAAACACATGACAAAAACGCAACCTTTCGTAGTAGAAATAGAAAGCATTGCTGGAAGTGTGGGCAAGAGGGGCATGTACAAAGCCACTGTACTTGCAGTATTGTTCCTGACAAAGATTTTGATGGCTATCGGCGTCATATTGCTAATATAGGTGATGATGTTCTAAGAAGCGACTTGAAGAAAGTCTTTGCTCCTTATGATGAACTTAAAGAAGCCTGGTTAAGTAATCGTATCCCCTGTTTTGGATTTGCTGTTTATAAAGATAAAAAAGATTCTGCTGTTGCCGTCAAGGCTGGCGATGGAGTTAAAGTATGCGGTTGTCGTATTAGAGTGACTGATGCCACTTATGAGTCAAGGTCGCCGGTATCGGTCGAGTAACATGCGTTGTAACCAATGTGAATACAACAACCACTTTTACAGAGATTGCCCGGAAATGATTGCTGGTGGAGGTGATAGAAAAAAAGACCATTATGGAAAAGATAGAAAGAGTAGTCGCGGCGATCGTGGAGAACGAGACGAGAGGGATTGTGACTGCAAAATAGGCTACCGAAGAAGAACGTTTTACAAGTTATCCTCGAGAGGGTATATCGAGAGGGACCGCGACCGCGAAAGTGACTACTGAAGAAGAACGTCCTACAGGTCCTCCTCGGAAAAGTACAGAGTCGACTACAAATAGAAAGCGACAGAATGAAGACTCGCTATGACCCCAAATCCATGTAGTATGGAAATCCTTCTAGAAAATTCTGGTATCGGCCAAAAGTGTATATAAACGGTCCAGATCGACTTTCATGGACAGTTTATTTTGAGACGTTGTAGAACTAACTTGAATTGTTTGACAAGTGTCAGAAATTGTGAAGTTGAATAAAAGATTAAAAATAATATAGTGTTTATAGATACCAGCCGTTCGGAACAATATATATATATATATATATATATATATATATATATATATATATATATATATATATATATATATATATATATATATATATATATATCGCGGTTAAATTGTTTGGAAAAGTATTGATAAATAAAAAAATTATATTTTCCTGAGAAAACAGATTGAAATTTTAGGAACCTACAGCAGAGCTATTTCTGGAATTACAAAAACTACTTATTTTTGTATTATCAGTTATTGATGATGACAATTACAAATAGTCATCTTCAAACTTTTTCCAAACTATTCACACACTAGCTGGCGTTAATTAAAGATAAAAGAAGACCAGCGCATCGACCTAATCAGACTTCATGTCTGTGTAAAGATAAATCAAATTCAGAACGGGCCGTTCGAAAATAATTACACGTCTTGTTCGAGGCTTAGCCGCGTTCATCACGACGCGCAGCATCCGAATCTAATATCGTTAATTAGATAACCGAAAAACCTTTTGGGAACCGGCTGAATTTTAAAAAGAATTTCTGAGCAATATTAATGTGCTATTTTAAAATTTAAAAAAATATGGTATAATTAGGTACAATCTTTCAAAATGATAAAAAGATTGAACTGATATTAAGTATTTAACAATAAATTCTTGATGATTAAACAGAGGGTATCTTCTTTATATAAAATAATTAAATAGGTTTAGAGTTTTTACTTTTATCATTGTCAAACTACCAGCTAAAAACGTAATTAAAAACAAGCTGGCTATATCTAATTTTTTAAAGCGTTATTAAGGTTACAAACACGACACGACACTCAGAGTGCTTCTTTCTGAAAAAAAAAATAATCTTCTTCAACTATTTCCCTAAATGACAGACCATTTTTTTAATATGAATAAACAAAATCATACGTTATGCGAAAAATGCTATATTTCATCTAAATGGTTAAACTAATTGTTCTACCCATATCTAAAGTTATTGTTCTAGCTAAAACAGAAGCCTATTTAAACAAAGCATTTCTAACACGACACTGTAAAAAGAAAATATATTAAATATAATGTCAATATGCTGGAAGCAAATTTCAGAAACGTTTATTACATTACATTAATTTAAATTAATTTATTCCATTAAATTTAATGCAATCATACATTAAATTTAAAGTTTGATCATTACTTTTTAAGGTGACTATGTACATTAAATATACAGACAGTGTTCATTGAATTTGAGATATGTTATCGCAACTTTAATGCACCAACATTAATATGAGTTCAAAAATTCTGAAACTACCAGGAAAAAGGTGCACATTTTTCCCATAGGTAGTGTTCGATATCTAGACCGGTTTCAAACTCATCGGTTCTCATCAGTACAGGGCAGACATGTATACCTCGCCATATTTATTTATTTTATTTATTTATTTATTCAACTTAAGACCAATTTACATTGACATTTAGGTACATCATGTCAGGGTTCAATTTTGCGTTTAAGCTCACTATAGCTAATTTAATTCATTTAACCTTATGTTGCAAATACTGTCGTTATAGGCAACACAGTATCACTTTCCTGAAGTATTTCTCAGGGATTTTTTGAAGACAAGCATTTGTTTTACTCTAGTATTTCACTACACTGTGCTTAAGTATTTTTTGTATTCAGATAGATCTTGTTTTTTTTCCCTACCATTTATGGGATTGTATGTATGTTGGGTTGCAGATATTAGGAAATTTCTATTGATGTTTTAATATATATTTCTTGAATTTAAAAATAATTACTGGGGTGCTTATTAGGTTCATTATTTTTGTTTAGACTGGAAAATGCTAATGATTAACGAATTGGTCCAACTAACAAATACATTTTTAGCCGACTGTTATTGCCTGGTGTCTTTCTTTTTGAGCTGTCTTTTCTTTCACACGTAGAAATGAACGCGCCTAACGGAAGTCGATTAGTCGCAAGCAGGGCCATGGTTATAAATGGAGGCCATTTTGTCTTGATTTTTCACTTTTTTCCGGTTTGATTCGGCCGAAGCGGCAGCAAACTTCCATCTCAATTTTTAATTGCCAAATTTGTTGGATTCTGAGATGGAAAGTCGAAAATTATCCAGTAATTTTGTTGAATTTTGGTGTACCGTATCTTTGGTCAGTTATGGGACCATGATGCTGATCTGAGGAGTTATCATTGGTAACTGTGAAGCTAGATCCTAGGTCTGGAACTAGAGACATCAACACCTAGGACTAGAACTTAATTTTTCTTACAAGAGATGAACTATGAATACAGAGATGACAACCTTACATTACATGTGAAACGCAAGGCAGTGCGAAGAAATAGCTGCAACAGTACCTGAGCGGAAACACTAATGCTATGATGACTGGAGGTTTACAAAGGCTACGGCCCGGAGATCGAAGGACACTCACTGCGAATTTCTGTTAATTGTAGCTTGACTACAGTTAACGGAAATCGAATCGTGCGGATTTTAATTCAAGGGGGGTGCGGTTTCAGCCGATAAGAATCCGACACTACCGTCACACTTCGTGTTGGTGTCTACGCAATATTTACCAGCCTCTAAAAAAAATTTAACATATATATTTTTGTAATACATTAGATATGACTATCAATACATTGAATATTATGAAATTACACCTTCGAAACTCTTCTAGATCAGAATTCTTAATTTTTAAGCTTGCTCATTGATCTTTTGATCTTTTCTTTTTGTTGGAAATATACAAAAAAAAATTTTTTTGAAATTGAAAATTTTTATCAAAGTGTTTAAAAATAATTTATTTAAAAAATACAACAGATAAAAGCAACCGTTTTGTCTAATGTGATATCTTAATCAACATCACCACAGTAAAACATAATGATTTTCTCATTCAAGTGAAAAAAGATGTCTTTAAAATTTTTTTGAACAGCTGTTTGACAACTAATTAAATACCGTTAATGAAGCAATGTCATTTTTACAGAGATAAAAAGTTATTATTTTAAAAACAAATTAATTGTAAACATTTAGCTCGGACGTAATGCTAAAAGAATGTGAAAACAACAAAAAATGCCGATTATTTGGGCTTGGATAAAGATAAATTTTATTATAAATATGAAAAAGGGGTAACTGGTGACACTAAGTTGTATATATTTTTTTAAATCCTGTTATAATGATGGTGATCATGGATTTTAGAAAATCCCACCAAGAATAATTTACCAATAATAAATCCATTAACTATAGACTTTTTTGCTAAAAAAAGACTTAATGTATACAATAATTTCCCGCTGTGAATCTGTTAAGATTTCTGCGTCCTTTCAAAATCAACTTGATGTAGCAAATTGAGATATATGAAACCATTTTTTTTTTCAAAAATAAAAAGAATTAAGGATGTTATCAGATCAGCGACTTCTAGACTTCCGAAAACGCATAGGTATTTATATCTTTGTAAATTTGATTTGAAGAGACATATTCAAATATTAAATATTTTACATAGATATTTTTGTAGCAAAGTCAGAGTACTCCAATACTAATTAGTAAGGAAATTGCGCTTATTTTATCTGACCCAGCAACAATTCCAAATAACACATTATAAGTAGGCCGTCCCCACATATTTAAATGTCAACTGCAACAGCCAATCTTATCCTCGGATCTAGACAAAGGCTTTGTGCAAAATTATTTTTCTCTGTAAGAACCTAATGAACGGGTTCTAAAACGAACTAGCGATTTATCTTTTACGTACGTTTACTTGTTTGTAAGACATAACCTTACGCATAATATTACTAACGTACTAGTGGATTACTCTTTTCTTTTAATAACTAGCTTACTATATCCTGGCACTGTAATTTTTTGATCAACATGTTAAAAAATATACATATTTATATTAAATATTATTTTCAGACCTCCTGGTATAGATGAGCTATACTCTCTTATTATGTTTCATCCTTTTTGATAGTTTCTAAATCAGTAACATGATATTATTCCTTTAATCAAAGTAGGTGCATGATCACGATTTAACGTGGGCATGTAGACACACTACAAGCGGAAACTCAAGAATAGACAATCCACTGAAAAAAGACAACAAATTATTGACAATAAAAAAACAAGCGAAGGCCATAAACTGGACCGATATATTAGTAGAAAGAGTATCATTTGAAATCGGAGGCTGAATCGGGATTGACATTCTCGACTTCCACGATGGTTTGTAGCAACTATAATACTTATTCAAAAATAGTTGAATATTCTTTAAGATGCCTTCTGAAATCCGTATGACTGATCAAGTTAAATAAATATTGTTTAAATGGCTTTTTCTTTAATCTTTGAAGTCCCCTGATCGTACCTGTCCTAAATTTGACATAATGAATATAAGGAAGTCGTAGCTTGCGATGGCTTGCTAACCGACAATAACTTCAAAGTGAGAAGTTGTGACGATAATGCATCTTTTCTGGTTAAGAACCTTGATATATTCTCTGCAGTAAATTCACCTTCAGTTCAATTCACACACATCCAAAGTAACAACAGCACAAGGGAAAAAAGTGCTATCAAAACTCACATCACCATTGTTAGTTAGTTCTCTCGTAGAACAAATACTCAATAATGTAATGATTACCCAATGAAGTTTTCATTATTCAACAATTCGATAAAAAAAAGTACATGTCAGTTTTTTTCAACTTATTTTTTAGATAAGTACAGCAAGTATCTAGAATAAGAGTTCCCTAAAATTCATTTTTTGGCACATAGACCAAACGAAGATGAAAAAATGTTAATGTCCTAGCTAGGTGTAGTTTGCTTTAAAAAAAAATAGTGTTAAAAGCCAAAAGAACTTTTGGATATCATTAGAAGTCACTAGCAAAAACTCCCTGATATAAAGACATCCTTAATTGGTTAAAATATTCGCTGAAAGGAAACACATCCACTTAACTTTGTTTTAACAGCTTTTTGTCTCTCTATCTATGACTCAACTGTGCCCCCCAGGCAGACAAAACAAAATCAAATAAACCTCTTAGTATTTTCAATTTCGGCGCGCTTTGAACCGTCGTTTTCTGCACACACATGTCATGATGCCGTTTCCCTTCCAAATGTCTGCTCTCGAGACGGAAACGACTATTTATCTCTGTCGATCTCCCTAACTCCGTTTTCGTGTTGGTTCACCCCAGATTCCATCGTTAAGGGTAAAAAATAATTGGAAGCCATCATGTTTTCGAAGCCGTGGTGTTAATGGACGGATTTACTGTAGCTTAAAGAATTAGAGTTAGGCTAGGTTTATGATTAATTCAGTTGATTATGATGATGCAAATGATTTGATTTAGTACATGGCAGTTATTAAAACCGAACAGCGGTATTAGAAATAACTAGTTACAAATTAGCAGTGAAACAACAGTAAAAAGGAAATCAAGATACAGATTAATATGATCTATATTTTTAACATACATTTCCGCATCTGACAAAATTAATGCTTGCAGGCAATTTTCAAAAATTTTCTTATTTTTGAAGTCATTATCAAAATAAATATAAGTTTTGATCAATTATTACTACTGAAATAGAGCGCTTGATTTTTAATAAATATGGTGAAGATAATCGTAAAGAAAACCCAAGCAAATGTGCAAATAAATTAATTATTTTCCCCCGACATACTAGTGCCAAGATAAGTAATATTCTAACAAAGAAAAATATTTCAATCGACTCTAAAACCAACAAGTTTTTTACTTCATCAATAAAATTACTAATTTTATTTTAATGTCAAAACGTTTAATATAAAGATATCACGTGATATTCAAGGAAGGGAAGGCAGAGGTTTAAAAATGTTTAAAAAACGATTACGTGATTTAAGAACGGCACTAAGCGACTTGTGGCAAATTTGCTTATATTTTTTAATTGAAGGAAGTTGGGTTCAATTTCATTTAAACAAATCATTGATCTCATGCTTTTTCCTAAAAAATAATTGGTATCCATAATGTGTTCGAAGTCGTGGTGTTAATAGACGGATTTATTGTAGCTTAAAGAATTAGAGTTAGGCTAGGTTTATGATTAGTTCAGTTGAATATGATGATGTAAACGATTTGATTTAGCACATAGCACTTATTAAAACCTAACAGCGATATTAGAAATAACGAGTTACAAGCAGAGGCGAATCCAGCTTCTCTCTTTGGGGGGGGGGGGGCAGTAATATCACAAAAGTATAGTATGGCAAGCGAAAGCAAGTTATCGACGGAGGAGGGGGGGAGACACCGGAAACATTCCCATTTCTAGTGTAAAAGGCAGGGTCGTGTCTATTTTTCTGAATTTCAAGCTCTTGGTGCGGGGGGGGGGGGGGCGGATGCCAGCAGCATACACATTCCTAGTATAAGAGGCAGAATCGGATCTATTTCCTGAACTAAAAGCTTTTGGGGGGGCGGCTATCGCAAGAAAAACAAGTTGTAAACGGGGGCGGAGTACCAGCAGCATACACATAATAATATAAACGGCATTTTCCTGAACTCAAAGCTCTTGGGAGGGCGGGGGGCGATCGCAAGCATACATATTCATATACTGTATTCAAGAACTAGAGAGAATAATAAAACTGTTACCTAAACCTCCAACGTACCTGCTGCAGTGCCGTAAGTAACTGAGGACTGCCGTAAATCTAATTATTTTTAAATATTATAAGCTTTTATAAATTTACTGCAACGATAAAATTTCTGATAGTTCAATTTAATTTCTGTCAGTGAGTAAAATACACCTTACAGTGTGTTCTGAGTGATTTATCTTGTTTGCTCCTGTTTTTATATATTATTCGAGATTAGTAGAATATCAGAAAGATTTATCCTTCCACCTCTATATGTATTCCAAAATCGTTAAACCAAGGCATTTTTTCGTGAACGAAAACCTTATTACGATGAATGTTTATGATGCTTTAAGATATCAATATCCAGATAATAATGTTAAAAACTCTGTTGAGATGTATTCCAACATGACAGGAGCTGGAAAATCTACTATGTACCGAATACTGAATGAGAAAAAAACGACTGGAATTGTTAGTACTCCCAACCCACATTTGATCATAGGCAGACGAAAAACCTCGTTGGAAGAAGAGATGAAAGTTGCTATAAAAGGAGTTGTACATATATTATATTATGAGAAGCAGATCCCAACCGTGGACAAAATTCTAACTAAAATCAATGAAGATCGAGATTTACCTGATCTTAAAAGAACTGAGCTCTGGAAATTACTCAGGGAACTTAATTATTGCTGGGAAAAACCAGATAGGAAATCTGTTCTTATAATCGTCCGGAAACTGTCCGTTGGAGAAGGAAATATCTCTCTCAAGTAAAAGGTAAAGTTGCTAGAAATAACACAACTTACAAAATTAGTAATTTAAGTGAATTTTAGACCAGCATTTTTGATTATAAAATTTCCAACCCATTTCTATGAAAAATATATGTGTCTAACAGATTTTTCCAAAGACACCGGACTAAAGAAAACAGGTAGTTTGCGAATAAAAAAAGGGAAAAAATAATTTATTAATCTCTCTAGTTCTTGAATAAAGTGTAGTATATGAGGCAAAATCGGGTCTATTTTCCTGAACTCAAAGCTCTTGGGGGGGGGGGGCGATCGCCCCCCCCCTTGGATCCGCGCCTGGTTACAAGTTAGCAGTGAAACAACAGTACAAAGGGAATCAAAACATTTATTAATATAATCTATATTTTAAATATACATTTCTACTAGCATTTGATAAAATTAATGCTTGCAGATAACTCTGAAAAATTTTCTTATTTTTGGAGACATTATCAAAATAAATGTAGACTCTGGTGAATTATTAATGTTGAAATTGAGGGGTTGATTTTTAATAAATAAGCTAAAGATAATCGTAAAGAAAACCCAATAGAAAACAAAAATATTAAAATAGCCTCTAAAATCAACAATTTTTTACTTGACCAATAAAATTATTAATTCTATTTTAATGTCAAAATGTTTAAAATTAAAATACCATGTGATATTCAAGGAAGGGAAGGGGGAGGTTTAAAAATATTTAAAAAACGATTACGTGATTTAAGGACGGTCCATAGCAACTCGTGACAAATTTGCTTATATTTTTTAATTGAACGAAGTTTTGTACAAGTTTATTTAAGTAAAGCGTTGATCTCATGCCTTTTCCTAATTTATTTTAAACAAAAAAATTATTAATATATGTACTAATAAAATAACCATTAATAATCATTCTATAAATACGTTTTTGATGAAAATATGTGGTAAGAATCATAAGAAATGTAAATCCTTAGTCACGAATGTGAATAGTTTAGCATTTGTAAATATTTTTTACTTTTATTCCACTGGTGCAGTAATAAATAAATTATTAACTGCTTTTCATTTTTAATTTATGGGGAAAGAAGATAATAAATTAATACATATCACAACGAGATTTATTACTAACTATTTAGTTTCTACTTCCCGCAGAGTGAGTGGATAAGTCGGGTAAATTTATAATAACGTTTTAGAAGTAAAACTTTAAATAACAAAGTTGTTATTAAAAAAAATTCTGACTACATAAAAGTTATAAAAGAAAAATATTAAAAACAGAAATTTTTTTAAAAATGACACTGTATGGTCTACAGAGTATTTTAAAGAACAATTACATATGTGATTAAAAATTTTTTTCAAAAAAACTAACTAATAATGGAAATTCAGAATTTAATTTTCAGAAAGGAACTCAATCCTTTTTGAAAAAAAATTTGTTTTCAATGTTTCACTTACTTTATTTTCACAATTATCACAATGTTTTCGACTGTATGTTAACTGATCTGATGTTTAAATAATCAAAATTTCAGTAAGAAATAAAGAAATCTTTCTGTCGTATTTAAATAGTTTGTTATATATGTAATTCTCCTTTCAGGCAGAGAATATGAAAAATATATGTACAAACAGTTTATATCCTGCAATTATCGCTCTGGTCGTCTCTCCATACGCGTTTCGATCACCTCATGATCTCGTCAGTGGAGCTGAATCAGACCGAGAGCAACATTAGCAGGAAATAACTGATATATGAACCATAAATTTCAAGGTATGTCGGCAGGATATTACACCTGCCGACTACCAACTTCGATGTCAGACTGAAAAATATCGCCAGTCGAACGACATATATGAATCAACGGAGTAACGTGAAATTTTTAAATAATCAAAATTTCAGTAAGAAATAAAGAAATCTTTCTGCCGTATTTAAATAGTTTGTTATATATGTAATTCTCTTTTCAGACAGAGAATATGAAAAATATATGTACAAACAGTTTATTTCCTGCAAATATCGCTCTGGTCCTCTCTCCATACACATTTTACATCGAAGTTGGTAGTCGGCAGGTGTAATATCCTGCCGATACACCTTGAAATTTATGGTTCATATGTCAGTTATTTCCTGCTAATGTTGCACTTGGTCCGATACAGCTCTACTGACGAGATCATGAGGTGATCGAAACGCGTATGGAGAGAGGACCAGAGCGATAATTGCAGGAAATAAACTGTTTGTACATATATTTTTCATATTCTCTGCCTGAAAGGAGAATTACATATATAATAAACTGGTCTGATGTTGTTATTAAGTAAAAAATGATTTCTTTGATCAGTCTATTTAAATATCAAGAAAACTGTCGTAAAATGCTAAACATAATAGAAAATTGCACAAGAAAACTGTGGCAATATGCTTAGCATAATAGTAAATGGCACAAACACCGAGTGTAAGGGAGAATAATATAAGTATTTTAAGGCAAGAAAGGAATGTCGTTTAGAACATTTTGAGACTTTACGTAAGAGTATGGAAAGTGGAAAAGTTATAAGATCCCTAGAACACAAAATGAAAATAGACTTAATTGCACTAATTTCACTTCAATAGAGGGACAGTTATTTCTTTAAATTATTGAAGGAAAAGAGAGCTAAATCTAAAGGAAGGATAACGTCACATATATCAACTAACCATAAAAAGGGAAGACAAGATAACAACTTTAAAGATATGGTGGTTTCTATTACAATAAGCAGCTGGTATAGAAAAGTTTAAAAAAAAAACAAAGTGCAGAAATATCGCGATATGAAAGCTAAAGAATAAGCTGTCTTCAGAGCGAGAAGATGTACTATCATCTATTCTACCCATTATCGAAGAAACCCTGCCTTTGATCAGAAAATATAACTCTTATTTATCGATCTTAGGAAAGCTTACAATAGTGTTCCACGAAATCGGCTATTGCATGCCCTTGAGAACACAAATATTAGCGTAACTCTCATCAAAGCTAAAAAAATTCTCTACAAGAAAACGAGAGCATAAATAAAAATGGGAAATGAAGTGTATGAGGAATTTGATTTTAATAAAGAACTTAAACAGGAACGATGCCTCTCAGCCACATAATTCAACATATACAACAATTTCGAATATATGGCAAGGATGGTCATCGAATAATACAGAAAATGGGGATTTGACTGTATACATGTATAGTGGGGCGATCAATAGGATCCTATAAGATGGTCTGTGTATCAAAAATTGCGAGAACTACTCGTACTTAGAAGTCAATATTATTCCAAAGATGGTACATTAGAGAAATAAATATCCATGAAAGGAGAGTTATAACCATGATGAATTGGATATTGTGAGATCAACATGTATCAAAAATAAGCAACTAAGAACTACGAAGATACAATACAAGCGATGTTCAGCAAGCACATCAAAAAGGAATAGATTTACTAACGAGGGGATAAAAGGTATAATGAGTAAAATACATAAAGGTAAGATAACTAAAGTGATATAGTTGGTTATAAACATGTATAAAAGATGCATGAGGAACGAATCCCTAAGTAGATATTAGAATGGAAACCGCAGGGAAGACGAAGACCCGACAGAGTCTATTACTTTCCAAAATATTCTAATTTTTAAAATGCTTTGCGTACTAGGCGGTCTTTTATACTGAGAACAAAATAATAATAGAACAACGATGTAAAGTTGCATAAAAATGTTTTTTCTATTTAAATATATGCCGCCAAGTCTAATCTTTACCGATTTGGATTAATCTTTCCCTAAGTTACCTGTATGGATCACTGTTCGTGTGCACCACTGCGGCATTGTGTGGAAAAGTCATGCATAACCTCCAAATTCATAACGCAATTTAGTATTTAATAAAAAGTTATTAGGCTTTGTCTTGCTGAATAAGGTCTACTAGACATCTTCCATTCTCAGGATTTTGTACTAAAGCTTCCAAAATTTTCGAGTTCCTAACCTCAAAATCTACAAATATGGAATGCACCCAGTTATTACAGGAAATATTTTTAAGAAAATTCGTACCCAAGAGTAATTTGAGCTAACTAAATATAGAGTTAGTTTGAGGAGATAAACAATTTTAGGTTATAAAGTCTATACATAACTTCAAATAATTATTCATGGAAGCAGAAGTCTCTTAGGTATTAACAGATTGAAAAGGTTTCCTGCCACACTAGCAATATTCTTGTATGAACATTTACTGCTCCTTCAGAACCTTCAAATTTGCAACCCCAAATTCCAACAGCAGAATGCGTACATCATTAGTTGTTTACAATTATTAAGTCTGATTTTTTTTAAAGAACACTTCCTGTAATAATGTCAAGGAATATTCTGAATTATTTTGAGTTTCCAAGAATATATTTTGCATTTTATTAATCGATTAGACAGTTCGTCTTTATTTTAAAGTAAAATAAACTTTATTGCATGCAAAAAATTTTGTTTTAAAATTTTAAGAAAAGTATATTATAAAGTACCGGTATAATTATACAAACTAAAACATATTAGGAATAATACTCCAGTAAATTTTAAAATACCAGCATATCTTGTTTATTATCGTAATCAAAAAGTCATTTGTCTCCAAAAATGCTGTCACCATATCTATGTTTTTAAAACATCATCTCTTAATTAATTTTAACGAGGTCTCTTATGTCACTCTGATATTATCTCGTATGAGAAGTCTTGATAACATGGCAGCCGCCATTATGCCTATCGTCCCCTAGATCTAAGCATATAAAAAGGAAAGAAAATAAAATTCTGCAAATAAAAGCAAGATATGAATATTTTTTAGGCGGTCGTCTACTGTAATGTAAATATTGTCTCTACAACTATAAAAAATATATCTATTGTGAATTATCTGCTACATTATGTATAATTTCATATTATCCACTAGTCGCTATAGTAAGTAGTGATCAACTGTATATGAGTTCTTAAAATGAAAAGTATCATAAAGCATTAAATCCAAATCAGAAATTTATATAATCCATACTAAATAAGTAAATCTGAGAAAATATATATGATTAATAGCACTTCTCAAGGTTGATTGTCACTTTAATATTTATGGGAAATGAAAACTATTCGGAATCTATTTTAAATAATACAACACAGTAAACAATACTTAGATAACATTAGTATTGATTTAAGTTCTATAAAAAAAGTTTCAGTTTGTAATGTAACTTATCGAATTAATTATGTGAAAAAAAGCTTTATTGTTGACTTAAAAATTTAAAGAAGTTTAATTGAACCTGAAAAAAAGAGAAACCAAATAGTTCATATTAATAGTGAAAATGTTAGTCCAGAAGAAAAATAAAGCACCTAAACTTTGTTTTGAAAACAAATATTAATTCGCTGATTTTGTATTGATGATATATATTCAAAGATTATAAACATGAACATTTTTATCTCTTTTTAAATATTAGTCATTTTCTTTTATAGTAGATATATAGTTTTACCAATGAAAAAAGGTTTTCATTGCAGCAAGTAAATCAAAAAAGCAAGAAAATTCCTTTAATATATTATATTGTCTCTTGGCGTGCGATTTTTCAAAATGGAATTTAAGGTATAAATGACTAAGGTTGGATGTCAAAAGTTGGTTTTTCGATCAAAGAAATCGCTCTTTTCTTATTAATAAAAAACGTCATAGAGAAAATTAAAGAGTCCTTCGTTCAGCGACAATGTTAATGTATTTGTAATGAGATCAGTTCAATAGTTTTTGGAAAATCGGAGTCTCGAATAGAAAATAATACAATTTTGAGAAAATGCTGTTACAGTCAAATATGAGGATTTGCACTTAGATAAATAACTTATTTATTTCCACGAATGTATAATTAAACTTATGTACTACAAATGATATTATAGACAATGCATTTTTGGGGGGAATTTTTAAAAGTGGTTTGCCTCCTTAAATGGACAAATTAGCAACTAAGGAAAAGAACGCTTATAATAATTTAAGATATTCCATAAAATCAGAAAAATCGGCTAGGGACACCTCGAATACCTTCCTTGTCGGCAACTGGAAAAATTAAAAAAACAGACAAATTTTGCTTCTCTCGAAAAAAATTGACATAAAAAAGAAATTAGACATTTTATTTATTTGTATAATTTTCCATTTTCATACACTCACATTTTTTCTAGAAATATCTCAAAATGATTTGTTTCAATTGTTGAACTATAAATTAACTGTGTCCAAGAAAAATTTAATTTTTAAGTAATATTATCTTCCCACTTTTATATTCGAAAATTTTCGTTGGTGAAAAATGCTTTTAATTAATTCTTTATTTACCAAAACATAATAAAATTAAACAATTCTGAATTTAAAAAGCTATTCTACTGCTTTAGGTAATAAATATTTGAAAATTTACAGTTAAATTCATTGTATTAAATTGGATCTAGCTAGCATAGAAGTTAGACTTTCAGTTTTGTTTTGCGTTTCACATGGCTATAATTTGTCCTTACATATGTCAATAAACAAATTCCTATATAGAATTTCAACCACTTCACAGGAAGAATATTTCTATTTATTAAACGGTAAAAGATAGAAAGTTGTTTAAATAAGCGTTATTTAGACCCCTTTAATATGTCGGTTTAACAAGTGGACAAGATCCTTCGTTTCTGAAATATTTTGAAAATACATAAAATCAGCGATTTCCTTTTTATTTATTTTCTTAATTAATATTTGGAAAAAAAAAATCTTGCATCACAGGTATTTTTTTTTAGTTTTCAAGGTACACTATACAACTTTTTTTTCTCATGGGTGCTGACAGTAAATACCGCTAAAAGTTCTCTTTAAATGTAATAGAACAACATGGGTATGTAAAAAGGCAATGGTAAATAAATATGTTTTTCGAAATAATCCAGTTAACATTGCTCAAAATTAAATTACCCAAGACTTTCATACCGAGTAGGCCATGATAACTAGAGAAAATAAAACATGTTTCATTGCCACTGTTAATGAGAGATCCATGCTGCAAGAAATTCACAACTAATACTAGAAATATATGTACGTTATTGATTTACACTTGCAAGTTAAAAACCTTACTTTCATTTGTTCATAGTAACAATTAAAAATTAACCCCCCAATTCACTATCGTGCCCTAACTTTAAAACCTGTCTAAGTTGATAAGTACATGGTTCAAAAAATAACAAAGGAACAATAAGTCTAGCAAAATTTGAACCTTAAAAATACAAACATAAAAAAGCACTTTATTTTATTACTAAACTGGCAAAAATGGAAAATTTTATTTATTTTCGGAGTAACACTACGAGGTCAGCCCCAGAATTAACCGGCCTGACACATAGATGGCGGTAGTTGTTAAAATGTAATGACTGTGTTAGATAGTACCAACCTTCGAAAGATCAAGTTTTAGGTTTGAAGACGCTACGTTGTTTATAACTTGTTTGACAGCCATCAATAGTAAACGCTCTTAGTGAATTTGTAAACATGGAAAAAATGTAATTCAATCCTTTCATTTGAAAGAACTTAGTGCAACCAATATCAAAGGCGAGCTAGACTCTACTTTGGGGGAGTTTGCATCTTCATTTTCAACAGTGAAGTATTGGGTGGCAGAGTTTAAACGAGGTCGTACGAGCTACGAAAACGAACATGGCAGTGGTAGAACAAATGAGGTGGCTATTCCAGAAATGGTGAAAAAAATACACAAAATGGAAAAAGTGAGCGAGTTAGCAGATATGGTGGGCATTTCAAAAAGTGATGTACATCACATATTGACTGAACCTTTGGACATGAGATAGCGTGTGGAAGATGGGGGTCGCGTTTGCTCATAATTAAACAAAAACGGCGTCTTGAGGATGTTTCAGTCAAGTGTTTGACCATGTTTCGCCACAATAAAGTCGAGTTCTTGCATCGATTCATAATTATAAATGAAACACTATACACCCGAGATGAAGAAACAGTGAAAATAATAGACTCAACGAGGAAAATCGGCTCCAACGAAGGCAAAGACAGTTTCATCTGCAGGCAAGGTCATTGATTCAGTTTTTTGGGATGCGCAAGGTATAATTTTTATTGATTATCCTGA
The DNA here is from genome assembly GCA_034092305.1 of Diaprepes abbreviatus. Taxonomy (NCBI): domain Eukaryota; kingdom Metazoa; phylum Arthropoda; class Insecta; order Coleoptera; family Curculionidae; genus Diaprepes; species Diaprepes abbreviatus. Next base: position 1,127,228 of record JASJET010000089.1, on the reverse strand, counting down.
AAAAGGAAAAACCACCAACGGTCAGTATTATGCGAACTTACTGCTGCATTTGAGAGATGAAATTAGGTAAAAAAGGCCACATTAGGCGAAAAAGAAAGTGTTGTTCCATCACCACAATGCGCCTGTTCACACATCAGTTATTGCAGTGGCCAAAATCAATGATTTAAAGTACAAATTACTTCCTCATGTACCCTGTTCGCCAGATTTACCATCCTCGAACTATTTTCTCTTTCCAAACTTGAAAAAATGGCTCGGCAATAAAAGACTTGCTAACGATGAAGAGGTGAGATCTGCAGTGAATGCCTATTTTGAGGAGCTCGACATTTCCTACTATAAACAAGGTATTGAAGCTATTATTATGTTGGGAAAAGTGTATAGAGCTCAAAGGAGACTACGTTGAGAAATAAACAAAGTTTTTGTCAAATATTTAGAGTTATCTTTGTCAGGCCAATTGATTCTGGGACTTCCCTCGCATTTCTCTAACATATTTCAAGGCGCAAAGTTTTTACCTTTGATATCCTTTTATAAGGAATACCAGAAGATATAACTTCCTTGTAACAACTAGATCAAATCCAAGTCTCAGACCTTGCTAGTCAGTCTGAATGAAAAAATTTACATTTTTAGTTAGTTGTTAAAAATGAGTCGACCATAAAATAATGCTATCTTGGCATTTGTATTTTAAATTATTTTAAAGTATCGTTCTTTGAAGATATTTGTTAAAGATATATAAAAAATCGTACATTATAGTGGTGGTGAAAAAATACTGGTAATATATTAGCACAACTTATTTTTTAGTCAGCGAAAAGACCTTTATTTCACATATTTAAAGCATCCCGCCTGGAAACTTTCAAATTATTTTGAGAAATCCACGGTTCCATGTGTAAGCTAACCTATTTTTTAAATCAAAGTTTGGGATCGTAAGCAACACATCTGACTACATAATCATTGACATATATAATAAAAATATTATTGATTCAACCCAATATAAAACTCAAAATTCAATTAAATTTCCCAGGTTTCTTATTTTTTACGAAAGCGTTACTAAAATTACTCGCATTAAGTGGTTTTTTAATTAATCGAGACATAGCACTTTTTTTGTTATGTTCCACCTTCAACACTGATTAATAAGAAACGCCCCTTCGATATTAATATTTCTTGATATAACATTAATAACCCACGTATGTTTGGGTAAAAACAACTCGGTGGCTTTAATTTAACCAGAAACCAAAATTAGAACACATTTGTAACTTAGGACAAGAAAGTAAAACATTTGTCATATACAAATGGCTTATTATTGAGTAGGAAGCACTGTCCTGCCCGTTAATTTTATGAATAATAAGCACGGGAGCTGCTAAAGACATTAAGCAGAACTTTCGGTTGATGTTAGAAGGCCTACCGAGACGCCATGTTGGATTCCTACGGTTTTTTTAGTTTAATTAGATACGGTGTTGCTCGGGATGATGGATTATTTTAAAGGCACAGAAATAAGTTTTATAATATTCCAAAAAAAATTGTAGTTACTGTAAGTAGAACGTTCAAACTAAGACGCATTAATTTTTCGCAGATAAATATGTTTATATGTTGATTCAAGTTACTGAGTAATTGACAGCAGCTAGTTGGTTTGGACAGAATTTCCAGAAAATTATTTCTGCAAACTTTCATTTGGTTTTAAACAGTCACTCAACAACGGATATAAAAATGGGAAAAATTTGACAACATAAACATTTTCTCATTTTACCAATGTGTTAGATACGAGGGTCATTTAGATAGATACAAAGAATTACATGTCATTACTGATCAATTTTCCTATTTTTTTTTAGTAAAATACTAAAATCTTTCTATACATTAACAGGGGTTTTATTTGTATGGACTGCATCCCTGATTTTTCCCACTAGTGGTAGATCAGAGTATTATGCTTCTATGTTGCCCCATACTTAACAGTTGTCACGTATGCGGTTAAAAAAACCTTAAAGTTAATGTCCATTCTATATTAAATTTAATGGTTTTGTACCAAAAATCGTGATTATTTTACATTTACTTTGAATTTAAAGCAATTCATTCAAATATCAGTCAGTTGTAAATTAAATTTAATGAAATGGTATCTTAAATTTCAATAACGTAACGGAAAGGATATTTCAATTTCGGTATATTAAAATTAATTCACATATACATTTCACGAGTTTTCAAGAGATAGCGAAACTTGTATTGAACTTTTTGTTTAGTATGATATAAGTTGCTTAAAAGACTCAATTTTCCTATGGTGAGATGTTCATATCTGCCGGTACTGACGGAAACCGATGAGTTTAAAACCGGCCTAGACGGCGGATACTACCTATGGGAAAAATATCCCCCCTTTCCTGGTAGTTTCAGAATTTTTTGAGCTCTTATAAATGTTGATGCATTAAATATGTGGTAACATATCTCAAATTCAATGAACAACTGGCTGTGTATTTAATGTACATAGTCACCTTAAAAAATAAGGATCAAACTTTAAATATAATGTATGGTTACATTAAATTTAATGTAATAAATTAATTTAGTTTAATGTAAATTGTTAAATTTAATGCTTAGGCAAGATTTTTACCATGGCCAATTCGAATTCAAAAATTTTAATTTGTACTCAACTGACTACAAAATGACCAGGATGATGCTTTTTTTAATAGTAATCAATTTTTCTTGAATGTCAGTGAATTCGATACTACGACCCTTGAACGAGCAAGCAAATTTTCTATAACAATGTATCAAACTTGAGGGACATAATTTTGTTTGCTTGGATGAAAACTGAGCTAGTGAAACTCCCATTGGATTTAATCAAAAATGGCGACTACGGCGTCAAACATATAAGTTTATCAGCCGTTTTCGCAAATACAAACAAAATCAACATAAAGCTTGCCACTAACAAGATCACTGATCTAAGCTCACGTAACTGTGGAATATAAAAATTTTCAACATGGTCATGGTATAATAAGATTTGCAATGTTGTTTTTGATTTGCATAGGTGCGAGAAAAACTGAAATGTTAATTTACAAAACATCACCGTAATTCTGACTGATTTGTAAACTTAATCCGTACATTGAGAAGCGTTATTTATAAACACATCGTCCAGTTTGACAGATCGGGAGATGCAATTAGGCGAGTATTTTATCGATATAATAATATTTTGGAACATGTCTATTGATGAACGTGATCTGTGCATTTCTATTAATATTAAAATAGATAAATGTGTATTTAGATGTAAATACCAGAACCGAATAACACTCAAAATATTTATTGGAATACTATCATTTTGAAGCTGATATTCATAAAATATTACGTCTTATTTATTATTTTCAAATTTTGAATTGAAATTGCAACAAGGCTATCATTTAAAAGACCACCACTCACACTGAAACTACACCTTAAGCATTATTAATCAATTCTGAGTCAACACGATCAAATTCTCAGTAAGTTTTAATACACGTGTCTAAACTTTCATTAAAATTGTCTTTCAGTAGTACCTGTAATAAAAGAAAAAAAAACATTTTTATTATTTCCTGCTGACCGTAATTTTCTTAATATGCATTTTGAATATCTAATTTTTTTTTGATAATTATTATCTACACTATTGGTTTGTTACACTTCTTTTATACTCAGTTTACAGTAGATGTTTAGCTTTAGTTTTAGTTATGATGTAATAAATGTTTCTCAGTTCAATTTTTTTGAACATTTCTTTGCATTTTTTTATTTTAGGTCAAATTATGTGGAATCCATTGGGAACTGATTTTTTTCATAATTAAATTTTATGCAAAATCGAATGTATTGCAGTCTTTGATATGCTCAAGGATGCCTTTATCATATGGTAAATCTCATATTCATGTTCATGATCATAAATGATTAGCCAAAAGAAAAATGGATTGTGGCATAGAAAATGTGATACAGTAAATGCATATTTAGGAGTAAGAAGAAATTTAGAAAGCTGGAGATTCCTAAAGTTCATGAGACAGGAAAGGAAAAAATATTTAATTTAAACCATCACACTCAGAAAATGGGATGATTATTTTAAAACACTTCTGAATGAAGATAGAATAGAATTTATGGGAGGCGATATTTCAGAGGAATGAAAGGAACCCTTAATAGCAACTATATACAAAAAGGGAAGTCGAGAGGATTGCAATAATTACAGAGGCATTGCTATTGCAAGAACAGTTAGCAGAATATATGGTACTTTACTGAAAAAACAAATAGAAAGAGAATATGGTGACATAGAAGCCGAAAAGCAGGTGGGATTTAGGACAGGAATGTTAAGGATTGATCACCTTTTTTTGCGTCGCACAAATTATAGAAAAGAAAATGGCCGTAAATCAGGAAATATGTCTTGTGTTCGTAGATCTGAAGAAAGCATAGGATAGTGTCCCACAAAACAAACTCCGAGAAGCTTTAGAGAACACAAACCTGAACGTCAACCTAAAAAAAGCGGTGAAAAATATGTACGACAACTCTAGAGCTAAGATCAAAATTGGAAGCAATACCTTAGAGGGTTTTAACATCAAATAAGGATGTTGTCTATCCCCTACGTTATTCAAGATATACCTCAAACAGACGCTAAAGAGCTGGAAACTATAAAAATATATACCCTATCTTTTGCAAATGATAATGTATTCAAAGCGCAAGATTACGAAGATATGGAATATATAACGAGGAAATTAATCGAAGAACACAGGAAACGGGGATTGGACATAAACATAGGAAAAATGGAATACATATGTTTTGGTCGCGAACAGAGAGACCTGATACTGGAAGACAATCAAGTAATTAGACACTGCGGCAAGTACAAATATCTAGGACTAACTATCACAAAGAACGGGTATGGACAGGGGAATAGAAGAAATAAACAATCAAGGAAGAAGTGATCATACTCCTCCACAGTGTACTGAGGAACCAATTGCCAGCACAAACAATGAATATACAACACGATTGCCAAAAGGATAACTACTTACAGCTGCGAATTATAGATACTGAAAGAGCGAATCAAAAAGAAACTAGCAGCTACAGAGATGGGCTTTTGGAGGCACTTAGCAGGAAGATCCAGGTTGGAAAGAATTACCAACGTCAGAATCAGATAAATTATAAACCTGCAGCATTTAATCGTAGACGAAACTTAAACCCAGCAGTTGAGATAGTATGGATACGTACAGCGAATGCCAGAGGAGATACTGCAGAAAGAGATTTTAGAGTGGAAGACGGAAACGAGGAAGTCCACATCTTAGTTGGAGAGAAGGAATCGGCCGAGAGATGAGAGATAGAGCACTGGAAGAGAATCTCTGGACAGACCGAGATAGATGGCGATTGGATATCGGAAGGTGTCGAACGTTGTAAACCGATATATATATATATATATATATATATATATATATATATATATATATATATATATATATATATTTATATAAAATTTAAACAAAAATATTAAGTATTTGATCCTGTTAATAAACATCAAAAATTGAATATCCTCTTAAACATTATATAAATGTATGCGTCTTTTCGTTCTTTTTTGGTGCATTGTAATATATATATATATATATATATATATATATATATATATATATATATATATATATATATATATATATATAACAAATTTTAATTAGATAACTTTATATCTCATATTTTTTCTCAATCATCTAGACAAATATTTGACACTCGATATTTTTTAGGATAATAAACGTTTTTGGTCGATCTCGACCACGACGAAATTCTGCCAACCAATTTGTATAGATTAAGAGTTTTTCGGCACGCTGATTACCAAAATGCAACTGTCAGACTGCCATTTTTTTATTTTTGTTTCTTTTTAGGACACTTTGATTAGCTTATAATATTTTTAATGGCAATCAAGGGTAAACTAAAGGTTTTTTCCTAAAACTATGAATTTATACGTGAAATGCGTTCATTAAAGCATGACGATTCACTGCACTATACACACCTCCGTAATTTGAAAGTACATAATAAAGATTAAGTATTTTAATAATGGATCTGCTGCAGATTCCATTATTAGTTCTGAAGAAAGCTGCACCTATAATTCATTTTCGTAATATTTGATTCCATATTAGTTTCTGTAGCCTCCCATTTTGCCTTTGTACTTAAGAATTTTACATTCCTCAGTTCTAATTTATAGTGCAAATTTTTTTTCTTATAGACATTTCCCCACAATCATACAGAATATTTAAATATATTATTTTTGTTTTTATTAAATGAGCTATGGGTGAACTTTCCCATTTAAAGGATGTTTTGATGCTTTAACTTCTGGCAACTCGTTTCATTTTCTGGAATGTCCCTTTAATATGTGTCACATCGTATAAACAAACAAAAATGATGACAATAATAGTCCCATAATTGCTATAAAAACGTTGTTAAATTCACTCAATTTTACTTCAAGTAGGAGTAAGTCAAAAATATTTAGGGAAAAAATTCAGTGAAAAATATTTTTATAATACCTTTTGATGTCGCCAACGTTCGTGAGACCATTAATTATATTCCCAATCTTGTGCTTTTATAATGAACGCTCTGCCATACCGACCCATATCAAAAACGCGCACCCCCCAAACAGGTCTTTATAAAAAAAAATCTCAACTTTCAGACTGTGCCAAAACAAATCAGAGATTATGTAAACAATACACATTCTATGCGCTCTTTTATATTCAGTCTGTGAGCAGCAGCTGAACAAATGAATATACTGAAAATGTAAAATGGAAGAAAGGACCTATTATTTCGTAGATTATACAATTGTGTGTCGACGCACAATACACGTCAATTTTTCATTGTCGCCCGCCCTATTGTGGGAGAGTCGCCCGTGATATCTCTGTTAGGCCTTGATGGAAATGAAATGTTCAGTTACAAGTCGTTAGTAATTTTTTAGTGTAATGTTATGTTTGATATAGAAGTTTTTAGGGCGTCATGATGAAACTTAATAAATAATAAAGATATTTGTGATATTAAGGAAGGTTTAAATCTAATTGAAGATCGTAAATTAGATTTTAAAAAGATCTAATCACTACTTAGGGAAAAATATCAACTGCTAAATAATGTTAATTCATTGTATAAATGAATAAAAAGCTAGTTTTTTCAATCTGTTGGTGTTTTGTAATATTTAAAAGAATTAGAGAAATTACACAAAAATTACATTTATTTAGTGACTTATGTTGTAGAAGGATTGGAATGTACAATTTTTTAGGCTTAGTTGTAAATTTATTGAAGCTAAAGAATAAACATATAATATTTACTAACTTTTAAAAATTTTGTGGAAAAATGAAACTTTAGGAACAAAACTTGTACTAAACTTAAAATGAGTGGTATCTTCTACGTCTTTCGCCCATTATGACTGAGAAATTGATATTATGTCCAAGTATGTTAGTTTTCTTATTAATATCTGTTATTTTAAAAAATGTAGCTCGATATATCAAGATTTTATGTTTTTGATTTGAAATTCGAGGAAAATGTACACTGAATAAGATAAACAGCCAGATTCACTAAGTAGGTTTAAGATTTAAACCGATTTATTTGTCATGGATGTTAGATCTTCTATATGACCGGTTTCATTTTGCTTATGATATTGTTATAATTTACGTTACATTTGTGAACAAATAAATGCTTATTAGGGAACATAGAGACTAAGCTTTGAAATCGGTAATAGGCACAATTATCTCTAGAAAACAAGGAAAATTTTATATTTTTGCCAGTTCAATAATAAGAAAAATTATTAATTAATCATTGTTCTTTTCAGGTTCGAAGCTTGACAAGGATAAGTTAACCTTGTCCATTTGAACCTTCTACTGTCAATTTAGACCAGTTTTAAAGTTAAACCATGTAAGAGAATTAGGGGGAGAGTGTTTTTTTTGTGGAAAAATAAAAGTTAGAATTTTTTTACCAAACTTCAGATTTGGAATATTCATAGAAATAAAAATAAACTTTTCTTAAAACTTTGGCTATATTTGGAAAAATAATGACATTTTCCGACATTTAAAATTTTTTAATTACATTTGCGGATTGAAGAAATTGGGATACGTCAAATATTTTAGGTTATTTCTTAGTTTCTACTAGGCTAGTGAACAAATTTCGGGCTTGACATATAGATGCTACTGCTAGGCTATATTTTTTATAATTGTTAATTTCGTACATCTCTCAGAAGAAAATGTGAAATTTCATGATGATCTGTCAAATAAATTATTTTCTACAGGATTTACGTACTTTGTGTTTTTTTTTTGTAAATGGAAAAATTTGAAAATTTTGTAGTGACTAAACACTTGTATAAAAAAGGTTTATCCGGGAAGGAATAGTAAAAGTAAGGATACTTATATGGACGAATCGCTAAAAAAAGTGTATTGAACTTAAGGGAGATTATGTTGGAGAATAAAACATATTTTAAAATCAAACTCATAGTATTTTTATTTATAGGCCAGAATCTTATTGAGCCTAGAAATTATGCAAAGACAAAATACGAAAATAATTTTTTAAAAACTAAAAAAATAACTTTTCCGCAGTGTATATACAGGGTGCTGGGAAAATTCATAAGAATACGTGAAGAGATGAGGAACAAAGCAGGCTATCATGTGATGGCCTTGATGTAGATTTTAGAGGTCGCTCAAATTTTTGACACTTGATAAGAAATAAAGATATTGGGGATCAAAACAGCATGAAGACTGTTTTGGATTTGTATTAATCCCACCATTAGCGTGTCTCAGTAGGATTTATCTACCATTTATGGTAAAATAAAAGTAAAGAGTTCTATATTTCCTAATTACAGTCTGTCAAAGTTCTTTTTATTTTTAACATCTCACGGTTAGTTTTTAACTTATTAAGTTGATATTTGACACAGCGACTACCTTCAATGACTTCTATCACTCTCTTGTCAAAATATTTATCTACTGTGCCACCGGATGTCCCTTTTCCTGAAGTTCAAATTTTATTTTTTACGTTTTTTTTTTGTTTTGACCGTTATGGGAAAAAAGGATACGTCATTTTAAGGCCCTAATAAAAAAGGTAATTTTTATTTGAATTGATAAACCACACCATTTAGGTTCAAATTAGAATTGATGTTATTATAACCATTAAGAATAATTTCTCAAATAGAAGAACAAAATCGAGTTAACATGCTTCAAGTTTAGTAAAATTTTATAAATATTTAGGAAATGGTTAATTTGATAAAAGCAGATAATAAGTAAAATTTTCTTTGCATTGTGTTAGATGTGAAATTAGTGTAAACCCTAAAATTAACACTGTATTTAATTATTTACAAATAAATACAATAACAAAAAATTGCTCACGAATATTTAAATACTGATTATCGCGACACATCTATATATATATATATATATATATATATATATATATATATATATATATATATATATATATATATATATATATATATATATATATATATATATATATATATATATATACACTGAAATTATATTATACCTAACTTTATTTAAATTATTTTTTTCTGTTGCTTCATCCAATTAAAATAAAATTTCAATTTGGTGTACCTGTTTTTTTCACTTTAGACACCGACCTCCCAAAAACAACCCATATCTCATTATAGGTGCCGCAATATGGTAGATTCGGTTTCTAAAACCATCATCAATCTTCTTGCATGACAGCGGATCTAATTAGTAACAAAAATGCCTTCGAAATTCAACATGGCGTTCGTGTAGATTGTGTGGATAAATATTATGTAAAGGGACTTTTACATTTTGTTAGTTTTCTTTTTTTTTTTTTAATTTGAAGCTTGTATAATATTGCCTGATTTACTTTATTTTGTATAATTTCTTACTTACAAAATGTACTAATTTGCGATATTTAATTAAAGAGAAAAAAATAGTGCGTTTATGGAATTTTTAATATACTTAATACTTAGTGTTTTAGTTTCCTAGCAATTAGTTTAATATACTAATTACTTAGTGTTTTAGTTTCATAGCAATTAGAATTTTGCGTCGAACAGAAAAATGAATACCGAAGTTCAAAATAAGATTTAATTAGAATCAATTATAGTATATATGAAAACAAATAAAATTTTGTGGATTAAAGTTGAAAATATGTACTATAGTTTTTAAAAACTAATAATAATTACTAAAAGTTGTCTAAATTGTCAATTGTTAAATTCAAAATGTTCATTTACTTTATTAATTTGGAGACCTATGAAACCCACCTTAATAAGCTATAGAAGAAATTTTTATATTTTGAAAAGTCGACAAGTTAAAACTGAAAGGTGAGATTTAAGTAGGTGTCGATTTTAAACAACAACAAAAAGCATAATAACTTTATTTGAAGAATTATTGAAAAAATTTTCTTCCCAATTTATTATAGAAACATTTCACTTTTCTTATCAGCCATTAAAATAAGATTTTCAATTCAAATCTGGTTAGACAGATCCTCATCCTAAGGAGAAAATTTGAAAAAATTCTTCACAGTAAATTCCTTAATTTCTCAGGAAGAATATAAATGATGAAATGAACTTAAACTAAGTTTATTTTAATTTTTATATATTGATTAAAACTTTGTACCTACATAACGTAATTTATATGAGAAATTTTCAAGATAAGCAGCATTATTGAGTTGACCGCTGGATGGTGTAGATAAGAGTGATAGATATAATAGATACATATAGAATATAAGAAATCAAGGTGCCAACGGTAAAAAGAAAAAAAGGAAGATTAAAGATATCACTGCAAAATCAAATTCAGAAGAATCGGAATACTCGGATCTAGAAATAGAGATAGTAATCAGAAACAGAAGAAAATCTCTAAAGGAGAAAAACTCCAACTGCAGCTAGCTAAACGAGAAGAGGAGCTAAACAAAACATTTATGGAATGCATGGAACTTAAGTTCCAAATTACCACCCTAACTTCAAAAATGAAAAAAAAAACAAGAGAAAAACTTAAAATCAAAAAAGATGAAAATTCTGAACAAAGGATAACAATAACTAACCAAAACTTAACCATACTAAAACTTAATTTGAACTTAGTTATAATCTGCCAAAGTTCACAAAAGAAGCAACAATACAAACTCAACTTTAACCTAAAACTACAGAAAAACAAACTCAAAATGATCCACAAGAAATGGAAACCAAAATAAAAGAAAATAAACTCTGCAACACAGGGTTAGTCGAAAACCCGGAAAACATAGAATCTTTTGATTTCTCGCAATCACTTAAACAAAAAACATACCAAAACAATACAGCAAAAAAAATTATATGGTACCGATAGTGATAAAAAACAAACAAACAAAAGGGACCAGAAAAAAATACACAAAAGCAATAAAAATATCTCAAACATAAAATCAAATAAGCTAGGTATCCAAATGGAATCAACAACAGAAGATGGCCATAGAAACGTCACAAGATACCTAGGACATCTAGGCTCAAAAAAAAATAGAATACCATAAATATTTCCTACTCGAAGAAAAACATCTAACTATAATTATCAAAGGACTACATAAAAATATATCCATCCAAGACATAAAAGACGACCTTTAGAAATATACATAATTCAAATAGGACAGGAAGGAAGAGAATCGTCAATGGTAATGTTCCTCATCCCAAAATTAGAAAAAGAAATCTTTAACACAGAACATATCCTACCTCCCTGTAGTAATAGAAAGCCAAAAATTAAGAGGAAGTAGAAGAATTAACCAATGCCATAGATGCCAGAAACCCACAGCAGCGGTGTTTTGCACAACCAAGATGTGACAAGTGCACAGCGGAACATCACTTTACCGCCTGCACAAAACCCACTAATTCTCCACCAAAGTGCGCAAACTACAGCGGCCCATATCCGGCAAACTATAGAAGATGTCCCCAAGATCTAAAAGATAAACTAAAACAACTACAACAGGAAACAACAACCCGAATCTAGAGCAAGAAAAACAACTTAGAAAAACAGAAGCCATAATCACAGGAAACACAGAAATAAAGAACAAGCCCAAATAAAATTTGAAAGAGCAACAATGTTGAAAAACATTAGCTTGATGACCTCAAGATATGCAGCATCAAAACTGGTGTATTCGAATTTAATATACCTGTAACTGTTGTTAAATTAAAAACTCTGTTAACGAGGGAATGTGGGTATATGGCTTAAAACTGCATTTCTATTATAACGTCAAGCATTTAATAAAATTTTAAGCATACTTTTCAAAATGGAAAAATATATTGACAAGTAATTTAATTAGATATCGGTTTTCGAGATAACCTGACTAAGCAGGACCTTTCTCATTTTTTCCAACAGTTACGCAACGCTAAAAGACTCGCATATCATCAGATAATATCAAAACAGGTCTCGGATTGTCTTGAACGTTTTGCTCTGACAAAATACCACGAGGTAACTCCGCATAGGTACCACTACACAAGGACTTCCTAGAAAATGAAAAAGGGGACCAACTTGTAGGACAAATTCTACCACATTTCTAGGATTCTCTTCAAAATTTTATCGCCCTTGAAAAATATAACACGGTTGCTATTTGTGGGTTGATCAATCATCAACACCAGATCTACTGGAGCCACATTGCGGGCCACCAGCACAGCAAACTGTTGCTGAGCGTTAAGCAGCAATGATCTGTATTTAAGCAAACAATAGATTAGGCTGGTGATATTACTGTTAACCAGCTATTATAGCTTTAGAAAACATCTACATATAATGGGCATCCACAATAAAGAATAGACATATAGAATATGTAACGAAAAATATGTAGCAGCCTCACACAATCTTCTAATTGAAAGCTTTAAGCTACTAGAGGCACCTTGAAGAATTGGCCAATCTTGAGGGTCTATACCCAAACGACTAACTAGTGAACAAGCTTCCAAAGATGACCAACCTATTTACATTATATATATATATATATATATATATATATATATATATATATATATATATATATATATATATATATATATTTACCAAGTCACACAATAAGTCACTAGGCTGCTTCTCAACCCTCGGTTTGTATATAATTCAATGAATTGATCTAATCAATCAAACTAATTTCAACCAGCTAACAGCAGTTTTGACTACTGCTCCATTGAAAGTTTAACACGGTAGTCTTTCAACCCTGAAAAAATTGAATACACCAAATCGAAGAAGTTCGCTAATAAAGTATTTCGAAAATGAGTAAAAAAATGTTAAAACTTTAAATTACTGAAGGGCTATTGAAGCATGTGAAGTCATTTTAAAAAGTTATTAATATTCCGTCTAACTAGAAAAAAGTATTTTTAAAGAATTTTATTTGCTCTTATTCAGACTTCTTTCTCTTTCCAAAAGATAAAAAGTCATTCCAAAGCAGTAAAATCACGTTTAGTATGGCTATAAAGCAACGATTAAACTAATAGAGTCTGAATTTACATCTGTTGGCAACCATAAGCACCGTAATAACAATATAACCGCCACGGTATATGGACTACTTGTTGAGTTTGGATTTATGAACCGAGAACAGCTCACTGTGGCGTTGCCAGATTGTATGAGGTAAATTCCTTTAATAAAGAATAATGTGGAGCAGAATTAAGATGGTTCAAGAGAATAAAGATTAAAAATGATGGAACTGATTAAAGTTCTATTCCCTTTTTAACAACTTTGGGAAACAATATACAAAAATTGTTTTCGGAACATAAATATAACCCAATATTATTTATTTCTATAGACACTAAAAAAAGCAAAAGGGGTTAATAAAGATGTCAATAAAATGATACGGCTTAAATGTTATAACCAAAAATTATTAAATATATTCGTTAAATAAATCACTTGTTCTTATATTTTTACTGATTCCCGTTTATTGTTTTTCGTTTCTCTTACGAACTTTCTTGAAAAGTTTTGTTAATAATGCTTAAGAGCAAATAGTAAATCTCTTTACAGAAAAAAGAGCTCTTAAATGTAAGGAGCGCAGAAATGTTCCGCATTCTTATCTCCTATTAGATAAACACCAAATTCAAAAGTTACATCGATCAATCAAACATGTCTTGTCTGGTTAAAGTTCTTTCTATTTTGGATTATATGTTATTTTCAAAGATAATTAAAAGCTAGCGAAAGAAGTCGCTATATATGTACATTTATTTTGATAATGTACGAATGTCAAAGCATTAATCAGTATTTCATACTTGTGTTAACTGGCTTAGAAGAATAACTGATCTTATGGTATACAAACTGTCATTCAATGGAAAAGGTCAGAATAAAGAATACAGGCTGAAATTAGATTTAAAAAAAATCTATTTAATGGAGTTTTAGTGCCACCTTTACATGTATATAAAGTATTTTTGGTTAATATGTACTAAACTTGTGAACAACAAAAATTCGTAATAAGTTTAGTTAGTGTTTACGTTTGATTTCATTATCATTCATTAAGAGTTGATTCTAAGGAACTTAAGGAAAATAGAATAGTGAAAACTGATTCAAGTATAAATAAAAAAGAAGTTTCAAATTATTTACTCAGTTTTCTGTTATAGACAAAATTATTCACTCAGTGTCTTTGGAACCATGAGCGTTGTTAAATATTAAGGTTGATATTAAAGTTTTTCCCTTTATTTATGATAAAATTACAAAAACAATGAAATTTTGTTTGACATTGGAAATAGGCAATAAAAAGAAGAAATAATAAGATGATGGCGATCTGATGTCTTTAGATATATCCTCAATAAATACTTATTATATCATCATAATTCTTACTAATTAGAAACTTAAAATAAAACCAAATATCTTTATGCTTTTAATAATTATGACCAGCCGGCAACGCTGTCGGTATAAGTCCCACTTCGTGCAAATCCGACGATTCCCGACGCCATTAAATAAGCATTTCGGGTGATAAATGGCGACGCGATGAGATTTGATAGTGCTGTAAATTATTTAACTCTTTTCAAGGGGTAATTATTAAGTTGTATGACCGAATTAAATTGTTTTACGACCTTGTGAGATATACGATGTCGTTATAAGCGAAATGACCTAAACAAATCATAAATTTATTATTTTTATGTACCGGCCATAAATAATACTACTTTATCGATCTAGAGTGCAGAATTTTGTAGATAAGAATTAAATAGATGTTGGTTTGTTGTGCGAATATTTTTCCGTTTTAAAATGATCGGTTTTGTTTAGCAATATATGAATAAATAGACTTTATTTTGAGTTTCAATTGATTTTTGTGAAACTAATAATTAAATTTATACTTTTTTCTAAAGGCTCAATTTGTATCAGAAAGAGCAACCCGCAAATCGATAGATAATTTACAACTCTGTTAGGTTTCAAAAAAATAACTTTCACAATGTAATCGTTTTTTACTTTCAGTTGAACAGGGGTTATTAACGATTTGATATTTATCCATACCTCTTTCAAATCTTTCTTTTTCTGTCCAAAGCCGTTTAACTCCAGTTTTTCCCTGCAACTTTATAGATGTCATTTGGCCTCATTCTTTGAGGTTTTCCCACATTTTTAATACATTTTCTTGGTCGTCATACCCTTAATATACATGTCCATTTGTCATTATTCTGCTTGGCTATGTGACAATGCATGATAGAGTTTTCTTCTAACGTAGGTGCGTTCCATTCATTTTGCTAGTTTAAATTTTCAGTGCAAACAGTTTTGTTGGTATACTCCTCTCTTGGTTGGTATGGTCTGGATTTTCATGTCTTCTTTTATTGATATCTGGGGGTACGCATGGTCATAGGTACATTTAAGAAGACTCGAGTATCTGTTGTCCATCCTCGCCTTATCTAGCGTTCTCAAGACTGCATAAATTGTGATGGTGTCAAAGACTGCTAGTTTACGAAAGCCAAATGCACATATTTCGATGGAGTCAAAGACTTTCTGCTAGTCTATGAAAGCCAAAAGCAAAAAGTAGATAATATTTTGTAACCTATTCGATGAGCAGTATTTAATAGCTGATATATTGAAATGAATTCATATTGAAATCCAGCCTCTTCCAGAAATTCATATAAGTCATTAAATTTTCATAAATCCTACGTAAATGAGACAATAAACTAATTGGACGGTAGCTTTCTATATTGTTTTCATCGCTTTTGTTCCACGCAATGACAACTTCAACATTTTCCCATATTTTCAGTATTTTGGCCATAAATCGGAACTTGTTTAACAATATTCTTTCACATTCACTCAGATTCACGTGTCCTGTTTAGTGACGCACGCCTCATCAAGACTTCTGTTGGCTTTCGTTTACTAAGTTACATTGCGGGAATAATTCAGACCTAGATTATCAAATTGAAGCTTGGACTATTTTCAAGGAATAAGTAGAAATTCATATTCAAAACCTGAGTTTGCTAAAATTGGAATGTTTCTCGTTTTTTAAAAGCATCATCTAAATTTGGTGTAAATTTTATCAGTGATGTATATATTTATTCTTTTTATAGCAATATTTCCTTATTTAGAAAAGACTAAATAGGAAAGTAGATTGGAAAGTGCCAGGAACACTAAATTGTTTTTTCTCAACAACCGAACAAAATACCCGTTCTTAACTTCAACACATTTATGCCACGTGCCCTGCAGCAATCTTATTCAATCAACAAAAAAATAATAATAATATCTCTTAGCCTTGAAAAGGGGTATTAATATTCTCTTCCAACTAGTTATCGTCTGCAAAGTGACATACTTTGAAGCGCTCCAAATAGTTCGACTGGCGCAGGCTGGGTTACACTTTGGCTGCTTTGTTCAACAAGAAAAACCCTTGGTTCTACAAGACGATGCCTATGAGCTTCTCAGCTGAAGTTTGCGTTTGAACCGTTGTTGGCGGCAGGAAGTCCCTATGGATCCTTGCAAAGACTTTAATTTTGCTTTGAGATCCCTGCGATGTAACTAAACCTTAGCACTTCTCAGTATTTTAGAAAAAAAGTCAGGATCTGTATTGCAGAAATTTCAAACCACTTTGAAAAAACTGTTGCCTTGGCAGTCACATTCCTGAAAGATTATTAAGCCTTATTAATCATGGTTCAGATATGTTTAATCTTTTATCAATAGTAGATGCTTTGAAATAATGATATTCTTGAACAATTGTTTTTACATTCCCGCAAAAATTAGAATAGGTTGGGTTTTAAGTACTATCACTTTTTGAGTTTCTTCTTCTTCAACAGAAACTAATTTTATCAATGTTTTACTCTCAAATATGATAGAGCCTTGTCCCCATATGTGATAATGTTTCTTTGTTCAAAGTTTTATGACACAGCATTTTTCCAATTTAACACAACTAATTCTTTATTGCAAAATACTTAATTAAACCCAAAAGAACTGAAATCAAATTTGAAATACGTATACATATAAGTAAAAATTTTGTCTCTCTTGAACATTACCAAGCAATGCAGAGCGCATTGTTTCTAGCTATGCAGATATATGTTTTCTCGCGTCCTTCATATTTGCCTCAAATGGGAGATTTTGAACAAAGTATTTAATTTTCAAAAAATTATTCAAGAGCGTTCCTGTCATAAAAATCCTAGTAAAACCATTTTACTAATGATCTACATATTTCGATATATTCTAAGGTCAGACATCATCATTATTGTCATTAATAGCCATATATTTTCAACTGCTGAACAAAAGCCTCCCTTAAACCTGAGACCAATTTCCTGCCACTATTTTAATATCACCTGTTCATAGGCCAAATCTAGCAACATATCTGCCCAGTTCTATTTTACTTGTAGAATAGTTTTAACAGCATATCTCACTCCTGTTCTCTACCTAATTATTGTATTTCGAACTTTGTCTTTTAGAGTGATTTCAAACCAATCTATTCTTACCTTTACCAAGTTTGTCATAAACTAGGAGTTAGATTGATTAATTTTGAGTCCAAATTCCGCCCAAACCTCCTACAATCTATCCAACATATTTTCGGCTTCCTACACATTGTCCGTTATTAGGAAAATATCACTGGCAAGGCAAAAATCTTTTCACCGTTAATGTTAATTCTCATCGATTTCCAGTTCATCGCATTGTGCCTGCTTTTTAGAAGTTTTTCAAATAATTTAGGGGGAAGCGTATCTTCCTGTCTCTATCAATTTTCAAGTTGTTTGTAGATTTCTTTAACAAAATTTTGACATGTTCTGTAATATTTTCATGTATATATTTAACTGCTGTAGAATTACGATAGTCAACGAGGCATGTTGTTTAATCTCCAAAAGTTGGCCTTGGTGAATCGAATGCCTTTTCAACATCTACAAATATGCCTGGGAGGTTTATTATATCCAAACATTTTTCAGTAAAGACGTTTATTATGGAAAGAGGGTCATTTGTCCCGCACCCTAGCGAGTTTTAACTTCTAAAGATTCAATGGTCTCTCACTTAAGAAATTTTGAAAACACGCCGTAATTTGAAACAGCATAAAATTAAAATCTATGATTTACTTGTGCTAAGTAATTCATACCATATTGCGTAAATAGATATTTCACAGAAAAAAAATAAATTTGTGCTGTTGGTCTTTAATAAAAAGAAAATTTTAATTTATATAACCAACTTCAGCTAATATGTGATTAAAAAAGTAATTTTATATAAATTATCAGACACTATAATTAATAATATTAGATATCAGCATTCGTGACTTCCGCTAATGGGGTTATATACAATTTTAAACTGATATCTGAAAAAGTAATGAAATGGTTCATTGGTTAGTGATTCGTGGGTCACCTCGCATGTTCAAAGCTAACAAAAATATTTAATGCGGCGCCACTGATCAAAATGTTAGACATCTTCAAATCGCCCTTTCAGTATACCTTAGCATTAAAGATAAATTAAAAGCAAGCATGCAATTTTCCACGTGCTTCCAGCGCAGCTAAGAGAGAGTAATTACACACTTAAAATCAAATCGCAAGGAATAAAATAACTAGTTTTAAAGAAATCTTAACAATAATTGAAGGTTTTTAGCGTGCAATGATACAAACTAAAAATTATTATGCCAGCTGAAAAAGATACACTTAATCAGTTGCAAATTTATGTTCAATTTGCAAACATAAATCTTTTAAATTGAATAATACCATTGCGTGGAAGATCGTTGGTCATTCAGGTATATAATTCCCGTTTTTAGCATTGTAAATCTGCTTCTGTTTCAAGCTGTAATAGTTAAAGCAAACTCATATTTTATTACAAAAATTAACAATTTCTTTAATCTCTTTTGTTGCTTTTTCCTTTCGATGGACTTCTTGTGTTGAAAAATATCATTTGTAGAAATAATTTTAGTGTTTGTTGTTCAAATAATCCCGTAGGAGTATTTGAATATTTTTGTTTTATTCATAAAATTCTGACCATTCTTTATGCTACATAGATTATACATAGATTTAACGGTGTTTAAAATATTGAAAATTATAAAGGATGCGCATTTTAAAATGTTAGAAGGTGATATTTGAGAAAACAATTATGAATACCTTAATAAAGGACTTCACATGGAAATTGTGAAATGTCAAATAAAATTTTTGCAGTGGCCTAATAATGTTTATATTGTGTCTGCGTCAAATTGTGACATTGGTATTAAATCTGGGTTGTAGTATAGGTTTATTAAAATCAAGGGAGAGGACTACAACTTTGAGATCGACCCGTTATTAATTTTAGAAAAATGTATAAAGAAGCTGCGCATTTGTGGGCTTAGAGGTCTACCGATTTGACCCTCTTAGATTTTTTTGGGGATTTAAGAAAATAAATCACCTGGTACCGACCAAATTACGAATGAGATGCTAAAGTACGGAGGCCCCAGCCTTGTCACAGAGCTCACTGTTCTATTTCAAAAAATACTCCGCACAACGTCAGTACCCAACGAATGGCGGAAAAGCATCACAATTCCGATCCACAAAAGAGGATCAAAGAAACAACCCGAAAACTACAGGGGAATCAACCTACTGAATAGTTCAGCCAAATTGTTAACCAAAATACTGTCACAACGGATCGTAGACAAGTTAGGGGCGTGCGAAGAACAGCAGGGCTTCCGGAATAACCGCTCTAATATCGACGGTATATTTATTATCAGACAGCTGGTTGAAAAATCTATCGAATACGATAAACCGCTGTTCATTTGTTTTGTGGACTTTACACAAGCGTTCGACCGAGTCAAACTGGAACACATAACAGAATTACTGCGAAGAAAACAAGTAGACGAAGCAATCATACGCACAATATACGAACTGAGTTCCAAAAACACCATGGTAATTAAAACAAATAACACTCTAACAGAGGAAATCCCTCTATCCATAGGAATAAGACAGGGTGATAGTCTAAGTTCAACACTTTTCAATGTAATCATGGATGAAATCATTGATGAGGTAAAAAGCACAAATATTGGGTACCCAATGGGACACAACACCGTTCAGATTATATGCTTTGCAGACGATGTTGCCTTGACAGCAGATAGCGAGGACAACTTACAAAGAATGCTTTTCCATCTCAATCGAACAGCCAAACAGTATAATATGAAGATATCTGTGGAGAAAACCAAAGCAATGGTAATAGCAAAAGAACCGGTAAGATGCAAACTAATGGTTGATGACAAACATATCGAACAGGTTGGGAAGTTTAAATACCTAGGAGCACATATGACAAGTAACAGGGCAGTAACGGAAGAAGTACGCACACAGGCCAACAAAGCAGCCATGATATCAGGCCAACTAAGAGACATAATCTGGAACAATAAACATATGACGGTTGAGAGCAAAGCAAGAATTTACAAGGTCTGTGTAAGACCGATACTGACTTACGGCGCAGAAACAAGAAATGAAACCACAAAGACAAAACAAATTATGAGAACCACAGAAATGAAAACGCTGAGAATAATCACGGGAACAAATTTAAGAGATAGAATAAGAAACGCAAAAATACGCGAGGACAGCGGAGTGTGGGATATTGTGAAGTGGGTTCGAAACCATCGTAGGCAGTGGAGAGATCACGTGGAACGAATGGACGATGACATACTAGCAAAAACCGTGATGAGAGAGAAACCAAACACCAAACGGCCGCCTGAACGGCCCCCCAAAAGATGGAGAGACAGCTGGATTTCGACCTCAAACGAGGATCAATGAGGCATTGTATAGATAACAGAACTTGGTTCTACCTAGAAGAAGAAGAAGAAATTTATGACTTTTACCCCCAATTATACCAGAAAATATCAAATATCAGATTCAGCTAGTAAATTCACAAATATTGAAATGCGTACGCTGGTCTTGTAAAAAATCCAAAAATATTAAGGAGGAAGGGATGGTCAGTTTCAACATCTTTTAAAACACATTAGTTGTTAAATTTATGGTATGTGGTGTGTTATTTTTTTTTTTTTTTTCATGTATTTAAGAAATCGCATCTAGTCGTGTATTTGAAAGAAAATTGAAATTTCGAAAAAAATAGTATATTTCACAGTTGCTATCCGGTAGTTAAGATGTGGAGAAGGGGTAATTGTCAAAAAAATAGCTTAAAATCTGTGCCCTTGCCACCTATATTTTTTTAATAAAATATTGCAAACCATTCTCCTGATATCGCCTTTTAATACTTTAAAGTCCTCACTCAGTATAAATAAATTAAGAGAGGAAACAGAAAATAAGGAAATTAATTGTTAAAAAGAATAAAAACTAGAATGAGTGGGCAGTTGTTATGGACTGCATAACCCCAGTTAAACACACGTAGTTTTCAATAATTAGATATTAATGAAAAATTTAGACAATTGGTCCCATCACTTATATTTCACTTCCTTGTTTCCATTATCCTATCTAAGGCAACGTATTTGGAAATTTATTATTTTTCTACCTATATAATTTTTATATGACTTAATATATTATAACAAACTGAAAACAAAAATTTTAATGATAATTGTAGGATACGAGCGTGTAACGATATAAAACCAAAGATTATCATGCAAGCTGAATGAAATGTATTTATTCCACAGCAAATTATCATTCGCCTTACAAACATAAATCCTCTGAATTGAATAATGGTATTACGTGGAAGCACGTATCGAATATCATTCAAGGACGTAATTCCCGTGTTTAATATTGCAAATTTGCTGTTTAATGCCATTATAGTTAAAAAAATTGCTTATCTATAAGAAAATTTTTAAATTATATTATCTCATTCGTTAGATATTTTCTACGTTGAAAAGTATCGTTTGAGAATATAATTATAGCTCCTAATATCGCATATCATATCAGTTATCTAATGAATGTTAAATGAAATTGGGTTATTTTGTATCTACAACTAGCCTGCAACCAATCTCCATGATTAAAAAATTTCAGCCACCCTCAGTTTTTTTGCAACAGTAGTTAATTTTTTCTAAATAAGTATGGTTAAAAACTGTATCTAATAAAGGAAAATAACTTAAATTTTACATTCAGCAGTAGTCGGCTAACATGTTCTGACTCCACTTTCCTTGGTACCGTTTTTCCATGTTAGATATGTCCTTATGGAATCGCTCACAATGTTTGTCGCTAATGGCCCCCAAATTCTGAAGAAAAAAGGAAATGTGAGTGTAAAATGTGTATCTTGAACGACAAATTGCATCACATATCCTTGTAAGTTGTTAAGAGGTTGTTGACAAACTCTTCATAGTTTTCAGGTCTGTGATTTCCAAGAAAATTACGAACAATATTTCGAAAACATGTCCATGCGGATTTGTCGATCAAATTAAGATTTTGTTATTGACCAACTCTTTATCAGGCAGTAGGTTTCTAATTTTGTCCCTACATATATATTCCCTTTTTTATTTTGGCATCGCTGATTTTTGGGAATTTATGTTTCAAGTAACAAAAACCATCTCCATTTTTGTCCACAACTTTAACAAAGTTTTGCATAAGTTCGAGTTTGATGTGCAATGGAGGTGCTAATACATCTTCAGGGTTTATTAAAGGAGAGTGAAAAACATTTCGTTCATTTGGTATAAGGGCGCCTCGATTAGGTCACTCTTTTTAACAAAGTGAATTTTTTGTCTCGACTATGCCACTCACAGATGAAACAACAAAATTTCGTGTATGCAAGCTGTAGACCTAGCAAAATAGCAATCAAGTTCAAATCTTCACATATTTTCCAGGAGTATTGGTTATATTTAATATGTTGAAGCAGTGACTTCATATTTTCATAAGATTCTTTCATTTCAGTAGCATTAGCGACCGGTACGGAAGAGTATTTACCTTTATGTAACAGTGCAGCTTTAAATTTTTGACGAATCTATAAACAATCGCCAGTCGGATGTTTTATATTCAATCGTCAACTCACTGAGGAAACGTCACTGCAAAACACTATATTGCCATCTTGAGAAAAAAAGCTTGAGAATTGCATATATCGTTTTTTGTATACGAATATTCTGGTATTTTTTTTTTCAGTAAATTCCAGTGATGAAGCCGAGATATCAGCTATTCTGCCTGTGTTTTACTGAGATCCGAATCACGTATCCAGTCACTGAGATCATTTTGAGTTATAAAATGAGGTTTCTTATTTGAGTACTGGGCTCAAAAGTCGGATCGTGTGAATCAGAATCCTCGAATATATTTTCTTTGGTCACGTTAACCATGTTAACTGGAGGCTGAAGAATAGGAAAATCATCACTGTGTGGGGTAGGTCTTTCAGCAGACTGTACATTCGGATGGTTCATAGTGTGTTTAAATTCTTGATTAATACCTTTTACAGAAGTTTGGCAGGAATAATAATCTGATACATGCTTTTTCGGTTCGGACCATATCATAGGAACTGCGAATGGCATATGACAAGATTCTTTAGTCCCTGATGTTAATAAGCTAATACACTGTGCACAGCAAACACTAGGAGTCCAGGTTTTGTCCAAATTTTACAGTAGGAAGCTAAAATAATTAAAATAACAGTTTTTAACTAATGGTGTCAAACTACGATGTTGACTTCTAACAGTAAGTTGACCGTAAGTGTAACCAAAGATATCAAGATGGTTTACACACATTCTGGACATCTTATTACGATATATAGAAACATCAACAACAAACGTGTTAAGTTCGATAATTTGATGTTAATTTATCGGAAACACACTTCGGTAAGCAAAATTCGCGTAATCAGTTTAGACGATGTTTAACGAAAACTGAGGCTGAAAGAAGCAAACTAAGTATGAGGTTTATATGCGGTAAGTAGTAGTGTTACCGAGATATTTCCAAAGAAAACATTTAAAAAATTGGGTTTTTTATTATGGTTAATAACATTGTTAAAATGAATAAGAAATCTCAGTAGTATACGTAATGAGTAATAAAAAAGTTTACAAAAGATGAACTCTGAGAGTTCAACAGTTTTTACACAATTGCAACTGCTTATTCCCCTAAGCTAAAAGTTTCCAATTTTTAGAACATGGAATAACTTTTTGGCGAATCGAAGGACCATTTCGTTCCTAAAGACTTGCAGTCCCTACGTTTTAAATTGATGACAATCGGAAACAGCAAAAATTCAATTATCTATATTTTAACGAAGCAACAGGGGAAATCAGCCGCGTCCTTATAGAAATATTCTAACGAACTGTCAGAATTCGAACGTTTCCATATAGGAAGATTATATTGATTACTCATCATTTTTAGTCATGTTTCTACTGAAATTCTAAACTTTTAATCAAATATATTATATAGGTGTGAACAAACAGGTAAAAAGGAACTAAATTAGTTAGTTTTGGAACAGTAAGAGTGTTGACAAGTCGCTATTAAAGAGTTGAAAGTAATTAGTTAGAAGTGTTGTTTTTATCATGCGAACTAGCGAGAGAATATATAGCTTTCTAAGTTGTTTAAATAAAATTGGATCAAAATTGGGATTACCCATAACTGTGTCTAATATTCCTAAGCTATTCACAAAATGTAGGTTTTTAAGTCGAACGATAATTTGCAATAGAAAAATATTTTCATCTTATTCAGCGGGTGTAAATTTTCATTATTAAATTGTTAAACAAGAGTTTAAAATACCAAGCTAATTGTTGGCTTAGTGAATAAAACAGTTTAACAAGAAGGTAAACTACACTGCAAAAAATAATTTTCTAATTTCAGTCTCGACAATAAATATAAAATACCTCAAAATAGGGATTTTTTGTTTTATATATTAATCTGCCGTTTGTACAAAGTTACCAAAAGCGATGAAACCTTCCATGGTGAATATAATTAATTAAAATTTAAAGTTTTTCTTACTTTACCTAATCAGGAAAAATTTTATAGCAACTCACTGAATACGACTTATGCACATTTCTTAATTCAGCTTCTCAAACACCATTATTTTAATTACATAAATCCTTATATTCCCAAAAAATTATTTGTTTTGCACAACACTCCCGTAATAGCAAAATCATGTTCTAATTTTATGTTAAATTCCTTTTGCCCGACAAAACTAAACTAAAGTACATATTCAAAATCTAAAAAGTAAAATTGTTGTGCAAACCTCGTTTCTCTTTGCACAATGAGGTAATAAAAATAAATAGGTGCAATATTTCAAACTCAAATACAGTGGTAAAACAGCTGGACTCCCTTCATTGTCGGTTTCACAAGTATTTCGCCCGCATATTTTAATCTTTTGATTTACGACCATTCAAAGGATACCACATTTCTTTATACTATATTAAATTTCCTTGCATAAGGGCAATTTATCATATTTAAACAAACAGATGATTTAATCCAAAATATAGTAGAAAAAAAATGAAAAAATTTTGAAACGATGATATTGACTAATGCAGGATACTTATTTTCTGACAGAAACGATAGAAAAATGTTTGCTTAGTAACACTATCTTATAACTATGTTTATATACCAATGAAAAAAATATTTTAAAGTTAGATGTAATTTTTTTAGACCACCTTTTTTATTTAATTTCGATACATTAGTCATAAAGGATGAGGTTCTATCTAACCTGAACCAACCTTTTGCAAAAACAAAATATACCATTTACTTTGGAGTTTTAAAGTTTTTAACTATAAAGTATAAGATTTTTCGTTTTGATCACCTAGTGTGAAGAATGCACGTGACATTTTTGGATATGAGAGACTTTGACAAGTCCCAAAATCGTTAATTTCAGAGTGTCCCGTTTTAAATTATACACTGGAAGATATTATCATAGATACATTTGCATCGTCAAGGTTTTTAACAAAAGGTGGAGGGTGCATCAAATGAAATATAGAGGTCACCCTATATTTAATCTTTTCAAGGTTACCTTGATGTTAACCGTTTTTTCAACCAAAACGCTATACGCAGATCATGGAAATGAAATGTTAAACGATTTTACGTTTATAAACATTGCTAGAATTTTGACCTAGAGATGTGGCAAGGTCAAGTTATCATACAAAATATTAATTTTAATGTCGAAAATGGATACAATGAATGTTTTACGTTTAGATATGCTTTTACTAATTTAATATATAATAACCTTCAAATGTGCGGAAGTCATCTAACGGCCAACTTTTCCAAAACCTTTCTTTTTATGTCGAAAACCTGTAGATAAAAAAATTTTACATTCAGATCGCTTTTAGCGTTTTCAGAAAAATAACAACAAGAGGTATTTGAAAGGTTTTGTATTAGATGTTGTCACATGATCAAATTATCAAAGAGATGAAAAGAAAGATTTTGAACAACTTGACCCTCAAATGACCTTGGCACACTTCAGGATCAAAGTATATGAAAATTCTGAAAGCTTTTTCAAACATAAAATCTTCCATTGCTCCACTTCTCAGATCGACGTAGGAACTTTTGGGAAAAAACTGTTAACGTTCAGATGACCTTGAATATTATAATGAAGGTCAAACATAAGATCATTTCGAGATTGCCCTTGATGTATCCTTCAAGTTTTGTATAAATCATCTGGACTGAAAATGTTTTCATGCAGATATTTGTCAGCATATAAGCTAAACTGGAAGGCTCTCCAATGAACGATTTTTGGGTCTTTCAAAATCTCTCATATTTAAACCAATCCCCGTGCATTTGAAGCCCCAAAATAAATGGGATACTTTTATTCTATTATAACCTCCCTTTTATCATTTTCTTGTCGTGTATATGTCCAGAATATGTGCTACAATTTTTTTTTTAATTTCAAATGTTACTTCATAACATTGATATCGCTGACACAAGTCTCTCTTTTCACTATTGTAGTAGTTAGTTCTTAATTTCCATCTTTTCATAGTATAATTTCAATTCTGTTAAATAATGCATAAAAATTAAATCTGTACTAATACGTACGTAAACAACCTAGAAAAAATAGCACGATTGAAATTAATATTGAAATGCTAGTGTAAAGTTACAAAATATCCATTTTCTTCAAATATGTATTAGAACGTTTCGGAGCTAGACATAACTATTTAAATCATGTTCGAACCGTAACAAATTTAAGCTTTTTGATGTAAGGTCTGAAATGTTACGCAACGGCTTTAAATACCAAAATTCTTTTGATAACAATTACCTTTCCATTCGTTTCTTTCTACTCTTTAATCTTCGACAAGGTGCATCAAGGTGCTCTCAGGTGGTAACCCATTTTATCCCTTCAAACTCTGACATTTCGTTATCTTAAATTTATTGACTTTCTTTGAAGGCTTGATCCCGTTTTGCATAAGAAGACAACTCAATTTCGGTTTACCTGGCGGGGTGTCTTAAAAGGTACCATTCTGTCATTTACGGGAAGTCGAAATATTAATGTTTTTCATTTGTTACTTTCACCGGTCAATTTTTCAAAAATGTTTTCTGTATGAGGACGGATTAAGTTGTATTAATTTAATAATAATAATAATTCAACGAATGTAGCAAATACAATTTATTATACAGGGTATTCGATAAGTATATATCAAACTATCGGCAATGTACAAAAGGCGTCTAACTAGCCCTAGTGTTTCATATAATTTTTTTCCAAAGATACCTCATAAAGATATGGGGCCCAAAAAGGGAACAATGAGATTTACTTTTTAAACTGTAGCTTTTGAGCACATTTGTATACTTCATTGAAGAATTGGCATATTGTATAATCGATAAAAGCTCAAGAATCTAGGCCATAAACAACCTATGACATTATCAAGGAAGTCAAGAACGGTCTCGCCACTAAACTAGTAACCCAAAATGTTGACGGGTGTCAGGTTTCAGAGCTAAACCTTGATCCTTTAAATAGTTTAGGAAATTATCTAAAAAAAGCTACTCTACCATGCTCTTTGTTATCAACTAACAAATTACTATAACTGAACAAAATCTAATAATAATCCTCTACTAAAATATTTCATAATTAATACTAATTTTCATTAGAAACCAATGGACCAATTTAGTAAGTAAGTGAATTTATATCCAGAAATTTCCAAATCGAAATTTACTGGATCAAAGAACATTTGAAAGGATTGATAGTGACTTAAGAACGATAAAAGAAATGAAGAATTATTAAAACATATAACAATCAAAAAATACAAATATCTTTTTGATAGAATTTTGGATATTACTAAATTGTAACAAAATTGTGAAAACTATTAAACACATTTTTTTGCGGTATTTAATTGAGCAAATAATCAAAATAGGCACCTTGTACTTCAATGTACTTTGTTATCCTGCAAAGAGGTTATCTTTTTAGCAACTTTCTTGGTACTTATTGTCCCCCAAAAAATATATCTGACGGACTTAGGTCTGGAGATCTTGGTGGCTCTAAAATAAGTCTGCCACTACACATCCAAAGATTACCAGAAGTATCTGTTAAA
Organism: Diaprepes abbreviatus; assembly: GCA_034092305.1. Lineage (NCBI taxonomy): Eukaryota > Metazoa > Arthropoda > Insecta > Coleoptera > Curculionidae > Diaprepes > Diaprepes abbreviatus. The sequence continues at coordinate 1,098,617 of JASJET010000089.1, read as the reverse complement.
CTTCTAAAATGTGGTGGAGCTCTATCGATCATAAAACACATGAGGCTGGTTTGGGAATATCAGAGAGAAGTGGAAATTCTGGCAAAAGACAACAGAGTTATATTAAAGTGCATACCAGAACACGAAGGCATACATGGAAATTTAAAGGCTGACGAGCTAGCTAGAGCAGGATCAGCATCTCAATATATGGGTCCAGAACCGGCCTTTGGGGTGCCGCAGTGCGCGGCCCGAGAATCAGTCAAAGAATGGATCAAAAGAGAGCATAAAAACCACAGGACCACCAGATAGGGTTTAAATCACATTATTGGGAATCCTGATCCGAAACTGGCAAGAAAACTACTACAAATGAGTAGGCACCAACTAAGGACTATTACGGGTATAATGACGGGACACATGACCGTCAGAGTACATCTGAATAGAATGAATCTATATAACGGAAACCTCGGCTGCAGACCATGTGGATAAGCCGAGGAAACGATGAAACACATCATATGTGACTGTGAGTCACTGGAGAGATTTAGACAACAAATATTCGGGTCAGTAAGTCTGGAACCGGGAGAAATACTAACTCACTCCTTAGCAGGACTGTACAAATTGAGCCAGGGAGCTAGGTTGACAGAGTGGCTGTAATGTCTAGGGTGAGCACAGTAGGCCTACTCTGGCCGCAGTGCGTCCGGCTTTAGGACGGACCCGAGAAAAAAAAGGTACATCTTCTAAAATGTTATTTAAATTTTGGTATAAAAATTGTAAACGGAATGCACTAGATAATCTCTCTTCACAAACAAAAAGTTCAGTCAACTAATTCGCGATAACCTCTTCCTCTCCCCCCAAACGTTAACTGTTGATTCTTAATCGATATGGAACATAGAAAGGATTAAACATTTGTTCTTCGAAAGTTTCATCGAAAAACCATTTTGAGTTGTGAGCTTTCTCACGCTGTTTGAAGGATTATCAGTAATATCATCTAGAATGTATCCTTCTAATTCTTCTTTTATATTTGTCTATGGAATCTATGAAATCCTCTCAAAAGTCTGGGCCAGAGTTTGGTAGCGAAACGGTTCGTTACTTTCCTGGTAATGTTAAAGGTCGTATATGTCCTAGATTCCTGAAACTTTGTCGCTTGTACAACATGCCATAAATTCATGAGAATATACAAGTCTGCTCAAAAACTACAGCCCAAAAGGTAAATCAGCAAGTCTATTGTTGCGACTCATATGTCCGTGACAGGGCACTTAAGGAAAAAATTATAAGAAAGATCTTAGACTTTTACCAGAGACCCTGTATAAACGATTTTTTATAAAAATATTTTATAGAAAAAACTAACGAAATAATTTTATAACTTGCTTTCTTAATTTGTCAAAAATTTAATTTTTACAATTGTTTAAATCATTTTCATAAGGCCTATTAAAACAAAGCAAAATAATCAAAAGGTGGTCTGGGTAGTAGAAAAGCCTATTAGCGAGTAAAAACAGATATCCTTCAGTAACTCATACTCAGAATTTACTATTTTGCGAGTTAATACTGGAGAGTTATCTTGAAAATACGTATATTGTTGGGTCAGTACGAAAGTATTTTTGGTTGTCACACATAGAGAGCGTTGTAATTGCTATGAAGGACTTCTATCAGTGTTATGGTTTTTAGAAGCAACTTTTGCATAATTTTGTTTGTAGCTGTTGTTAGTTTAGGGTCAATTTTAACATAGAGTATTGAAACAAACTTTTCGGCATATTCAACTTCTTTATTTCCGTAAAAGAGTTAAAGCTACTGAGACTTACAAGGATATATGAGAAGTTTATGGTATTGATTGCATCACAAAATAAACTTATCAGAATTGGTTTGAAGAATTCCATTCTGGAGATTTTTTAACTCAAAGATAATTAACGTATTGATCGATCCCTTAAAACTTATGGTAGCTAAATTAAAGCCATAATTGAAGAAAATCGTCATATAACTATTCGAAAGATTGTAAAAGCGTTAAATATGCCACACCCAGCGATATCACTTAAAATGTCTTGGAGTCGCTAAGAAACTTGGATATTTGGGTTCCTCATGAATTGGAAGAAATTCACTTAAAACAACTTATCAATATTTGCTATATGCATCTCACGCACAATGAAACCTACCCTTTTTCTTCACCTACCCTTTTCCTAGTGATGAAAAATGAGTCATCTTCAGTAACATCACTCGAAAACAACCATTGTTCAAGTATGATGAACCAGCACAAACCGTATCTAAAGCTGAATTGCATCCATAAAAGGTTATGCTGTCAATTTGGTGGGACTACAAAGGCATGTATTTTGAGCTGCTTCCAAGAGGTTAAGGTATCAATTCAGATATTTACTGTCAACAACTAATGAATCTGGATGAAGCAATCTAAGAAAAACGCCAGAATTTGTACATCGGAAAGGGATTGTGTTCCATCATGATAATGCCAGGCCTTACTTATTTTTAGTAACTCGTAGGAAACTATCGAAGTTTGGATGGTAAGTGATGTCACATCCCCCCATACAGGCCTCACCTGGCACCATCTGATTACCATTTATTTCGAAGTTGGCAAAACTCTTTAAATCGTAAAACTTTCACAAATCATGATGACCTTAAATGGCACTTAGTTCAGTTTTATGCTGATAAGGATCAAAATTTCTATGAGCGCGAAATCATAAAGCTACAAAGTAGATGACAAAGGGTCACTGAATTTAATGGAAAATATATAACTGATTTATGTTTATCTTTTGTATAAAAAAAGAGAGTTTTATTTCACACTACAAACCTAAATTACTTTCTTGCCGACCTGATAATAATTTTCAAATTTTCTGTATCCAGAAATACACACAGAAACTCCTTCCACAATTGAATTAATTTTAAAGTGAAAAATTAGCAATTAAAATAGTTTATAAACAGGTAACGGGTTTTGCTGCCCTCTACTAGGTAAAGTATGCATTGATTTGATGTTTATTCTACAATTTCACATAAAGTAAAGGTTAAAAATTCGCTTTAGCCAAGAACGACCACCTCTAATAATCTGGTTTTGACTTACTTATCAAAAAGCCGAAATTGATTCTTAAATTCAAGCGTTTAAGTTTCAGAATTAAATTTTATAGAAAAAAAGATAATTCTCTAGATAGAGTAACTGAATATTTTTTTCTAATAAAACAGAACGTTACTTTTCAATTCATTTTAAAGTCAGTACAATTTATTTTAGCGAAATAACTTACCGAACTGACTCCTCATCCAAGGATATAACGGACTAGGCAGCGAGGAAGCCGTATTCGTAGGTGGTTGCTGACTCTGAGGTGGTTGTTGCAACGCAGGTTGCTGATGCGGCCCCTGCTGATGCATATTCGGATTTTGCTGACTCGCATACATCATGTGCTGTTGCTGATGATGTTGCTGGTGATGTGCTGGATGTTGTTCTTGCATATGATGACCCATATGATGATTACTGAGATTCTGCGAGGTGTCTAGAGGGGGACTTCCCGTGGGGCCTAGCACCCCATTTTGGGTCACCGCTGCAGCTTGAAGCTTACAGCTGGCGTAGACAACAGGGGTTTGGTGACCATTTGGGGCCGCCGGAGTGCCCATGTGAGCCATGTTGTTTGGGCTGTCAGGTCGGTAACCAGGCACGCAATCTGTATGCAAGAGAACGAAGATATGTAATAGAAAGTGTTTTAAGATCGTTACAACGTTAAATCGTTTCTAGTTTTCATAGAAGTTAAATATGTTGCACAGTTATGTTTTGCTAATTTTATTGTCATAATCTAAATTGCATTATACGGTATTGAAAATAAATCTTCTAAATGCGAGATCAAATTTCAAAATATTTTATTGAGTTGGTTTGTACAGGGTATTCAAAAATTAAAACTAATCAAATAAGAACTTTAAGTGGCTGTAACTTGACTAATTTAAATAGAACTCTAAACTTTTTACTTTACAAGAAAATGTACCTATCGAATGGTATCAGGGTTTTCTATAGCTAAGTCTTCGTATTTTCACAGAATTCGCCAAATAATTGTTTTCTGCATTATTTTGTGTTTTTTGAATAGATGTTCTAATGTATCTAGTTGCCTATGGCATTTAGAAAAGTCAGATAATTCATTTAATCTGTCAGCTAAGTCTGCAAAACCTGTTGCTATAATAGCGGTATATTCTTTATAACTGTGAAACTTCATTTATGAAATGAATTATTTGAATATTGTTATGTTACTGCTTGATAAAATGAAGATTTATCCAAAGAAAGAGCGTATTTTTGGCTTCTCGAGTCTTTGCTCAAAGGTTTCCTGAAAGAAACCATCTTAAACCAACCGATTTTGTGAGACTAATAAACCAGTTTCGGGAAAGTGGAAGTGTCGGTTATAAAAAACCTGTTATAAGAAAACCTGTCACTGAAGATGAAGAAAAACATTAGCCAAGCAGGTGTTTCAAGGATTCTTAACAAATACAGATTTCATCCTTATAAAATCCAGCTTCACGGAAATGATTTTGACAACCGAACTGAATTCTTCTTGTGGGTGTTAGATAAAGTGGCCGAAAATGAACACTTTTTTGATAATGTATTGTTTAGTGATGAATGTACTTTTCGTAACAATGGTTTTGTGAATAGGTATAACTTCAATTACTATTCTGATTCAAATACGCATGAATATAGAGTTATGAGAAACCAGAATAGGTGGTCGGTTAATGTGTGGGGAGGAATACTGAGTCCATATTTAATTGGACCCTACTTTTTTGAAGGACCTTTAAATGGTTTAATGTTTCGCGATTTTCTTTTACACCAGCTTCCAGTGTTATTAGAAGATGTTCTTTTAGATATAAGAACAACTATGTGGCTTCAACTGGATGGAGCTCCACCTCAATGTCATCGCGAGGTTCGACAATTTTTAAATATCAACTTTCGAGACAGGTGGATTGGGAGAGACTGATTTCAAAATTGGCCCCCGAGATCTCCGGACTTAACTCCACCAGATTTATTTTTATGGAGATACATGAAAGGAATTGTCTACAATACGCCCCTGACAATACGACAAGATATGAAAATATGCATAGGAGACGCTTTTCAAACTGTAATCCCGCAAATGTTGTCCAGGGTTAGCAGTGGTTTTGAAAAAAGAATACGTAAGTGTTTGGAAATGGATGGTCGACATTTTGAACATCTACTATAAATATTTTGCTTCTGTTTTGCGCTGTCGTCAATATGTTATTAACATTATTGCTGTTATAGCTTGTTGGACGACTATAAATCGCGTTGTGAGTTTCTGAACATTTGTACAGATATTCCTGATTATTATTCTTATAGTTGTAAATTATCTGTAATTTCCAAATGCCATAGAAAACTAGAAACATTAGAACAACTATTCAAAAAGACAAAATAGTGCAGAAAACGATTATTTGGCGTATCGTGTGAAAACGCCAAGACTTAGCTATAGAACACCCTTACATTATTCGATAGGTATTTAAAATGCACATTTTCTGGTAAGTTAAAAAGTATAGCGTTCTATTTAAATTAATCAAATTATAGCTCCTTAAATTTCTTATTTGAATAGTTTTAATTTTTAGACACCCTGTATAATATAGCAAGTTTATTATAAGTAGGACATAATATATGATTTGTAGTTACACGTCACTGTAAACTTCGAGTACATAACTAAAATACTATTGTATATATTTGAAACATGAAAATTAGGTTAGATTTTGTCAAAACTCCAATTATTTAAAAATCCTTAAGGTTTAGGTACCCTAAATTTCATTAAAATAGACACTTATTTCGATAGGAGAATCCAAAAATTCAATAATATACAGGGGGCTCCATTTAAAAAAAAAAACAACTTTGAGCTTTTGGACACCCTATATAATATGAAAATAATTTTAAAAAGTAATTATATTAGACCCCATATATCCTAAAAGTAAAACTTATTGAAAGTCACGTTTTATTCCGTGGCGTATAGGGTGTATACAGTGTTCACACAGAACTAAATCTCATTGAAATGAAATTAGATATGTTAATTGGGGAGATAATTAGTTTAATGTAATATGTTTAAAAAATCCAGAAAAATTTTTGTTATTTGACTAACGTATCATTATTATTAACTAATATTACCAACCTGGAGTTCCATCCATTTGTTGTGCTTGGTAATACCCCGCATTCCTAATGTCCATTCTATCATACGGGGGAAACCTTGGATAGGGCATACCCTGAGGGGGTTGACCCGCTGCAGGAGGCCCTCCATAGTGGTGCGGAGGTATCCCTTGCCGCAACCCCACCACAGAGGGATCTCCTGAGCAGGCACTGGGGTCTGTTTGCACAGCTCCACCACCCTGGGGCACCTGTCCGTAATGATGTTGTTGATGTTCGGCTGAGACGACGCCTCCATTTCGCATGTCCGGCATATAATTGGCGAAATACGAACTCATGCTACTGACTTCGAGTTTAATCACAGATTTTTAGCTATTTTTTGACACACCGAGTATTGGCGCACCTGAATCACATCAGACGACACTTTTTAATGCATTTTGTACACAATTACTTACACCTTCACTATTATTTATTCTTATTTATATCACGCACTGTAATTTAAAATTAAAGTAGTTATATTATCCTTTTCAGTGATAACGAAGGGATGCTCCTTCCTCACTCTTCTTTATCCAACATAAAAAATAACGCTCATATGTCCCTGCAATGAAGAAAAAATAGACGTTAGAACAGATCATCTTTATATTTATCAATTATGCAAAAAAGTTAATTGAGACAATGCGACGTAGAGTCACATACGAGACGTCAGAAGTGCATAAAATATTTTGAACTGTGATGGCGACTGTATGTAGCAACTAATTTTAATAAGAGTAAATTTAAGGCAATTTAAATAATTCGTACAGAGGATTCTATACTTGAATTAATACTAATTCGATTATCGAGCATAACATAAGTTAAAAACTGACTAAAATATCAAAATTAAGTCGTAAAAGAAAGAAAACTAAAATGCTTTAAACATTCTTTGAAATATTCAAGGCTCTGTAATAAAAAAAACTTAGTGTATCTGGTGCATATGTTAAATTTTTTTTTTAAACTACTATAAATCTATGTAACATTTTTAAAAGTTCACATGAAAAAACTGGTTTAAATATAATTATTAATTGCAAAGATATTCTAATGCTCTGCAACATACCACTTAAAAACAGAACATTGATTATACTTTGGTATTAAGTTTAAAAACAATTATTTAGGTTCTTATAAAAACAAGCTACGTAGTTTTCGCGTAGATTTCGTTTCTATTGTTTTTATGGTTGACAATTAGAGGGTTATGTTTCTAAAAAATGGAATAAATGGATAAAATTTGTTACGAATTTTTTGTAATGCAACTGGCTTTATAGAATATAAATTCTGAGACATTTTGACATGATGTTCTGTGAATTTTGCTTTTGATTGATTGATTGATTGATATTAATTTAGGACACATCAACCATTTAGGATTTTTTAATGGGAACGAAAAAGCGGACTGTTTACCTAAGGACGACTCTGCATCTTTACCTTCTAACTGTGTTTTCAGCCCAAGAGATATACAAATCTTCCTCAAATCCAAGACCAAAGCCGTTTATCAGCTCGATTGGGATCTCCAATGGGAAGACAACAAGTTATATGAAATCAAAAACCTTCTACACATCCCTAGATTTTCACTATCATGGCTAGGCTGAGAATTGGTCATACAAAACTTACCCGTGATTACTTGGTAGAGCACTCTAACCACCCTATGTGCGATCTATGCAACACCGTTATCACAGTTAAGCATATATTTGTTTCATGCCCAAAGTTTTCCCGCTGTCTGGAAAATCACGACATAAGAGGCTCTCTACAGAACAAACTCTCTTATACAAATACAAAAAAGGTCGGAGGCATTTTGCTTTTGATACATTACAGCTCCATTGACTAGAAACCTATATATATATATATATATATATATATATATATATATATATATATATATATATATATGTATATATATATATATATATATATATATATTTGGTACTTTTTTCAATCTTTATAAAACACATAAAAACACTTCCAGTATTTATTTTAAAAATAGTTTTATTACTACCACCAATTGCTGTATACGCGTAATTGAAAATATTCAGAAATGTTTACAAGTGACGTCACTTTTATAGCACCTACACTATTTTATAGCCGATGACTTTACCACTATAAAACGTCACATTAAAGTGTTAGACCACACACTAAAAGTCATTAAATTCAGTTACAACATTTTCAAGAAATCAATATTTTCTTAAAACAATAAATGGGCATAAATCGACCTATTTTGAAGTCAATAGTCTGTCATTAAAAATTGAACACGTATTTTCCAGATATATATAATAGAATGTTTTATCTGTACAGTTTGAAGAGCGTTGTTTCTTTGAAACTTGTTTAAATGTGTAAATTGTTGTAGCGCCTTTTACAAAAATACGTCAGTTAATCAAAAGCTTTATTTCAAAATTTTAACTTTCCGGAACTACCAAGAATATTTTTTCCTGTGGCAGCCATACTGGATTATTGCTATGTCGAAAGAGCAGCATTTTAGTTTGCTAATTAAAAAATTAAAGTAGTATAATACACAAATATTTTTCAATATATACATTTGGTGATACTGCACAATAAAACATTTGAAAAAATTTGCATTAATGAATATCGGAAGCATGACTTAAAACAAAATATTCTATACATAACAAAATATTTTTTGAAGTTAATAAAATAAACAGCGAGAGGTTAATTTAATTTTTCATATTAAAGAAATGTAAAGTATTAAAAAAGGTACGATAGTGATCAAAGTGGAAAACAGTACTCCAACAAGGTTTTTACTAATTCAGAAAAATTTTAAAATAAAACTTTGACCATATATATGTATGTATGTATGTATATATATATATATATATATATATATATATATATATATATATATATATATATATATATATATATATATATATATATGTTTATTTTCTTGATTCTTGAACCATAGATTATATCATTTTTCTATTTTTTTTAATTATAGAACCTAAACCCAAGAAAATACAAAAAAAGAAAAATGATATATATATATATATATATATATATAGTCATGGACAAAAGTATGTAAAAATTTTTATTGCATATTTTTTGAGCAAGCCTCGTATTCAACAATAATTTGTGCCGTTTGTTTTATATATTTGTTAAGGTATCACATGTTTACGTCTTTGTTTGTGTCTTAGACATATGTATAGAAACATTATTTCTTCTGTGCATTTTTATAATTTAAAATCATTGGATTAGTATTGTTGTGCCACTGTTGTCACTAGTACCGTATTAAGAATGGGCAAAAATAAATATTTGTCGAAAAAGTTGCGACTTAGAGTTTTTCAGTTAAAAAACAGGGTGTCAAGCAATGCAATACAGCAAAAAACTTAGGGTTAAGTCAGCTTGTTGTTTCGAAAATTCTAAAGAAGTTTTGGTTACTGGGATATGTTAATAATATGCCAAAGTCAGGTTATCCTAGAAAAACTACCCCCTGTGTTGAGAATTGAATTAAAAGTATTTCGATGACTGATTCGCATAACTCATTCGTCCAAATTAGTACAGAAATTCGCGAACATTTCAACACATAATGCCTCGAATTGTGAGGAGTTGCTATCAAAAAATTTTTACTTTCCAAAAAAATCGAAAGGTCAGAGAGTTTGCTCAGAGGCATTTAAATTGGGCACCTTGAAACTGGAGTACAGTGTTATGGAGTGACCGAAAGTAATTTTAAAGTATTCAGTTCAGACGGAAGGTCGTTTGTTCGAAGTCCTGTAGGAAAAAAATAACCAAAATCTACTGTGAAGCATGGCGGTGGCAGTATTATGCTCTGGGGATGCTTTTCCAGATCTGAGACAGGCCCGATAGTGAAAATAACTGGGAAAATGGATCGATTTATGTACTGCGACATATCACAAGATACTATGTTGCCCCATGCAGAAGAGGAAATGCTGCTTTTATGGAGATATCAACAAGATAATAACCTCAAATACTCATCCCGTTTAGTAAAAAATTGGTTCTTAGAGAAAGGCGTTGATTTGCTGGAATGGCCTTCTCAATCGCCGTATCTAAATTCGATTGAGCAACTTCATAGTGAAAATCTTATAAGGGAAGTTTTATAAGATGAATGTAGAAAGATTCCACTTGATGTATGTTAAAATCTTGTCGATTCAACAAAATATTGAACTTTGCTTCTTTAATTTGTACAGACTTAATTATTTTTTGAAACAATATTTTTTCCAAACTTTTGTCCCAAGTGTTTCTTATTTATCATAGGAGAACTTTGTTTTATTTTGTATTTTCATTTGCTGAATAAAAAGTTATCAATTTAATAGTGTATGTTCATTTTTTGTTACAAAATTAAATATTAAGGATTAAAAAGAAAACAGATATTTCCATACTTGTGTCCATGACTCTATATAGAAATCAATATGACGCTAAAAAGTGAGAAGAAATTTCAACAAATGTAGAGAGTTTTTTAAAGCTATTGAGAAGACCTATCGACAGCAAATATTTTCTATTTTGAATCAATTTTGATTTCGAATTAATAGAGGATAAAAATTTATATTGTATTCTAATTTATTATCTTTATCTACCAAGGAAAGCTTAATAAAACATTTTTATTTAATATTAAGGATTAGCTTGGGTAACAAGTCATACAGAGATGTGACGTAAAGAAAAACCTTTATAAGTTACACTTACTTTTTTTTTTAAATTCATTCGCTTTCCAGCATAAAAAAAAATTTAATTATCTTCCGTGTGCTAGTTTATTCTCCAATATAAAAATTTCAGTGGAATCATGCTTAGAGGATCATAACCACTAAAGCAAAATAGTGAGTCAATGAATCAACAAAATTTTATTTTTAGAGACACGTGTAAATATTCCTACAAACACGACAAATTGGTGATTTTATCAACATAATACGGAACGATGTCATTTGTTATTCACATAAACTTAAAATGTAATACCTGTCGTTATTAACGAAGGATAAGAAGATCATATATAAAGTGTCACTATCTCACTATCTATAAGGCTTTTCGTTTCCACATTGACATATTACCACTAGATTCGACACCATAATTTAAAATAATAAACAAAATTATTATAACGTTATTATCTCATTTTTTTCAATTAAAATAAAATCCCCACATCATCCACTTAAATTACATGAACGAAGTAACACAACATATTTAAAATTAACAAAAAGTTCGCACTGAACTTGGGACAATCAAATGTCTACATAACGGCTACCGAATGTTGACTATTTAACAGTCAAATACAAAACTAAGAAAATGGTGACAAAATGAATGACACATGATGTAAAATGGGACTTCATAATTAGGTTTTACGCTCCATATCCACATGTGTCCGCGAATGGAACACTTGATCTTAGTTAGCCATGGTATGCTGTTTCCGAAGCCAATGAATTTTTGTCAAAATCGGATCGAGATTAATTGGAATTTTCACGTTCTATCGAAATTCTTTTTCCGCCACGGCCTACTATGAAACTGCTTGAATACCGGAGTGACATGTAAATAATTGAGTTTTGAATAACTTTTAGGATATGTGTAGCTCAAAGGAAAAATTATGGTCCTTAAAAATAAATAAATAGTATAATTGACAAATTGGATTCGTGTTTTAAGATTAAACGTATTAAATATACATGAAAACATATTTTTAATTTTATTCAAAAACTTTGTCTTGGTTAAAATTTCAACTAATTTTTGGTTAACTTTTCGTAGTCCAATATAAGTATCTAATTATATATATATATATATATATATATATATATATATATATATATATATATATATATATACATTACTTTTTTCGCTATTGTTCTACTTTTATTTAAGATACCACTGTGAAATAAATTTTATCCCATACTTGCAAATTGCCGTTATATACACTGTTAAAAATAACTTAAATTTTAATGTCCATTTTACATTAAATTTTATGATTTTGTACCTGAAATCGTGAATAATTTAAATTCACTTTAAATCTAAAGCAATTCATTCAAATATCAGTTCGTTACACATTAAATTTAATTAAATGGTATCTTAAATTTCAATAAAGTAACTTAAAATATATATCAATTTTTGTACATTAAAATTAATTCATATGTATCTTAACATTAAAGGAATTCACATTAATATTACATGAGATTACGGGGGATGGCGCAACTTATATTAAATTTTTTATTTAGTATGATATAAGTTGCTTAAAGGACTCAATTTTCTTATGATGAGCTGTACATCTTTACTGGTATTTACAGAAACCAATGAGTTCAAAACCGGTCGATAGATGACGATATACTACCTACGGGAAAAATTTTCGCCCTTTCCTGGTAGTAGCATTTTATGGCCTCATATTAATGTTGGTGCATTAAATATGTGATAATATATCTTAAATTCAATGAACACTGGCTGCATATTTAATGTACATAGTCACCTTAAAAAGTAATGACCAAAACTTTAAATTTAATATATGATTAAATTAGATTTAATGGAATAAATTAATTTAATCATTGTAAATTATTAAATTTAATGCATTACATTAAATGCATTTAATAAACGTTTATGTGCTTTCAGCACATTTACCTTAAATTTAATGCATTTTCTTTTTACAGTGTACGAATGAAATCTGAACAAAATCTAAAAATATATTTTAACTCTTTCCAACATTTATTATTATGAGCCATTTTTGAAACCAAATTTGAGTTCATATCTCTATTTCATCAATACATGGCGTTAAACTTATCAAATGACAATTTACCCCTTTTCACTTTTTTACAGCGCGAATTTTTTCAAATCCTTTCTTAGTTGGTGCATACAAGGTATTGCCAACTTTTTCCGAACAAAGTATGTACTCTGCTGTACGCTTTTCTAGGTATGTATTGCAAAAATTCTTGAACATGTCAATTTTGTTTTCGACGGCGACAGGGACCCATTTAGTGCCTCTTATTAGCCCTGTATATTGAGCTTCTTAGCGGAAGTGAATTTTATCTCTAAAATTTTAAATAAATTGTAGTATCATGTTGGCCCTAATTTTAAAGGCCATTATATTCCGTTTTTACCGATTTCCAGCTTTTGAAATTGTCTGGTAGATTTTGAGAAATTGCGTTATTATTTGGATAAGTGGTAAAATTCGAAACTATGTCAGACTAATTGCTTATTAACGCGTAAGCCTGATGCTCAAAAGTCCTAAAAACAATATAGAGGTTCGAGTTATATAAACGTCAATTTAGAGAATACAAAAATATTAGTTTATTGACATAAAATTTCTTTATTTACAGTGCAAAAACGTTTGTCCTTATCGACAGTATGCTTACCAACAGGACCATCGCGATAACTATAGGGAACTCAACAAGCCGCTCAAGGACACCCTTCTTATATTCATCCTATATATTATACCCAAAGTAGACAATTTAGATACGCTGACGATTTTGCCCTAGCAACAAGAAGCCAGTTTTTCGAAATAACTTTTTGACCTTCGACCTAGCGGTGCTGGATAAATACTGCCGCAAGAGGAGACTCCTGTAAAATGCAACAAAGATGGAGGTCACATTCATCTACCTCTGTAATAAGCAGGCTGACCAAGGACCTAATGTATATTTCGAAACGAGAAGGCTCATCTATAACAAACAATCTTAGATACTTTGGTGACCTCCTGAATAAGACACTTACGTATAAAGCCCACCTAAAGAAGACCTCTACTAAGCTTGAACCAGGAAGCTCATCAGCCTCTATGTTGCGCATTTCCGCGTTTGGTTTGGTATATTTAGCAGCAGAATATTATGATCCGGTATGGATGAACAGTACCCACACTAAAGAGATTGACGTGTAGCTGAACAACGGGCGAATTATTTGCAGTAGGATCAAGTTCTTCCACATATTGGCTGCCATATTCTTCCTCCACATTTTCGACGACAAAAAAGCTCAAACACAAGAATATAAAAGAATATAAAAGATTTGGGGAGCAGACTATGATCCAGATACCCTATCATCCCAGTAATTCGAGAATTGATGATTTTCACCTACATCGGTCTTAGAAGCAATACTGGCTACCAAACTGGCTCGAACATTACCGTACAATATCTTACATAAAGGAAAGCTCTCGGGTTCTTAATCAGCCTTGTAAGATATGGTCTTATATTAATAGAATTCGCAAAAGTCACAGTAGATGCGCTAACTCATGTTACAAATAGGGACTATCTACATCTCCAAGATGCGACTACGGCTCCGAAAGATAATCGGTGATACACATTGTGGAGGAGTACAGCGCTAGAGCCTACAGAGAAGAGAAGAAAGTTTTTGCTCTTCACGGTGGACTTAAAGACGTCTGATTAAGTAATAGTATCCCCTTTTTGGATCTGCTGTTCCAAAGATAAAAAAGATGCTGCCGTTGCGATGGAGTTGAAGTGTGCGGTTGTCGCATTAGAGTGATTTATGACAGACCAAGAAGAAGGGGTCAAGGTCGCCGGTACCACTCGAATAACATACGTTGTCACCAGTGCGGATACAATGGTCACTCTTACCGAGATTGCCCGGAAATTACTGTTGGTGGAGGCGATAGAAAAAAGGACTATTACGGAAGAAATAAAAGGAGTACTCGCGGGGATCGTGGAGAACTAGACGAGAGGGACCGTGAACGCAAAAGGGGCTACGGAAGAAAAACGTTCTACAAGTCATTCTTGAGAAAGTACATCGAGAGGGACCGCGACCGCGAAAGGGACTATGGAAGAAGAACGTTCTAAAGGTCATCCTCCAAAAGGTACGTCGAGAGGGACCGCGTCCGCGAAAGAGACTACGAAAGAAGAACGTCTTCCAGGTCATCCTCGAAAAGGTACGGCGACGACTACAAATAGAGAGTGACATAGTGAAGACCTGCTACGACCTGGAAGCCAATACTGGTGGATTCTTGATTGGTGGAAAAGTTTGGTTGTACAATTCTAAAAGAACCAAAGGGCGTTCAGCAAAGCTTCAGAAGTCAGGGAAGGTCCGTTCAACGTAGTGACCCGACTGAGGTACCGAATTCATGCTAAGTCGTTCATCTTGACATATTAGCCCATTATCAAGATTAAGAAGGTTGATCAGGACGATCAATAGTTGGAAGGGGGCAATGTAACAAACTTTATAACAGTATACGCTTCGTAGCATTAGTTTGTGTTACTAATTTATTTAGTTAATTTTACCTTTTGCTAATTTTCTCATGAAACGTCGATGAAAGAAGGTCTGGAACTTTTTAGAAAATTAAATATCCTAATTTTCGACGTGGAACGCCTCTGATAGATGATCTAGAAATCACCGGATTATTCCTTTATTACACCACGGAGTATGAAAATCTACCTATTTGGTATCGGCAAAAAGGGTATATAAAGGGTCAGGATCGGCTTTCGGGGACAGTTTAGTTTGAGAGCTCGTCGATGCAACTTGAAAGCGTTTGACAAGTGTCAAAATTGAAGTTGACATTAAAAACCTTTTGAAATAATAGAGTGTTCAATAATACAGTGTGTGGGCGATCACAAATATCGGCCGTCCGGAACAATGTTTTACAATTATAAAAATACTGACTTTATATATTTGTAACTTTTTTTTACAAAACTGTTTCAATTCAGAGTAATAATTTCTATATAAAATCACTCTCGCCTTGTTATTAACAATGCATTTAAAAAATTATCGTTTTTCTACAATGAGGTGATTTAAGGCAGAAAATTACAAAATACGTTTCAGGTTATCACACTTAAATATCTAAAATTAAATTACGAAATTAATCTATCAAAGTGGTAACACGGCACCTCGTATCCTTATATAAAGTAATTTAAGCATGTACACCTATAAATATTAAAATTTCCAGTAGTGTAATGCGATACAGAAATTAATCCGTTCAGAAGCGTTCTTGCGTAATTTATGTTGTTTAAAGTGCAGTGTTCTGCATACAATTATGCTATTTTTATCGCCACTATAAAATGCCCCCTAATTAGTATACACTTTTTATTTCAATCACACACCATAAACAATTTGCTTTAATAATAAAATATGAAATTTTAGTTCAGGAATTTCTTTCACTTGATTATGAAATAAATTTGAAATTAAAATTTCCTTATTTGTACTGTTCATGATCGTACAATACTCCCAGTATTAACTTACAGGAAAATCGGTATGTTGATGGTCAATTTATCAGTTCTTTCAGACTGCACATCGAAATAATTTGCAATAAATTAATAAATAAATATTAAATTACTATTATTTCAAAAACTATAAATTTTTAGAAAAGTCACTCTTATTTTTTATGCCAAATAAGTTAACGTTAACAAATAGGGGGTTTACATCTAAAAAATATTTTTTTTGAAGTTAATATTTAATGTTAATTTTCGATCGCCCTGCATTTATTTATTATCAAAATATCAGCTCGGTCCGCTAAAGTAAGTCTCCTTTTAGAAGGAAGCCAACCTCAATTAAATAATAAAGGCTTTCTTATAGGAGAAATTGATAGATATGTTTAGTCCTGCATTTTCGAAATAAAATTTAAAATATGTTAAAAACAGTTTTGCGCAGAATCTAAAAATAAAATGATATATAGAGTTTTCCATTTAAAATAAGCAAGAAGGCCTTAATTTGCGGTACATTATTTTAGCCGAATCGGCTTTAGTAAAGTGCCAAATTTTAAAAATTTTACAAAGTCTATTTTCCATGAAATCGATTGTGGCGGTTCGTAGTTCGTAGTGGGATACCCTGTATATATATATATATATATATATATATATATATATATATATATATATATATATGTTTATGCGGCTTTCACGGATTCCTCCGTGTGAGATGCAATAGCAGTGGATATATCCACATTATGCCGTTGTAGTGCTGAAATCCCATTCAGCAAACGTACAACTATATGCAGCTCCGTATATAGAATGGAGTAAAATACGAACAGTAAATGCAAACTTCTCTCCATCTTATCCTTTCTGTGTTAGAGGTTGCACAGTTAGAACAAATTGTTATAAAACGCATTTTATCCTATTCCACCACCATCGAGATGATGGCCTACGTGTACCACCATACCGAGAAGAAAGTCAAAACTTACCCTCCCCGCCATAGTGATACGGCAGAGATACATGTTTCGTCTCTACTAGACTCATCAGGGTACCGACATGCACCTGGCTGTATAAAGGACAGATCGGAAGGAAGCATGCTAATACTGAACGCGGCTTCGCCGACCTCCCGCCAGATGGCCTATATATGTTTATGCGGCTTTCACGGATTCCTCCGTGTGAGATGCAATAGCAGTGGATATATCCACATTATGCCGTTGTAGTGCTGAAATCCCATTCAGCAAACGTACAACTATTTGCAGCTCCGTATATAGAATGGAGTAAAATACGAACAGTAAATGCAAACTTCTCTCCATCTTATCCTTTCTGTGTTAGAGGTTGCACAGTTAGAACAAATTGTTATAAAACGCATTTTATCCTATTCCACCACCATCGAGATGATGGCCTACGTGTACCACCATACCGAGAAGAAAGTCAAAACTTACCCTCCCCGCCATAGTGATACGGCAGAGATACATGTTTCGTCTCTACTAGACTCATCAGGGTACCGACATGCACCTGGCTGTATAAAGGACAGATCGGAAGGAAGCATGCTAATACTGAACGCGGCTTCGCCGACCTCCCGCCGGATGGCCTATATATGTTTATGCGGCTTTCACGGATTCCTCCGTGTGAGATGCAATAGCAGTGGATATATCCACATTATGCCGTTGTAGTGCTGAAATCCCATTCAGCAAACGTATAACTATATGCAGCTCCGTATATAGAATGGAGTAAAATACGAACAGTAAATGCAAACTTCTCTCCATCTTATCCTTTCTGTGTTAGAGGTTGCACAGTTAGAACAAATTGTTATAAAACGCATTTTATCCTATTCCACCACCATCGAGATAATGGCCTACGTGTACCACCATACCGAGAAGAAAGTCAAAACTTACCCTCCCCGCCATAGTGATACGGCAGAGATACATGTTTCGTCTCTACTAGACTCATCAGGGTACCGACATGCACCTGGCACCTCCATTCTATATACGGAGCTGCATATAGTTGTACGTTTGCTGAATGGGATTTCAGCACTACAACGGCATAATGTGGATATATCCACTGCTATTGCATCTCACACGGAGGAATCCGTGAAAGCCGCATAAACATATATAGGCCATCCGGCGGGAGGTCGGCGAAGCCGCGTTCAGTATTAGCATGCTTCCTTCCGATCTGTCCTTTATACAGCCAGGTGCATGTCGGTACCCTGATGAGTCTAGTAGAGACGAAACATGTATCTCTGCCGTATCACTATGGCGGGGAGGGTAAGTTTTGACTTTCTTCTCGGTATGGTGGTACACGTAGGCCATCATCTCGATGGTGGTGGAATAGGATAAAATGCGTTTTATAACAATTTGTTCTAACTGTGCAACCTCTAACACAGAAAGGATAAGATGGAGAGAAGTTTGCATTTACTGTTCGTATTTTACTCCATTCTATATACGGAGCTGCATATAGTTGTACGTTTGCTGAATGGGATTTCAGCACTACAACGGCATAATGTGGATATATCCACTGCTATTGCATCTCACACGGAGGAATCCGTGAAAGCCGCATAAACATATATAGGCCATCCGGCGGGAGGTCGGCGAAGCCGCGTTCAGTATTAGCATGCTTCCTTCCGATCTGTCCTTTATACAGCCAGGTGCATGTCGGTACCCTGATGAGTCTAGTAGAGACGAAACATGTATCTCTGCCGTATCACTATGGCGGGGAGGGTAAGTTTTGACTTTCTTCTCGGTATGGTGGTACACGTAGGCCATCATCTCGATGGTGGTGGAATAGGATAAAATGCGTTTTATAACAATTTGTTCTAACTGTGCAACCTCTAACACAGAAAGGATAAGATGGAGAGAAGTTTGCATTTACTGTTCGTATTTTACTCCATATATATATATATATATATATATATATATATATATATATATATATATATGCAAAACTATTATTAATTTTTGTTCTTTTACGACACTAGTTACTTTTATTTTGATAACGTTCTTATAATCAGCAATTTCTGCTACATTCTTATTTCAAAAAAATCGAAAGCAAAAAATAATTTATTAAAACAGTAATAGCTATGTAAAAAGTAGCTACAGTAAAACAGCAATAACACAGAAGTCATTAAAGAATGAGCTCATTAAGAAAGCTTATGTACGTACGTAGTTCCATCGTTTGTGCTGAAATTATTTCGTCTCTATCAATTTTCTGTGTCCTTAAGTATGCCTGATATTAATCGCCCTATTGCAGAATTGCGTAATAAAATGATCTTGGTTCTTAGTATCCCGATTGAGGCATTTCACTATTTCGTGATTTAATACGAAAGCTTAAAATGTGTTGCAGTTATCTGGAATTGAGGATTTATTAACCAATTCGTTAATTACATTTCTATGAATTCCATTTTCAAAATAATTTTTCCATCTTACGAATACTGCCTCATGATCATCCACTTTCATATTTTTGTTACTAGGAATTGGATTTTTTCCTGGCGTCATCAAGATTTTTCTTATTTACATTTACTCTGAATTTTTCGGTTGGTTTTCGCGTTCAATTCTTGCAGCAACCAAAAAAAAATTTCAAATAGACTTGAATGAGCCCACTCTCACTGTTTTCACTGGTCGGTATGTAACTACGAACTTCACGTTAAATAGCCCGTAATTTTGATAATAAAAAGTCGTATTTTTATTATTCTTTCTTGGCTTTCCCAAATTCCAGTATACTTTACATCCTGATTTTACCGTATTTCCCTTACTTTCTGACTCAGAGGTTGACAGAACACTTTTGGCATTTTCTCCTGTTAAATTTGGAAATGTATTAACGCGACTAATAAAAAGATATATGCTGACCGACACAAACAAATACAGATGAAGATGAAGTGGGTCGCCAAACGATAACACAAGTCAGGATTTTTTTTTATCTTTCAAATGGTGCTGGCCTAAGTAGGCCGAATGCATACTACACTATGTAATAATCATGAAGGACAACAGCGATGAATAATAATTTATTAAAACAGTAATAGCTACATAAATCGAATTATTATTCACGTTTTCGCCATTTTTTGAGGAAGTTCCGTTCAAAAAATGTATATTTTTCGATCATCAGAATATAAATTTTTTCTAAACTACACAAAATTGACAGCCAATTTAAATTTTAAGAAATCATGTTTAGTGTAATCTACGCTCCCGAGAAATCCCTGATAACAATTTTGGAAAAATTTAGAAAAAGTAAAATTTTCAGCCCGCTATATTGAATTTCAGGAACATAAATGTAAAATTCGTCACTTTGGCATATCATTTTTTAATGAAAATTTTAATGAAAAATTTAAACGAAAAATGTAAAATTTTTAGTTCGTCATATTGCATCCGTCGTATTTAATTAAAGAAATAATTAT
Source organism: Diaprepes abbreviatus (assembly GCA_034092305.1). Lineage (NCBI taxonomy): Eukaryota > Metazoa > Arthropoda > Insecta > Coleoptera > Curculionidae > Diaprepes > Diaprepes abbreviatus. The sequence goes on along the minus strand of JASJET010000089.1, from coordinate 1,078,093 downwards.
AGGTTCATAATATGCGAGTTCAAAAACCACCTTACACCAATTTTGGAAGGAAAAGGAACATCGAACTTTTTTGTTAGCCATCTTTTAAGCACTATCTTGGATTTTACTCAAACGACTTCAGCCATAGTGGCTATATCGTACCATTGTAGTAATTTGAACATAACGCAATAAATTTCATTTAGATCGAAGATGCCGTTTGGAAGAAACAGGTTTTCATACAAAAAAAAAACAAATCTAGTGATTAAATTGAATAATTCCTTTTTTTAAATCGGTCATAAAATGTCCTGCAGTACATACCGTTAAATATCACAAATATAAAACTACAAATAAAACTATCTTAAAATTAACATATAGGTTCCTAGTCCAATTCAATGTTGGTGCCTCGACTCTCATGAAATCGCTCCAATTGCCCCGAGAGGATAGTAGAGCGTACTTCTTGATGAGTCTGATAGTCTGGCATGGAGCGCTGAAATGACGTTCCGAAAGCTGTAATACACCATTCAAAAAAAAAAATCCGAACATCTACCACAGCCATTGTGGATTTAGTTCAACTTGACCCAATTTTTTTGTTCTGTGCCGGTTGTATTACATCTATTTATTTTAAACCATTCTCGCTCTTGGGGTTTTCAAAAAGTCGACAATTCTGATTCTATTCTTTTCTTATTGTGGTGATATTTGTATAAAGCAGTTCCGTTTATTGCATTGATGGGTTTCTTGAACGAAGTTATTTTGCCCAGAGGAAAGGTATATTGTTATATGTGGATAATTCCAGGTTCTCTTGTATGTTATGTAACTCGCTTAGTAGAGATTCACTTCGACCGACTCGGTAGAAGTTACTAGGCAAAGGATGACCATATGAAGGTGTTGGTCAGCTTTTTTCAGTAATAATGCCTATAGTGTGGTCTAGTTAGCTATCAAATAATCTTGCAGTTGAGAAGAACAGTGCAATGGCCTATGCTCGCAGGGTTTTAGCTATCGCTCCCCAAGTCGTTTAACAAAATTACCTGGAAATATGTACAATTCAAGTTCAACTCAGTTACTTTCGTAATTTCGGATATCTGTCGGAATAGTTGAAGATCGAATGAAAAACCTGATCTAAGTGAACTGAAATTCAATTTTCTATATAAATATAGCTTTTTATCTCCAAAACTTTCCATTTTACAGAATTTGTGATTTGGTAATTTCTTACTTCTTTAATCTATTTTTTACATATTTCAAAAAGCAATGTATGGATCTTATTAAGATCTCGAGCTTTAAGACGACATCTGTTTAGTACATGGGATTTTTAAAATTTATTATTCTCTGAAATATAAATGCTGACATCCTTATAATCGGAATTAAAAATTCTTTGTCTAGTTACAAACAATTACCCTTTTAAAACTAAGCGACAAAAAATCAATTAACCTAGCTCATCTCCCGCTTTTAAACTTTTTACTTTGCCACCCTAAATCCGAAACGCCGTCAGTGCTTTTCTCTCTCGGTGGTAATAAATCTACGACATCCAAAAGCAAAAAGCGGGAGAGAGCACAAAGTACATCAAAACATGTCTGCTACTAGTAGATGTTCAGTTAAAAAAAACATCATCGGTGGGGCATTAGCGTAGAAAATTTAAAGTAGAGGGATATTAATTAAAAAAAAGTTTCATTGTATTACTTTTAAACTGATTAAAGTCGCAGAGAACTCAAAATTTATACTTTATTGATAATTTGGCTATTAGCGACACAGAAATTTCAATAAAAAAAATAAATAAATTGGCCACAAGGTAATAACTAATTTCCCCATAACCTTCGAGAAAATTATTTGTTGAAACATCTTCAAAACTATTATATATGCACCAAGAACCCCGCCTAGACATGAGTTATTTCTAAAATATTGGCTACTCTATTTCGTAGTTATAAGACAAAGCTTAAGGTAGCAGTAATATACGTTCTTAAATAATACTCGTACATTTCCTTCAATTAAGAGGCCTATTCGGCCATCTGATATTCAGTCATCCCAACAGAGTTAGGAACTGGAACAGTATGGTGCATTTATGAGAGTTGACAACCTAATTGGGTGTCATAATATCTCACCGTCGATTTCCACCGCCAAGCTAGTTCAAATACAAAATCCAAAAATGGTAAAGTACGACGGCGAGTGTCCAGGAAAGGCGCCGGCGGACCCACTGACGAACAAACCGCCGGTGACTGAGAATGAAACACCCAAACTTTAAATGGTAAATTCAAGTTTGCAGCCAGGTTCGTTGCATAGAGTGCTGTTTCTAGCATTGAACCCACGACGAACCATTACGGGTTAGTTCGACATTCTCAGGGCATTCGACTTTTCATGGAATCGGATTTAGGATACAAATCTCCAATTCTCTGAACAGTGGACAGCCTTAGAGGAGGTGTCGTAATATCTCACCGTCGATTTACGCCGCCAAGTTATTTCAAATACCAGCTCCAAAAATGGTAAAGTACGACGACGGGTGTTTGGGAAAGGAGCCGGTGGACCCACTAACGATCTACCGCCAGTGACTAAGGACGAAACACCCTAAGTTTTAGTGGTAAATTTAACTTTGTAAATCGTAGCAAAGGACCTAAGTTTGCCACATGGGACCGTCGGGCGATGCCAATCTTTATTATTCAGTTAGGTTGCTAATTAGAAAATGATAAAATGATTTAGTGTTGTTGAATGGCAATTTATGATACTTATTGTTGATGAAACTGACACAGTGGGCGAGTGCCGCGTGAAAACGACAAGTAAAGAAATGCAAGTTGATTAAATATTTATAAAGATATGCCATAATTATGGAATAAAAGTTCTATATAATTAGATATAGTGTTTCATACAACCAGCCACTATGACAAGGACAATGTCTATTTTTCGTGCTTAGAAAGCGTGGTGTCATGATAGAGATCGGAGTTTTAGCATGCTCAATAATCATCTACTCCTGATTTAGGATCCTAAATTAGGACGGTGTTATTGGCGTGTTCTAAATGTCTGCCACTTGTATATTCTAGATAACAATATATAGTTTAATACCTTCTTAACCTGAACTACTTCTTTGCACAAAAGTCCTGGTTTCTTCCAAATCGAATCTTTATATTTACCAAAGTTTGAAAAATACCGATGGTATTTTATTTTGCTCACAAAAAGTGTTAAAGGTCCCCGTAAAATTATTAGAATATTTTGTTTCATTGAAGTGTTTTTACAAAAAGGAAGGTTAAAGAAACTGTCGAGAAATTTATGTCGAAGCAGGTCACATTATTTAGAGGCTTTCTAAATATATATTCCAAGTTTGAGACATCCTTATAGAATGAATAAGAGTGATGATGCTCGATCTTTGATAGTTAGGCCTTGTCGGACTCCCTATATCTCAACATAATTCCAATTCATTTGAGATCGCTCTTGCAAATTTAAGTTGGCTCATTATCTAAACTTGCCTAACTGTTTTGGTTTATAAGATTTCATTTTAGATTACATCCTCCTCTGAATATCATTTACATACTGTGCCATTTTAAGAAAATGAACATCACAGTGATAATGTCCTGTCAGTAGCGCTACTACGGTTGGTAGTACTTGTTTCTTCCAGATGCGATCCGTCGTAAGCTGCCCATTATGTCCGACTATGTGTTCGTTGGCATGCTTCATTCTTTCAGCTTCGTTCTAGCATTCAATAAATTTGCAGATTTCCTGGTTTTCTCTTATCAACAGCAGTCGGAAGGGGTGTAACTGGGTGAGTGCAGATCTCACCTTTGCCAGAATACTTGCTTCCTTATTTGAGCTATATCCGAGTGACCTGAAACCCATACAAGACTCATTTTGCAGCAGTTCTTTGTCAAGCTTACCAGGTATCCTTACGCTTAGAAATTAGTCGTGAAGACTCGATTTCAGTATCAGTATTGGTGCCCTACTGTTTTTGTATAAATTTATGGACTCATTTCTCTTTATGTGTTTTATACCACAAGAATCAGATAAGAATAAAATTTATGCTTAAAAAGAGGAATCAGAAAAGTTTTTGGTAATAATCTATATTATGTCTATTACCAATACATCGTGTGTATGAACTGATTAAAAGGATGTATAACTACACAACTTTCAATCTTTACCTTGGAAAAATGTTGTTTAAAATCAAATAAAGTAATTTAAAATCCTAAATACTTCCGCGCCTATGTTTTTCGAGTAAAAAATGTCAGTTTCGCAAAAAGCAGTCGCATTGGCGTCACAATGGCTGGCTGCCTCTAACGAATTACATGTGTGTGTGCGAGTGCGGAACCTTTTAGCTTGACAAATCGCTCAACGTCCAGGATGAAGGAAAAAGCACGGGCTCTCTCCCGATGCAATTACTTTCTCTTACGCTTAAGTAAACATTTCTTTTCAATAGGGACTCTGGGAGAGATTAGAAGATTTCCGGGGTATTTTTCACAGATTTTTTTTTCTAATTTATCTGAGAACTATTATAGTACAGTTTCTACGAGGGATACTAAAAAACAATCAACCTAGCTAAAAATCACTGACTGAACGTTACCTGGTAATATTCAAAAGTAACAACTTGTTCTAATTTGGGTGTCTAAATTGATTTCAATTCGTCCATTAATTTATATCTTATGAAGTGTTTTGGAAACAAAAAATGTGTTTTGTGAAATTATAACATCGTAGTGCAATCACATTATAATTGTTCTTCAAGTATTCAGGAACGAAGGACTGTTCTGGTTAGAGAATGATGCTTCTATATATCTTAGTATAAAATATCAGTCAAGGCAGTTTTGGATGAATTGACAGTTAAATGAAATATAAAGAATTCTTTACGGTTTCAACATTACTTTAACAAGTTAGCGTCCTTCAGACCATGAAAAGAATGGTTCGCTCTCATCATACGCGTTCCGACCACCTGATAGCCTTGTCAATGAAGCTGTAATGAACCAAGAGTAAAATTCCCAAAAAACAACTGCCTATATAAAGTCTCCATTTCAAGACATAGCAGGATGTTATACCTGCAGATATGTTCGAGCCCAGATTGTAAAATATCAAGAATCAAACGACATACATAGTGAAAATATAAAAGATGATCCAAGAGCCTTTAGATGCAGCCAATACTGATGTATGCAGGAAACTAGAAAAATAGTTCTCGAAAATTATCCCTTTACCAAACCATTAAATATATCTGAACCAAATTGGGTCTAGATAAATTTTTGGTAAGCTCACTTCCATAATGGTCAACTACCAAACAACAATTATTTAGACAGCAAATTTCTCAGGATCAGATGCAGACCCTGACTGTTTCTCTGGTATATCGCTGGACTTCAGAAACAAAATTGGAGTCCATGCAATGGTTTCATAAGATCCGTCTTTCTTACGGCAATGCACCAATTCACAAATAATCTAAAATGCAACCAATACTCCGTGAGTGTAATTTCTTTGAACCTAACTGAACTTCTTTTCGTTCAGTAATCTGAGAACGCATCTACAAAAAAGCAATTTTGCAGACGATAAACACTTGATTCTTACTATGAAAACCAACAGGAATCATTTTTTTTTTCTGGTAGACTAAAGTTGTTTCAGGAAAGGTGACGCATGTGCAATAAAGTTAAGGGAGATTATACCGAAAAATTAAATAATCCAAAGAATCTTAAATTTTTTGCTTTATTGTTGAGGGTAAATCTCTTTTAGTACTTCTCTTAACTGCACTATTAGGTGATTTAAAAAGTTTCTAAATTACACACGAAATAACGCGATTCTTCAATCACGTACCCCATCGCTAAAGTAATTTTTCGGAAAGCCTTCCAGATCCACCTCTGCGACTATAATGACTTTTTCATTCTGTGATAAACGCTTTTCCCGTAGAAAAATTTTCAGGTGCTGGAACAGGTGGAAATCAGAAAGATCTAAGTTTGGTGAATAGGAGGAATGTTCAAGCAATCCGAACTGTAATTCAATGATTTTCGTCATCATCAAAACGCTTTTGTGAGCAGGTACATTATCCTAATTAAAAATGTTTTTTTCTTATGTAAACCTGGTCTTTTCTCTCAAAATTTTTACATCCAGTTGGTCTAAAAGGTTATAATAATATTCCCTTGTTATCATTTTACCGGTTTGCAAGTAATCAATTAAAAATATTCGTTTTTCATTCCAAAAAACTGATTCCATAAACTTTTTGGACGATTTTGACCTTTTGGCCTGCTTCAAAACAGAACAATCAAGTTCAGTCCGCTCTGCGGATTGTTGTCGCAGTTCAGGATCATAGTGGTAAACACAAATCTCATCCATATTCATAAATCGAAGCACAAAATCAATTATATTTTTTATAAATTGATCCAAATGTCATTGCAAAAGTCTCACTCGAACATATTATCAATAGCTTACGGAACCATAATTTATTCTTTAAAACATAAAACACTCTTTAGTTTGGATTGCTCATAGCCTCAGAAATCTCATACGTAGTCACTCATTTATTATCCAAAACCATATCAACTATAGAATCCATAATTTCTTCATTGGTAGCAGTTTTTGGACGGCCACTGCACACATCAACACTGATGACTATACGACCGCGTTTAAATTCAGCAAGCCAATTAAATACTGCTGCTCGTGAAGGAGCACCGTTTCCTAATCCCTTTACCATATCGGAATGAAATTAATCTTCTTTCAAACCTTTTTTATATAAATATTTTACCACTGCACGAATTTCCAATTTTTCCATTTTGAGCTAAAAAACCATTTGAAATTTCGCATGTGCTGTTAAAAATGATGGAACATTCCAGCAAGAGATATGTTTTCTGATCAACGCCATCTATGTGACTGTATAGAAACTTTCAAATCACCTAGTAAATGATATATCTTAAAATGATAAGAACATTCAAATTTCAGTTTTTTTTTTGTTCTATCTTACAATTACCGTTATTTTCCTTTTTTTTTACCTTTTATAAAAAAAAAGCTCTCAACACCTAAAACTACACCCTAAATTTGCTTTTTTATTTTCAATTTAATTGCTTAATTCATAAAATCTTCAAGTATTTTCTTATAATATAACATAAATTTATATACACAAACAAATAAGATTTTTTTTGTTTTTAGAAATGAAGGAAATGATTTATGGCGAGTGTAACTTCATGAATGCGTAATAAAGAACGAGAGTTGGTACGATTTTCACAATTTCGTTGTTGATATTGATTGTTGTATAAAGTTGAATCCTGGAAACAAACTTGAAGAGAAAATGGAAAAAGGGATTTTGAACACTGGCGGAGATAAATGTTATCTTAACAATTTATATTGTACTTATAAACATGTTATATTTAAATAAATGGTGGAACAATTATATATAAAAAAAAAGATTTGTATGCATGTAAATGTATTAATTCGAGAGCATTGAATGAAAAATAAAGGCCAGTATTTTTGTACAGGCATTTTTAATCACCTAAATACATTTTCATTATTTCAACCGCAGATTAAAAGATTTTGGTGGGTGTAATTTAATTATTCAGATGCCTATTAAAATATTATTTTTCAACTTTTATTTTGTGGCTTTCTTAAATTGTGCCTTCACCATTATGTCAGGTTAAATTTAAATACAGGGTCAGGTAAATAACGGTACAGCGACTAAAAAACTGTATAATGTTTTATAATGCATACGAGATTAAATCTCATTATACATGACCAATTTTTTTATATTTTTGAATATTTATTGATATAAGTAAATGCTTAACTGTGACTGGAAAAAATGATAAGTAACAATTACAATACTTTTTCCCAATATTGGTGTCGAAACATACAAAGTTATTCTTGTTAAAAAGGTGAAGTTGACTTAAAAATGTGTCTTTTATATGCTTTTTGATACTATTTATAGGCTATTGACTATATAGTTGAGGAAGAAAATAAGACGTTGAAGTGTTTTCATTGTTTCATAAGTTCGATTGACCTTCAGATATGAGAAAATCATAAAGTGCTACCAAATTAAAGGGTGGTTTTTGAAATTAAGGTAGATTCAGTTTTTTTTTTGAGTTTTATTCGAAAAGTATGCATTTTTTATAAGTACATGTCTACAGAAAAGTTGTAGGTAATAAAATTTCCTATTGAAGTGGAGATGTCCAAAAAAGTCATTTGGCAAGAAATACATCTCAAAAAAAAAATGAAAAAAGGCAGAAAAATTTTAAAATTTTCTTTTTTAAATTTTTGTCCGTAACATTTTTCCATGTGAGGTTAGGTATAGGTATTGCTTCATGAAAAGGAAAGACGACATTACGCCCGTTAAAGTAAGGTTCCGTAAAAGTCTATACGATGACAAGTAACCGAGATATGGCGTCTCAAACTTAGTTACTTTTCCCATATTAGCAAATTTTTGCTTTTTTTCAGATTTCGTCCCACAACTTTTCTGTAAGTGAATTTTGATACAGACATGGTCCCCTTATATAGAAAGCTGCCTCCTAAGATGGTCACCAGCCAAAGTGTGTACGCTGAATAGTATCCGAGAAATAGTGTCTCAAAATTTTCAACTTTTTACGATTTTATAACTTTTTAACCGCACATTATGTAATTTTATATTTTTACTTGAAAATTGTCTTTATTCAATGAAAAAATCATTTTAGAATTAGAAAAAACTATTAATATGGAGTACGGAATGAAAAATAACATTAATTATCACATTATTTTGTATCGTTTTTAATTTAGTTATTCTTATTCAAAAGCGGGATTCAGTTAAATTATTTTCAATAATTTTGCCACTTTCTTCGTCAATATCTTCGAGAACATAGTCTTCAGTAACGTACATCAGCATTTTCACAATTTAAACCCATACATCCTTTACAGAACATGGAACAACTGATTTCCAACTTGCTGCAACCACAATCCCCTTGACATCCACGAGCTATTCTTCGAAGCAAATTTGCGGTTCAATTGCCAACCTCAGTCCAGTAGATATAAAATATTTTCTTTCCTTTAGTAGCATCAGTTGTCGGAGGCAATTGTGAGAAAGTAAATATCGCACTTGTTGAATACTTCTGGAATAGCTTATAGCGACAGGAGTTTCGGCTGTCAATTTTCAAGCCATATAATAAAGTTACGAAGCATTGAGACGCAGAACTGACGTCTTCAGGATCAGAATTTCCGCCCAAAAATACATTAGAGCATAATTATTTTTATCATTAAACACCCTAAAATAATTTGTTATACACATATATCAACGCTTTTTCAAATATCTATAAAAAATATTATGACGTTATTCAGCATTAAACTAACGGGCCCTAGTTTTGGCAATATGCTAATTCTACGAGGGAATCGTTGTAAATAACCTACCGAAAATGTTAAATAAATTCATGGAAAATTCCACAAATCTGAAATAATGTAGGACGAAGTTTTTATTTGCCATCGGGTAGTCATTACAAGCAGTTCAAGTCTTACTGCATTTAAGAAGAAAAACCCCATAGAGCCTGTACCAATAGTCTTCAGTTCTGGAGCTTGAAATTAGCACAAGAACAGACTTGCTTAAACAAATTTGGACAATCCAGCTGACCTATGTATCAAAATAACTAACAAACTAAATCTGTTTTCCTAATTGTTTCATACAAAAGTTCATTCACAAGGTTAAAATAACGAATTTTTCTATATCTAAACTATACTTTTTACTTTTTCTGTAGTACCTTTACATAAATCCAACATATTTATTTTTTAAATGTAGTACAACATACTTGCTGCACCTGAGCATGACGTAGAGATGATTTTAACTGAATGATCACATCCTGGCCATTTAAAAATGTTGCTCTATAAATAATTAAGTATTGGGTCGAAAAGAAAAAATTTTTGCTTGTCGCACATAGAGAGCGTTGTAATTGTTTCGAAGGACTTCTATCAGTGTTTTTTTTCTTTTTAATATTTGAAATCAGTCCCATTTAAGTTAGTTTAGAAACAACTTTGGCGTAATTGTATTTGCAGTTGTTAATTTAGGGTCAATTTTAAAATTTTCGGCATATTTTGCTTTTTTTATGTCTGTAAAGAAAAAAACTGTTGCGGCTCACATAGAGATATGTGAAATTTATGACGACCATTGCATAATATGGATGTTTAAATGACACAATATGGAGAACAATATTAAAATAGAAACCAAATCAAGAATTTGCAAGGCAATCGTGAGACCGTGACATACATCGCAGAAACTCGACACAACGAAAACTAAACAACTACTAGAGACAACCGAAATGAGAGTACTTCGTAGAATAACTGGAAAAACGCTCTTGGACAGAGAGAGAAGTGAAAATATAAGAAGAACATGCAAGGTAGAAAACGTTACTGAGTGGATACTGGGTAGAAAAAGGGAAAGGAACGAGCACATCAGTAGAATGGATGACAGAAGAATAGTAAGAATTGCACGCGACAAATCACTGTTAAGTCGCAGGAGTTTGCGACGTCCCCGAAAACGATGGAGTGACAACTTAGCACTGCAATAGGCAGAGAGACGATGAAAGGAAACAGGCGGTTTGCCTATATTGAAGAATGAAGAAGAAGAAGATTGCATAATCGACCTGCTGAAATTCATGAAGATCAAATCAAAGCCATAACCGAAGAGAATTGTCATATAACTGTTCGAGCGATAGCTGAGAGGTTAAATGTATCGCACACACCAATTGAAAATGACATAAAATATCTTGGAATCACTAAGCAGTTCAAATGGTTGTGCATACAATGGAAGAGATGCACTTAAAATATCGAATCAATATTTGCCATATGTATCTCACGCGCAATGAAACCGGCCCCTTTTTGAAAAGAATTATCACTGGTGCTGAGGAATGGATCATCTACAGTAAGATCATTCGAAAAAGATCATGGTCTAAGTGTGATGAACCAGCACAAACTAATTTAAAGCAGAAATGCATTCAAAAAAGGCCATGTTGTCAATTTGATCGGACCACAAAGGTGTATTTTGAGCTGGTTTCGAGAGACTAGACAACCAATTCACATATTTACTGTCAACAACTAATGAAACTGGATGAAATAATCGAAGAAAAACGGCCAGAACAGATAAATCGCAAAGGAATTGTATTCCATTATGATAATGCAAAGTCTCACTCATCTTTAGTAAGTCATGGAAAATTATTGGAGCTTAGTTGCTAAGTGTTGTCGTATCCCTCATACAGTCTTGATCTGGTACCATCGGACTACCATTTATTTCAAAACTTTTTGAATGGTAAAACTTTCACAAATTATGATGAGCTTATATCGTACTTGGTTCAATTTTTTGTTGATAAAGATCAAAATTTGTTTGAGCGCGACATCATAAAACTGAAAGGAAGATGGCAAAAAGTCACTGAAAAAAGTGAAAGATATGTAACTGATTCAAGTTTATTCTTTGTTAAAAAAAAAGAGTTTTATTTCAAAACACAAAGCCGAAATTACTTTCTTGCTGACCAGATATGAAGATAAAATGGTACATTGTGATAACGTATACCGTTATAGATTAATTTTTAGTTCAAGACAAAAGTAATTTTGTAGTGATTATTCATAGGGTAATGATGTAGATAGAACTAGCATCTATCGGTCTACATTATTCCGTAAATGTAACATTTGCCTCTTCCCTCATAACTCAAGAACTTTTGGACAGATTCGTGTGCAGTTTTTACCGTTAGTGATAGTTTTTATATATGAATCAAGAAAGCTATGACACACGGAAGTCGAGCAAAAGCTAATATAGTAACTTTTCTAAATCGCCTTTAAAAACTTTAATACAAGTAATACATTATTGGAACTATTTGAATTTTAAGCAGATACAATGTTTAGTAATTAAAACTTATCATGAAACACCACTGGCCTTCTGTATTACCGGGGCTACGAATATTAATTGGCCCCCGAGCGGCGGCGGCCGTCGCACCGCTAAAACCGACACCATTTACACCTCACCCTCGCTTTCTGTTCGAAACACACCCTGGAGTGCTAAGTTCTTTGATTAAATTAAAAGTTGGTACCCCCGGAGGGACAGGCTCACTATTTACATGCAAATCTCATTTAAACATTTCACCCAATTATCATTCAGATGTATACAGGCCAAGCATGGTTTTATCTTTTGTAACGCATCCATCGAATTTAATTTTTAAAATAAATTCGAAGGACTAAAACAAAATAAATGTAGTGGCTTTTCTGTAATATATTTCTCAAAAATATGGCATCGATGCATATATTGTGGGATCCTCTGTGGATCGTATCAGTATCTGAGGTGATGTCATAATACGTAATTAATCATATAACTATATATTTAACTAAATACAACATCCAATATTTAGTAATAATTTATGTCTCTTTGAAAATTTGCTTAATTTTAATGGAAAAAATATACCACAAAATATGTTTAAATCATTACTATTTACTTTCAAGTAAGTTTCAAATTATAGGAAAATTACGAAAGAGACCCGAATATCTTATTTTATCATTATATAAATGAGTATCTGGTGTTACTTCGATGTTTCTCAAAGGCGGATCCAAAGGAGAGGGCGGTGGGGGTTATCGTTCCCACTAGGAGTTTACAATTTAGAAAAAATAATATCTGTATATCAATTTTCTTAGTGGAACACTCTTTTCCAATTTGTACCCTGCTTAACATAAAGTTTCGTAGCCTCAAATCCATATCCATCCGAAAATGTATGGTTGATGGCCCTTATACCAGTGTTGCCACAAAATAAAATTATCCTTGTTTGTTTTGCTAGCTTGAAGGAAAAAAGCAACTAAGTGTAGAAATACATAGAACATGGAAAATTTATCATTGAATTATGCGAAGGAGTGGAAGACTGGACCCAATATTGATGTTTTTGCGTCTAAAACCAGTGTCCCCCAAAAACGTAAAACTTTTTACATTAACTTTTTACTTGGTTATGTTTTGTCGATATGTTTTTTTAGAACTAATTGTAGTATAGAAAAAAATACATTAAATACGATTTGTTAACAGGTAACAATTTAATTAAATTAAAATTACCATACTTTGATTTGATGATATTCATTAGTAACAAAGGGAAATTAGTCATGACTGAAAAAACTCATATCTAATTAACAGAACTTTAATTTGACGTCAGTTCTTTTTAATTTCAGTTTTCAGTATAACTTCTTTGAACCTGAACTTCCTTTCATTGAGATACGAGGCATGTCCAGAATGTAAGTGTAGTGAGGCTCTCACGGTCGGAAGGATTTTTTTTTCGACATGTTGGCTACGCTATCGTGTAGCCTGACTCTTCCACTCCACAACAAGATCGGTTCAAGGTCAGTCCGTTGAGAACTCTCGACGCGACAGCACGTTTCGTGAAAAATGTCGATCCAATCTCCTGCCAAGTGCGAAATGCGCGCCGTCATCCGCTATCTCGTTTGGAAGAGAAAAGCTCCGGTTGAGGTTTATAATGAGGTGAAAACTGCATATGGTGATACAGCTATGAATCGTACGAGTGTGTACAAGCGTTGTCGCAAGTTTAAAAACGGTCGTACGTCTGTGCATGACGATCAGAGGAGCGGAAGATCTTCAATTGTGACGAAATTGTGGAAAATATCGAAAATGCGCCCCGTGACGATCGCAGATTGACTGAGGATGAACTTTCTGCGATTTTTCCGCAAATCTCCAGATCTCTACTACACGAAACTGTCACAAAAACCCTCGGATATCGGAAATTGTCTACGAGGTGGGTCGCAAAACAGCTGACAGACCAATACAAGTTGAATCGCAGGCCGGGCAAGAGTTTTTAAGGCGCTACAAACTCCATGGAAATGAATTTGTCCGTTCCATTGTTATTGGAGATGAAACTTGGGTTGCACACTATATGCCCTAATTAAAAGGCAACAGTGGCATCAGACCTCTTCACCCTTCGCCAAAAAGTTCAAAACCACAATTTCAGCCAAGAAAATCATGGCATCAGTATTTTGGGACTGTCAAGGCATAATTTTTATTGAATATTTGCCTTAATGGGAGACCATCAACTCTGCAAGTTACTGTGGGACCCTAAAAAATTGCGGAGGATCATTTTGAACAAGAGGAGAGGCATGCTGACAATGGGAGTCTGCCTGTTGCATGACAATGCCAGACCACACACGGCCAACGCCACGAAGGAACTACTCACCTCGTTTAAATGGGATGTCCTGAACCATTCCGCGCATTCCCCTGACCTGGCACCTTCAGATTACTATCTCTTCACCTCCCTGAAGCTACACATGGGTGGAAAAAGGTTTTCAACTGACGAGGAGGTGAGAAAGTGGACATGCCTCGTGTCTGAGAACGCCCCGCAAAAGAGGTCATTTTGCAGACAATATTGATGCCTGTTTTGAAGACCAATACGGACAATTTTTTTCTGGTAGAATAAAATTGTTTCAGGATAGGTGGCGCAAGGGCGATGAGTTAAGGCATATTATGCAGAAAAATTAAATATTTAAACAACCTTAAACTTATTGCTTTATTATTACGTGTCCCTAAAAATATCCAACGAAGTAGCTGTTTCGGTTTACTAATGTGTATTTGAAACTATACTTGAAGCATAGAATTTAAAGAAATATTTATTCATTAAGAAGTTTTCCTTTCTTTATGTCGTTAAGAAAAAAGAAGCTTGCGCTATTTATCTTAAAAATAAGGACATATATGGAAAAATCAGACTTTATTGAAAGATTTTGGTGACGTCTGCAGTAAGAGATGATGTGCGAGCATACCAAGTCAAATGCTGTTGGATCATATATATATATATATATATATATATATATATATATATATATATATATATATATATATTTGAAAAAGTTATTTTATTCTCCTTACGACCGTTAAGAAAGGGGACAGACAGTGTATTCTCTGCGAATTCCACTCTGGTTCTCTCTCCATACTAGTTTCGACCACCTAATGGTCTCATCAGTGGAGCTGTAACGAACCGAGAGTAAAATGCACAGAGAACAAATGTCTACTTAAAATCCCCATATCGTAATATATCGGCAGGATATTACCTGCAGAACTTGATGCCGGACTGCTATCTTAAACAGTACAAACGAACATCTGAATATACCCCGGAGCGGTAGGAAATTTATTAAAAATAAACAAATTCACGGTCTATATATTTGAAAAAGTTATTTTATTCTCCTTACGACCGTTAAGAAAGGGGACAGACAGTGTATTCTCTGCGAATTCCACTCTGGTTCTCTCTCCATACTAGTTTCGACCACCTAATGGTCTCATCAGTGGAGCTGTAACGAACCGAGAGTAAAATGCACAGAGAACAAATGTCTACTTAAAATCCCCATATCGTAATATATCGGCAGGATATTACCTGCAGAACTTGATGCCGGACTGCTATCTTAAACAGTACAAACGAACATCTGAATATACCCCGGAGCGGTAGGAAATTTATTAAAAATAAACAAATTCACGGTCTATATATTTGAAAAAGTTATTTTATTCTCCTTACGACCGTTAAGAAAGGGGACAGACAGTGTATTCTCTGCGAATTCCACTCTGGTTCTCTCTCCATACTAGTTTCGACCACCTAATGGTCTCATCAGTGGAGCTGTAACGAACCGAGAGTAAAATGCACAGAGAACAAATGTCTACTTAAAATCCCCATATCGTAATATATCGGCAGGATATTACCTGCAGAACTTGATGCCGGACTGCTATCTTAAACAGTACAAACGAACATCTGAATATACCCCGGAGCGGTAGGAAATTTATTAAAAATAAACAAATTCACGGTCTATATATTTGAAAAAGTTATTTTATTCTCCTTACGACCGTTAAGAAAGGGGACAGACAGTGTATTCTCTGCGAATTCCACTCTGGTTCTCTCTCCATACTAGTTTCGACCACCTAATGGTCTCATCAGTGGAGCTGTAACGAACCGAGAGTAAAATGCACAGAGAACAAATGTCTACTTAAAATCCCCATATCGTAATATATCGGCAGGATATTACCTGCAGAACTTGATGCCGGACTGCTATCTTAAACAGTACAAACGAACATCTGAATATACCCCGGAGCGGTAGGAAATTTATTAAAAATAAACAAATTCACGGTCTATATATTTGAAAAAGTTATTTTATTCTCCTTACGACCGTTAAGAAAGGGGACAGACAGTGTATTCTCTGCGAATTCCACTCTGGTTCTCTCTCCATACTAGTTTCGACCACCTAATGGTCTCATCAGTGGAGCTGTAACGAACCGAGAGTAAAATGCACAGAGAACAAATGTCTACTTAAAATCCCCATATCGTAATATATCGGCAGGATATTACCTGCAGAACTTGATGCCGGACTGCTATCTTAAACAGTACAAACGAACATCTGAATATACCCCGGAGCGGTAGGAAATTTATTAAAAATAAACAAATTCACGGTCTATATATTTGAAAAAGTTATTTTATTCTCCTTACGACCGTTAAGAAAGGGGACAGACAGTGTATTCTCTGCGAATTCCACTCTGGTTCTCTCTCCATACTAGTTTCGACCACCTAATGGTCTCATCAGTGGAGCTGTAACGAACCGAGAGTAAAATGCACAGAGAACAAATGTCTACTTAAAATCCCCATATCGTAATATATCGGCAGGATATTACCTGCAGAACTTGATGCCGGACTGCTATCTTAAACAGTACAAACGAACATCTGAATATACCCCGGAGCGGTAGGAAATTTATTAAAAATAAACAAATTCACGGTCTATATATTTGAAAAAGTTATTTTATTCTCCTTACGACCGTTAAGAAAGGGGACAGACAGTGTATTCTCTGCGAATTCCACTCTGGTTCTCTCTCCATACTAGTTTCGACCACCTAATGGTCTCATCAGTGGAGCTGTAACGAACCGAGAGTAAAATGCACAGAGAACAAATGTCTACTTAAAATCCCCATATCGTAATATATCGGCAGGATATTACCTGCAGAACTTGATGCCGGACTGCTATCTTAAACAGTACAAACGAACATCTGAATATACCCCGGAGCGGTAGGAAATTTATTAAAAATAAACAAATTCACGGTCTATATATTTGAAAAAGTTATTTTATTCTCCTTACGACCGTTAAGAAAGGGGACAGACAGTGTATTCTCTGCGAATTCCACTCTGGTTCTCTCTCCATACTAGTTTCGACCACCTAATGGTCTCATCAGTGGAGCTGTAACGAACCGAGAGTAAAATGCACAGAGAACAAATGTCTACTTAAAATCCCCATATCGTAATATATCGGCAGGATATTACCTGCAGAACTTGATGCCGGACTGCTATCTTAAACAGTACAAACGAACATCTGAATATACCCCGGAGCGGTAGGAAATTTATTAAAAATAAACAAATTCACGGTCTATATATTTGAAAAAGTTATTTTATTCTCCTTACGACCGTTAAGAAAGGGGACAGACAGTGTATTCTCTGCGAATTCCACTCTGGTTCTCTCTCCATACTAGTTTCGACCACCTAATGGTCTCATCAGTGGAGCTGTAACGAACCGAGAGTAAAATGCACAGAGAACAAATGTCTACTTAAAATCCCCATATCGTAATATATCGGCAGGATATTACCTGCAGAACTTGATGCCGGACTGCTATCTTAAACAGTACAAACGACCATTAGGTGGTCGAAACTAGTATGGAGAGAGAACCAGAGTGGAATTCGCAGAGAATACACTGTCTGTCCCCTTTCTTAACGGTCGTAAGGAGAATAAAATAACTTTTTCAAATATATAGACCGTGAATTTGTTTATTTTTAATAAATTTCCTACCGCTCCGGGGTATATTCAGATGTTCGTTTGTACTGTTTAAGATAGCAGTCCGGCATCAAGTTCTGCAGGTAATATCCTGCCGATATATTACGATATGGGGATTTTAAGTAGACATTTGTTCTCTGTGCATTTTACTCTCGGTTCGTTACAGCTCCACTGATGAGACCATTAGGTGGTCGAAACTAGTATGGAGAGAGAACCAGAGTGGAATTCGCAGAGAATACACTGTCTGTCCCCTTTCTTAACGGTCGTAAGGAGAATAAAATAACTTTTTCAAATATATAGACCGTGAATTTGTTTATTTTTAATAAATTTCCTACCGCTCCGGGGTATATTCAGATGTTCGTTTGTACTGTTTAAGATAGCAGTCCGGCATCAAGTTCTGCAGGTAATATCCTGCCGATATATTACGATATGGGGATTTTAAGTAGACATTTGTTCTCTGTGCATTTTACTCTCGGTTCGTTACAGCTCCACTGATGAGACCATTAGGTGGTCGAAACTAGTATGGAGAGAGAACCAGAGTGGAATTCGCAGAGAATACACTGTCTGTCCCCTTTCTTAACGGTCGTAAGGAGAATAAAATAACTTTTTCAAATATATAGACCGTGAATTTGTTTATTTTTAATAAATTTCCTACCGCTCCGGGGTATATTCAGATGTTCGTTTGTACTGTTTAAGATAGCAGTCCGGCATCAAGTTCTGCAGGTAATATCCTGCCGATATATTACGATATGGGGATTTTAAGTAGACATTTGTTCTCTGTGCATTTTACTCTCGGTTCGTTACAGCTCCACTGATGAGACCATTAGGTGGTCGAAACTAGTATGGAGAGAGAACCAGAGTGGAATTCGCAGAGAATACACTGTCTGTCCCCTTTCTTAACGGTCGTAAGGAGAATAAAATAACTTTTTCAAATATATAGACCGTGAATTTGTTTATTTTTAATAAATTTCCTACCGCTCCGGGGTATATTCAGATGTTCGTTTGTACTGTTTAAGATAGCAGTCCGGCATCAAGTTCTGCAGGTAATATCCTGCCGATATATTACGATATGGGGATTTTAAGTAGACATTTGTTCTCTGTGCATTTTACTCTCGGTTCGTTACAGCTCCACTGATGAGACCATTAGGTGGTCGAAACTAGTATGGAGAGAGAACCAGAGTGGAATTCGCAGAGAATACACTGTCTGTCCCCTTTCTTAACGGTCGTAAGGAGAATAAAATAACTTTTTCAAATATATAGACCGTGAATTTGTTTATTTTTAATAAATTTCCTACCGCTCCGGGGTATATTCAGATGTTCGTTTGTACTGTTTAAGATAGCAGTCCGGCATCAAGTTCTGCAGGTAATATCCTGCCGATATATTACGATATGGGGATTTTAAGTAGACATTTGTTCTCTGTGCATTTTACTCTCGGTTCGTTACAGCTCCACTGATGAGACCATTAGGTGGTCGAAACTAGTATGGAGAGAGAACCAGAGTGGAATTCGCAGAGAATACACTGTCTGTCCCCTTTCTTAACGGTCGTAAGGAGAATAAAATAACTTTTTCAAATATATAGACCGTGAATTTGTTTATTTTTAATAAATATATATATATATATATATATATATATATATACTCATCTATTCACGGAGTTGCATATAGCTGTACGTTTGCTGAATGTGATTTCAGCACTACAACGGCATAATGTGGATATATCCACTGCTATTGCATCTCACACGGAGGAATCCGTGAAAGCCTCATAAACATATATACGCCATCCGGCGGGAGGTCGGCGAAGCCGCGTTCAGTGTTGCATACTTCCTTCCGATCTGTCCTTTGCACAAACAGGTGCATGTCGGTACCCTGATGAGTCTAGTAGAGACGAAACATGTACCTCTGCCGTATCACTATGGCGGGGAGGGTAAGTTTATACTTTCTTCTCGGTATGGTGGTACAGGTAGGCCATCATCTCGATGGTGGTGTCATGGGATGAATTGTGTTCTGTAGCAATTCATTCAAATTGTGCAACCTCTAACACGGAAAGGATATGATGAAACGAAGTTTGCAATTACTGTTCGTATTTTACTTCATCTATTCACGGAGTTGCATATAGTTGTACGTTTGCTGAATGTGATTTCAGCACCACAACGGCATAATGTGGATATATCCACTGCTATTGCATCTCACACGGAGGAATCCGTGAAAGTCTCATAAACATATATATATATATATATATATATATATATATATATATATATATATATATATATATATATATATATATGATTACACCAATGGGAGTCAGGTGGTTGTTACTCATGATTCGCAATCTGAGCCGATGTAATTTACTGTAAAAGTCTCTTAAGAACCCATATTGAGTTATTTTGTTTGCATCGTACATTGTTGGTGACTGTTGCGGATGATATCCAGTTACAAAAAGTATAATGCATAGGATTCAACTCAAAAACTAATGAAAAGCATATACGCAACATAACTGAGACATTTAAATATAGCTTTGAATGAGAGAAAAAAGACAAATTTTACAGTTTTTCTAACAATAGGGGCTCATTAAAAACATAAAAATTACGCTACAAATTCATCGGTGAATCATCTCTTTAAATAATTCGTTACTGAAGCCAGATAGTCAAATCAAAAAACTCTCCTAAAATTGCAAGTACAGTTTTTCTTTGAAAGAACAATTTTTCAGATGACAATCAATCACTCATTATGTACATATTACAATAAAAAAATAGGTGTTTCAGAGAATGAGAATTGGAAGTGAAGTGAAATATAAGATATAGAACATATTATTTTATATTGTCCAAATATCATTCTGGTAATCGAGCCTACAAAAAACAACCTTTTGAGTTTGTCAAACGAACCACTTAACTTAATAATAGTTTTTTTTTTGGAAGAAAGTAAACAGGAAAATCTATATAAATATCTGAAAATAATTGAAAGAAAAAGATAAAAAACAAAGACAAGAAAGAAAAAAAAATAATTTAAAAAATTTTGAAAAAGAATAAATATAAATTGTCAAGGTCGAAATATCTACACTCTCTGGTATTTGATTTAGGAAAAAAAAACTACTGACCAGTTAGTTTAAACCAGTGCCATAAAACTCAACACACACATAAATACAAGTTAAATATTATAAAATAATATTTCAACAAGCAAAATTATGGCCCAATTATTCTTTCCTACTATTTGGTCAATCATTTAATTCTTGTTAATTAAATTCATATCAATATTTCTAAATCATTGGGAATAGTCATCATGTAAATGATCATCGCTAAGTTCATTAGTGCTCCAACTATATTCACAATTCTGTTAAATGCATATTTTAAATTAAAGCGAACTAATGAATAAACATTATTTTAATTACGTGATATTAAATGAAATTGATGACATATCATTATTGACTGCTTTCCGTTTAAATTTTTTTAATCAATTAGTTAGCAATATAAGAATTAATTATGTTTATTTATATTCTCGGTAGTTAATTATTTCTGTAAGTTTCAGGAATGCATTTTTTTTTCTTTTTAATAGAACTATATGTGTATAATTCATATATATCAATTATATAATTAAAAATTAATTACAATTATCATTTTTCTATTTGGTTCGGTGTATTTGAGGAAATATTTAATAATGTCTGTATGCATCAGAATATTTTTGACATACAGGTTCAGTTACATAACTTTTTCGCAATTACACAGTATGTCTGAAAAGTTCCCGAACCAAGTTAAATAAGAACACATCATAAAAGATTAATGAATTTATTCACATCAGCCCTCTATATAAAACCCTTCCCTAGTTATACACTTGTTACACCGCTCGTAAAGTTGTTCAGAGTCTGCTGGAGCCAAGTCAGGTTAATAGCGCGGGTGTGATAAGACAGTAATCTAATGTGAGAGATAATAATGCTTTAATGTTGTTGTGGTGTGCAATAGCACCTTATCCTGCAAGTAAGTCTAAATACTCGGATCGGGATACTCGGGCTGGATTCAAGGAATATGATGTACAAAGCACTTTATTACCTCCAGATAGAATGTAGCATTCACTCTTTGCCCGGTCGGAACAAATTCGTAGTGAATGAGACCCTTGAATGGCAAAATGCGATGAGCACTGTCGTGACTTTCGATTTTTTGCTGGCGCACTTTCATTGGTCTTTAAAGCGCTTCCACTACGTATATGTTATAGTACGAGATTCAGCTTGATCTCCAAATTCTGGCTGAATCATAGAAAAAGTTTCTACGAAAGACTTGTTAAGCCAAACACAAATCTTAATAGTGCTTCTATGTTCCATCTCGCAAGCCGTACCATGTACCATGAACACAGGGTGCATTCCACTAGGCGCTCACAACGCCCAAAATATTCCTTCAGTCGTTCCACATGACGACTACGGTCGTTGCGGTCGCGGCGAAAACGTCATTAATGACGTCATTCTTCTCGCTCACGCCGAGCTCACAACGACCCAACAGAAAAGGTGGGTTAAAGTGGACGTTGAGAATTTTGGCGCGGTTTTTTAAATTTAAAGATAATTTAATGTAAGAGTTTCAAAATTACAATATAACATATGAGAAAAAATAAGTATAATTTAGTTTAGATTCAAAATATACTGAATTACACAGTGTAGTCCAATCCACAAAAGGTGTTACTGAAAAATAAATTTATAAAAATGTAGTAATTATATCCAAGTACATTTATAGAATGTAGTAATTATATAAAATTTACCCTAAAATGACATTTGAATTCTCTATCTGAATAACGATTAATAACATTCTCATAATCAACAATACGTGGCCTAAGCTTTCGCTTTTCTCGATTTTGTAAAACCGCATTCCATTCTTCATCTGAACTAGATGAAGTACTTTCTGAAGCATTATTACGATCCACCAACAAATATCCAACTGTCACCACAAAAGATAGTTTGATTATTTTTCAACGTAAATTACTTAAAGACTACACTAAAATAAATTATAAGAAACTAGATAGTATTTTTCTTTAATATAAAACAAGTTAACCAATAATTATACCCAATTATTAAAATTAAAGCTTAAAAATTATAACATAACCTTTTTAAGCTTCTGATTTATTTTCAAATCGGCCATTTGTAATTTAACTCAACGCTTAAGACGCTCACAATCCCATTCCACTTGGGTTTATGATTAGAATGCTCACAAGCTAGTGGAACGGGAAAAACTGCGATCATGAGCGTGATTGTTGTGAGTGTTTAGTGGAACGCACCCACACAACACGCAATTACATACTACTCGAAAATGAAGTGGCCGACCACGCAAAAATTTTATACACATACTCTTCAGGTTTCGTACTACATACTTCCTGGGTTAAACGAGAGATGGCGCTACTTGTATCAACTGTAGAAATAAGTTCGGGAACTTTTCAACCATACTGTGTATATTAGGTTAGCAAGAAAATATCCTTAGTTTTCACACATAGAGAGCGTAGCAATTGTTTTGAAGGACTTTTGTCAGTGTTCTGGTTTTTTCTTTTTGACATTTAATATCGGTCACGTTTAGGTTAATCTAGAAGCAATTTATGCATAATTTTATTTGTAGCTGTTGGTTTAAGGTCATGGAATGCAGAAACAGATATTTTCGACATAGTATACTTTTCTATTTCCGTAAAGAAAAGAACGCGATTGAGGCTTAGAGATATATGAAGTTTATGGTGTTAATTGCATAACAGAACGCATGTGTTAGAACTGGTTAAAAAAAGATTCTGTTCTGGAGATTTTTCACGAAATGATGACTTACGTTTTGGTCGACCTACTGAAATTGATGACCAAATCAAAGCCATAACTGAAAAGAATCATCACATAACTGTTCGAAACATTGCAAAAAGGTTAACTGTATAGCACACCACAAATAACAATTTAAAAAAGATGGCAAAAGATCATTGAACAAAATAGAAAATATATAATTAATTAAAGTTTATTCTTTGGATAAAAAATGAGTTTTATTTCACATATTACACATTACTTTCTTGTCTTATTTTATTTTTATTAGAGGCATTAAAAATAGAGGCTTGAAAAGTGTGTTGGGATAGAATATAAAGTGGATAAACATTACGATTTGTATGTTAAAACGATTAAAAAGAAAAAATACACATTAAAAAAGTTATCTAAGAAATCTGAAACTAAAACTCATATATTATTGAATCATGACACTTATCTGTCTTAGAAGTCAAATGAGCTGGAGGGAAAAATTTAAAATGACTCCCTTGAAATTTTTTATATACAAGGTGAGGATTTTAAACTGTCGGGAAGCCGATTTGGAATATTTTAATTATAGATGGAAATAAATTTCTATTCCTTTTTGAAATTTCTATTATCTATCAATAACTACCTAGGGAAAAAGGTCTAAAAATTTAAAAAATAACGTATGGTAAATTTAATGTCGGTCATGCTTTAAAAGGTATTGAAAATACATTTATATTAGAGAAATTATTTTAGTTCTCATTCAATTGAAAAAACCTTATACTATAAGAGTAGTAATGAAAATCACCTCCAATTACTTCGATATATTTTTTAATTCTGCGTTGGCAAGACTTGCGTATGTGATTTAATATTTCGGAGGTTGGCATCTCCTCTCCGTCGACAACTTGTGCTCGCTTGCAATCGCTCTCCCCCCCACCACGAACTTTGAATTCAGAAAAATAGACCCGACACTGCCTCTTACCAAGGAATGTGAATGTTGTTGGCATCTTCTGCCCCTCTCCTTAAAGCTTAAAATTCAGAAAAATAGACCTGACACTGTCTCTTACCTACGAATGTGAATATTGTTGGAATCTCCCCCCCCCCTCTAAAAGCTTTGAATTAAGAAAAATATACTCGACCCTGCCTCTTATCTAGGAATGTGAATATTGTTGCCATATCTCCCCTGTTCGATAACAAGCATTCGCTTGCGATCGCCCCCTTAAGAGCGTCAAATTCAGAATTTCTGGAATCTTTTCCTCCATCGACCATTTGCTCACTTGTCATACTTTATTTTTATGATATTATCGCCTCCCCTCCCTTCCCCCACCAAAGAGAGAAGTTGGATCCGCCGTTGACTAATGTACATGATTCTCGAATCCGGTATTTTCTGATATGGTTTGTGCTGTACCCATAATCTCCACGAAAAAAATCAAATAGTTTAAGTCGGAAAACCTCGCAGGCTAGTTTATAGAACCTCCACGGCCATCCCTCTCCAAACATGACATTATGGATCATTACCGAAACTACTCAATTTATTGTTATTAAAATAAATAAAAAGTCAGAAAACAAGAAACTCTACGGCCATTCCTCTCCAAACATGACATTATGGGTCATTACCGAAACTACTAAATATATTGTTATTAAGGCCTAAAAAAGAATGCACGTCTATGGTCTAATATTAATTAAAGTTGAAATTCATTTATCCCATTACGGATTAAAGTCGCAGAAAATCTAACAACTTCTGTTTTCATGGAGGAATATAAAACATTTTGATATCTGAAATACTACTTGGATGATGATATCATTCGAAACTTGCATTTTTCAAAAACAAATGGATATAAGCATAAATGTCAAAAATATTATAGATTTACCAAAGTTGTTTATCATGTTTGGAAAAAATAGAATATGGTGAATTTATTATTTATTTGATAATAAAATATAGCCTCAGAATATAATCAAAAACATGTATTAACGTTTATGTGGCAACTTTAAATTAATTATTTATTATTAAAAGAACATGTATCTTGGAAATATTTGACATGCAGGTCCTCATTATAATTTAGCATTCATAACATATTCATACACCAACAACATAATAAAAAAAAAGTGCAAAAGAACTTGTTTCTATAAATGTCTTTAATTTTGACCTGATTGGTGATTCTACGGTCTTTCCGGCTGATCCGAACCCAGCCAGCCGGTTTTTCAAATTCCACCTTTCGTGCCGATAGGCGATCAACGATTTGTACGCCCCTAACGGGTAACAATCCAAGTTTTTATACATCGGCACAACACGCAATAAGGCCGGTAAAACAGCTATCTCTAAAAGCCGTTAAAAAGTATTTACGAGTTCTCTTCCTAAAGTGGAATTGAACCGTTTACAGATTTCTTTATGACTGCCGAGTCTAAAATGGATTTTATTTCCTTATACGGATATTCTAAACTCTGTTTGCTGTGTGAATGTTATATAGAGTTTGTTTCATGTGATTATAATAGGAATGGGTAAATTGTATGTTTAAAGTAGGCACAAGTGAGCTAATAGTAGAGATTTGTTAGTATTTAAATAAATTCATCTCTATAATAACTTTTAGAAGTTATCAGCGAATTATTTTCATTTATTCGTAAATTAGGTTCTGTTTTACACAAAATATTCCGATTTTGCTATAAAATTGATACCAACCTCCACGACCCATAAAGGCTATTTAGTTCCTACGCTCAAAATTTTATTTTGTTTTATGATAAATTGAATTATTATATTTGCTGTGATAGCAGATTGTTGATATTTTGTATTAGTGTATTTTTAAACAGTGGTCAACTTTAGAGTAAATCGTTTTTAATTCGATAAAAAAAAGTTGTTTTTTCATCAATATTTATTTTGAACCCTTTTATGTAGGTCTTATTCGAGGCGATTCGCATATGCCTTTTTTTCCAATCTTCAAAAATCCCCACTATGTTGATAGTATAACCTTATATCTTAAATGTTATTAAAATGATGTTCTCTCAGTGGAAACTTAAACTTCACGAAGAAAAAAAATATCACCTGGTCCAATATCAGGTGAATATGATACTTATGATATGATATTGGTAAAAATTTACGCCCAGAACTTGGCGCAAGAGGTAACTGTTAGCGTGTAACTCTCTTGGCCGATTTTTGCTTATGGCCTCAAGAAAACAATGCATAACAGTTAAATAAAATTCTCTGTTAACCCTTTAGCCCTCCGGGAGAAATTTTTAGTAAAAAATGTCTTTGGAATCGAAGAAAACTATGGACATGACTTTGATCTTTGACTTGCACGTGCTTTTTTCTGGTTTTCTCTCTTCTTTCAGCGTCCATTCTGATTATTTTTCTTATATTCACTTCTTATTGCTGGTAGTGATGCTTATCAAGTAGTTTGAGTGGCTGGCGGTGTTAGAAATCTTCTCAGAAGTGACTAACATTCGATATTGCGAGAACTAACAAGTTTCGTAATCAATTATTCGTTAAAAATCATATGGCATTGAGTTTATGAAATTCCTAACTCATTTGATAGCTTTTTGACCGAAATACGATGTAACATGTATCAACATCCAGTTGGTTCTCTGAAATAACACCCGCGTGTAGAGTTGGGGTCTGTAAACTGCAACCTGGTATATCTATTGTGCTCCTCTACTGCTGCCCAGTCGTCAGTTATCTTATCAGCTAGAGCAGGTCCTCCAGTCCTATTTCCCTCAAGAATCTTAGGATGTTGGACGGCTTCAGGGTAAGTAGTTCCCCTCCTTCGATTTGGTGTGTTCCCAAGAATCGCATCCTAGGGTTTTCTAGAGCGCTACACTTTGAAAGGATATGAATAGAGGTTTCGTCCTCCTCCTCACAGAACCTGCACTTTTCTAATTGTTTCCTGAGGTGTCCCTTCAGGTGGCAATGCCCCGTCAGTGCCTCTGTCAGAACTCTGAATTGGTTTGTACTTACTCTTATGCATTCTTTGAATCTTTTCTGGTCGTAATTCCCCAGAAATATCTTCTCTGCGAACATATCAAAGACATGTTTCCTCGAAAAGAAAAAACCACAGATATCACCGAGAAAACCAAAATGAAAGTACGAAATTATACTCTATCTTGAAGTTAGTATTTTTAATTTATATAAAGACAAGATCTATATTTAACAATATTCATGCATTTTTTATTTTTAAAAAAGCATGTTAGTCTAAGAAGCCTAAACACTGATTGTGCTATCAAAGGGATTATGTCTACTAGTAAATTATTGTCAAGTAATCTATTTAAGGAGCTAGGATTTAAATAAAAAAGGATAACAACAGAAGAAATTGAGAAATCTAGTATTGCTTCTTCAAGTGCTTTTATTTTTCTATATTTTTATCCAAGAAAAAATAATAAAAACCTGAAGGATATGATGGTAAACAATCTGTAGTTACCCTTGTTCGATATGCGAGACATTTTATTCATGAAGCAAGTTTGTTGTTTGAATTTAAATTATTATAGTCAAATGGACAAATTTGTATAAAATGGGTCAAAAATAAATTTTTACTTAGCCTAGAAGAGTCATCATTGATAATAATAGACAATACATTATATCATAGTGTTATTACAGAAAAACAGCTGCCAACATTGCCAACATCGTATACAAAATTTCATATTATTTTATGGCTGAAGACACTCTCATGTTATCAAATACCAGCAAAACAGGTATGGAACTGTGGTCAAAACCTTATCGTCCAGGCACAATTGGACAATGTTACTCTTGTGTGCGTTTTAGGACACAAGGGCGTCCCAGGCAATGAAAATGCGGACTAACTTGCAAGAACAGGGTCTGCTACTACATTTACAGGACCAAAACCAGTATTAGGATTCACTAAGGCTGGTGGATAAATCAACAACATCAAACCTACTGGAATTACATTGCTGAGCAGACCATCTGGCAAACTAAGCCTTGAAATCTTGCGCCTAAACAGACAGTACATCAGGCTGTTGACATGACTAATAACTGTCCACTGCAGCGGCCTACGGAAATATCTACACATAAATGGGCATCTTCAATGAAGAAAAAATATATTGACTATGCGATGAAGAGGACGAGACGGCCTCACACATCATCTTCGAATGTGAAGCTTTATCCTTCTGAAGATACCTTCAGAGGCTTACACCTAGAGGATAAACTGGCTAACAGGCTGTTAAACCTGATCAAGGCAATCAATAAATAGATCAGATATAACAGGCGACTCAATAAGTCTTAAGTCTGTAGTGTAAGATATTCTCAACCCTAGCCTGCTACATCACTCAATTAATCAATCAATCATTAGTTAAAGGTAAATGAAATAAACCTTGATGACAAACTAACCAAGCATGAATCATGAAAAAATTAAATAAACTTGAATAAAACTAGGAATTCTGTAAATAATACGAAATTTTCAATATGTTATTTACTTTCGTTCGTCGGTGCAATAGGCATTCCTTTATGGACATAAACGTTGTACGGAGTAATTAAACTTGATTTAGTTTAGACGACTATTATTGGTGGCGCATGGGTATTTTTTCACTGGATCAACTGCAGATCAACTGTAGATAAATTTTGGTAAGACAGTAGCGTAAGATTGCAACTGCAAGAAGCAAAATGTATTTTAATTCTATGTTATTAATGATTCAGAAAATAACTGAAAATAAGAACAATAATAAATTTAATTTGTAATGTTCATAATTAAGTAAATAATTCACAAAAAGAACAAGAGTTAGGCACATTGCCTGATGAAAAAGATATGTGTGTTAGCAGTGAGTTGCAATACGTATTTTGCGAGTATTTTTGGATATAGAAAAAGAGAAATATGATCTCATCGGTTTAAATATATTTCGATATCAGCTTAATGATTGCCAACGAAGCATGTGACAGCAGATTAATGAACCAAGTGGCGTTTGCTAATCACCATGGTTCTAATATTGTTAATTGTATAAAATTAATTTGTTGGTAATAAAATTTTATATTAGTTAGATATCCATATGTATATTTTTAACTAAATTGTTCATGTCGAAACAAATATTTTTAATTTAAATTACTACAGAGTGACTTTGCTATTTCTTATGATTTAGATTTAAGTAAGGCACCAACACAGCAGTTTTTATTATGTGCACAAAAAATTATTATTTTCAATATTATTATTGTCATTATTACAATTTTATTTTCGAAATTTCATAATTTTATAAATATAGAAGACAGTATTGTGTTTTTATTTTAGCTGCAATTACGAACGTAATTCAAAAACTAACATTAATACAGTTTATGCCAATTACTTATGTAAGAACATATACAGTTCGTTCAAAAAGTTCCGGGACTAATTTTTTTTACGAATGAAAAGAAGAGTTTAGAAAAAAGATTTCATTTACTTTTACACATAATCCCAGCTTCGTTTTATGTAAATTTTGCTGCGTTCGTATAGCCGTTGGAACGACCGGGAATACTCCTCTTCTGGTACAGCTTTCAGAGCACTGATCAGATTTTTTTGAATCGCCTCAACGTCTTCAAAACTTTTTCCCTTGATCGTCATTTACAACTTAGAGAATAAAAAAAGTCTGCCGGAGCCAGATTTGGCGGGTGATGAATCACTGCCGTGCAAAACAGTCACCGGTGCGGTGCGCCGTTGGAACGACCGGGAATACTCCTCTTCTGGTACAGCTTTCAGAGCCCTGATCAGATTTTTTTGAATCGCCTCAACGTCTTCAAAACGTTTTCCCTTGATCGTCATTTACAATTTAGAGAATAAAAAAAAGTCTGCCGGAGCCAGATTTGGCGGGTGATGAATCACTGCTGTGCAAAACAGTCACCGGTGCGGTACAATTCCGGTCTCATGCGACGAATCGGCTTGAATATTCGATTCAGGACATTTTTGTAGAACTGTGTGTTCACTGTTGACCGGGAGCACGAATTCGCTATGGATAATCCCGCGAGAATCGAAAAACGAAATGAGAATCGTTTTGATTTTCGACTTTGTCGCTCAAACTTGCTCCTTGCCTCGCCAATTAACGGTTTGGTCTTTGGTCGATGGATCATATTGAAAACACCATGATTCGTCGCCGGTTAAAATTTTATTTAAAATATTTTTTTTGCGTGTCCCATTTAACTAAATGTAGTGGAGCTCCACACAGCGCACTTTCAGCTCTTCCGTTAACAAGAAGAACATCGTGCAAAATATGGTGCACGCTTCCTGCACTAATGAGTTCCTCTGACAACATTTTAACAGTAATTCGCTGATTACTAGACAGTGCGACGCGCACATGGACCGATACTCTACCGTTCTTGAACCACGCATACCACTTGAAAACCTTGCTGCGGCTTAAACAATGCTCATTATACGCAATTTTCAATAATTCGAATGTTTCCGAACCACTTTTTTTCAATTTGAAACAAAATTTGATTGCGGCAAATTGCTCCACAGCGAAAATTATGACGCAGTGACAAAAACACGTCTACTTAAAACTAACTCAGCTGGCCAATAAATTAAGTTAAAGCGCTCACATCTCCACTGTGGATAACAAAGGCATGATATTACATAGTTCTGCCATCAGGTAACAGGTAGCGCTAGTTGTAGCTCGAGTTATGAAGAAATCTACTTTAGTTTTTTGTATCACATAGTTTTTCCTTGAAAATATGTTTTAAAAAAGCGAAAAATGAGATCTTTCAGCAGTTTTCCAACTTCGTTCAAGTTAGTTCAGAGAGATATCTCTTTTGGAATTTCTCAAAAGTAAAGTAGGATAATGTTTTGTAGGCTTTTATTTAGAAACCAGTTCCATAACACTCGGAGTTTAGGACCTATAATAACAATTTTCTTTCGATTAGAAATGTGGAAATTTATAAGCCCTTTTTATTTAACTTAGTAAATACATACCAAATTATATATAATATCTATTGCAAATGTTTTCATTATTATAGTAATTTTTTCAAAGTTACTAATGACAACTGATAAGCCTACCATCAGTATTATACAAGCTATATACCAATACAATAACTGAATGATTAAAAAACAAATTGAACTTCTACCAACCAAGGAAGGTGACCGGATTTAGGAAACGTTTTAGTTTTTTAGGCCATCTTCATACCATCCGAATGCTGATGGAAAAATTGTACTATGGGAAGATTTATATATTGTCTAAACGCGTTTGAGTCCATAAAAAGATATGCAGGAGGTGTAAATAAGAAAAGGTGACATAATATTACCAAATACTTTTTTTCGCAGCACTAGAGGATATATTTAAACAGCTAAACTGCAATGGAAAAGGAGTAAAAAAACATCACGGAATCTCAGTGATTTGAGATGAACTGGCGATGGTATTATTCTTTTTTTAGAAATTCCACACGATCTACAAAATATGATCAAAATCAACCAACCTGTCCGAAAAAATTGGCTTCAAAAATCACATGGAAAATTCAATATATTTGACAAATGAATGGAGTCAAACAAGCAACAAAAATACGTATTTGAACATAAATGGCATGACAATAAAAAGGAAACGGACGCTTATACCCATTTAGGACAAACAATAAAACAATTTGAAATCAGATTTATCGTGAAAAATATCTTCAATAATATTCTATTCACACTAGAGTAACATACTAAAATTAAGATTTGATCAATACTTTGCGACAATACTCACACATGGAAGAAAAATCTGGATACTAAGTTGGGAAATAGTGAAAAAACTGTGAGTTGATCGGAGATCAATGAAAACAAGAATAATTAACCTTATCCTGCGGGAACACATAGCTAACGAAGTGATCAGGTAGGAAGGTAAACGAACACACATTGAAGATAAAATATGCGGCCAGCATATCAAGAACGCAGGACAATAAATGGAAAGGGAAGAAATAATAAATAGTATAGGAATTTCACAAATAAGAATTCCTATAACAGAAAGACTAGCTGGACACGATATGATGAGGAAGGCTTAAGACAGGGAGGAATAATTATTACACCGATCTACATGGATTTTGTGTCTAAGATTTGAGTATGTATTATTATAGGTTTAGTAATATTAAACGGAGAAATCCACTTCCTTAAAGTTACCATAACAGCAACCAGCTCTTGGTAGTTTTCAGCTGTGTTGTTCCCGAGAAAACCGTGTATTATTGGCTTCAAAAAATTTCAATAATTTTTTCAGTTTGTGAACCACAAAGATACCTTTCTTTCTAAAAACTTCTTCTCTCGGAATAAAACATTGAAAATATGTTTCGTAGGTTTCACAAAGGTTTGCATTTTTGTTTGATGGAATATATATATATATATATATATATATATATATATATATATATATATATATATATATATATATATATATATATATATATATATATATACAGTAAAACCAGCTTAAGATGATTCTGAAGAGACTCAGTAAAAACGCGTTTTAAATGGGAAAGGAAAAAAATTAAATGCATAAATAAATGCATATCCAGCGCAACCTAGTAGACACTATGAAAAGCGTCACAATAGCTTTCTCTCCCCTGCTTCAAAAAATTTTAAACTAGTTTATTGAAACCATCAAAGCTATTGAATCCATATTATTTTTCTCACGACCACATAAGCAAACTTTGAAGTAGGTGTAAATATATTTTAATTTTTTTGTTGCACAGCCAACAAAACAAATACAGTAGACCTATGCACATGAAAAAAAATTATTGGTCGCTGTTATGAGTAATTATCTACTTACATATAATATTATAGTTTCGGGAATCTCTAAACATTAGATAATATTTGAGATATATTGTTAGATTAGAATAAAATAAATATAGACAAAGGTCAACATGTACGAAACAGTAAACATTGTGGGATTACAAACTTTTCAAAAATATGAAAAATTATAAATATGTTGGAGACGAGGTCGTTTATTAATTTTATTTCCTATTTATAATATACGAGGGGCACTAAAATAATAATTGTCAAGAATATTGTTTATGACATTCAAAAAAAAAACTCTAGAATGTAATAATGACAAAAAACATTACCAAATAAATGAAAAAGAGAAGTATTTTGTTGATTACTTATCACTAAAATAATAGTAGAAATTTAAGGATGTAGCAGTAACCAATTCCATAATACGAATAAGAGATAAATAGTATAAAATCTACAAAGTAAAAGTTAAAGAATCTTTCCTGCAGCTGCAAAAATTGAGAAAGACATTTTTATAAAAGTAAAACTTTTCGCAATAAATAACCTTGGTATATTTTTCAGAAAATTAACCAACGTGTCAAAGATAGTCGCATGATGATGCCAGCACGTTGACTACTCTTTTAAACTTAGAAAGAAAGCGCAAAAACATTTCTTAGCACTGTGGTCATAAACCCAATGAAGTCTTGCTTTAAAGTCATTAAATTTATTTTATTCTCCACTCGGAGTCTGTTTCATGGGATAAAAACATTTCCACCATTTTGATATATATATATATATATATATATATATATATATATATATATATATATATATATATATATATATATATATATATATATATATAAAGAAAAATAAAATAAAATCTTGGCTTAGCGGACGTGAAATTTCTTAATCTGCATTATTCTCGTGTTAAAAAGTGCGGAGCACTCCAAAGTATGGAAAGACTCCGGGTCCGACAGATGGCGACAGCGCTGTTTCGTCCTAATATGGGACTTGTCAGGCCAGCGCATTCGGTGATTCGGACCCGGAGTCTTTCCATACTTTTTAACACGAGAAAAATGCAGATTGACAAATTTCACGTCCGCTAAGCCAATATTTTATTTTATTTTTCTTTTTATATTACACGGACAATAACTTATCTATTTATATATATATATATATATATATATATATATATATATATATATATATATACTTTTTTTCTTTATTTTGTCTTTTCTTGGGTTTAAGTTCTACATTTAATAAATACATAAAACTATTGACGTTTCGCCCTTTATTCAAGGCATTTTCAAAATTTGTTTCTCCTAAAAATATATAATTAAAATACATCACATAAAAAACCTATTTTCATTTTCGAAAAACAAACAAGACATTTAAAAACAGTAGTCAAAACTTTAAAATTTTTTAATAATACTTAATTTTACCGGTACGCACCTTGACATTTTGCTGTTCTGTTTCTAAATAAAATTTAAATTTTACATCGTTTACTGAGGATACGTGGAATGCGAATATGTTTTATTTTTTTAATATTTTTTATACTTTACAATGCATAAAAAAATAAATAAGGTATATGTTTGGTTTTATGTTTAAGAGGATATTCCATTTTTGATTCTTATTTGACCGGATCGAATACTTAATATTTTTGTTTAAATTAGGTTTGCGTAAATGTGGCTCAAATTTCCCATATCTGTTCTGTCGTTAACAGTGTTTTTATCTTTTTTAATTTCAATCATTTCCTTTATCTGTAACCTTTTGGTAATTCATATCTTTGGTTTTTATAATGGTACTGTTATAATCAAAAGTGTGTTTTTCGTCCTGTGTGTGTTTGTTTAACGCTGTTGAGGCGTTTCTTGTATATTTATGGCCATTTAATCTGTTCTTCAGTAATTGGCTCGTCATGCCTATATATTTTTTGGGACAATTTGTGCAAGGGATCGAATATATTATATTTGATTTATTCATTAGAGGAGTTTTACTTTTTAAATTTGTGAACAATGTATTTAATTTATTATGTGACCTGTGGCATACGATAATATCATGCTTTTTTAAAATGTATTTTATTTTTTCTGACAGCTCACTAGTGTACGGTAATGCCACATATTTTTGTTGTTTATGTTCTATGTTTTTTTGTTTTTTATAAAACTTATATGTTCGTTTATCAATTATTTTGGTGATAGTCTTTTCGTTGAAATTATTATTTATTTGTATCTCTTTTACTTTTTGCAGTAATTTTGGTCGGAATTCTGGAGACGTTAGGGAGATAGCACGATCAGATAGACCGATTATAACGCTATTTTTTTGAGTTTTTGAATGATTAGAGAAATAGTTTAGATATCTACCTGACCAAGTTGGTTTGGTGTATCATTCAGTTAAAATTTTGTTTTTTCTGCGTATAAGTGTCATATCTTGAAAATTTATTTTATTTTTATTCTTTATTTCGGACGTGAACTGTAATTTATCGTTGAAACTGTTAAACTCTTGGAGAATTTCATTTATTTTATTTTGTGGTATGGCTGCTATGCAATCATCGACAAAACGTTTGAAAAATATTATGTTAAAATTTAATTTTTCTAAAACTTTTTCCTCTCAAGAAAATATATATATATATATATATATATATATATATATATATATATATATATATATATATGTATATATATATATATATATATATATATATATATATATATATATATATATATATATATATATCATGAGATAAAAGTAATACTATTAGAAATTGCGAGGAACGACAATTAAGAACTTTGCGTTATGACCGGGTAAATGCTCACATTGAAGTTTTCGACACTATCAGAACTTTGTTAATAATAATATATAAATTTTTGTTTTTAAATATATTTACTGATAAAATTAATATAAAGGTCACTGACTTAATATTGTCTACATGCAGTTTCGCACGTAATTTAAATAATTTTGCATCGAGCTGACACATGGCGAGAGATAAATCATCTCTATCAAAAATTCTAACAATAATATCGACAGGAATATATTGAATATATTATATTTTCAATGTTGTAAGTTTATGTGCCAATAAATTAATTGAAATAAATAACTAGCTTATGCTTCAAGGGATATTGAAACTTTAAAAATAGAATTTTCGTTGTCCAGCAAAAAAAAAATTAATAAGATAGACGTAGACAGATTAAGCTACTGATCCTTATTTTTAAACACACTCCGAAACAATTTGCAGGTAACTGTTTTCATCTATTCTGATATACACAACATAATAGATCTTCTAGAATTAAGCAAGAATTCCACAAAATCAAAAACGAAACATTAGCATTTAATTTCCAAATAATTTTATAATTAGGAGCTGCAAAGAAGCAGAATAATTTTCGTACCTATATATACATACATCACTAAAATTTATTACACTTAAAAGCAACACTGTCCTAAAGACAGAACAACGCCTTGGACTCATCTGATATGCAAAGGACACCATAATAGGTATAGAATTTTAAGTTGGCAACACTTTTTAACTGGCGGCCATTTTGTCAGCTGTCAAGTGATTTATGTTTAGTTTGGTTTGGCATTTCAACATGAATAGACTGACACCTGAACAGCGCTTCCAAATTGTGCAAATTTATTTTGAAAATCATGATTCTGTTCGAAATACGTATCGCGCACAACGTCCATTTTACGGTCAACATAATCGTCCATCAGAGCAATTAATTCGATTAACTATGGAACGTTTTCGCAACACGTTTACTCTAAATGATAATACGCATCCACAGAGACTTCGTACAGTGTGTACAGAAGAAGTTATTGCTGCTGTAGAGCGTAGCGTAGAGGAAGACCCGAATCAGTCTATCCGCCATCATGCACAGGAATTGGATATGTGTCCATTCACTTTATGGAAGATTTTGCGGAAAGATCTTGGTTTGCGTGCTTACAAAATCCAACTCGTGCAAGAATTGAAGCCACACGATCACCTAGCAAGGCGTAGATTCGGTGAATGGGCCCAAAACAAGATTGAAGTTGATCCCGATTTTCATAAGCGAATTTTGTTTAGCAATGAAACTCACTTTTGTTTGAATGGATACGTCAATAAATAAAACTGCCGTATTTGGAGTGATGCTAATCCTCAAGTGATGTTGAGACACCGGTACATCCAGAAAAACTGACTGTTTGGTGTGCTTTATGGGCTGGCGGAATCATTGGTCCGTACTTCTTTAAAAACGATGCTGGTCAGAACGTTACAGTCAATGGTGACCGCTATAGAGCCATGATTACTGACTTTTTCGTTCATCAATTGAACAACCATGATGTGCAGGAGCTGTGGTTTCAACAAGAGGCGCAACATGTCACACAGCTCGTGCCACAATTGATTTACTGAAGGAAACGTTTGGTAACCGCATAGTTTCACGTTTCGGACCCGTGAATTGGCCTCCAAGATCGCCGCTAGACTATTTTCTGTGGAGATATGTGAAGTCGCTAGTCTACGCCGATAAGCCCGAAACGATTGATCACTTGGAGGACAACATTCGCCGCGTTATTGCCGATATACGGCCACAAATGTTGGAAAAAGTCATCGAATTAGACCTCCAGATTAGACTACGTTCGAGCCAGCCGTGGTGGTCATATGCCAGAAGTCATATTTAAATTATAATGCCAGAAGATTATCTTTCGAATAAAGTAAATTTCATGTCAATTTAAAAAATTCATCTTTGTTTTATTCCATTTAAAAGTTCTATACCTCTATAAAAAACAGCCTTTACAAGTTACCGCTTCGTATGTCAGAAGGATTTTAAGATGCGGACTGAAATCCTGAATTTGACTTTAATTGATTATTATGATAATCACTCACTATATTGGAGGACAAAATTATATGTATTTGTATAAGAGAGATATTCTCTTTAAAAACCTTGGGGCTGCTTTCAACCCAAAGCTCTCTTTTGCAATCCATATTAATCAGGTTTGCAGTGATGTTATCAAAATATTAGGCTTTAACATAAACTTACAAGTAATAAAAATATTATACTATCGTTATGTTCGCTTAAAATTTCCATTCGGCAACCATATGACATCTAATTTATAATTAATACAATGCTCAATAGTGTACAGGGAAAGTATGTCAAATTTATAGCATTAAAATTGACGATATTTTTTGGGGGTATTTTTTACTTCGGCCTTTTATATCCTTGTATTAAAAATCGCAGACACTATTTTTTAGTCGAGTTCTATTTTAGAGAATGCTTATAGTTTGTAGATCTTTTATCGACTTCTCTAACGTAACTATATCCAGTAAATTTTCTTATTCCCCAAAATCTATCACATCCCCTCCATTTTTTATGCATCCAGTCCCGTAACTAATATTCAAATTAAAACGGATTTATTTCAAGCTGTGGGCCTTTCCGATTACACAGTACTCACAAAAATTTTTTTTTAGACTAGCGAAACAGATCCGTGTATTTTACCACCGAATCCGCATCCAAGGTCGAAAAAAATCGTACACTCCCAAAATTATTACCGAGAGTCAAAAATACCATTGAAAAGGAGTGAAAATGGGAAAAAGTTAATAGAATAGTTATTCCATCTTAATAAATCAAACTATACAAAATTAAAGTACATTATATGTTAAATTAAAGTTAAACAACAGAGTTCATATAGTAGATTTGCAATACACCCACAAAAAGGGGTGATAACTATCCCTCATATATAAAAAAAATACCGAACCAAAATAGCAATGACAGCTGAAAAAGTTCGAGAAGCATGAGTTTTGTTAGTGATGAGAAACTGCACTGAGTCCGGCGTAATACTTATAAACTACCCCTATACAGTTGAGATAAACTACATCTAAGCTTAAATGACACGGAGAAACAAAAAAAAGCCTTAAATCAAGCAGGATTCTAATTTTTTTGGATATCATAACGGGCTGAAATTACGTCGACATTTAAATAGATCTAGAATCTAACATACCCTCAATGACCTGTAGAACAAACTGAGAAGGCGGGAAAAAGCTCGAAACTTCAGGGGTTTGTAGAAATAAACAGAGTTTGCAGTCGTTTTGGGCTAATTTATGAAATCCACCCTTAAAGTGCTGCCAAAAATCACCTTGTATCTTCAATGACACAGAAAAAATAAGAAAAAAACATTAATCTAAAAGTATTTCTAGTTTTTCGGACGCAATTATTGGTTAAATTTGCATAGTACTCAGAATTAGGTTAGGTTCTCATATCAACCAGTTTTTATTAAAACTTTATTTCCTCCTCCCTGTGTAAAATTCTATATAATATTACTTACTTAGATGGTACGGACATGTTCAATGAATGGACGATACTAGACTTCCAAAATTAGTTTAAAGTTGGGCACCACTGGGAAGAAGAAAGAGAGGTAGACCCAGACTAAGTTGGAGAGAAGGAGTGGATAAAGATATAAGAACAAGAGGAATGGATGAAAACCTATGGACAAACCGAGATCAATGGAGATTGGAAATCAGACGACGGCGTAGAATGCTATAAACTGATGTTATATATATTATATATATATATATATATATATATATATATATAATTTGCAGTCCTTTTTCTCGGGCTGAAGGGCCTGCCTCTGAGCGATTTCTTAAGAACGGTAGGGTTAAGTCTCTGCTCTTAACAAACATGGCAGAAGAAAACGGTAAAAAACGCAATTATTTTGATATTAGATAGGATCTTACGTAGGGAGGAGTTTTTATCCTCTAGGGAAGTAGAATTTAATAAAAACTGTTTGATGTGGAATTCTAAGCCTAACCCGGAATATTATGTAAATTTAACCAATCATTGTATCCAGTAAA
Organism: Diaprepes abbreviatus; assembly: GCA_034092305.1. Classification (NCBI taxonomy): domain Eukaryota; kingdom Metazoa; phylum Arthropoda; class Insecta; order Coleoptera; family Curculionidae; genus Diaprepes; species Diaprepes abbreviatus. The sequence continues at coordinate 1,038,260 of JASJET010000089.1, read as the reverse complement.
ATAGAAATACTTTTAGATCAGTGATTAGTATCCATTAGAGAAATAGAAAAATGCATTTCGAATAGATAAAATTGTGAATAACGTTGAAGATTGGCCAAAACTTCTATTGTAAAATTTAACATTTCAGTTTATTTCTTATTTTTTCTGTGTCATCGAAGATAAACGGTGATTTTTGGCAGCACTTTAAGGGTAATTTTTAGAAAATAAGCCAAAACTCCCACAGATTCTCTTCACTTTTACAAACTTCTCGAGTTTTGAGCTTTTTCAGAAGCCACTGCGCCTTTTTTCCAGTTAAATCTTCAATGGAGGTAGTTTTTCCCCATTAGGAAAGTATACTGCAGAACATCTATCTGAAAGTACTACGCAGTTTCAGCCAAACATGACATACCTGAAAATGAGAATCCTGCTAGATTTAAGTTTTTTTTTTGTTTCTCTGTATCCTTTAAGCTTAGGGGTAGTTTATCTCAACTGTATAGGGGTAGTTTATAAGAATTCGTCGAATTCAGTGCAGTTTGTAATCACTAACGAAACTTTGGCGTTTCGAGCTTTTTCAGCAGTCATTGCTATTTTAGTTCGAATTTTTTATATCTGAGCCATAGTTATCACCTCTTCTTGAGGTGTATTGCCAGTCCCGTATATAGATGCACGCTGCTGTTTATTAACATTAATTTAAGACATATTACACTTTAAAATTTTGTATAGTTTGATCTATTAAGATGGAACTACTATTCTCGTAGCTTAGTCTCATTTTCATCCCAATCCAAGGATATTTTTGGCTCTAGCTAATGATTTTTGGGATGTATGATTTTTTGACTTCGGATCCGGATTCAGCGACCAAAAATATATAAGAATACATAGATCTGGTTCGCTGATCTGAAAAAAAAAAATTATGGGGCTGTGTATTCAAGTTGTAAAACTTTTTAAAATAAGTCTTCTTAAAACGCATTTAATATATTTTGTACATAATTTGACTTATAAATGGAGTTTGCATTCTGTATCATTAACATTCGTAGAGAAAACTAAAAATGTCCCTAAAAATTCCATTCGTTATAATAACACCAATATAAATATCGATATCATATATTTTACATTTATGTAATAAACTGATTCTGCCACTGTTTAGCCAAAATTAAAAGAACCAAATGATCAAAATATACCTAAATTCGCTACATTAAGGTGGGAGCAATATGTCGAACTAATCTGACATGCAACGGACACTCTATTGCATTCATTGGACTAGTTGATAGTGGCCGGTGGCGTGATTTACTGGTTTGCATATCGGCAGGTCATTGAAAAGCCAATTGAAATGGGATGCAGTAATCGCAAATGATGAAAACGATTTATCATACTAGAAGCCAACATTGACTGGGGCATGAACTGTGGCTGCCTGTTTGGAAAATCGATTGTTGAAATATCATAGTCAAGCAAACAAACTGATGGATTGTCTATTACGATTTAGTTTAAGCAGTTTCTTGTTCATAATTTCTAGATATCCTGGTAATTTGTTTGTGTGTTTCTTATTTCTTAAGAGTTGCAAATATTCAATTCAATTAAAAAAATGCGTAAGGGCGAAATAATTTTGAGATTAAAAACTTTGAGAGAAACATCAATCAATTCTTAAAATATTCATAAAAAATCTAGCAGGAAATTACATCTATGAAATAAAATGGGAAAAAAACTTAGATTTAGGGTAAACGCAGCATTAGAAATTAGTGGATTTTTTAAAAAAAGTAAATATAATTATACATGGTATGTAGGAAATCTCCCCGATATGAAAAAACTTTTCTCGTATAGGCCTCTGCAATGAAATCAAGTTTTTTATACATAATTATTGAACTACCAGGTATATTTCACTTTTTTTTAATATGATATATACCAGGTAAGACCCTTCAAATTACTATCCTAGAAAGTGTTCTGAATTAATCACAGCTACAGGGACGGACTAGATGTGACTCTCATGACCCCATTTTTTTAGGACCTGTGGGACAAAAAACGCAATAACCCAAAAGAAAAAAAAACGGGAAAGAACCTGTATCAGAATAAACGCACATTTGGGAGATAGCAGAAGTACCGAAAGCTGGAAAATACTGAGATCTCTTCGACAAGAAAAATCTAAAGATATCATTTCACCGATTGGTTTATCTCAATGGGATGAATACTTTTTAAAATTGCTAGCAGAAGAAAGAGCAGAATACCAACAAACAGTACAAGCTGATTCCGGCGTGCACGTACGCACTATAGCATTTCCACTATGGATAGATTGCAAAGAAGTCAAGCAAATATGCCAAACAATAAAAAAACCGAAAATCACCAGGTCCCGGAAATATCCCGCCTGAGCTACTTAAATACGGCAGGTAGATCTACTGTTGACCATCTCTTTACAATAACCCAGCTCATTGAGAAAAAATCAGCACGGAACCAAGAAATACACCTGCTCTACGTGGATCTCAAAAAAAGCCTATGACAGCATACCACAACAAAAACTCTGGGAAGCCCTAGAAAAAACAAATATAAATATAATATTTATCAAGGCTGTTCAAGAGCTCTATTCAAATAATACAAGCAAAATAAAGAAAGGGCATAATATTTCAAAAGGATTCACGGTTGGCAAAGGGCTCAAGCAGGGATGTTGTTTGTCTCCAACCTTGTTTAAAATCTACTTGGAACAAGCGTTAAAAACATGGAAAAGAAAGTGCGAAAATATGGGCAGTCCACTAAACGATTCCATACTATACACATTGTGTTTCGCAGACGACCAAGTTCTGGCATAAGACTACGAAGATCTAGAATACATGGCTCGTAAGCTAATAGAAAAATATCAAAAGTGGGGGCTAGAAGTTAACATCAAAAAACGGAATACATTTGTATTGGGGGACAGCAACAAAACTTGATTTTGGAACAACAGCAGCAGGAAATAAATCAATGTATCTCGGAAGGCACGACGGCAAACTTGACGAAGAAATCAAGCATAGAAACAACCAGGGACGACAAGCTATTAGACAGTTGAACAGCATATTGTGAGATAAAACAATATCCAAAGAAATCAAACACAAAATCTTTAATAGTATTGTTAAAAGCATTGTCACCTATGAAAGTGAAGTATGGTCATTGAAAGAAAGAACTCTAAGAACACTGGAAGCTACAGAAATGGATTATTGGAAAAGAGCGGCTGGAAAATCCAGAATGGACAGAGTCAGAAATGAAAGAATCCAAGAAATTATGGGCGTTAAGCACAAGATAACAGAAGATATTAAAATCAACCAACTTAGATGGTACGGACATGTTCAACGAATGGACGATACTAGACTTCCAAAAAAAGTTTTAAATTGGACACCACAGGGAAGAAGAAAGAGAGGTAGACCCAGACTAAGTTGGAGAGAAGGAGTGGATAAAGATATAAGAACAAGAGGAATGGATGAAAACCGATGGACAAACCGAGATCAATGGAGATTCGAAATCAGAAGACGGCGTAGAACGTTATAAACTGATGTTATATATATATATATATATATATATATATATATATATATATATATATATATTGATCAAAATTAAATTTGGTAAAAACAAGCAGGTTAACTATTATTTTAACTAATCTGACATGCAATAGACACCCAATTTTATTAACTGGACTAGTTGATAGTAGCCGGCTGGCGGTGCTAGTTTGCATATGAAGGGCCAATTAAAACTGAACGCAGTTATCGCTCATGATGAAAACAATTCATCATAGTGGGAGATATTATTGATTGTGGTATGAACTGTGGCTGCCTATTTGCCAAATCGATTGTAAGAACGTCAGTAGCAAGCAGATAAACTAATGTATTATCTTCTAAATGTTACGTTTATTTTAACAAACATTACATAAACACCTCGTGTTTGCTATAATAATCGTTTACACGTATGTGCAAGTTTTATTACCATAATTAGAGTGATTCGTTTATCACATTTTAGGCTGTAGAAGTCTGGACAATCCCAGTACATGGGCCGAATTCTGCGACAGATGCATTAGTAAAATAAAAAATCTTTACAAAAAACTCATACTTATTGGGTCAGTTTTAGTTGGTGTAATTTTATAAGATTTATTTATTAAACCTTAAAATTTAATAAATTTATGGATTCATTTTTTCTTAAACTTGATTTTTTAATTATAAATTGATAATAAAATATTTAGGATTTTTTTTATTGAGATTTTACGTTCAAAACCTGCAATATATAGTGCTTTTCCAGATGCTTTGATTTTGACATTTGGAAATCAAGTTGGTGAAAATATATTCTTCGCTATTAACCATCCGAATAGTTATGTAAACATTGAATAGAAAAATGGAAATACATATCTAAAACATTCTTTTTTGTTTCATAGTTCTACACAAAAAATAGTTTTCAGTTTCAAGTTTAAATCTTCAATTTTCTGGTTTCAAGTTTGCACTTTTCCAGTTTTCTAATTTCTTCGATCATGGCAACATTAATTTATTGGCAGCTAACTGAACAATATATCCACTATTTACTGTCTAGAAAGGCCATCTTGAACTACAGGTTGATCGATACATTATAATGTGTAAATTATAAATAAAAATTTGGTGATGGCAACGTACACAAAAATATCTCAGATAATTCCTGCGGTTTAAGTTTAGCAACATCTAACAAATACAATGTCCAATTAACTATAATTACTTAATTACTTAATGACCCTCGGCTGATTCAGAAATAATTTTATATCCTATTTAAAGTAACTTAGTAAACCAATAAACTTTAACAAGCAGTTTTATTTGGACAATTTGCATTTTGTCGTTTACCTTCAGGAACTAACTGAATCTTTTATATCTTATGTATTACAGGCAGCGTCAAGAACTTGATATTATGTTTAGGTAAACTCAGAAGGATATTTTCTTGTTTTTGAATTTAACTTTACTGTGTTGTTTTCTATGCGCATTCTATGTTTTTATGTAAAATTATCATATACAAAATATTTTTGCTTAAAAATGATGATGAACTTCTTCTGCTTGTACATCAAAAACTCGAGAAAGTATGGCTTTATTTTAAATTCCCTAAAAATATATTAAGGTAAGCATTTGAATATTGTCAGAAATGACAAGCACAAAAAAAGTGGTCCAACCTAACAAAATTTTTCAATTGACTAACCAATGTTTAATTGTAATTTGAGCTTAGCTCACACGACGCTTGTGTCGCTGTTGGATAGTTTGCTTACTTTTGACAGTGGGTCTTATGTGGGCTATAATGCTAGACGTCGTAGTAGATCCTCGGAATTGTTGGCTTTACGTTACTGGGCTGGCCCTGAAGATGATTTCGATAAGAGGAAAGGACAATTTGAATATTAAGACGCAATTTCTATGAATTTTCTCTCAGTTTTACAGTTTAATAAGAATTATGAGTCAATCTTAAATATTTATGGGAAGCCCACGTAGTGTAGTAAGCAAAGTGGCCATTACAGCTCCCAGCATGCAGCGTTAGTGTCAAATATTTGTCTAGATGATTGAGAAAAAATATGAGGTATAAAGTTATCTAATTAAAATTTGTTATATATATATGTATATATATATATATATATATATATATATATATATATATATATATATATATATATTACAATGCACCAAAAAAGAACGAAAAGACGCATACATTTATGTTATGTTTAAGAGGATATTCAATTTTTGATGTTTATTAACAGGATCAAATGATTAATATTTTTGTTTAAATTATATATATATATATATATATATAATATTAAATACAATCCTCTCACGTTAGCACTTTTTATGAACAATAAAGGAAGTATTAATTTCTACGAGGTTACAACATAACAAGAATGATGTTTCTACAGAAAATGTTCGCATGCCCCAAATGCAAACGGTTAAAGCTGTGTAGCGCGAAGCCTTTTCTTTCGAATGTAGAGCCATCTGAGTTAGTAGACAAATCAGTCTGGCCGTGGCCTTGGATTGTATAAGAGCTGTTTTTCTGTTTTGCCGATAAAAAGGTAAGTATAATAATAGAGCAACAAATTGTTAGGAACCTCCACTGAAACTTATCTACTATTTAAAAAAAAAGTGCATGACAATGAATGTTTATCACGAACGTGGGTTTTTGTGTACTTTAAGCGTCTCAAAGTTGATCGAGAAGACGCTGAAGATGGCCCGGATCGACCATCCACGTCAAAAACAGATGACAATATTGAAAAAGTCGAAAATCTGATCCGATCTGACCGTCAGAAAGTTGAAGCTGTCACGAAAGAACGCCCAGGAGAAGACTTTTTCGCATAACGGAAAATTCACTTGTAGCGCTGTAGGGATAGAGGAGAGGGGTATAATGAAGGTGATAATTACCAAATATGTATAAATTTAAGACAAAATGTTTTACAGAAATAGTATTGTTATTTTATAATCATACCTCGTATTTGGGTTTTATTTTTACTTTTTGTCATTTGGAAACTATTTCTTGTAGTATGTCTGTTTCATTTTAATTAATATTGTTGAGATAATTTTAACTTTTTTCCCGGTAAAATATAGTGGGTCGCGAGATAAGTAAGGTCCGAAAATTGGACCATTTAACTAAAGCTGTCGCATCTCTAAGATGATAAAATTCATTAAATTACTATAAAGTAATTATATAATAAGAATATGCTTTCGTAAAAGCATCGCGCAAGAGATAAAATTTTAATTTATAATATCATATACTACAGCTATTCTCAATGCTCTCAAGGTATTTTCTATTTTGTCACAGTATCCTGGCGAAAATCTCTCAATATTTAGACCACAATTTCGTGATCCTTTTTCTTACATTTCGTTTTCCGGGACGAGGCGACAACGTGCCGATGCTGGACCCGTCTAATAAATCAGTAGCCGACACTTTTGTAAAGTTGTGTTAGATCGGAATGGTAATCGAGTAAACGGAAGTACCGGGAAAGTGCACCGAAACGCCCGGATTTATCTGGCTTCCGGTACCGGAGTTCGGACAGAGATTGCTTTCAGATTTAGGTCCATTTAAATGCCAGAGAGAAACTCTTCTTTTCTAATATCGACAGTTGTTGGGTCGTTTGGTTTTAACCTTGTGTCCTGATTGAAAAAAATACTTTTATTAAAGATTAAGTATAATTGAATACTGGACAATGAAATTGGCCAATTAAAAATAATTTGAAATATTAATTTTGGAACATTTAATCTCTAATCTAACCTTCAACTTCTTAATTTTTCATTGTAGTCGAATACATTTTTAGGAATGCGTTCTCACATATTTATATAATTTTATATTTATTTGATATTATTCATAATGGTGGTAGTAACGGCAAAAGCTATTCAAAAATAAAAAATGAAAATAAAAAATAAATTTAACACACATACAAAAGCAATTATTAATTTCCTACCGTTACGGGGTATATTTAAATGTTTGTTTGTGTACTTTTAATGATGACAGTCCGACATCAGGACGTATTACGGAATAAAAAATTTAAATAGACAATTGTTTTTGTGAATTTTGTTTTCAGTTAACTATAGCTCTGACAAGACCATTCGGTGGTTGAAATTAGGATAGAGAAAGAACCGAATGGAATTCGCTAAGAATAAACTGTCATCTTCCTTCCTTAGGGAGAAAAATAACTTTTCCAAATACATAAACCATGAATTTATTAATATTTAATACATATATGTTTATATATCCCCATCCGGCCGGAGGTCGGCGAAACTGCGTTCAGTATTTGCATGCTTCCTTCCGATCTGTCCTTTGCACAGCCAGGTGCATGTCGGTACCCTGATGAGTCTAGTAGAGACGGAACATGTGCCTCTGCCGTATCACTGTGGCGGGGAGGGTAAGTTTTGACTTTCTTCTCGGTATGATGGTACAGGTAGGCCATCATCTCGATGGTGGTGGAATTGGATGGATTGTGTTCTCTAATAATCTATTCAAACTGTGCACCCTCTAACACGGAAAGGATATGATGGAGCGAAGTTTGCATTTACTGTTTGCATTTTACTTCACTTATACACAAAGTTGCATATAGTTGTACGTTTGCTGAATGTGATTTCAGCACTACAACGGCATAATGTGGATGTATCCACTGCTATTGCAACTCACACGGAGGAATCCGTGAAAGCCGCATAAACGTGTATATATATATATATATATATATATATATATATATATATATATATATATATATATATATATGCTAATTTAATTCTTCTGTCGATTTTCGGAAGTAATAAATCCGATTTGTGTATAAGTTGCCCCAAATTTCATTTACTACTTCCAGCGTGATTTTGTTTGTCCTTATTTCGATATTGGTAGTCAGCTCATTGCACATTAATTTTATCTTTGCTAGATTAATTTTTAGCCCTTATTTCCGAAAGATATTATGTTTGTTATCGAGGTTGTGCATAACCAAGTGAGCTCTGTATTCTTTTATTAATTATTCTCGTGAAAATTTGCTAATTAGTCTATAATATCCTGTGAATGAGAATTATCTTAGCACTATTCCAGTGTTCCGGAACATGACTTGATTTTAGGCAGTCTATATATTTTCGCTAGCATACTCTAAGTTGTTTCCCAGCATGCTTTAGAATTTCTTCTGTAACACCGTCATCCCAACTATTTTGCTTCTTCTTGCCCTTAAGAGCTTCCTCTACTTTATCCACGATAATATCTGGAACGTCTTCTTGAACTGCAATTACTTCTTCCTCTACTTCTTGTATGTCTGGTGTTCTGTATAGATTTTCATAGAATTTGGTTACGTGTTCTATTATTTCATCCCTATTTGTAATTCTTTTACCATCGTTAATCAACACTATTATTTCTTTTCTGCCGATTGTCGACACACTTTTTGTCTTTTTATATTTTTTCAATATAAGAGTGGGGTGAAAAGTTTTTGGCCTGACCTAGAGACGGCTCCAGCAGATTTAATTTTGGGCTTGTATTCTTTAGTAATATAGCTCACTAACTTGTATATAAATTTTCAGGTCGACTGCTGTGTTAGTATACATTGGAGAGCCGACTGAACAAGATGCCTCGATTGCTTACGTGAAAAAGGAAAAATCAGTCATCAAATACTTCTATTTAAAAGGCCTAACACTACTTCAAATTAAAGAAGAACTGGATTCTACACTAAAAGACTCTTCTCGATTATATTTAACGGTTAAACAGTGGAATTCTGAATTTAAAAGGTCGCACGAGCACTTCCAGCGAACAAAGTTCAAGATGCCCCGTTGAGATCACAACTCCCGAAATGGTTAAGAAAATTCATGGTATGAAATTTATTAATCTTGATGGAGAATATGTTGAAAAATAAAGCAAAACAAAAACGACACAAGCTTTTTCTTTATCAGGTCGGAAACTTTTCACCCCATCCTCATATATATATATATATATATATATATATATATATATATATATATATATATATAATAAAAAAATTTATGCTGTTTCAGAAACTATAAAGATGCAAAAAAACTAAAAAAAACCGCTTTCTAGAAAATGGAAGTTGGGAACTAAAGTATGACTTTCAATAGCGGAACTTATTTAGCGGTATGAAAATGAAATTGTTTGGAAGAGATAATGTATTTAAAAATACGATAAGGCCGCTTTCCAAGCGAATGATTTTAAATCAACAATGTTTTCGGTAGTAATTTGATGTGAAGAAAACACTAAAGTTAGCAGGATTAAAAAAAAAACTACTAAATTAGATTTAACAATAAAAAATTTAAACAAATGAAGTTATATATGTATTTCCAAAATTATGAAATAATATCTAGGGTCATGTTTTTTGCTTCTTTATTATACATACATGTTTACTGAAAAGTTTAAAACTGATTTTTTTTGTTCATAATAATTGTACTGCCACGTTCATTTTTCATCTCGTCATACTAAACTCAAAATAAGAAATGCACTCAAGTGCAACAAACGTAATATTGGACGATGGAAGTAAAATTTGTAAATTGTGAAAAAATATTATGAAAACAACAAGAAAAATATAACATAAAGAAAATGATTTTTCTTCAAGGCAAATATCTGACAAGAGTATATATCGTTGCCCACATCCTTTTAATTTGCCAACTTTATGATGTTCATCAAAATACCATTTAACTTTCTAAAAAAAATTCTAGCAAGAATATAATAATTTATTTATCAATACAAATCTCATTATGCATTGTCAAAAATATGGTGAATGACGTCAGTAATGTAATAAAAAAAAGAGAAGAAAGCGACATGCAACTATTGCTGAAATATTACTTCTGCAACTTAAAAAAATCTGAAAAATGTTCAAGAATTTTTGTTATCTTCACAATCTTACACCACGAAGTCTATAAAACATTCCCAAGATTACAAGAAAGAACAAAGGTCAACAAAAAATTCTTGACATACAGCATAAATGTCACACAAGTTTCGTGATGTATATGAGATTTCTAGGCTGTTATTGAAGCGTTCTTGGAAAACCCTAATAAAGACAGCGGATAATTCTATGAAATAAAAAAATAAAGAAAAAAAACTACGAGCATGCATGTAACAAGTCGTCATTGTTATAAGCAGATTAGTCAACAAGAAGTCTTATTTAGATTTAGGTAAGATTACATTTAAACATAAAATGTAGTTGTCGTAAAATATTACAACATACTTTTTTTGAAAACATGGACAAGGTTGGCTGACATGAACCTTTTAAGGCATGTTTTTGTGAAATACAGGTTTTTTTTATTAGATATGATAACTAAAATAATTTCATTGTAAGTTCAGTGGTGTACAAACTTTAACCTTTTTTTTAATACGTATAATACATATATATATATATATATATATATATATATATATATATATATATATATATATATATATATATTATATTCTACGCAAAATTATAGACACATGTCATGTCTAATGTCCTATACTTAAATCGGTTTTTGACATATTTTAAATTTTACTAAATATAACTATTAATTTCTCCTTCATGAAAGCTTTTATTATTTAATTGGGGTTGGTTTCCTTCTAGAAAAGTATCTATTTTAGTGCACTGTGTTGATATTTTTGTAATAAATAATATACAGGTGATCAAAAACTAACATTAAATATTAACTTGAAAAAATCGTTAAAAGTCAATTTTTTAAATTTAAACACTCAAGTTTATTAATATTATTTTTTTAGCATTAACGATAAGGGTGACTTTGAAAAAGGTTGTCTATTCGAAAAATTTGCAGTTTTTGTAAAAAAACACTATACGGCATATAAGTTTTGTTATTAGTTGGCTATGGCGGCGAAACGGGATGAAAGGAAACGCTAGATTAATGTCATTATTTCTGCCATTTTACAATTACGTATTAATTAAAATCATGCCGGAGTGATTAAATTATACGCACGAAGATCATTTAAATTTGTTTATTATGTATGGGGAATGTAACGAAGTTTTATCAAGAATATGCCAGACATGTGCTGATAGATGTCCAGATACACAGAAAACATCACAAAACAGTGTTAAACGAATATTGAAATCTTTAAAAATTTTGGCACCGTTAAGGCGAACATATATAAAAAGAAACCTATTCTCAATAATGAAAATGCCAAAATTACAATTCTGGGATATTTTGCGGCATATCTTATGGCATCGTTAAGACAAGTGGCTCTACAAACAGGAATTTCGAAAAGCTCAATGCACAGAATTCTGTTGAAACACGACTTCCACCCTTATTTAATATTTTATGGTTCAACATCTAAGAGATGCTGATTTGCCGAAAAGAGTGCAATTTTGAGAATATATATTCAGGATGATTCAAGACGACCTTTGAATTTAGACAACATAATTTGGACTTGTGAAGCAGAATTTTTGGAGTGATTCAAATCCTCCTGCAGTAAAATTTCGGAATTTTTAAGAAACCTGACAATTTAACGTATTTTGTGCTGTAACAGATGATGGAATGGCAAAACTATATTTTTATGAAAAAAACTTAATTGGTAATTCATTAATAATAAAAAGCAAATTATCTTGCCATTTTAAATTATGAATAAACTTTTGTAGGAGAAAGATATTTAAATATTCTAGAAGAGTTAGACATATTTAAAGCAATTTACCTCTAGAGGAGAATAGGCAAATTTGTTACACCTGGAGCCCTACCACACAGTTACCAACTTCTCGCAAGCAATGTTTTATGCAAGTGGACTGTCAACAATGGACTTTTTCTGTGACCTCCTTGCTCTCCTGGTTTGATTTTATTACATGGGGAGTGATAAAAAACAACATTTTTTGTAATCCAATGATGCAACGATGGAGGACTATACGGAAAGGGTAAGGGACGAGTTCAAAGTTTATCTCCAGATTCAATTAGAGCACTAACTCGGAGATGCGATAAATGTTTGGAAGTTCAGTGTGGAAATTTTGAACATTTATTGAAATAAATTATTTTTCTGTGTAGGTAAACCGCTTAGTATTTTCACAATATAAAAAAATTGCAAATTTTTGGAATACATATATATATATATATATATATATATATATATATATATATGTAATCGAAGGTTTTGGGTCATCTCGTGTATGTGCTGAGTCTCAGGACTGTAAGGGAGCTGACGTTTCGGTGAAATCTCATTCATTTTCAAAGCTCACTGTATGGTATCTACGAGCTCGTAGACGCCGTACAGTGAGCTTTGAAAATGGTGAATGAGATTTCATGGAAACGTCAGCTGCCTTACAATCCTGAGAAGGACTCAGCACATAAACGGGATGCCCGAAAACCTTTGATTACACATCACACCCGTGAGACTATCCAACGTAACATATATATATATATATATATATATATATATATATATATATATATATATATACACATCAATATTTAATGAAAAGCGCTCTTCTTCTATCTGTGTTATACCTACTATTCCTTGGTTGCTCATAGCAAGTCTGAAAATGGAAAGTTTCGTGATTATTTTTATGATTTTTTAAATCAGTTTATAACGTTCTTGGACATCTTCCAGTTTCCAGTCGTCATTTGTTTCGGGTTTGCCATAGGTTCTCTCCCAGTTCTCTTGATCCGATTTCGGTGTCAATCCCCAACTTTTTCTGTGTTTTTCTTCTCTTTCCCGGAGTCTTCGTTCCAATATCTGTTTAGAGATTCACTGTTCATGCATCCTTTGTGCCCATCTATAACACTTTAGTTTTTATGTTTTCTATTGTGTCATGTGTTACTACTTTGATGCTTTCGTTAGTTAATCCACCCATTTCTGATTTGTGTGCTGTGCGCCAGTAGTCCATTTCCGTAGCTCTCAGTTACCGTTCCATTCTTTTTTTAATTTGCCACACTTCACTGCTATATGTAATAATAATACTTTATATTATACTGGTGAATACTTTTTTTTTAATCTCCTCCCACAATATCCCATTCAGCATGGCTATAAGCATTACCCACATAAGAACACGTAACTAATGCTATAGCTCTCTTTCCTTGGGTACTTCTTTCTTTTATTGCTTTGTCCAGTGTACTACCGTTGGTAAATAATTTTTTGATACATCAACCATCATTCCATATAAGATTTTTTTGCTCACTCTCAATACACATGTATTCGGTCTTATTTATATTGACTCCAAGTCCCCATTTTCTGTATTCTTCAATGAATTTCCTTGTCATAAGTTCCATCTAAGTCACCATATTCGTATGTGGTTATCTGTGAATCATATTGTGTACAAAGTGGTATTATTTAATGAAATTCCCATGGTATTACATTTCCTTTTCCACGATTTAAGTGTCTGTTTTAATTATTTTTTAAATAATGTGTGTGAGAGGCATCATCCCTGTTTAAGCCCGTAATTTAAATCAGATCCCTCAGATATTTTATTTCCCATAATTACTTGTGCTTTGGTATTTTCATTTGGTTTTTTACAGCTTTAATGAGAAGCGCAATAATATTCGTGTTCTTTCTCTTTTTATTTTGTCCATGACCATTAGTAAATCGGTGCACCCAACTTATTCTTAACATTCGTCAATACTTACATATTTCAAATGCCTTGAGTCTCTTTAAGGTAGCTTCTGTATGAATCCAAGACTCCAGCTGATATAGAAGTACCATACTCTATCTACCAGGAGAACAACGTTAATGGAATATGGTTAATTGTAACTATTGACTCTTATTTCTGCTGTTTTTTGGCAATAATTTTATGATAAAAAAAATGTACCTTAAATCTACGGAAAAAGCTATTAGGCTCACGTTTTGCATACACTGGCTATCAATATGGGCCAAAAATTACAAATTTTCCAAACTGAAGGAAATAAAATACACCAAGCTGCGCCACTGAAATTGATAACCGAAACTACAAAAATAATTATATTGTTGACAGTTTCAAAGATAATTTTGTGGAAACATTAAAACAGTAGTAGATAATACCACTGCAAAAAAATCCATTAAAAACTTTTCAATGTTCATGTGGCCATAGTGAAACCAATTTTCCTGTCAAATACAGTTGATAATTTTTTTCTTTATAGCGTATTTGTTAAAGTTTACTTTGGTAATAATAGAAATTAGGTGAGGTCAGTTCAAGTGTATCACGAAACGCAACTTAAGTAATTTCTATTTTTACAACATTTCTTATCTAGTTACACAGAATATTATTGTTAGAAATATTAAGTAATTATAAGCTCTTTTTCGTATTTTTACATAATTTTGAAAACTTCATTTGATGGTATATACAAATTTCGAAATATTGTCCTAATTTTTTCTCTGTAATTTACACATAAAATTGAAAAAATTACTACCTTAAATTAAGAATATTTATTTTTTTAGAAAATTTAATAATAGTTTAAATAATTTTAAGTTTACTGTAATAAATTATTTATGACAATTAAAAATTCGGTAGTAATAAATTAAAAAAAAAGTTTAATATAATACATGTTACGTGGATATGGATGAATAATATACGCGAAGGAGCAGCCGAATTCTTGCAACATATCGCTATTGTGAATTCTAGAAGCTTCTGAAGAGATCAAAGTTCAATAACAGATAATGCAAAACACAAGTTCGAGTTCATGAGCACAATGCGAATGCATGCGGCATGTATGATTATAAAAATAGAAGAAAATGCAAATTTGGCTTAAGCGATTATTGAAAAATAACCTAATGAGAAAATCTGACAGAAATAAGCTACTAAATTATAACGAAAATTATAAGTAATACGTCTGTATTAGTTTCATTGGTGAATGCACCAGAAAATTACTTTCAAAATGTTAAAGAATAATATACGGTGTTTCCTCCAGCTTTTTGCAACGCTTTGTCCACGTGGGATAGTGAAGGAAAGATTTTTTTCTCTTTAGAGTACTTTTATTCACGTTGAAAATCCATTTTCGACCATCTTACTAGGATTTTTCCTCGATATATTAAGATTTTAGTTTGATAGATTTCCAGCATCAGCATCATATCTCCTACCCCACCCTCATCCCAGGAATCACCGGCAGGTACCCTCAAAAAACACTATACCCAGATGTAAATCCAAGATTCCAATAGCTCCAATTTATTACATCAAGAACTAGGTAAACCTAGAAATCAATGGTAACAATACATTTTCTATTTTTAAAAAAATTGTCGCTACTCAATGTAAACTAAAATCTTCTTGTCTTGGTGAAAAAATATGGATTGTAGGGACTGAAAAAGGGATGTTAAAGATAAATTACAGTAATTGACTTTAAAGTACGAGTATCTTTAACCTGCTCGGCTCTTATAATTATATGAAAGAAAACCAGCGAAATCAGCATTTTTGAGTTGAGGTTTAAAACTTGACAAGTTTCACAGTCAGAATAGAATTTAAAGTGAAAAATTGCCTCAAGAAACTTGTTTTGTCACCAACCAGCACAAATAATTTAACATTCTTTCCCACCTATGATAGAAATTACAAATAAAAAAAGACAGAAGAAGCAGTAGAAAAGAAAATAAGAACTACCGAGAAAAAAACACATGTTGTTTCTGGAGGTTATAAGATCATTAAGTTCGTATTTGAAAAAAAGACTTTTAAAAACGAAATGATAAAAAGTAGCACCTCAAATGTTAAAGTAAAGGATAAGAATATAGGTTTCAGAAATAAATCTTTTGTACTAAATAGAAGAAGCTTATGATCTGCTTGTTTAGTATCAAGTTCAAGTAAGTTTTATTCCTTTATATAATAAAATGTTTGCCTTTCGCGAATATCTCGCTTTTTCGAAGTAAAAATTCCACAAGCGTATTTCTTTAAACAATGTCCCGACAGTTTGTCTGGGCCAAGAGGATATCTTCAAAGAATATTTTATTAAAATTCTAAGCAGTTCGGTATTTTTATATTTAATTAAATTCTTCTGGTGTATTGCATGCTGACTAATAATATTTGATATTAATATTTATAACATTTCTTTAAAGGCTTATAAGGATTTGAAACGCATGAGCACGATATTTTTATTATGGCTATTCTGTGTCTTTTAAAAATAACTATATGAGTAACTCGTTGGGACTATATTTAGTAGCTAAACTAAAAATAAAAACGAATTTTGCATTGTCATATTCAATCCTCTATAAACAAGATAACTGGGTGGGGGGGGCTAAGGCTTGGGAGGGCGTTCATTCAAAAAAATCTTTAGAAATCAAGTTATTCAATCTCCAATAAACTTGCTACTTTACAATTCTCTTAACGCAAGATATCAGTAATTATTTATTATAAATGGACACGTTTGCAGGACATTTAGATTTATATTAAATGTACATATATTAAGAAATCACTTTAAGACTTACTGATTAAACCCATTGAAAGCAAGACCTCTGTGCATTAGTATCTATACTCACGGCGTGCAGGAAGCAACTTTAGTTCAAAGTAAAATGTCGACAAAATCAGTCTCAAGAGAGATTTGGGTAATAATTTTTAGTGCCTAAAACTATCTTGTTTGAAATCGTACCTGATCGTTTACCCGAGTTATATATGTCTGAAATTTTCTCCATTTAAAAAGCAGGGTAAAATTTTTCCCATGAAATAAAAGCGATTACCCACAATTTAATTGTTTTAGAACTGCGAGTTTTGGAGCTTTTTGGATGCCTAAAAAATGGAATTACGCGTCTTTTGAAGATGCTGTTTCTGCTTTTCAACCGTTCACAAAGCTCCAAAATTCGGTCCTCAACAGGCAGATAAAGTTGCGAAAAACTTTGAAAAATTGAGTTCATTTCAAATTTAAATATCTGCCAAACCTCATGGTTTAGAGCTTTTTCCGGCGTTTAAAAAAAAAGAAAAGGAATTCTACATATTTTTAAAATGCGTAGTTCCTTTTTTTTAAATGTCTAAAAAACTCTAAGTCTCGAGATTTGACAATCATTTAAAGCTGAAATAAACGCAATTACCGTTTAGATTTTTTATACTTTATTTGTTTTTTTTTTTTTTTTAGAGGATCGCGAGTGGAACGTTTTTTTTTGAATGTTTAAAAAACTTTAACACGCGCAATTCTAAAGGCGATTGAAGTTAGAGTAGTTGCTCGCCCTTGCATTACAATGCTGTTTAAATGGAGAAAGCAGCACAACGACGCAAGTAAGCATTAGCAGCTTTAGCTACATTATCTATAGAATGGGAAAGAACTAAAAAACTTGATATAAGTTTACTCATAGAAGAGTTTGCAAACAAAAAGGTCAAACATTTGGAACGATTTCGTAATAACACATAAAACTGGATATTTCATGATGTATTTGATGCTTTTTTTGATGTGTATGAATAAAATAAATTTCGTTCAAATCAATGTAGAACTATTTTTTTTATCAAATAACATTATTTCCATACGTGCCCTTACAAAGTTGATGTATTACCTATATTAAAATATAAGTTATCAAGAACACGCCCCAGGGACAGCGCGTGGGATATGTGGGTTTAGGAGCTTGGATTTTGGTTTAAAATCTTGCTTTGCTCGTCTGCCTGCTGTGTAATGGATATCGATCAAGCTGTATGTATTATGTATGTATGTATTACCTATATTAAAATTTTGGTTTAAAATCTTGCTTTGCTCGTCTGTCTGCTGTGTAATGGATATCGATCAAGCTGCGTATAAGGGTATGGGGTTTTGAGAGCTTGAGTTTTGGCTTAAAAACTTGCTTCGCTAGCCTGTCTGCTATGTAATGATTATCGATCTCGCAGCGAGTAGAGTATGTGGGTTTGGGAGCTCGCGTTTTGGGTTAAAATCTTGCTTCGTTCGCCTGTCTGCTGTGTAACGATAATTGATCTCGCTGTTCGAGGAGTATGTGGATTTGGAAATTTGGGTTTTGTCTATGCACTTTTAAAACTCACTTCGCTTGCCTGTCTGCTGTGTAACGAACGTCGATTTCGCCATGCATGGGATATGTGGGATTTGAAAGCTTGACATCTAAATGTCGACATTATCATTAACAAATGTCAAAAACAACTGTATTACAGTTTATTTGGCATTTGAACTAAATTATAAATTGCCATTTTAAGCATGTCAGCCTCTCTGATTGGTCCATTGATATTAGCTCTTTTATTTTTCTTAATGAAAGTCCAGACCTAGACCTCCTATGTCATAATTGGTATAGTAGGTTGATTAAAGACCATATTTTTGAGTTATTGTGGGATCTTATTTCTAAGTATGTGTCGTAGTTCACCGAAGATAGCTCAATCCAAGCACACTCTTTTTTAACTTCCATATATTGATTTTCCTTGTAGAATATTATTTATTGATAAATATATACATATTCTTTAAGTTACTCAAATGTGTTTTTTCTTCTAGTTCTATGTTCATTTCCCCTTCTGTATTTACCATTATTTTAGCTTCAGAAATTCTTATCTGTAGACCAACCATTTTTGAGCTGACGAGTGTTATAGGTGTACAGTTTTTGAGAACCTTTTTGCCCCCCTTTTTATAGAGTAAGACTGTAGTAGCATCTTTCCATTCAGTGGCAATTTTTCCGAGGTTAGGCATTTATTAAATAATATTTTTAATATGTTGACGACTTCCTGTTCTCCCTGTGTTCGCATTTTCTTTGCCATATTACATCTGCATGGTGTTTCTTGATTTTGCTTATGTCTTTACTGCACTTTTTATTACATCCGCACCAATCTCTGGCATTTCCTCCGAGTGCACATTTAAAATTCTCTTAACCATGTGATATATCGTTTCAAGAGTAGGTTCTTGTGAGAGTCTAAATATTTTTTCACTTATTCCAGTTCCTTTCTTCTCCTTTAGTATTATAGTTGTGCTTTTACGTGAATTTTATCTCAGAACTTTCATGCTTTGATTTCTTTTGATTACTTATTGTATCTGTTTTTCCGGCTTTTTCGAATTGTTTCATTTGATAACTTTTTTTATTAATTTATTCTGTTTCACATATTCGATGCTGTTCTGTTTGTTTTATTGTATTAATTTCCTTTTTTGATTAGCAACTGTTAGTTGAATTTGGGAATAAATTCGTGAGTGTTCTTTGATTTGGGTTTTGTAGTTCTAATCTCGTTCTGGTATGACTTTTTTTTGATTTTTTGAATATTGTACCAATATTTTTTATATTCCACCTTTTTCCATGCTATTCGTCTTCTGATCTCTGTGTAGTTTTGCTTTATTATTTCATACGAATAGTAAAAATATCCCTATAATTATTTTAACCAAAAGGATAAAAGATTGACAGGAACATGTATGACTGCAATATTTGAGACAATCCTTCTGACCATTTTTCTACTGTGGCTATTGGTTATTTTTACTTCTATTATAATCTATATAATGTAACTTTATTAATGTGATCGCCGGTTGTATGAAAAAGTTTTGTGTTACCGCAATAAAGCTAGTTTTAAATTAACTAAAAATTTACCTCAATGGAAATCAAATGCCCTGATGTAGACAACGGAACTCACCTGAAAATAAGAATAAATTATTAGAACATACATAAAAATATGTTTTTGAAATTCAATATACAACTTATTATTAAATCTAAGATTCTTGAACTTTTAAATTAACAAAATATCTTCTTTCTGAATAAAAAAAAATTGTTCTAATAAATCATACACACATCAAATATTACAGTAGGTTTTAAATTAACACA
The DNA here is from genome assembly GCA_034092305.1 of Diaprepes abbreviatus. Lineage (NCBI taxonomy): Eukaryota > Metazoa > Arthropoda > Insecta > Coleoptera > Curculionidae > Diaprepes > Diaprepes abbreviatus. The sequence continues at coordinate 1,018,244 of JASJET010000089.1, read as the reverse complement.
TCTTCGGAAGCCGATGATGTTGTGTGGAAAAATTCATTTATATACTTTCCTAAAATTAATTTACGAAGAATAAGCATACATCTGAAATTACTAGCAGGAGAGATTGAGCTTTAGTAAGTTATAATACATTCGAAAATCATATATTTCGGCCTTTGGTAAGATATAATATATTCTAAAATCAGATCAGGGATAAGAGATGTGTAATAATTACGGAACCGAAACTGTAGCAAAGAACTCCATTTATATTATAAAATTATAAGAGGCGATTAGAGTCAAGATCAGGCTTTTTGTAGTTGTCCCCCAATTAGATGGTCCAATAATATCAAGCGGGTATATACAATAAAGAAGAAAAATATTGTGTTAATCTGGAGATGTGTGAGAATCTCAAGCTCGAATATTAATTCTCTCCCCGTTTGTTGCTATAAATTTATGAGACATAAACTGCCAATCGTTTAAAATGATGACTACAAGTTTTGACGTTACATCTATATTTCGTAAGAAATATTATTTCTTGTAGGTACTCTTTCTATGAACATAAGCAAAAAAATTGTATATACATTTCAAAAAGAGCCTTTTTAAGGTAAATTTACATTTATTTATTTGCCATTTTGAAGAATCTAAAAACAAAACGATTTTTATTAAAAATAGCTTTACAAAAGCTGTCGATGTCTTACGATTCGAAAAACAAATTTTATTTATTTTTTATATTTAATCAAAAAAGTGTTATATACATACTTAAAGGAACATTAATTGCCCTCCCTACGGCTCTTCAAAATATCTCGATCACTGTACCATCTATCACCCAGGCAATAAACTATTAAACCCAACCACGTGGCGGCCCGAAACCACGTGCAAGTCAGGCGTAAATTCTTTTCGAGGTCAAAACTATCGTTTATCACCCACAGATGGCAGAATGGGCACTTTGAACTTCGCTCTTATAAGTTTTTGCATTGCGTATTTTAATGCTTATTACAAAAAGACAGGAGCAGTTAACAATGTTCTGTACACGGTTTTTCATAACGACTTAATATGTGCATTCCATCAGATAATAGCCGTGGACATAAGTAAACAGGACTAATTGTTTTAAAGTATGAATTAAGGGATGCAAAAACTACCACTGTAAGAAAAGGTGGGAGGTAAAGGGCAGGCTAAAAGTAGGAATGATTGAGTGAAGGGAGGAGAGAGGGGTGGGGTTTGCCCTAGTCGGGTAAAGGGAAAAATTCAAAACAATCATGGCTGCCATCCATCATCATGGCTCCTGTCTGGAAGGGGCGATGGCTTCGGAATAAATTAGATTGAATTGGATTCTCGTACGGCGTGGCAGCGTGCTTGGAGTTGAATTGAGTTTTTGGGTATTGTGAGATTGTGTGAGCGTGTTTATGTGCTCGCGAGAAGTTTCCTTAATATATTTCTTGAAGTGATTTACATTTAAGTGCATTTGAAGTTAATTTCGTTTTCTTTTTTGTTCTAAATTTCCGATCATGTTAAAAATATTTTTTAGAGGCCTAATCGTTCAATATATGTTGGTCTTATTTCCGTAATGTTTTTATGTTTTATTGCAATATTTTCCAAACTTGTGACCAACAAGTCCCTGTTACCTTTGCACTTTGCGGCTAGAAAAAAAAATCTTATTATTATCATTCATTGTAATAGTGATGAAAAAGTTATCGAGTATATTTTAACACAATTCGCATAGACATTCCTTTCTAAATATGCGGATACCTTCAAACGAAAAAATGGCTAACAATGTTTAAAAAACTTCATTTTCGTATTAATAAGTTTTATAAAGGCCTATTTGAAACATTAACAAACAGTTTCAAGAAGTTCACTAGCTCTTATTTATATGATATTTTATTTATAAAGCAAAACTTACGTAAGTATATACAGGATGTCCGGTAAGTACCTCCTAATTTCTCGAGAGCATATAGGGGAGGTCAAAATAAAGTTTTGAACCGACTTGTATAAATTAATAAAATTTTAATATTTTATAGAGGCTATAAAGACTGATTAAATCAGACTACAGTAGATGCTTTAGATCATCAGAGAAGTCAAAAACGGACTTGCAGGCGTAATTTTTGCCATTTTACAAAGTTGAAAACTGATTTTTTAAATACTTTGGTCAATGTTCTTCTAAAAATTTATTTCGATAAAACTGGGGACAAGATAAATCGGTTTTTATGCGAAAACTCAAAAGTTACTAATGCCAAACACACAGGTTAAGATAAAATAGACTGGGTGTGCTGATTTCCAGCTCGAACATTGTCAGGTCTAGAAACCTTTCAAAGGGTTGATCGCGGCTCAATTAATTTACAATGTTATCAAAATGCAAAAATAGTGAAAACGTTTAAATGTTACCTTGATAAATGTTCAATACGAGCTTCACGTACTTCAATATATTTTCTTCTTCTTCTTCTTCTTAAAGTGCCTATCCTCTTTGGATGTTGGCTATCACATTGGTCCATATTACTTTATTCACTGCTGCTCTGAACAGACCTGTTGATGTCATTCCAGTCCATGTTCGTAGGTTGCGCAGCCATGATATTCGTCTTCGTCCAGCTGATCTCTGGCCTTCTATTTTCCCCTGTAGGATAAGTTGGAGCAGGTGATATTTCTCATTCCGCATGATATGTCCAAAGTACTTCAATTTTCTGCGTTTGACATTTGTAAGGTATTCCAGTTCTCCACCGATACGTTGTAAAATGTTTTCGTTTGATACGTGGTGTATCCAAGGAACCCTAAGCATGCGGCGATAGCACCACATCTCAAATGCATCCATACGTTTACATGAAGCATCGGTAAGGGTCCAGGCTTCTGCTCCATATAAGAGAGTTGAGAGTACATAGCATTTCAAAATTCTGATCCGCGTATGTATATTGAGGGATAGGTTGCAGAGTATGTTGCGCAGCTTATTAAAAGTACCCCTTGCTTTCTCGATTCGGCTTCTTATTTCTCGAGAGTGGTCCCAGTCCTTATTCAACGTGCAGCCTAGATATGTGATCGTCTCGGCCATTGTGAGAGTTACGTTGTTGGCAGTAAACTGTATATTGCCGACGTCGTTTTTACTGACAATAATCGTTTGCGTCTTCTTGTAGTTTATCTTCATACCATATCTGTTGCAAGCTGTCACTATTCGGTCGATAATTCTTTGAAGTCCCTCTGCAGTATAGGCTATAATAACGGTATCATCCGCGTATCTTAGGTAGTTTATTACTTCTTCATGTACAATTCTATGTTGCCCAGTGCTTCATTAAAGAGATGTTTTGAGTATACGTTGAATAGAAGTGGCGACAGCCCTGGCGTACTCCTCTCTTTATATTAAATTCTTCTGTTGTCTCATTTTCAACTCGTACAATAGCCTTTTGTTGTGAATATAGCTTTGATATTATCTCTCTGTCTCTGTCGTCGATTCCTGTCTCTTGTAGGATTGAAATCAGTTTACTGTGCTGCACTTTGTCAAATGCCTTTTCAAAATCTGTGAAGCATGCAAAGACGTTGGCATTGATGTCACGTGCTCTTTGAATCAGAACCTGCATGGAAAATAAGGCCTCTCTAGTGCCAAGTCCCTATCTGAAGCCAAACTGCGTGTCACTTATGTTTTCATCGAGTTTTCTATATATTCGTGCTTGAATGATGTTAAGAAAAGCTTTTAAAGCGTGGCTCATCAAGCTGATTATTCTATGATCTGAGCACTTAGTTGCGTTCGTTTTTTTGGGAATCGGGATGAATGTCGACAGTAGCCAGTCTTTTGGTATTTGACCGTTCATGTAAATTTTGTTAAAGAGGGTGGTCAGTAGTTTTATTTGTTCTGAGTCAATTAATTTGAGAACTTCTCCGTGTATCTGGTCTTTCTTATTCTTCGAATATTTTCCCGCTGCACAGCAAATAATATTCCGGTATCATTACAGACTTAGTTGGAATGCTGTGCTATTCTCGCTAGTAGTTATTCTCTAGTATTTACTGCTGTTGAATAAACTAGTTCTTTTAGATGTTCCCAGAAGTAAAAGTCTAAGGGATTAAGGTCTGGAAACCTTGGTAGCCATAAAACATCCCACCTCAATCTATGCAATGAGGTGAAGCATCATATATGTACCATATATATATATTCTTCTATCAAGAGGTACATCTTCCAATAAATTATTTAAATTTTGCTGCAAAAATTGTTAATAAATCTCACCATTGAGTCTTCCTTCCAAAACAAATGGACTTATAAGGCTATTTTCCAAGATGCCAGCCCACACACTTACAATAAACCTTTGTTGATGTTTATTTCGAATTATAGCGTGCGGGTTTTCATCAGCTCAAAAATATAAATTGTGTAAGTTTGTTATATCATCTCTTGTAAAACAGTCCTCATCGTTAAACAAAATAAAGTTAGAAAAATTTAGATTTAGGGTATGTTGTTGTATAAACCCGTTGAAGTACTGAGGTCTTGCGGGATAATTATCCGAAAAAACAGAGTGTCCTTTTTAACGTGGTACAGGTGAAATAACGATTCTGTTAGAGTTATATTTACAATCCATTTTGTAACATTGTTTTGTGTCGCGAGATTTCTTATGCTGTTTGAAGCGTTGCCAACAATATCTTGCTAAATGTGTTCCTCGAAGTGAAGATCTCGTGCTGTCCTAGGAGGGTTATGTATGCTCCCGAGAAATTAGGAGTTACTTACGGGACACCCTGTACAAAAATGCAAAGGATCTAGATAGTAGATTTATAAAATTGTGATTAAAAACACTTTTTAAGGAAAGGGAATGATGTTGGTGACATATCTGGATAGAAAAAATATTTTGTATTGCAAGAAATTATAAACACAAGAGATGGCATCTTCCAGACAACGGGCCGATCAATCTTGTGTAATAATGTTTCTGCTAAATAGCTGCGCATTTTTTCTAACAAAATCGTAAATGTAAGTGATTTAACTTATTTTAAATGACTTAAAACTTGTGTCAGAATTTATTTCGATGTATGGGTAATACTGTACTGGTATACATAAATATTTTCACAAATTTCTCACAACTTCAATATCTCCTTGTAAGTAGTAAAATTAGCCCCCCCCCCCCCCGCCCTTTTATAATACGGACGAAGTGTCCCCAGGGAGGGGAGGTGATGCCCCACTTGTTGTAAATCACCGATTTAATGAATTTTGCGACCATGTACTGAATGAAAGTGATTCCAGTTTTAGTTAAAAACATCAAAAGAGAGGTGCAAAATATTTATGTTACAATTAGTAAGGTATTACAAAGCGACAACAGTTACACAGACAGTTTTTGCAGATGAAAAATTGCTGATACGAGCAGATTCTTCTCCACATGTAGTAGGTACATAGCTAATATTACGGAAAATGGCATGGACTCATGACAATTGTGTCGGATTGACTGCAAACGATACTAAATATTTTTTATGTACAGATTGTAATCCATAGACCAAATTTAACTAAGCATTAATTTCTACAATTATTGTTACAATATTTTACTACTTCATTACTATTAAAAATAAGAGTTTTATTATCTGCAACAATTGATATTAGGGCCCAGCGACACGCTTTTTAGTTCAGTTTTATTTACATATATTTTATCATTTACCTGCGAACAGTATTAATATTTTCAAAGAACTTGTAATTTTCTACCAAAGTTTTTTTTCGTTAAGTAAGCCTCTGATATAATCTACCAAAGAGTCCTAGTAAATTAATTTACTTCAAAAATATTATAAAATAAAGCAATCATGGTCATAAATGTCTGAAATATTTTCTTGGTCATAAAAAAAATTTAATAAACATTCCCCAACAGGGGCTCAAGATTAAACTTCCACACAAATAAGCTTTGTTTAAATATCTTATTATCAGTTATCAATCGCAAACGGATATATTAACTGAGCTCCAGGTGAATTTATTTAATTGTTTTTGTTTTTTCTTTTAAAATATTGAGAAAGAAAGCCTAAAAAAAAGGGAGAGGAAAATATGTAAAATACGTCATTAAGATAGGTCCTTACTATACTTAAAATAATTTATCATTTGTTTTCATAAACCGCACATATCAACAAATGCCAAAAAGAAGGAATAGCAGGCACTTTTACAATAAATAATTTTAATTATTTGTTTACTATAATGCTTCAATGTGATATTTCATAATAACAACGATATGGATGGATCAGTTGCAGCTTTTACACAAACAATGAGGTAAACATAGTGTCAAATATCATTCTGATAAAACTAATCGACCACGTAAAATCATCTTACACAGTTTATTCAAATTACACGAATATATTAAGAGAAAGGAATGAATAAAGAATGGTCTTATCAAATCAATAAATCAAAAACAATAATTGTATAAACAGGAAAACAAAAGGATATATTAACACTATAAAAATAAATAGGTAATTAAATTGAAGCCACGAAGCAAAATATTATCAAGTAGTGATTCACCAAAATCGAAATCATGCTTCTAGTTTATTAAACATTATTAATACTATAACGTGACCAAAAAAACTCTAGCAAAACATTTTGTTAATGAAGTAGATAATTTTAAAATTAAAATATTAAAGCAGATTTACAAGCAGGTTTTCTTTGACTTGTGCGTATTTTTAATCTAGCTTGTAAAAATTGACAGTTTCCAGACGACTTTAATAAAATTACTATCGATCAGTGGTGATTATCTTGACATTAATAATTATCAAATCATTTCCTTGATTTTGTAGTAAAATTTTCGAATAACTTGAATATTCGAATTCTTTGTCTACCTTAAATAACACGATATACCCGTATGATTTAAAATACGGTTTGGTTTTAGGGAAGGTCGGGGTACACAGGACGTAACAGCCTAATTGACACCTAAGGTTTTATTTATAGACAAAATCGTCCGATGTATTGGATCTCTGATGATTTGGCTAAAGCGTTTGATACTATTGATGACAAGAACTACAGAAGATGGAAAAGATGGGGTTTGATGATACCTCCTAAGCACTTATGCAAATTTATTAAAATAACAGAAAATAATGGGTGAAAACTAATAATATTTTCAGTTACGTGCGGGCTGTAGAACGTTAAATACCTCTGGGTTGGCTCTTTTCAATTCATACCTGAAAGAATTATTTTTATATAATGTTTTGAGCGACATTGTTAATTTTCCTGATAACACTGCATCTTTACACAGTAACACGAGTTGGTATTTTAAAAATGAAAATGAAAATAATTTCAAAAAATATTTAATAGTTGTGTACTCACAGTAAATCTTGATAAAACACATTTCAGTTTCGTCGCTTCTTACTCTAACTTTCTTCGGATTTTAAGGTTTAAATTTACATAAAAACAAATATTGATCAAAAACCATAGACACTAATCACCAATTATTTAATAAGCTGTAATACAAAGTCATTTACATTTTGATGTTATACAAAAAAAATATAAACTTTAAAAATCATATGCTGTCCCAACTTGCTTTATTTAGAATATAACTTCCGACAACTTGTTGTTTTAACATATGCCTCTGTTCTACTAATCATAATTAGTTAATATTTATATATACACCAGCCTAATTTAAAAAATAATATTAAGTGATTCGATCCTGTTAATAAACATCAAAAATTGAATATCTCCTTAAACATAAAATTAAATTAAAAATTTTTGATTCATTGTTATAATATAAAAAATAAAACACACTCGCATTTCATGTATCATAAATACCTAAATAGACCATGTTAAAATTTAATTTCATTATTAATAAATAAACAAAATGCCAAGGTATGTATTGTGTAAAATTAAATACTTTTTTAGAAATTTGAATAGTTTTTTAAAGTGTTTGTTTGTTTTTTAAAATTGTAAATATGTTTGTGTATGAATGTTTTTAAATATAAAGAAAATATTTTTAGGAAGACCAATAAATAAAAAAAAAATTAAAGAAGATGCCTTAAATAAAGGGCGAAACGTCAAACAGTTTTTGATTTTTTGTTAAATAAAGAACCTAAACCCAAGAAAAGATAAAATAAAAATGATATAATTTATGGTTCAAGAATCTGGAAAATATAATATATATATATATATATATATATATATATATATATATATATATATATATATATATATATATATATATATATTATGTTACTGGTTTACTACCAGCAGAGATGAAAGAATGAAGTAATGAAAAAAAAGTAAAAACGGAAGTGAAGATTATTATTGACTAGGTAATATGGATATGTCAGAAATATATATAACATAAGCAAGAAGTCTTAGGAACAACTTTAGAGCACGAACCGAAAACTCAATAAGTAATTTAACTTGTTAAATTAGAATCTGACCTCTTCTCACTAAAATGACCGGGAAGTTTTAACGGAACTATGCGTCATTCAACATGAATTACGACGACACTTTATCAGTAAAGTTGGGCACATTGCCATCCGCCGCTGAATCTGCAACCCTCTACTCATGTGGACTCGGGCGATAATCACGGTTTGACGGTTTCAGGATGCTGTACCACGCCGCGGCCTACCGAAGCTTAAATGGTCCTAAATGATTATTTTAGCAAGGTTATGGTTTTCAAAGGAGCTCTATTATATTGGGTCGGCAAGAAAGTATTTTTGGTTGTCACATATAGAGAGCATTGTTACTTTTTTTTAAGGAATTCTGTCAGTGTTATGATTTTTTCCTTACGACGGTTGGTTTCAGTTACATTTAGATTATTTTAGAAGCAACTTGTGCATACTTTTTTTTGTGATTATTAGCCTAAGGTCAGTTATAATATGGCGTACAGAAACAAACATTTTTGGCCTATTTTTCTTTTTATTTCCGTGAAGGAAAGAAAGCTGCTGAGTCTCACTAGGAGATATGTGCACACTGTAAAAAAGTAAATACATTAAATTTAAGATAAATGTGCTGGACGCAAATTTCATATAGGTTTAGTGTAATGCATTAAATTTAATAATTTACATTAATCTAAATTAATTTATTGCCTTAAATTTAAAGTTTTGATCACTAGTTTTTAAGGTTACTATGTACATTAAATATACGGCCAGTGTTCATTGAATTTAAGAGATGTTATTAAATATTTAATGCACGAATATTAATATGAGGTCAAAAACTTCTGCTGGTGGAAATTTTTCCCATAGGTAGTGTATCGTCATCTGTAGCCCGGTTTCGAACTCATTGGTTTCCGTCAGTACCAGCATGTACACCTCACCTAAAGAAAATTGAGTCCTTTAAGCAATTTACATCATACTAAACAAAAAGTTCAGTACAAATTGCGCCATCTCCCGGAACCTCACGCAACGTACCATGAATATTAATGTAAATTCCTTTAATGTTAAAAGACATGTGAATTAATTGTAATGTACAAAAAGTTGAGATATTTTTTAGTTACTTTATTGAAATTCAAGATACCATTTAATCGAATTTAATGTACTACGAACTGATATTTGAATAAATTGCTTTAAATTTAAAGTAAATGTATATTATACACGATTCTAGGTACAAAATAACTAAATTTAATGTGAATGGACATTAAATTTGCATTAAATTTAAGGTTATTTTTAACAATGTAGTTTACGGTGTTTATTACCAAGCAGAAAGCACGTGTCAGAATTGGTTTAAAAAAATCAGTTCTGTGGATTTTTCACTCAAAAGTGTCCAGCACTCTCTAGTCGACCTACTAAAATTGATGATGATCAAATCGAAGCCATAATTGAACAGAATCCTCATATAATTATTCGAGATATTGCAGAGAGGTCAAATGTATCGCACACAATAATTGAAATTTACTTAAAAGGTTTTGGACTCGCTAAGAAGCTCGATATTTGGATTGCGCCTGAATTGATATACATTCATTTAACATAAAGAATCAATATCTGTCATACGCATCTCAAATGAAATGAAATCGACTGGTTTTTAAAAAGGATTATCACTGATGGTATAAAATGGGTCATTTCCAGTAATATCACTCAAAAACCATCATGATTCAAAGGTGATGAACTAGCAAATCACAGATAAAACTGTATTGCTTCCAAAAAACGTTATGCTAAAAATTTGGAGGGATTAAAAAGGTGTTGTAGATTTTGAGCTGCATCCAAGAAGCCGGACAGTCAACAAGTAATTAAACTAGATGAAGCAAAACACCCAGAATTAGCACATTGCAAAGAAATTGTGTTCCATCATTATAACGGAAAGCTTCACTCATCTTTAGTAACTCGTACGAAATTATTGGAACTTGACTGGGAGCCTTGATTATTTAATTGGGGTTGGTTTCCTTCAAGAAGCGGATATACTTTAGTGTACGGTGTTGCTGTTTTGACAATAAATAAATACAGGGTGATCAAAAACTAACATTTGATAAAAATCGTTATAAGTCAATTTTTGAATTATATTTTTATAACGTTATCTTATTTAGCATTAAAAATAGGGGTGACCTTGAATAAGATTGTCCATTCGAAAAATTTGCAATTTGTAAATATTAACAATTCAACATTTTTGAGCTTTTAAGTTTTGTTATTAGTTGGCCATGACGGCGAAACGTGACGAAAGAAAACAACAGGAATATTATTTTTTTTTCTACCATTTGACAATTATTAATAAAAATCATGCCGGGGTGATTTATTATCTATGGGGAATGTAAGTTTTATCAAGAACATTTGCTCACAGATATCCAGATGAACAAAAAGGCAAAAATGCATAAAACCAAACCTATTCCCAATGATAAAAATGTCGATTTTGCAATTCTGGGATATTTTGTAGCATATCTTATGACATCGTTAAAACAAGTGGCTCTATAAACAGGAATCTCAAAAAGTCCAATACATAGAGTTCTATTAAAACACAACTTCCACTCTTATTTAATATCTTTGTTTCAGCACCTAAGAGATACTGATTTGCCGAAAAGAGTGCAATTTTGCGAATTTATATTAATGATGAAACAAGACGACCCTCGATTTTTGATCAATATAATTTAAACTGATGAAGCAAGATTTATGGAAAATGGCTTTTTTAACAGACAGAATTCGCATTTTTGGAGTGATTTAAATCTTCATGCTATAAAATTCCGGAATTTGCAAGAAACCTGGAAATTTAACATATCTTGTGCTGTAAAAAATGATAATAGTAAAACTACATTTTTATGAAGAAAAGTTAAATGGTAATTCATTAATAATACAAAGCAAATTATGTCCCCATTTTAAATTATGTATTAACTTTTGTAGGAAAAAAAATATTTAAATATTTTAGAACAGTTATATAATCAATATTTAAGCAATTTTCCTCTGGCGAAACAGAGAAATACGTTACAAACACGATGGCGTCCTACCACACAGAACCGTTCCAATTCCGAACTTATTACAAGTAACATTTTATGACAAGTGGATTACCAACAATAGAAGTGCCACCATCTTGAAAATATTGTATCAGAAATTTTAAAAATTTTGCCTAGTCTAGTCTAGTTTCCAAGAAATCCATGAGACACCCTGTATAAATCAATAAAGTTTATTCTTTGTTAAAAAAAAATAGTTATATTTCCCACTACAAAACCGAAATTACTTTTTTGCAGGCCTGTTAATTCAGCCAAGTCGTTAAAACACAGAAATTCACTTATTGTTTTATATACTAAGTTTATTCTTACACTATTAAAAAAATCTTAAATTTAAGGTACATTCATTAATTTGAGATAATGGATTTGCCCCTTAAATTATGAACAAGTTACATGCACTTTGAAATTAAAGCTTGGTACATTAAATTTAATTGAATGTTACCTTAAATTTCACTAAAGTTATTGAAATTATTGGTATAATTACATTAGATTTAATGTCAAAATTACTAAATTTAATGCATTAACATTAAACCAATTTATAAAACGGTTTATGAAATTTGCTTTCAGCATTTTACCTTAAAATTAATGTGAACTTTTTTACAGTGTAGATAAATATTATTTTTACGTTTTTGGTAAGGTAGTTTTTTTGTGACACAACCCATTTTTACCTAGATCCAACCCAAAAAGCAGTCTTAAAATACAAAAACTTCCATTAGAATTAAATAAATATTTCTTTACATTTAGTTAATCGGTATGCTTTCAGGAACAATCAACTGAAAATACTATTTTAAAGTAAATAATATTAATCATCAAAATTTAAAATACGTCGCAATATTCCTAGACTTAGCTACTGTCTTTAGTACAACATGTTCTATCACCTTTGGCTTTTGAGATATCCATGCACACCTAAATGTACCTAAAGTTAGGATATCTCAAAATCCTGACGTGATAGCCAATTTTGATTCAGCGAACGAAACTATGTAGAAAATGACTCTAATCCTAAAAACAGGATACACTTGTAGGAATGTGTAATTATCAAAAAATTAATGAAGCCTTAAACATAATTTCTTAAAACCTGATGCCTTATTTTATCTCTTACAAACAATGTATTAATTAATAACTAGACCCAAAATAGAAGAAAAATAACTTAATTTAAAAGTATATAAATCAAGTTTTACACCTGCTTCCTTTATTTAAAACGTCCCATTCAAAACAAAACTTAGTAAAATAAAAGTAACTTAGAAATTCAATTTAACAAAAGACCTTTTAGGTACATAATTCGGTAACACTTTAGTGCAAACTTAAACTTTCTAATGCCTTCAAAACATCATCCTACACCTTTTTAGTTGTCTGACCTTTTTGCATAATCTTAGGTAACTTTTATTTTCTTATATTGAAAGAAATTGGGTCAAATAGGTATTATGGTTTTAGATAGGTATAAAAAGGTGTACATTCTTCAAAGTAATAAATTTTAATGAATGACATTTTGTGACACTGTTGCTATAAAAGTTTAAAAGAAAGTTTTTACCGATGATATTTTAAGGTGAGTTTGTTTGTGCCTATTTTATAATGATTTCAAAAATTAACTCTAGATTGATTTGCCCATCTAGAACTACATTAACTTTCGATTGTACCAATTTAAACAACGGTAAAGTTTGGTCATCATAACGATCGGTGAAGGAGAGGCTTTTTTGACGTTTGACAGACACAAAATTTTTTGTTTAATTTTGTTTTCACTTTTTTTGCTTATCATTACCCCTTTGAGTAGATTGTAAATTTATGAGTGGGTTGTTAAGGCTTTTCTTACGCGTCTACAGCACTTCAACTTACAAGATCTTTTGTATGTTACCCTGATGTAATATAAGCCCGGGATATTGAGACTTTTCGCAAAGTCTGTTATTTTTTGGGGTATAAGTGTTTTATTTCTTCGGGCGAAATTTAAGTATATTGCAAAACTGGATCGCATAAACTGACAAACATTATCCTCAGCATTGCTCATTTTTTGAGATGGTATCTCGGAGAGCTGGTCTTGTAAAGAGATTGGCTATTAGTCAAAAATCGGTTTTTGCGAAATGGAGTAGCATTCTTGATTCCTTTGAAGACGGATTTACACATTTTTATGCTTCTTTGAATGTACACCTTAATTTTATCAGATTTTCTTTCCAGCTGTAGAGTTTCTCTTTAATATGGTTTTTTGGTAATCCACATTAGAGATTCGGACCGAGAAAAGGAACTTTTATTCCTTCTTTTGCGCGGCTGTCTGCTTCCTTATTTTCTTTAATTCTCTTGTGATCTGACACGCATGTTGTTCCTTACGAAATACTTCAGGATTTTCCTACAGACTTAGAGGTGTTTGATATGAAAGCTGCTTGCCTATCTGGTGACAGCCTTCTTAATGTCTCTATTTAGACACTCGTCAGCACAGAGTTGATCTGCATGCATTTCTGCTTAAAAGGTGGTAAGGTGTTTCTTGGGGATTTAGCAAGCCCGAAGCCTTGCTCTAATACTTCCACTTAAACCCTTTCTTTTATTAGTAAATCAATTAAATCCTTCTCTAGTCGAAATAATTCTTCTCTGTTCGCTTTATGTCAGTCAGTTACTACTTCATAGCTTGATATAGATTCTGATGAAATTGAATCCAGTATCTTCGTATGCTCTACAAAATTTCCAGGTTTCAGGTTTTCTACTTGGAGTGGATTACAGGCATTCGTGACTCTTGCCGTCATCACAACTATGCAGAGGGGGGGGGGGGCGTTTAGTATTGCCTCTACTGCAACTGTGTGGCAACAGGGCATAACCCCTGTAGCCCCTACCCAAATTAACTTCTGTATTATTTGCAACTTTCTTTGAGCTGCTACTTGTTGTCTTTTTGGCCAATATACTAAGGAGGTGTCTGTGACATTGGATTTGATAATCGTTTCATATCATCATGAGATTCTCAGGCATGTTCAGCTTGCCGGTATTACCTTTTAAAGAATCTTTTCAATGTGGCACTTTCTGGTCTATTAATTATGGATATTTAACCTATTTGGAAAAGTTCAGTATTATTCAATTTAAAGTTGGATAGTATGAGGATAGTTATTTGGGATTAGCACGCAGTTCTTATCTTTGATAGTGACAACTAGGTTATCAGCATAATCGTGCCTTGTAAATCTCGAGTTGCATCAACAAGCTATCTACAAGCAAGAACCACAGGAAAGGTGACAACACACTGCCTTGGGGACTGTGGTGCACTTCGTTGCCGATAAGTGCAGTATTGTATTGTAATATTGATTGAATCCATCTTATCACAGGAGGCTCTATTTTTCTTGCCTCTATAACTCTAACTATAGATTCACGAGAGGCGTTATCAAAAGCTTCCTCTATATCAATGAAAATACTCAGAGACATTACTTTTGCCATCAGTGTAGAACATTCACAGTGGATTTGCCAGTTTGTTCTGCAAACTTTGAGCTTAAGTGTTAAAAATTACAGCAAATGCGACAGTTTAATTAATGAACGAAACAGGATTTGGAAAGTTTTTATTTATCGGTAAATATTGTTAGATATTGTTTACATGTTATAATAATTTAGATAATTAGAAATATATACTTTTACTTTATTGCCCGGTAATTTTATTCTTCAGTTAACGTACCGATTAGCACGTTGCTATTGTAGCTTAAATTATGCATTTAGAGAAGAGTAGCATAAAATCAGTGTAGGTGCCAAAAAATAAAAGTAATTAAACTATTTTTCCATTCTTTTCTAAATACAAGTAAAAATATTATCACGTTATTCAACACAATGGCTCCAAGTTCTGATGATATGTTTATTTTAAGAGAGATTTTGTTGACATACACATAGTACAAATTATTTGCAATAATTTATTTAATAAAAATATTTTATAAAAAACATTTTATTATTCATATTATAGGCTTAAAAATGTAGAATGAATAAGTTTTATTCACAAATATATTCACAATAGGCAACCTGAATGATATTCTAATATTTAGGGAGCATTTAATTAGTTTTATTCATTTACATAATTGCCATAGTTAACTTTCATTTCAAGCTTCAATTAAATGCTATTTTTATTGAAGTTTTTTCTATTCAGGCACGCAAACTCAAATTTAGCGCATGACTGGCAATAATATATTTTTAAAATAAGAACAATTTTTTTGTTAGCTAATTATAGCAGACATTATAAATTTATTTGATATGATCTAAGAAACAATTAGTTCACATCATCATAGGTATGATAGTTCATTATTATTGGTAATTTAATTAGAATCATAAACTCCTCGAACAGAAAATTTTTTCATTGCATCTCCATCTTTTTTATCTTACACATTATGTTTAAATTTAATTCCACAAATAACTAGTATTAATGAGAGGATACGTGTTGTAAATTAACTTGTAGTTGCATGCAATGAAGAACAGGAAGATAAATTCACTTGTTGTCGGTAACCGTAACGTATTTCGTTTTTAAGGTTCCGCACCTCGAAAGACCCAAATGAAACCATACAGGAACCTATAAATTTTAAGATTTTTATATTATTCTCTTCTGCCAACAATCTTAATTTTACTCTAAGCAAAAGTGATTCTTCATGACTTGATGGAATGAATACTTGTTATTCATTGCTTGGGGTTAATTAGGACCTTTAAATTTGATCATAACCGGTAAAGTTCTCTAATCGTATAGTTAAAGTTCCCAGCGGAAGGCACGCGCTTAATTAAAAACTTAAATAGTGTCATATCTACTCTTAGGCTCAAAATCAGCTAGCGACTAACCCCGGCTACACCACTTTGATTGGGCAGCTGCTGTTGCTTGCTAGAGTGCACGTAAATATATCTGGTATATGTAATATAGTAAAATGAAAGTGTAATATAGAATTTTGAAAATAAATCAATCATCATGACCGCACCAGTCATTCGAAGTCGATCACGTTTATGAATCGAAGCATTGCTTGATCTTGCCCTGCATCTCCGAAATATCTCTGCCCCAGTATGTTGAGTGCTGAACACTCACTGAAAACATGGTGAACAGTTTTATCTTCTTCTAGACACCATCTACACTGACATCTGTTGTGCTAGCGTTAATAAAATGACCTCGTAGGTAACAATGCTCTATCAGCAATCTCTTTATGAGTCACAGTTCTTTCCTCTTCAGGAAAAGAAACTTTCCAGTAAGGAGTACATTAGGTATAAACATATGTTCCTTGAGACAGTAGCTAGTCCAGTACAAGCTAGCGGGACAAAATTCATTACCTAATTTCCAAGAACTGGTGGCAACAACTTGTAAACAACTCTTCCCCCCTCCAGGTACCGAATTCCGAGAACTGATTACGTTAATCCCCTAATTCAGGTACTTTTCGGGGTCGGGAAGCAGGTGATAAAGGAGTTAGATTTGCATTTGCAAATCAGTTGCGTTTCTGGCACACTTATGACAACATCTCTTAAAATTGATAGGAAAGGAAAACAAGTTTTTTGTGATGAAATATTCTGTTCAAGGTATATACACTATTATCACGTATTTTTGTGAAAAATAACATGTATATTTTTGATATAATATGAGTTTCAAAATATATAAAGAAATCCTGAACATTTCTTCTTAATTGTAAACTTTAAAAGACCGCAACTTTTTGTATCCAAGAGTATCCATCTAGATTCTTCTACATGTTATATTTACAACATTCAGGTATAGATTCATACATATTTTAGACCCCGAAAAAGTTCGCAAGTAAAATTATTGTCCATACTTAGCAGCAGAGACATTTCATTATCACTAAAAATCAGATTAGTAAAATGCTACGTCTTCCTGGTCTTACTCTATGGGGTGGAAGCGTGGACCATTCTAAAAATATCCTGGACGAATCACATCACAAACGAGAAAATGTTGAGAAGGATTGGCAAACAATAAGAAATTACGCTCACAGTAAAGAAAAGACAGCTGGAATACCTAGGCCACATAATGAGACATAACAAATATCGCCTCCAACAACTTATCCTACAGAGAAAAATCGATGGTAGGAGAGGTCCAGGCAGAAGAAGAAATTCATGTATGCAAAACTTACGAACAGGGTTAGGACTAACATTTGTCCAACTATTTATACTAGCCACCAACAAGATACGAATCGCTATGTTTATAGCCAACGTTCGCAATGGAAGAAGCAATACAAGAAGAAGAAGGAGGAAAAATAGTTGGGGTTCAATCGTGAACCCCATCTTTGGCAGAGATTCCGCCTCCTCAATTCCGTGTATACCCGAGTGATCAGGAATCCATACAAGTCTGGTTGTTTAACCGGTTCTAGGCAGACTGTTCAGTACATCTTTGCACCGCGAAGTTATGACACTAGATTTCAGTATTAGTATCGCAGCCCTACTTTCTGGGCATATGTTTATTATCTTACTCCAGTTTATGTCCCTCTCACAGAAAATGCCACACTGCAGAGTAGAATAAATTTTCAATGTAAAGTTCATCGCACGTTGCCCGAGAGAGTAAAACTCTTTGACTCCCGTGCCCCCAAGATCCATTTTTCGGAAGATTTTGTTTCTCCTATCAATCCTCTCTACTTGGCAAATGTACCTCAAGAAAGTGGTTGGGTTTCAAAAGCGGAACCATGTAATCTATTTGTTTGGCGAGTGATGGACATCTCCCCACCACACTTTCCCAGCCAGTTAAATAGCCGCCGTTCCAACCACGAGATGCCCTAAGCCACTGAGATGATAAATAGCCTTCAAAGCCTTGTCCTCTACGTGTAAGTGGACAAGAGGTAGATCTACAAGGACCTCCAAAGCCCTCGTGGGGACAGTCCTATCGTACTCATTATTCCCGCTAAAGCCATTTTTGAATTTTGTCAAGTTGAAGACGGTGTCCGCGCTTTGTTATACTAGCCCACTCCACAATAGCGGTTTACGTGTTTATGGGGCGTATCACCATAGTATTCATCCAAAATAGTACTTCCGGTGTAAGTTCCCATGTGCATCCAAAGACTCGTATACAAGCCTAGAAAGCTCATATGGTATTCTTTATCCGATTTTGTTAACTACAGAAGAGGACATCACATCTCTAATAATAAATATGTAATATATAGTTTCTGAAAACTGACCCTATATATTCTTAGTAGCTTCGCACGCCCATGAAATAAATTAAAGTTGTATATGTTGCTTTCGTCACCATCTGTGCATATAACTTTTCGTCATGTTTGAAAACAATCGCTGAATTAATCACTGAGCGAAAGAGCGTAGCGTTGAAAAGTACGACACACTGTATTCTAAATATAATTATTTATAAGGCGAAGATATTGCCAAGATCTTGACGTTTTCATATTAACAAGTTATTTTTTTTATTTGTAAAGCACCGTTTTTCATTTGCCTCACAACTTACCCTTTCGAAAAGATTGACAGCTGATTATTAACATAAATGATTGAATATATTTAGGGAATGATCGAAATACCGCGGATTTTTCCGAAAAAACTAAAAAATTAATCATTTAAATCCAGAAAAATACTTTAAAATATTATTTTTTAGCAAAAAAAGGCAAATTGCGCGAGACATCTGAGAAGTCATGATCCGAAATCTGTCAGCTAAATATCAACAAAATGTGTAAGTGAAGTGAAAATATTTCAACTTTATCTGTTTTTATTATAAAAATACGATGGCCAATTATAAATTGCCTGATTATTTCTTCTATTCAGTTCGGCAGGATTTGTTATATGTGTTTTATTTTGGTATACGGACGTTGACCTACTATATTGCCTACTTTTTATTACGTGAAACAGCTTGTTGTGGGTTGATTTGTGAATATTAATATCGTCTTCAAAAAGTTTTAGAAAAGACTCAGTAACACAAATTCTTGAAATAATTCCTTACAGTTTGTTTGACCCAGTCGATTGATTATTTCCTTATTTTGGTACGTTTAATATTGTATATCATCTAGAAAATCATCATAAATTATATTCCAAAAAGTTTTTGGAAATTTGGAAAAAAGAAGAGTTATAATGATGGATTAGATCTTCAAAATATAAAAGCAACAGAATACATAAAAATATTTTTAGTGGTTTTCCCCTTTTTTCAAATAACAATACCAATTTACACAAATTTGCTATAAATAATTTAACAATCACTTTGAACAGACACCCTTGAATTAATATATAGTTAAATGATATTCAACCATAACGCACACGAACAAGAGTCTCAGGTAAGAAATTTATTGTTTTAAATTGATACACATAATTAGCCAATCAAAATCGAAAATTTGATTCAGTAAAAATGGGGCGTTTAAGAATCATATTTGCAAAATGGGAAAGCTGCATATTGATTTTATCGTATATAAGCGATTTAAAAAAAACAAACAAATATTTAGATATATACACCGAATTTAAAATAAAATTGTCAAATACATTTAGACGTTCGAAAAATAGTGACTAAAAATCATTTTCAACCAATAATGTAATCAAGTGTAAACCTAATTATAGTTCTTTAAAATGGCCACAAACAAAAGATAGCAAGTGAACATAAACTGTAATTTTCACTAGTGAATATTTATCGGTATTAAAAGTTATTCAATAAGGCATTTTCCAATCAACCTTAGGTATTTTGATACTAGTCTCCTTGCGTGCATTGGAAATAGTTATTGACAAAGTAGTAAATTTTTACTTATTAATCCAGTAACGCATTTTAAATAACTTATTTGTTTACTTTATGTCCCTAAATAATAGACCCAGGCGCGGATCCAAGGGGGGGGGGCGGTGGGGGCGATCCCCCCCCCCAAGAGCTTGGAGTTCAGGAAAATAGACCCGATTTTGCCTTTTATACTATAGTTTATGCAAGAACTAGGGAGAGTTTTTCATTTTATACCTTTTTTTCTTCGCAAACTACCTGTGTTCTTTAGTCCGGTGTCTTTGGCAAAATCTGTTAGACACATATATTTTTCATAGGAATGGGTTAGAAATTTTATAATCAAAAATACCGGTCTATAATAATGGACTATTTGGGTTGGATAGCAATAGATATTTGGATGTGGGAAGTGTTAAAAAGGATTTTAATCCTTGTCATAGGCATCGGAAGGCGTCAAGAGGAGGTCTATCACTAAATATTTATGGCATAGAGTATTATTTCAGTAATAAACTTAAAATAAAAAGTTTTTATAATATTATTTTATTTCTTATGATTTTTTAATAATTCACATATATTAGAAAATATAGATAATTTTGACATATTTAACACAAATCACAACTGTATTTTTATTATTTTTAATTTTGGCATAGAAACCGTTTTAGGCACATTCAGACTAAAACGTAGCCTTTTTCTCTCAAAAAATTCTAAGTTATAATTTAAATACTTACAAAATACCTATTATCAAAAATACAAGAAGTTAAACATATATAAAAAAAATAAATTCGTCAATATAATATTAAACTTTTTTTGGGGCATCGGTCATTTTATAATTAATTAAAAACATTTTTGGGATATTTGACATTCCAGTTTATTTATTTCTTAAAACATCTGCAGAATTACAATTTAAACACTAAAAAGGGATTCAAATGTAATTAATTTTTATATGTTACAGAAAATTTAAATAATAAATTGTGTTAACGCTGGTAAACATTACGTATCTTATTCGTCATCAAAGTCAGTGAAGCTATCTTCGCTCAAATTAATTATAATTGATTCCTCTCTCACCGATCATGAGATCGAGTTTCCACATCTTCTTTAATTCTTTTATTATATGGATTTTTCGTAATTATCTGCAGTAACTTTATTCAAAAAAATCTTTCAAAAGTCCAGTTAAATTATTAATTTTGTAATTTGTGTTATTTCCAGCAACTCTACCTTTTATTTGAGAGAGATATTTCCTTCACCAACGAAGATTCTCCTGACGATCTATAAGAACAGATTTCCTATCTGGTTTTTCCCAACAAAAATTAAGTTTTCTGAGCAATTTCCAGAGCTCAGTTCTTTTAATTTCAGGCAAATCCTGATCTTCATTGATTTTAGTTAGAATTTTGTCGACGGTTGAGATCTGCTTCTCATAATAAATTCTATGTACAACTCCTATTATTACAGTTTACATCTCTTCTTCCAACGAGGTTTTTCGTCGTCTGCCTGTGATCGAATATAGCTTGGAATTACTAACAATTCCAGTAGTTTTTTTTCTCCGTCAGTGTTCGGTACATGATAGATTTTCGAACTCCTGTTGTATTGGAACACATCTCAACAGAGTTTTTAACATTATTATCTAGATATTAATATCTTGAGGCATCATAACAAACATTCATCGTAATAAGTTTTTTGTTGAGGAAAAAATGCCCTGCATCTTTTGGGTATCTCACTAATCTCAAATAATATATAAAAACAAGTACAAACAAAATAAATCACTTGGGACACACTGTAAGGTGTACTTTGCTCACTGACAGAAATTAAATTGAATTATCAGAAATTTTATTGTTGCAGTAAATTTATAAAAGCTTATAATATTTAAATATAATTAGATTTACGGCAGTTCTCAGTTACCGGGGGTACTGAAGCAGGTACGTTGGAGGTTTCGGTAACAGTTTTATTACTCTCTCTAGTTCTTGAATAGAGTATAGCAATGTGTATGCCCCTCCGCTTCCCAAGGGCTTTGAGTTTACGAACATAGAACTGATTCTGCCTTTTATATTAGGAATGTGTATGTGGCTGGCAACCCCCCTCCCCCCCCCCCCCCGTTGACAATTTTTCTTTTTGCGATAGCACCCCCCAGGAGCTTTGAACTCAGGAAAATAGCACCGATTCTGCCTCTTACACGAGGAATGTGTATGTCCCCCTGTCGGAAACTTGTTTTTTCTTGTGATCGCCCCCCCCCTCTCCAAGAGCTTCAAATTCAAAAAAATAGCCCCGTCCCTGCCTTTTACACTAGAAATGGGAATGTTGCTGGTGTCCCGTCCCCCCCGTCGACAACTTTCTTTCGCTTGCCATACTGTACTTTTGTGATATCACCGCCCCCCCCCCAAGGAGAGAGGCTGGATCCGCCCCTGAATAGACCTGTCTACAAGATAACGCTAAAGTAAAACATAGCCTCAAAATTACGCTAGTTATATGGCCAATTTACTTTCGTAATTTTAGCAACGTCACTTAGTCAGTAATTTTATATTCTTAATTATCTTAAACTAAAGATTGAGGAGTTCTTGGCAAAAACCCCATATGTGAGTTTTTGTGAAAATTGAGTCTCTCTCTTTGTCAACCTCTGTCCATCCACTCTGTTTGCCCGCCACTGTCCTTATGTCATCTACCCATCTTCTTTGTGGTCTTCCCGTGCTACTTGTTGTATCCCTCGGTCTCCATTCCAGGATTCTTCGTGTCTAACTGTTGTCCTTAAATCGGACTATGTGACCAGCCCATCTCCACTTCATCTTTGCAACCTCCTTCACGATGTCTTTGACTTTCGTTCTGCGTCTTATCTCGGTGTTTCTAATCCTGTCTCTTAATGATATTTCAAGCATATTTCTTTCCATCCTTTCCATCGCTCTTTGGACTGTTTCTAATTTTTTAGCGGACTTTTTGGTGAGGGAGATGGTCTCTAATTCATACATACACACCAATAATATGCATGTGTCGTATACTTTTCTTTTTAGATTTATAGGAATTGAGTAATTGAGTAATTGTCACAGTATAAGAGGAGCCACTAGCATTATCTCCAACTAGAAAAAATTTCGCTAAAATCCCAGTAATTCACAATATAAGCGTTTAAAATATTCAAATTCAAAAATTTAAATTTCTTGACATATGGGGTTTTTGCAAAGAACACCTCAATTATTCGGATTTATAATTTTTGTAGGTATTTGATTTTGAAAAAGAACGGATGAAAATTAGGATTCAGTAGTGCGAAAAAATAAAGGCAAGAATGTGAAGTGAATAACGATCCTACCTAGAATGTTAAGCCCAACAATATACGGTTAAAAATTCAGCTTCGAAATTTTTTTTATATAATCACATCGTTCGACGACGAAACTATATGTTTTGACTCTGCGGGAGAAAAAATTTGTTGGCGGTTCTTTCTCGCAATCGCTGTGCTATTTCATCTCACTAGGCACTAAAACGTGTTCTCTCTCACTCGCATATATACCAGTATATGATGTACTTAACATAATTATTATGTTTTAATAAAATACTTAATTTTCTTTGCAGAATACTGATGATTGTACAGAGGAATATAAAGAAAGAAGACAAAATCGTCGAAGAAAAAAAAAACGAATTACAAAGAACTATGAAAAAAAATAGTAAAATAACTTTAACAACATAACAATATATAAGTATGATGAACAAAGTGATTTGGGGCATACATACGGCATAATAGACGTTTGAAAGAGAACTGGCTGTCAGATACGAACTTGATACCAAAAAAATGTCTGTATGTGCTATCTTATTATATAATCGCCATCCGCATAATTATATTACTTTTTTGGCGTGAATTTCAGTTTATCCAATAAATTACCGTTAAAAAAATTTCTATTTTTTTCATCATCAAAAACTGCGCCGTTAAGCAATGTTAAAGTAACTACCAGACTAGCTATAGCTGAAATAGCATTGAATGATACTTTAAAAATCTCAAAAATAAACAAACAAGAAAATCTGGGAAAAATCTAAAGCAATTTTTCGCTAAGATCTTATAATAGAGTAAATGTCGGCT
This sequence comes from Diaprepes abbreviatus, assembly GCA_034092305.1. Taxonomy (NCBI): domain Eukaryota; kingdom Metazoa; phylum Arthropoda; class Insecta; order Coleoptera; family Curculionidae; genus Diaprepes; species Diaprepes abbreviatus. Next base: position 994,315 of record JASJET010000089.1, on the reverse strand, counting down.
TTTATATTTAAAACCTTAAGAAAAATATATAAAAAATTATCAGGTTCTAAATAAAGGCAATTTCTAACGTCGTAGGTATTAATTATAGTCGCTTCATCTAATTTAGGGTAGACGGCGAATTTGTGCCGTGTTATATATAAATCGATTACAATTGTACTTTAAATTTGTACATTACAGGAATGTCTGGGTGTTGGATTAAAACGGTTATTTTCTATGTGTACCGTTGCTCTAAATGTGAAAAGAGACCAAGTTTTCAACTATTCTAAGTTCGCTTTCTTTACAAAAGGATTTACATCTAAATGTGCTCTCTGTTCCAAAAGCAATACCAAATATAATAAATATAGATAAAAAATACGTCTGCTACTGAAACTCATTTGGCAAGTTTTCAGTTTTTGTATGTTTTAAATGACACGTTATATATTAATCAGTTTTCTCACATATTTTCAACAAATTAAGCTTACAAAATACACATTATCTTCCACGTGTTGCTCGACGATCAAAATTTTGTGCTCTCCTTGATGTATTTTTTTTTATTTATGTTGATTTTCGTTATTGTTAATATTACGTATTTTTGTCACTTGTAATATCAAATTTTCTAAACCAATCTGCAGCTTCGGATACTAATTTTTTAGGTAAATAAAAATAAATAAAATTATACAATTTTAGGAAAAGACATTTTCCAGTTTATTCCTAGAAGTTTTGATCCGTAAACATAAGAAATTAAATACAAAATTTTTGATAACCGGTTAACCTCTAAAATTTACATTATATATTTTAAGAACAATATTTCTACGTATAATTTTCCATTCACCTTAAAGTTTAAGGTGAAACCTAGCCTGAAGTCTGCTACCGAAAATAAAACGAAATTTTCTACCGTACTTACAGCATCACACTTAAAAGATCACAGACATTTTTAGGATGCCTCATTAAGATTTGACTGATGATATGACTCTTAAATCAAATGGCTGAGAATTTCGGGCAGACAGTTAACAGGAATCCGAAAATAATTTAATAAATTATTTGTTAGATTTTACGTTTTAGTATAATTTAAAAAACAACGGTAAAAATTTAATATGGTTTATCGAAACAAAAAAAATGTTATTTAATTTTCCGGTAAAGGTTTCAGATGACATAATAGCGACAAAGAAATGTCCCACGTCTGTTTGTGTATTATATTGGAAAAATTAAAGTTCTTGCAACTATATATATATATATATATATATATATATATATATATATATATATATATATATATACATATATATATATATATATATATATATATATATATATATATATACATATATATATATATACATATATATATATATATATATATATATATATATATATATATATATATATATATATATATATATATATATATGAAGTAAAAAGCGAACAGTAAATGCAAACTTCGTTCCAACCATATCCTTTCCATGTTAGAGGTTTTGAACAAATTGCTAAGGAATACAATTTATCCTATTCCACCACCATCGAGATGATGGCCCACCTGTACGACCATATCGAGAAGAGAGTCAAAAACTCACCCTCCTCGCCACAGTGATACGGCAGAGGTACATGTTTCGTCTCTATTAGACTCATCAGGGTACCGATATGCACCTAGCTGTGCAAAGGACAGATTGAAAGGAAGCATGCAAATACTGAACGCGGCTTCGCCGACCTCCCGCCGGATTCATAGAAGGAGCTGCATATAGTTGTACGTTTGCTGAATGTGATTTCAGCAGTACAACGGCATAATGTGAATATATCCACTGCTATTGCATCTCACATGAATCAATCCGTGAAAACCGCATAAACATATATACACCATCCGGCGGGAGCTCGGCGAAGCCGCGTTCAGTATTTGCATGCTTCCTTTCCATCTGTCCTTTGCACAGCCAGGTGCATGTCGGTACCCTGATGAGTCTAATAGAGACGAAACATGTACCTCTGCCGTATCACTGTGGCGAGGAGGATAAGTTTTTGACTTTCTTCTCGGTATGGTCGTACAGGTGGGCTATCATCTCGATGGTGGTGGAATAGGATAAATTGTATTCCTTAGCAATTTGTTCAATCTCTGCAACCTCTAACATGGAAAGGATATGGCTGGAACGAAGTTTGCATTTACTGTTCGCTTTTTACTTCATTCATAGACGGAGCTGCATATAGTTGTACGTTTGCTGAATGTGATATATATATATATATATATATATATATATATATATATATATATATATATATATATATATATATATATATATATATATAGTTGAACTAACTTGAACTCAAATGCTCCTCCCAGTTTTTTTATTTTATTAATCCCTTACTTAAGTATGTATTTTTTTTTATCCCAGCCGTCGTAGCGACTAAAGAAGAAACTTCCCTCTAAACAAAAATTGCCCCTTGTCACTGGTCTAACTTGACAATAAAGGATCTAAACTTACAAACGCAATAGTAAGTCAATCAAGTTTTGAATCTTAAAAATACAAGAATAGAAAATCGTCTTCTTTTGTTACCACACAGATAAAAACGAAAAATTTTGATTATTTCCAGCAACTATTCTTATCGAAACCTAGGATTTTTACGATTCTGACATTTATTTTTCGGTATAAAAGTTTATTTGCTAACATATGTAATATAAATAGCAATATTATAAGCAAAACAAAACTAACCAACTAGAAGATGTAAGTTCAATGGCAACTAAATCAGGATTAAAGTTATACTTTTTTGAAACTTTGACGGTAAATGTTAAAAATGTTTTCCCTCTGATTCATTAAAATGATGAAATTGTAAAACTAGTCTAAACTGACAGTAGAGGCTTAAAAGTTTTGAAAAATTATAATAAATCGTATTTTATTTTGGTTTTAATTCCGTAGCGTCATATTCTTTATTATAGGGTTCTACTGTCCTTCCTCGTAAGTCAAATCGGGCACCCGCACATTTGAACTTATTTTTGGCGTTATCCATGTGACTCAGTTTTGCACCGTAATTTGAAATAAGAACATGTTTGTCGCTTTTCTTCGATTAAATAAATTATTAATTTCATAATCGCTCATATATTTACTTTAATTTTATACTCTCAATCTTCGAATAGAATTAGCATAACGTCAGAACTAGGGCCCGGTTGTTTAAACACTGAAGAACTTAATAATATTTTTATTTATATTTGAAAAAGTATTTATAAACAGTAGATACTTCATCTCTTGGTACACACATACCGATTTCATACTATCCTTTTCTAATTGCATTATTTAAAAGAGTATCATATGATAATCGGTACGTCAATTCTAGAAATGAATTTATGGTTCCCTAAATTATTATTATTGTTATTTTCAATATGTAAACAATATCTAACAATATTTACCAATAAAAATAAGTTTTTAAATCCTTTTTTTTGTTAATATTAATTGCAAACTTCGCATTTCTAACGTTAAAAAACACTAAAAAGAGCTACGACAAGCAATTAAACTGAAAGAAATGATAAGTAAACATGTTTATGTCTGTCAAACATTAAAAGAATCTCTTCCCCACCGACCATAAACAGCCTTCAAACAAATCTATTGTTGTTTAAATCTATAAGGTATGATCGAAGCTCTCAATACACGCAATATGTATTATGTAATATAAATACAATTTGAATCGGTTTTGTAACATGAAGAAATTTTTACTGTCAGTGGATGGATAAAATGAAACAAATGTTAAAGGACAATACACACGTCAAAGAGCATCAATATTAAATGTGAGTCAGAGAGTACAGTTTAAAGAATTAAGAAAAATATAAAAGCAGGATTCAACTTTGTGAAAAAAATAAGAGGACTAGGTGTAAGACGATTGGCTGGAAATAATTTGGAGACAACGATCAATTGATACACAATAACTGACGGTCGCCAGTGGAAATTGAAAAGGGAAGATGAGCCAGTAACTCAAGCAGATTTCGTTCAGACTATAAAGCATGAGGAGGTAATATTAAAACTAGAGAATGTATAACGGCTAATGGACTGGGTCCTATTCACATAATAGTTAAAACTGTGGATAATATGCCTTATTTGATTAAGTTACCTTCCAGCAGGATAATGTTCTAAAACACACAGCCGAAGTAGAAAAGAACAAGCTTACTTCTTAAGACTTTCAGGCATTACAGACATTGTCGTGTCTAAATACTTGATAGTATATGCTGTATGATGATTAATCCATAATATTATTTTCATTTAGCAACACAGGTGTTACTTTCTTAGAAAAAGTAATGTTACTAAGTATTGGTTCAGTATTGCGCCATACTTAGTTCCAAAGTAAAAATGCCTATGTTATGTTGAGATAACTTTGTTCAAAATTATATGTGACAGAACAGTTACAACGCATATTGAATATCACCCAACTGATTTTATTTTTTACAATCTAAGTTCGGATTGGCAGTTTTGTTTATCAAAGGGCCACCTTTTCCTACCATCAGTATGAATTAAAAAGTTCAGCATCAGCTTACACACTAGTTATTTTTGAAATGGCTAAGTATGTCTCTAACATGTACCGGAAGCAATATCTATTTAATGAAGAATTCGAAATGGGACATCTTTTTGTTGCATTTTTTAATTGAAAAAAAGGGTAAAAATATAAAATAAAAGTAAATAACTATGGAAACATTAATAACCTAGTTTTCTATAATATCAACTAATACGTGATGCAAATTTTTACTTCAGACGTTATTTATTTGTTTTGGGTATTTTTAATAATTTTCTCTAACCTGCTTTTTCTTGCATATTATTATATTCATTCTAAACCTCATAAATATGTAAATTGTTCAGTGACGTGTTAAAAATGTTTCAAACCCGTGGCAGTATTCAAATTATATAGGTTTTTTGTTGTCGTAACACATATTTCAATTATTTGAAATTCCGATTGGCAAAAAAACAGAAAGCATAGACAGAATGCTTACAGGTTTATATTTGTCTTATGATGACTTATTAAGCTTCAAACTGATGTTACAATAAAGTCAAATTCATTTGTATGACCCAGTGCGACTATTTTCTGCAACCAAACTAAAGAAATTTAATGGTGTGCAAAAGTCTTGCCAAAAAACATTTAAATTAAAGAAGTTGGTAGAATTGGGACAAAATTATGTTTGCAATAACAGAAAAATAGTAGATTTTTGCTTTGTTAGCATCCCACAATCTTAGTTTTATTCATGTACCTTCTCGCTGACTAAAAAAAGAGATTTAAGAATAACTTTTGGTAGGTTCGAGGTAGGAAACCGACATCTTGAAGTGATTTTCAGCATGTTTTGCGGTTTTTTTTTGAGGAGGTCTTATTAAAACATTGCAAAGGAGTTATTAATTGAAAAATTGAGTACATATGTGGGTTAGCTAACTATACGACGAATATAAATTTTGAATGAAGTAAGATATTTTATTGCGGTTTTCAGTATATTGTAGGAGGTGCCCCTGAAGAGATGTCGCAAACATATTTCGACTTTAGGTTTATTGTAAAGAGGTAAAACAAAGTGGATTCCCGAAATATACCTAGTTTTTGTGACTGTTTTTGAGCCATCGCCATTTTCTTATTATCTCAGTGGAATTGGTTTTCTTTTTCAGTATTTTTAAAACGTTTTTAATTCATTTGTTGACATTATTATTAAGGTTGTAAATTTTAAAGACTAATTGAAATCAAAAATAGTAAAATGCATTTTTTTTTTAATTAAAATGATTCCAAAAGAAAATCATTACGAGGATGAGATGAAAAATTTCCAGCCTCATAGTCAAAGTTCTATTCCTTCAGCTTTACCTGAGTGTTTGATAGAGCTGTTTCAAGCATGAAAAAATCCGAAGATCGTGCTGTGATGACATATTTTTTTCTACGGAAATTAAAGCGGAGTTAAACATATGTAGATTGCTATATTGTTTAATTAATCAGTCAGTAGATTGAGGGAGTCTGCACCTTTATTTACAACTTTAAAAAGGTGGGTGGTGAATCTTAAACACGATTTGTTTGATTTGTAGCAGTATTCACAAGATTGGACATTTTGGAAGATTAAAACCCATCGCAACCACAACATAGAAGTCATCCCAAAAAATCCACAAAAGCATCATAAATGCTGAGTGAAACCGCCGAGATTACTAGTATATCCAAATAAAGGTTTGATATTCTACTGATGTTTTAAGGAAAAAGTGTCGTGTTTGCGGACTACGGGCTAAAAACTGTAAAAGATGATTGTACCTGAAAACTATCTGGCTCTCTACAGGTTCAACCCAACAAACTTTTTTGGTACTGTGAATCAATCCTAGGCGGTTTGGTACTGTGGATCAGTCCTAGATGCACCCCTATACTCCCGAAACCAAATAGCAATGCAAATAGTTGACAAGTATGGGAAAATTACCACCGGAAAAGACCCATTTGCAGAAAATTTTTTGGTAACTGATAAAATTCAATAAAGATACAGAGATGATGGAAAGAGTTTAGTTCAGTTTCCTTTATAGGACTAATCTTTGTGTGTATGAAAACGGAGGTCATTTGAAACCATATTTAGAGTTTAATAAAAAAATTTAATATATAAATTTTTTCTGTTTTGATTATGTTATTAACTTTCTGTGTTATTTTTATTGTTCTTTGCTAGTTTATTCTTATATTATTGTCATTGTGAGCTCGTTTCTATGTATATTTTAATTGTTGTTGGCATGTAAACAAGTTTTAATTTCTTAGACCAGTTCTAAGCTAATTAGAAGGTATAACTATTTTGGATAAAATATATCAAGGAATAAGCAATTTTAATTTAAAATTTATGACACTGAAGCACAGAAAAGTTATGAAGCTTTAGATGTAAGCGAAGTACTGCTGGTGGCGCCTTATGCAGTATACATCGAAACTGTAATCAGATCTTGATTTCTCATCCTTGAAAATTTAGTTATAAGACTTCGTGATACCGGGTATTTAAAGGAACAATGAGGAAGTCACCCTGGAAGACCTCCTCAACGTGAAGTAGTGGAGATCCAGGAAGAAATTTTAGAAATTGTCGAAAATGACCCAATAACAAGTCAAGTAGAAGTTGTTCATAGTAAAGTGTGGAAAACTTTATGAAAATAACAACTTTATCTGTACCATTATCAGCGGGTACACGGGTTGCAACCAGAAGATTATTCCGGAAGAGTTGAATTTTGTTAGCGGCTGTTACATCAGTACAACATACATGATAATTTTAACAAATTTATTTGGGCTATTAATGAGACTACGTTTAGAAATGGAGTAAATATTTTCCACAACAACCATGTTTGGGCAATAAAAAATCCGCATGCAGTGAAAAGAAGTCATTTTCAGCACCGATTTTCAGTAAATGTTGGAGCTGGCATAGTAAATACCATGCTTATTTCCATATCGACTGATAGGTTAAAATTATTTAGACTTTCTTCAGAACAATCTGCCACAAATGTTAGAAGATGTTCCCTTAAATGTGAGACAGAATATGTGGCTTTTTCATAATGGAGCTTCGCCACATTTCAGGCGAGAATTTCACGAACATTTAAATATTGCGTTTCCTAATAGATGGTTAGGGCGAAATGGACCCATTTCTTGGCCTGCACGTTCCCCGAATCTAAATTCCTGCGATTTTTTTCTGTGGGGCTTTTTAAAACAATTAGTTTATCACGATGGGGAAGTGGGTACTGTGGAAGAACTACAACATCGTATTGAAAATGTATGTGATGTTATTCGTTGAGATCGAGATTTTATTTTTGACGCATGTAACCACTCTTGGATTCGTCAAGCAAGACTTTCCGTTAACCGAACAAATGGTAGCAATTTTAAGCACTTTTTGTAGAACAAGATGCAGTGCACAAACAGTACAAAAACAGTAAATAAAATTTTTGACAATGAAGTGGTTGAAGATATCATGAAATAAGGTTTGTATTACAGTTTTTAAATTTTTTAAATAATTGTCAATAATTTTTTTATTTGCCCACTTTCATATAAACGATTTTTGGTAAATCGATTTCTCTTTACGAGTTCCACAAGCTGTTAAAATAACCGATTCAACTTTGAGAACACTTTGTATTTTGACTAGAATTTATTTTAATTCTTCCTTTGATAAAGGTAATCCTTTATTGGTAGACGAATATCATCATCTTATTCTTTGATAACCTTGATACGTCCTTCTATAAATAAGGAATATTACGGATTTTCAGTCTAATACGGAATGAACGAATACGAATCTTCATAAGCATTGCCAGATTTACATTAAACACGTTAATTTTTAAAGATTTTCGTTCTTTGTCTAAATTTAGTCTACAATTATAAATTTTTATAAAGAAAAGATTTGGATCAAAGTCGCTTCACTAACAAAGAACAGTTACCGACTGAACCTTCAGTTTCAAGTTGGCTCTCTTTATCATTCAGTCTTCCCAAGCGGTCACCCATCCAAGTACTAACCGAGACGTGGAACGGCCTTAGCCACCGAAGTGGACCGTCGTCTCATTTTTTTTTTAAATAACATTCTTAATAGGATTTAGGGATCTCTTATCTGCAGATATAATCGAAGGGTTGTGAAGAATATTTTAAGTGGATAATCCTCTTTTGTTTAACTTTTATACGAAATTGATAATTTTTATTGGAAGTCGTCAAATTTGTATGTTAAATTTTCTTCGGTCTAGAAAATTTTGTCTTTATAATGATCATATTATATCTTTTTGTAAATTTGAGGAGGAGGCAAATTTGACATCTGACCCGTGCGGCAAATTTGACATCTGCCACTGGCAGCAGAAACCTACACTATGCCATTGATAATTAATAAATTAATTGCAATATACAACAGATGTTTATTTATTTTTACTTCTTAGTGTGATTTTTAAGTGTGTTCTTCTCTTCTTCATCTATCTATCCACACTATTGAATGTTGGCGATCACACTTCCATATACCTCACGGTCTGCTTCTCTATGTAACAGGTCTCCGATGGTTTTTAAACCTCTCCATTCTCTTAAGTTTCTTAACCAGAACATTTGCTTCCTTCCCACTCCTCTATTTCCTTCAATTTGGCCCTCGGCTATTAGTTGAAGCTGATGGGATTTTAGATTTCTCATTAGGTATCCAAAGTAAGCTGTCTTCCTTGTCTTTATGTTAAGTAGCATTTCTCTTTCCTTTTCCATTTGTCTTAAGATTCCTTCAATCATTCCATGGTACTCTTAATAATCTTCGGAAAGTCCACCTTTTAAAGCTTTCTAACATATTTATGGATGATTCTTTCAGCGTCCGTGTCTCCACACCGTAGAGCAAAACGCGCCACATATGGCAGTTAGCATATCACAATCTTAGGTTTAAACTTATATCAATATTTTCCTAATTTTGATGAAATAATTACGGGCCATCTCTATTCAGTGGGCTTAATTTTATGAAATAATATTTAATAAATAAAATTGTGATAATTTCAATATATTCTTTTATTTATTATATTTTATAGCCTAGTTTAAACAAAATAAAGGGTAAGAGCCGCCCTTCCATTATCCTAAGTCAACTATTGAAATTCTATTCTCATTTTTCTCTTTCCCAAAACGCAGACAGTGTAGGAAGAAAATCAAGTTAAATTGAAGTCAATATACCAAATATTTATTTCTTAAAAACCTTTGAATAAATAAATATTATATCCATCCTTCGGCACTTTATTTTAGGAAGCGAACATGTTTAAATAATCACGTGTCGAAATCATGAATGAAATTATTAGCAATATGGTTTTGATATTATTATGTGTAAATAGTGTCACTATTATTTATAAATACATCTCGAATTTTAAATTACTTCTATTGGGTAACGTTTTTGTAACTATTATTAACGAGCTTCATTAATAACACAGCAGCAGACGGTTCTTTAAGAAGAGGTTCTAATAACAACGGATTAGTGATGAGTATTATAGTTATAAAGAAATTGAAATTTTGATTTATAGCAATTTTCCATGGTATTTCAAAGTAAAATGTAAAAATGCCGCACGGCGAAATAATTCGCATATCAATAATTCTGAAAATGATGTAGCCTTTTACACCCTGAAGAATACATATATGGTAATTTTTTAAATTAAAATAATATTTATTTATTTAGTTTAATATTTAGGTATAAATCTGTAAGTGCAGTTTATCCCGTGCCAAAACGCTTATTTATCCCAAGTTTACTTTTGACGCATATTTGTGCTCACTAAATGTAATTTGTAAGGTTTAGTAGTAGTTTTTTAAAAATCAAGATTTCAGTAAGAAATAAAGAAATCTATCTGCGGTATTTAAATAGTTGTTATTTTTGTATTCTCTTTTCAGGAAGAGAAAAGGAAAGAAAGAATATATATATATATATATATATATATATATATATATATATATATATATATATATATATATATATATATATATATATATATATATATATATATATATTTATATATATATATATATATATATATATATATATATATATAAACAATTTATTTCCTGCAAATAGCAAGAGCAACATTCGCAGAAAATAACTGATATATGAAATATAAATTTCAAGGTATATAGGCAGGATATTGCAAACCTGCCACCTACCGACCTCTATGTCGACACAGAAAAATATCGCCAGTCGAACGACATCTATGAATCACCGGAGTAGTGAGAAATTTGCAGGAAATAAATTGATTGTATATATTATTTCCTTTTCTTTGCCTGAAAGTGGAATACATAAATAACTATAACTATTTAAATATGGCAGATAGATTTCTTTATTTCTTACTGAAATTTTGATTTTTTCAAAAATTTCTCACTACTCCAGTGATTCATAGATGTCGTTCGACTGGTGATTATTTTCAGTCTCGACATCGAGATCGGCAGGAGGCAGGTTTGCAATATTCTATTGACATAGCAGGGAATTTATATTTCATATATCAGTTATTTCCTGCGAATCTTGCTCTCGGTCCGATACAGCTCCACTGACGAGAATGTGGTCGAAATACATATGGAGAGAGGAACAGAGTAGTATTTGCAGGAAATAAACAGTTTGTATATTTTCTTTCCTTTTCTCTGCCTGAAAGGAAAATACATAAATAACAATTTTTTAGAAGTAGTACTACGGACGTTAGATTTTATGCAGTTTTCAGGGCTCAGTAGAGTAAATTATAATTATCAGTTTCTATATTAGTACAAAACAAGACAGATAATATCTGGTGTATAGAATAAGGTAGACCTGATAGTCGCAGAGGTTTCGATCTTTGTGTTGGAATGACTCACAAATACTAGACTGTGGCTTATTGCTTAAATTTGAAAGAAGATTCCTCATAGAAGAAATATATAAGGATGGGAAGGCCAAATAAGGGAAAACACAATGAAAATAATAAAAATAATAATTAATATTTCAAATAAATCAATATACCAAAGATATTGAGCCAACTTATTAGAGTTAAAAAAAAGAAAAAAAAAACAAGAATCGGGATTACTTCCAGTAGTACTCAAAGGACAGATGAAACTAGGGTTAGAACAAAATACCAAAATGGTCGAAAGTGGCTTGCTAGCTTCAATATTTTTGCAAGGATTAAATTCGGTGCTGGGTATGGTATCCTTCCTGACTAGTATCACTTTTAATGCTCATATAAAGTTGGTTACTGTCCATATGAAATCCATAAATGCTAATTAAGATCATGAAAAAATTGTAGTAGAACATGAGATTAATACCTTATGATCATTTTGTGGGAGATAATTTCTTATTTATGGGATACTCATAAAAAACGCGAGGCTCAATATCGAGATATTGTGCCGATTTATTAAAGTTAAGAAAAGAAAAAAACAAAAATCGGGATTAAATTTGGTGCTGGGTATGGTATGCTTCCTGACTAGCATCTCTGTTAATGCTTATATAGAGTTGGTTCCTATTCATATGAGATCCATAACTGCTAATTTCGATCGTGAGAAAATTGTAGTAGAACATGCGACCTTATGATCCTTTTGTGGAAGATAATTGCTCATTTATGGGATACTCATAAAAAAAATGTGAGGCTCAATACATCTGTATCTAGGAACCTAAGAGTCCCTGAAATTGCAGTAATTGCTAAATGAAAAAATATTTGCCAGGATGTTATCTATAATTCAATTTCATTCTGCTTCTGTAAAGGAGAGTCGTTTTCATCATTTTTTTTTTCTTAGAAAATCGTCTAATATATGGTGGAAATATTTTAGTCCATTCGATCAACATTGCTATGCGATTTGACAAGGCTTGAAAACAGAAATAAAAATATTGAAATTGTTAATTATTCAAGTATTCAAACAAATTGCTTGGTAAATATACAAAAAATCTGCATTTTCTAAAAGAACCCTAATAAAGTAAAACTTTCTTATAAGAAATATTTTGTATTTTTAGGATAGGTTCCTATCATGAAAGCATAATCATGGAGAAGCAAAAAAGATGCATTAAAATAGTAAGGAACGTTCTAGAGGGCTTTTGCTGAAAATTTGACCAAAGCGAAGCCAAGTGATTTTAAGCTTGTGTAAAGAGTTTATGAAAGGTAATATAATAGAGTATTTAATATACAAGATGTGTCTCAAAATTTATCCAATCCACGTTTATAACACGCAACTCCTAATAGGTCCTATTAATTAGTGCGTATTGCGTTTTTATTTACAGTGATTTTTTACATTCGTCGAATTTTGTTATCGCTGAAAATGACGGAGAGATGTAAACAGCGAATTTGCATCAAGTTTTGCTTGCTGAAAAAAGTTTGGCGGAGACTATTGAAATGATACTAAAAGCCTTTGGGACGAATGTGTAAGTAAAGTGGTTCAAAACTAGCCGCACTCCTGTTGACAGTAATCCACAGTTTAGTCGACCTTCGAGCACAATAATACCGGTCAAGTGTATACGTCTTGGGATTACAGAAAATCGTCACTTGACTTCTCGTGAATTAGAAAGTGACCTTGGCATTCCAAAAACTTATGTTTCGAGAATTTTAATAAAGAATTTCGGAATGATTCGCGTATATGCGAAATTCATTTCAAAATTACTCCCGATAGAGCAGAAAATACTTCACTTTGAAGTCGCTCAGGACAACATAGAAATGATTACTAATGATGAAACTGTGCTCAAATAGATCATCACCGATGACGAATCGTGGGATTATTTATGATTCCGAAACAGAGAACTATTCGCAGTACATCAAAATCGCAGCAATGTTAATTGCTTGTTGTTTGTTTTCTTCGATTATGAAAACGTTGTTGGTATCATGAATATACTTCGAAATGTGAGGCAATCAACAAGGAATTTTATTTTGAAGTTTCTAAGAGATTGCATGACTCATTGAAAAGAAAATATTCGAGTTTTTGGCAGAGTAGCTTCTTCAACATGACAATACGTTAGCACATTTGGTGAACTTTGTGCAACAGTTTTTGGCAGAACACAACATCACATAACTTCAACAGCTTCAATACAATCCCGATATAGCCCCCTGTGATATTTGCTCTTCCCAGAATTGAAAATTGCGCTCCAGGGGCATTGGTTCGATAACAAACAGAAAATTCAAAAGAATGGGTGAAGTGCTTCACCGATGGAAGCATATTCTTCAGTCGAAAAAATTACTTTGAAGACGGATGACTAAAAATAATAGCTTTGTTCGCGGGTCACTTTTCGAACCGATTCAGAATTAGTAAGGAATTAGTTCAGGATTGTCGTACAGCGTATGCCCAGTTATTAACTGGTTCAGGATTTTTTTTACCACGAACAATTTTGGAACTTTAAATCGTCTACTGTGGTATGAGTCTCATTATTTAACATACTGATTAAACTAGTTGTTTTTGTTGTTTTAAATAACTTAGAACTGTTTTTTATTAGGTTTTGTTATTTGTATTATTTTATAGAAATATTGAATTATAATTTTTGTTCTTATATAATATAAAGTCTAACTGAGAGTTCCTTTTAGATTAAAATATTGTTTTTTGCTGAATAGAATTTTTGATAAAAAAATATATATTTTAACTGAAATCTATTGTTTGCTCTTTATTTTGTGCTTTTTATTTTCTCAAAATAATTAACACTTTCAGGAATTTTGAATAACTCAAAAATTTTTTCAAAGTTCTCATCGCAGGACGATAAATGATTTGACGTAATGGGAGTATTCACTAAAAACATATTTTCTTAGGTTTAAACTAAAAGGTAAAAAACACTTTTTTAATTTATCAATTAAAATTCTAGGTAGATTAAAACCAATTAAAGTAAAACCAATATAATATAATAAAATATTTACTGGAACATCAAATGCAACAAATGACATAAACAAAAGAAAGACCCAAAATAAAATAAAAACAAGTGTCAAATAGTTGCAGATGGCGGCCGCAGCATGAAAGCTGTCGCTGCATAAAATTCCGAACTTACAGTTCTTGTTCAATCCTTAGAACCGGCAGAACTGGTTCAGAATCGATTTCAAACCGAATTATTTTCTTAAATTCAGAACTTTGTTATCCGCGAACGTTACTATTTCAACTGCGCATGCGTATTAGTTCAGAATCGGTTCTAAATCCTTTCCGCGAACAAAGTTAATATCAGCACGAAGTTATAAACGCAAATCTGATACAAATATTATTTAAATTCGAGATTATCGAGACCGATAGTAGTTTTCAATATTATAGTTATATATAGAAGCCTAGCAAGCTATTAGATATTAGACATTAAAAAAATAGAAAAAATATTTTAAATATTTACTTTCACTTATAAAAAATATACCCAACAGCATAAAGATAAGAAAGTGGCAAGTGTTATATTTAGAATTATTAATTTAAATTTAAATTTTATGCGGATATCGATCGAGAAAAATATCAACGTAACAACCCTCGTGTGCTGTTCAATTATGACGAGTTAATTATTTTTTGTTGTTGCTACTATCGTTGCTATTACTTCAAAGTAACAATAAAAAACATAAAATTATTTCATTCATTATTAACAGTTGCTGCATCGAAATAATAAAATATATTAATCCTTTTATAATTTCATATTTCAACGTCAAATATAAACAAACGCTACATAATCAACCAACCATTACAAAAATTAAACTATCAGCTCTGATGTTAAAAAATGTCTTTATAAAACATAAAAGCTCTACCAACCAACACCCTAATAACCAGCTGTCCGAATGACGTATCACTGATCTGTCATTGACAAATGATCGTACTTAAGGCGACCTATCAAAAACAGCTAGAACAACTGTTGAGTTGCAGCCATTGAATATAAAGAGGTATCCTGAGGATTAGGTTACACAACTTCTAGTTAAAGCCTAGAAGTTGATGATTTTTTAATGTCTTCATTTTTATGCTTGTCTTTAGTTTTTACCGCGGTGTTAATCTTAAAGAAGTCATAGATTTTATTACATAGGCTCTAGAATTACTCTAGTGGACATTTAAAATAATACTTAGATAATACATTTAATATGAGGAAGATACAATTTTTCATAGCCTATACATGGTTTTTCTTTTCTTTTAGGAGCCATTTCCAGACGTAGTTAAAAACTTCAACATCAAATACTTTTTTGTTTATCAATGATAACCATCGTACTTGTAGAAATAATCAGTTTGATTTAATTGAAGCTAATTAAAAGATAATTAAGAAAAAAAAACTGTTTCTTTTTAGGTACAGAACATAATTTGAAATTAATTCTGTGGATATTAAAAATAAATTATTATTAAAATCAGCGGCTTTCATGATAAGTTTGTAAAAAATTCTAGTTGAAGAAATTAGGGCCTTTTGGTGAAATATAGAATGAAGTACATTAGTTTTATCAAAATTTCAGTAAGAAATAAAGAAATCTTTCTGCCGTATTTAAATAGTTTGTTATATATGTAAATTCTCCTTTCAGGCAGAGAATAAGGATATATAACAAACTATTTAAATACGGCAGAAAGATTTCTTTATTTCTTACTGAAATTTTGATTGTTTAAAAATTTCACGTTACTCCGTTGATTCATAGATGTCGTTCGACTGGCGATATTTTTCAGTCTGACATCGAAGTTGGTAGACGGCAGGTGTAAAATTCTGCCGACATACCTTGAAATTTATGGTTCATATATCAGTTATTTCCTGCTAATGTTACTCTCGGTCTGATACAGCTCCACTGACGAGATCATGAGGTGATCGAAACGCGTATGGAGAGAGAACCAGAGCGATATTTGCAAGAAATAAACTGTTTGTACATATATTTTTCATATTCTCTGCCTGAAATGAGAATTTACATATATAACAAACTATTTAAATAGGGAAGAAAGATTTCTTTATTTCTTACTGAAATTTTGATTGTTTAAAAATTTCACGTTACTCCGTTGATTCATAGATGTCGTTCGACTGGCGATATTTTTCAGTCTGACATCGAAGTTGGTAGACGGCAGGTGTAATATCCTGACATTGACATTTATGGTTCATATATCAGTTATTTCCTGCTATGTTCCTCCTTATACTGATTTAGTTTTCTCCTCAGTTCATTTGGCTCTTCCAAATTATCCCTTACGCTGTTCATCTATCTCTTGCATGGTTTATCTCTTAGTCTTTTCCCAATCGTTCTTGTAATTCCGTTCTTCTCCTTCTCCTCTAATTCCTTTTATCCTCGGTTTTTTAATATCGTTAATTCAGGTTGCCTATATGTAGTTACTATCTCCTTATTTGTTCTTTCTCTTCATTTATTTTACACAATTATATTTATCTTTTATTATTCTTACCATTTTCTTTCCCAATACTTCAATTATTTTTCATCTGATTTTTTAAAACCCACGTTGTCGGTGTTCTTCTCGAGACATGCTTTGTTTTCACAAACGTTTTCATCATTTTCAACTCACGATCTCATTTGACAATTCTTGCTATTATTTCTTGATCCTCTAGGCCACCTTCTACGATATTATGCTAATACTTTTACTCCTCTTTTTTTTATTTGTATAAATCTCCTTTGTCTTGTTGTTGTGTCTCTCATTATCATATACTGTGTTTTCTATTTTCAGTCTATATTTTTGCTTTCTCCATTATTTTTCTTGAATACTTTTTTAGTTCGTTTGTGTTTTTGTTATTAGTGTTAATTTATCAGTTAAGGCTAAGACTATTTCCAATTCTAAATTAAAGAACACTGTTGAAAGCAGGCCTCCTTGTCTGAAGCCTCCCCTTATTTGAAAAGTTTCTGTCCGTTGTTTTTGCTTTCTTCTTTCGTCCTGCGTTCTTTCATTTTCAAGACACTGATTTCAGAAAGTTAATAGTTCGTTTATGTTTTTTGCTATTAGGGTTAAATCATCATTTAAAGCTAAGACTATTTCCAGTTCTAAATTAAAGAGCACCGTTGAAAGCGGGCCTCCTTGCCTGAAGCCTTCCCCTATTTGAAAAGCATTTATCCGTTGTTCTTGCTTTCTTATTTCGTCCTGTGTTCTTTCAATTTCAACAAGCTGATTTAGAAAGTTAATAAATTTATTTTTAATAGCATATTGTTATTATTATTATTATTATTTGTTTATTACTGAAAATAAAACGAGTCGACTTTGAATAGCAAAAACTTAACAAACCATAAATTTTTCCTTTATTAAAAGACCGGGTCGACATTGATGTTATGGTTGCCTAAAAACAGCATTGTTTAAAACAACTGACCAACAACCAATAAATTTATTAAGTAATTAAATGTTTCTTTTAATAATAAACTTATAATTGGATTTTGTTTTGTTTGTTAAAATTAATGAAATATTTTCAGTAGGTTTATACACTTCAAAAAATATGGAATATTCTGAGCTTTCTGTTTTGCAAATTAATAAAACTTACTCTTGGCTTCTAAAATAAGAAATTGGTAATAAAAGAAAAATATAATACGTCCTAAATTGTAACAAATTATCTCGAAAGAGTCCGAAGGAACTTTATAAATTGTGCCAGCTTTGGCCCCTCTTCCGTTTTGTACTTTTCAAAAAATAACGCATGATACCACTCTGTTTTCGGCACCGGAAAAAATCTAGCAATTAATATATTTTTTAAATCTTTATTTTTACACTTGTCTTGATTATTTAATGATATATTAACTTAAACGAGGCTAGTAATTTTACTGCATATGCTTTGTAATTTTTCAATGAACAGGATCTTGAAATTATAGAGAATTACTGATACAGATAATTATTACTGCGCATATTTTTTTTCAGAAGGTATACCGACTGGAAACAATAATTAACTATTAAAAATACATTTTACAAAACGTAATACTATACTTAGTAGCAATATTGTTGTTCCATTCTTCTCTTTTTTATCTTTCTCCTACAAACCTAAGGCACAGAGAAATCTGTGCCCAGGTGCTCTTTCAAGTACAAATTTTTGAGAAAACGCAATACACGTTGTAAAATATTCTGTTTAAAACAAAGGAACTTATTCTGAAAACCTTGGATAAGGGTGAAAGTGATACCCTAATTACCGGGATGAATTTCTTTGATACAATATGCTTTTAAAAAGAGAAAGGTCAATATTGAGATAATAAGAGACGGACTGGAAGTCATTAGTAATGTTACAATTTCTTCACGAGAAATAGTTACCAGGTTGATCTGCCATAAATAATCGTAACTTGTCTGTAGATGACTGGAAAAACGCTTTACTTGCAGATTAATCTAGGGTTAGAATAAAATATTTCCATGGGTCTGATAAAGACCAGGAAATAGATTTCGTTGTTGCAAGGCTTCCATTTGGTACTAGATCTGCTATATTCTGGGATAGCCTCTATTTTGATGCTCTCAAAAAATTGGTTCCTGTAGGTACGAGATTCATAAATACTAAATTACTACCATGAAAATATGTATTTCTTTCATGGAAGACATTTTTTTTTGCAAGCATGACTAAAGAAGTACTCAATAGTTTTAATCATGACGATATACTATTATTAAAAAGGTCATCAAAACTCCCAAACCTCCATCTTATAGAGCATCTATGAGATACTCATGGAATAAATGTGAGGCCTAGTTCACGTATATCCAGGATTCTGGGGGCATTTAAAAGGCAGTTATTTAAAAAATTAAATTATATTATAATTAAGCTTACGTAGGCACCCAAAATGCTGCGAAGTAGACAGAACTATTGAAAAGATCCCAGTAATACAATTAATTTGTTTCGTTATTTCATTAGATCCACAGTCTTGTCCTAAATCCCATAAATAATTCTAATTTAAATCTAATAATGTAAGATTGCAGCTTGTTACTTCTGAGGTATCAGAAAAACTTGCTGGTCATTTTTGTATTTAACCAGTCTACCTCTCTCTCTCTCTCTCTCTCTCTCTCTCTCTCTCTCTCTATATATATATATATATATATATATATATATATATATATATATATATATATATATATATATATATATGTATATATATATATATATATATATATATATATATATATATATATATATATATATATATATATATATATATATATTCGCTATATGAAACTTGCAAAATTTGCTTGGTGTTCCGAGAAAAATGCATCATCATCTTTACAGAATAAGACAAAACTTGACTTTATATTTTCGGTTTATCATGATGTTTAGTTAATTTAATTTATTCCATGACACTATTGTTAACAATCTTGGTTGGCCAGTCTTGTAGTTTACATTGACGTAAATTTTGTTTGAAGGTTTATCCCAAACTGTGTTCTGGTAAATCCAATTATCAGAACCAATAATTGTTTATTTTTATAGAGACTGAATAAATAAGAAGCACTAATTCAATCAAGTAGTAAACCGGTCTGATCAACTTTCACGTCATAGTTCAAAATTATTCGAAAAAAGTAAGTGGCCAAGATTCCCGTAGTGCTAAATGTACCAGTTAAAATTAAATTTTATCGCTGAAAATCTATGTCACTAAACTGAAGAGCGATGCATAGCCATATCTTCAGCAGCAATAGTAAAACATCCGATCAAAAATATTTAAACAAAATGGATTAACATATCATGTTTTATTTAAATGACTTTTATTTTTTTGACCCTTGCCAATAGTGATATCTTCCATAACTAATTGTCCAAATTTTATAAGCTTACAAATATTTGAGAAGTATCTAAAATCTCTCAGGTAAGGTACTGTACTGTCCCTTAATAATTAATTAATCCTTTTTAGTAAGAAGAGCATTTTGAAATAACACTATCTCTTATAGTCTCGTACATGTTGTCTTTTCTTTTAACTTTTAATTTTCCTCATTGTCTGATATAAGAACACTTATTAATGAAAAAAAAAAATAAAAATAAGTCGTTTTTTAGGAACTCTTTACCCATTCAGATACCTCATATGAATGACTCTGGACGTAGATGATGTCCAGACTGCACAATTTGCCATTTTTTTTTTAAGATTTATTATATTACTTTCAACAATTGGTACTTATTCCCATTGTACAATTATTGGTTTCATATATTAGTAATCAAGTCTTGGTAGATTTAAAAGTAGTAACATTTTTATTATCTGACTTGACGCCTTTTCTCGTGCTGTAGTTTTAAACAACGATAATAATCTCAGTGCTTCGTAGCAAAGTTCTTTCTAAAATTAACTCTCCCTCACTTCTTTCCTAGTCTCCTCATAATCATATTTTTCACCTTAATTTCCTGTGCTTGCCCATCCTAAATATTTATGTTTCTTTAATTTTGCCATATCTTCTTCATAACAAATGATTGAAACTGCAATCAACAGCTCATTTTTTTTATTTATGCTGAGGTGAAGTGCTTTATCAAAACGTACCATGTTTTTACAAAATATCCCGCAGAGGAATTTTTGAAAAATTTTTTTTCGGAGCAATGGCTGCAAACAATTTCCTGGAAGATTTTTATTTTTAATAAAATTATCCTGTGAGAATTAGATTCTGTTCATTCAAAGTGTATTAATTATTTTCCAGTTTTTTGTTTTCTGACAAATTGTTTCAGATTTATCAGCTGTTAAAGTTGGTATTACTGCAGGAATAACTTTTTCGTAAATTTATGCTGAAAAGTATTATAAACGATATATTGAAAATTATCCAGCAACTACAAAAATTATTTCTGTGATAAAGCTAAACTATCCTAATTTTCTTACAATTACAAAGTCTAACTTTGTAATGATTTATCCAAATAAATTATGTATTTAATATTATAGGGAGACAAATGGTTCACAATAAAGAGGATGATGTCATACACGCACTATGCGTGTCACTGTTAATTTGAAACATTAATAGGTGTGTTGTTAGAAACCATAGTTCCGGACTTTGTTTGTGAATAAACCATTATTTAGGGAATGGCCACACCCGAGGAACAATATTTGATAAAAATGTATAACGTTGAAAACTGATTTGTTATAAATAATTCTAAGATGAGATACATTAAATCTGACAATGTAATATACGAGTATATCGAAGTTTATCATACTAGAATTGAAAAAATTAATTACAGGTAAAATAAATGTATTTTAACATCCAATGGATATCTAATTTTGGGAGGCTTTTAAATACTATAAAAAAGAATTGGTGGCGATTTTAACATTCTCTTTCTCTTTAAAGCAACTTTTAATCCTAGTTTTTGAGAGTGCCTATACATCTGTTTGAAGATTTTTTAGATATAAAGCGTCTAGAAAATTGGCTTCAAAAAAGATTATTTTCGAATATGTAAAAACTTACACAATCCTAATGAACAAAGCTAACCAGATCTTATAAATAAATATATATATATATATATATATATATATATATATGTTTTTAGGTGGAGATGGTGAACTGTTAAGTCGTTGGAAAGACCTCGCTGACTACAGTTGGTCTTCCAATCCTATTTTCATTAGGAAACTCAAATGGTGGAACAATTTCACATTGGGCAGAACTCTTTTTTCTATTCGACACGCTCAAAAGGATCGCAGCCTAAGATTTTACAAGGCGACGCATTCTGAAAGAATGTGGAAAGAGGTTTCATCTTCTTTCTTGCAAAACCTACATTTTTCTCCCCAGGTCATTTTGAAGCTGACTACGTGGGAACTCAGTACATTCAAGGCTATTCTACATAACATATCTTCCTTGCGATAGCTTTTTCCTTACTGAACTCAATACATTTCCTAATAGTATAAATTTTTGCTTGGAGTGTTTCATTTTTGATCCATACACACTATTCTATTCCCTCTATAGTTTTAGAATCATCTGAATACTATTTAATGAAGATTTTGTTGAATTTCTCAACGGTATCTCGGTCACATTCACCTTCCGACTCAACCTTGTGTTAAAGTGTTTCACAAAGTTGAACTTTTTTCTTTTCATCTGGAGGCATGCTTCAGGTTGGCTGGTTTCTAGATAGGAGATCAGGTCTTCATTTAATGACTCTATCCTTCATTAATCTAGAGATGGTCTTCTCTCAAATATATGTAGAGGTGTGAGCTTTAGAGTTACTTCCATAGCTATGTTTGGATACAAGATTCATGAACTGAATAGCCTTTGAATTTTCGATTGATTCGCATGACTCGTCTTTTTTTTTCTCCAAATCACTATCCCTTCTACTATATGTCTCACTCTGTAGCTAGCATCCTTTTTTCCCATGAATTTTCTAGAGATCTACAAGGCTTTTGAAACCTCGTTAATTACTTCCCTTCCATTCTTATTCCAAAGAAGTGTATTATTTAGGGTAAGTCCTAGATATTTAACCTCTGACTTCTACTCAATCCTGTTCCCATCTGTTTAGTGCCTTTTAGGTTAAGCTTTCCTTTTTTTATAAGTGCCATTCAGGTGGTTTTGGTAAAGTTAACATTAAATACAATCAACTGATATCATTCTTTATTGTCATGAGGTCCTCTTTGAACAATGTTGCATGAAATATTCTCGGACTTGCCCTTTGCGATAACCCTGACAAGATATGCCTCGGTTAGTCATATCACAAATAAGTCGAGCTACAATTAATCTCCCCGTAACTGGAGGTGCTACACCTCCCTAAGGACGTCTCTACCATACAGACGACGATAGCACAGTGCTCTATCTTTATTTCTGCTCTCCTGGTGGAACGGAGTAGCGACATCCATTTTGAAATCGTTCTATCTACCCCCTGTTCAACTAGTACCTTTTCGGAAGTTTCATATGGGGTATTGCCTATATCCATAAAGTCACATATTATGGTTTCTTTATTTATTAAATATCCTGAATCTCATCTGAATTAGATTTGTCGTCTTGGTAAGCATGTTAAAGGGGGTGCAATGGCGTCTGTCCTAGGAATACTGTTTTGATATATTTATTATATGATTTTTCTATTGTTTTTTATAACACAAATAATGAAATAAATCCTTTACAATCATATTTCTACAAAATTTTCGATTTTTAGGTGAAGTATAAATATTTGTTTTCCCATAAATCTCACAGCGATAAAATTTTCTTTTCTTGTATATGTTCTATTTCAAACCAAATTATCTCCCTAAACTAATAATATTTAATGAAAATATCTTTTAATATCCATTCGTGCTTTTAAAATATTTAAAAAAGTAATTAATTTAAACCACAAAATAATTTGCATTTTCGAAGCCAGGACGCGAAATATTGTTTTGCGGTTTGGTAACGTTCAACCGATCCAAACAATTAATTCATTGGTAAATGGATATCGGGCATGAATGATTTATGGCTGAATTTGCGACTATTATGTTTGAATTATAATTTTAATACCCATGGCGTTGGAGCATTAACATTTACATTTTTGTGACAATACTGACGGCAGTGGTACAAGAGAAAATGTATATTATTAATTAAATATTTTCACATAAGCCAGCGATTTTCAACATGAGGGCTGCACCTCCTTAGGGACGCGCAGTGTAACAAAAGTGGAGGCGCATAATTTTACTACTTGTAGGGAATTATTGAACGTGTGATGGTGTATCAAGGCAAAAGAAAAAATAAAATTAATCTGACCTTTTAAAAGAAGTTAGGGGGGAGGGTTGAAATAAAATTTGTTATGAAAACTTCAATCGCAAATACCGAATGGATGAGAAACATTGCAGGGTTGGCTGAAACGAGACTTTCAATTTCAAAATTGTGCTGTGCACCAGTAAAACAAAATAACGGTAATTGTGTGTAGAATTAAGTAAAATTCTCGAAAAGGATTATTAATCTAAAAAAAATTAATCAGTCAAAAACAACAATTTTCTTCTTTGTACCTATGACCTTATGATAATTTATGATTCATTTTCAATATATGTCTTGTAAAAGTAGGGAAAATGGACGTAAATCATACTATAACCTGAGCAAAGAGTATTCTCCTTTAGAGAAAATGGCACGAGAAACGATTAAACAGAATTTTGTCATTAAACCAATATCTTTGATTATTGATCTATGCAAAAGCATCGTATAAATAGCTTTTACAGCAGCGCATCCAAAAAAAACTTGATTTTCAAATATAAAATAGGTCAAAAAGAAAGTTAGTCTCATAGTTTTCTTAATGGTACGAAAAAGACTCATAGAAGAGTATGAAGTACTTAAACAATTGTTGATAGAACTGACCAAACTGTCAAGAAAACGTAAACAGAATGTTTTCTGTACCTCTTTAGCATGACGCCCAAAAAAATATTGGTTTTGAATTCGCGAAAACGTTTTATATATATGAGGCATTCTATGAATAACTGATCCCCTAATAGAGATCTACAATAGCTGAAATGGAAGGCCTTGAGCTCTATTTTGCAAATATGAGTGGCAAAATTGATTTAATGTATATAATAGATTCAATATGACTGCCGAAACCATGTGACTTTTTTGCGCAAATATGACTATAAGGTCACCAAATAATTCTAATTGAGATCTATGAGGGCTCAAATTAAAGGTCTTTAATCCTACTTTCCAAACATGTGTAGCCCAACTAAATTTTCGCTACGGCTGATTCAATATGGCGGCTGAAACCAACCTTTTTTAATTCTTTTCAGAAATATGTTATAATACTTCCAGGTTATATAAATTGGATTCTTTACTACAAAAGATCTTTTCAATATGGAACCTTATTTTGCCTTTTTTTTTCAATCATTCTCTTGAACAGTTTGGACCAAAATTGTATTTTTCAAACATTGGGTACAAATAGTTGGTTGTAAAGTTATTTGCTTAAGTTTGCATCGGTTTATAATTTTTAAGAGCTCATGAATACTTTAGTTTTAAAGAATTTTTATCAGTTGAAAACCTTTTGATTAATAACTTTGGCCTATGCACTAGAAAAGCATGGTTTTTCATAACCTGAGGAACAGGTACAGCGCTGCTAAACCTTTTATTGAGGAAGCGGGTCGTATTTTTATTACCCTGCTCACTATACTAATAAGTTGTTATATAACATTCTTATACTCTACCCGGCGGAATCTACTACTGAACTGGTATCCGCTACCTAGCGACATCTGATGTCGTTCGATTGACGATATTTTTCAGTCTAATATCGAAGTCGGTAGGTGGCAGGTTGCAATATTTTATATTTCATATACCAGTTATTTCCTGCGAATGT
The DNA here is from genome assembly GCA_034092305.1 of Diaprepes abbreviatus. NCBI lineage: Eukaryota > Metazoa > Arthropoda > Insecta > Coleoptera > Curculionidae > Diaprepes > Diaprepes abbreviatus. The sequence goes on along the minus strand of JASJET010000089.1, from coordinate 968,913 downwards.
TACTCTCGGTCCGATACAGCTCCACTGACGAGACCATAAAGCAGCGCGTCCACTGGTTCGGCCCGGGTCAGACCGCTCGGCTCCGCGCAATCGGCCCGTTTTGGTTAACATGTAAATAAATGAGAGCCCGCTCACTGGTTCCGACCGGCCAGAATGCTTCCGCGCTTTCAGCATCGGCGTCTTCGACTATTCTCAAGAGGGCAAAAATTGCCGAAAGGTCTGAAAGCCTTCGACTATTTTAAAAATAGAAAGAGGTAGTATAATCTGTGGTATAGACGTAGTGTTTGTATTGTTATTATGTCGGACGAAGAATTGATAGAAGACGTGAGAGCATACAGAATATATAATAATAATAATAATAATATTCTCTATACATAGTTGTTGCCTAATAAACTTGAAGTAAATTGTCTAGGCGTTCACGTCACAGTCAAAAAACATTAGTTATGTCACAAAAATCTGTGATGTAAACGTTTCTCTGGTGGAATCGATTTTCGAAGGTTAGTGTTTTGTTTCCTGAGCAGCAACGTATTTAAAATTTCATAAAATTTTATGCTAGACATTCTAAAATATTTGAAAAACTTTTCATAGTCGGTCATCAACTCTGGAAGCAAATGATAAAATTCCCCGTGAACTTTTCTTTTAAGGTAAATATCATGAACCCAATATCTTCTCCGCTTTTCCTCCACTTCCGCTTCAACACAGGCTAGACCACCCACAACAATATCCTCCTCAGAGTCAGAAGAACTACTCATTTTATTCACTTTTCATCAAAAATAACAGCTCTAGAAACTCTAATGGTTAAATCAGTTTTAATCACTGTTTAGTCTGAATTGTGCGGAGCCAGTGAGCGGGGGCCATCGGCGTTATGACTGAAGCGGACGGAACGGACGAAGCCGAGCCGATTCAGTGGGCGCGCTGCTTAAGGTGGTTGAAACGCGTATGGAGAGAGGAACCAGAGTAGTATTTGCAGGAAATAAACAGTTTGTATACATTCTTTCCTTTTCTCTGCATGAAAGGAAAATACATATAATATAACAGAGTACTTTTGTTTTGTACATGTATACATAGTTACATAAAGGAAAAAAACAACAGCATGAAAATTTAATCTGAAAGCAATCTTGCATAAATTAATTTTCTTTTACCATTGTGCCACTGTACCAAGTTCCTAAATAATCGACATGATCAGTTATAAAAAAATTTATAGTCGATTGGATTAAAGTATTTATTAGGCAAGGTAAATATGCTTTCTGCATACTTACCGAATCATAATAATAAAATTAAGGCATTTGGTTACTAGAAAGGTCTACAATCGCTTCAAAAATATTTCTTTTCAAACGTAAATGGAAAATAATATATTTTTATGAGATGTATTTCGGTAAAATTTAATCAAATTTGTATTTTGTAGGTCCTTTATTAATACACGTATAAATTAATTTATTAATTCAGGGAATACATTTTCACCAATCATTTATATGTTACATATGAAAAATTATCATTCGCATAACGTAACAATTAAATTCCATGTTTATGCGGCCGAAACTAAACACGGAAATTTGTCTACAGAAACACAGAAAGCGAATCGGTCAAAATAACAAATAGCCACAATTAACCGGCGATACGTATATATTACGTCAAAAAACCATGCGTGATTTCCTTACAAGATTTTTACCGCCAAAGCCTCGCCACCCCGCTGCCCCCGTCTACACCCCTTTGTACCGTGCAAAGCTCAGGGCGAACCCACCTGATGGCTGTAACGGCCCTTTAGCATGCAAAGCCCGTCATCGGGCCATGCGAACCCAGTGCCGTACGAAAAATATCTTCAAAGTTAATTTGAATCAATTCTATCATAAGCTTAATTACATGATCAAACATTTTCATTTTATGACGAATTACATTCGTTTGAAGCAGTTGCTTTAACAGTAAACGTGATGTAGTAGACTATGGAGCAGATAATGTTCGGTCTTTATTTGAAAGATGAAGGTAAAAATGAAGATGAAGAAGAAAAATTCAAGTCAAAGATATAATTCAACGAACAGCCGGAATTAAACAGCAATGGACATGAAATATAGCCAGGTAGAAAGACGAATGGTAGATAAAGAGATACATTGGCGATCCGTGGAAGATGAAAAGAACAACAGGTAAACCGTAAAGAATATTTCGAGACGATGTTGAAAAAGTAGGCGAAAAACGACAGCCTCAGAAAGTTTACCACAGCCTGAGGTGGAAGAGATAGGGAATGGCAATTGTCCAGGAATGGACAAATAATGACTGGGAAAGAAAAAGGTGACATTCACTTGAATAGCATATGATGTGGGTTTCAAACTGGAATTTTAGTTTGTAAAAAAATATTGGAGCAGAGTTTTTCTGTAGTTGCTCAGCAGTTGAACATTGTTTATATAAAAATTTTCTTTTTATAAAAGAAACTACTGGTTTCAACCCTTTTTTCACTAAAAAGTAGAAATATTTTTCTTAATAACTTACTCGCTAGGTTCAAAAAGATACTAAAATAGTTTGTGCACAACTTAGAGGAAAAAAATCGTGTTTTTGTGATAAATATTACAACTTTAGTACAATATTCAACAAATTTTTGCTTTTAAAATTAATTATTTAAATGATGGATGTGTTAAGTAAACATAAAACTAATTAAAAATGTACAAGTTCTGATATTAACATCTCTTGTAAAACATAAACTTAAGTACTCACATACTAATGTTCGACGAATTATTGTCATGAGAAAACGGTCATTGATAAGACAAGACAACATGCAATTTCGATAGTACATATAACTTCAAATTAACTGTGAGGCAAATTAAATAATAAAAAAATAATAATCTCATTGTAGAGTAAAAAAAATAACATTTCACAAAACAGTTTTATTAGTTTTATAAAGGAAGTGGAAAAGTGAAAGGCTAGATATATTGTTTTCGTCCAAATTTAATAGTTTTATATTCAGGTAAATAAGTTTATGGCTAAATATAAAATTTTTTATTATGTTTTTTGGAATTGTTATAACAATAGTTATTTGTAAAGCTGATGAAATAAATGTTACACATAAAATAGAAGTTATGTAAATTGCATGTAAAATAGGTCTTTATTTGTAAAAAGTTTTAAATGAATTTAAAATCTAGTTTTCTCGGTACTATATCCCAGGCTATACTATACAATAAGTATAATAACTTTTTGTACTTTTACGATTTGGGTACTAAATTAGAGGCTATGAAATAATAGATCTTTTGAATTTAAAAAAGTATGTCACAGCATTTGTAACTGAACTGTAAAAAAAATTCACGTTAATTTTAAGGTAATGTAAAGTAAATTTCATAAATGGTTTATTAAATGCATTTAATGTCAATGCGTTAAACTTAATAATTTTTGCATTATATCTAATATAATTATATATAAAATTTGGTATGTTTTCTGTTACTTTATTGAAATTTAAGGTAACATTCAATCAAATTTAACGTTCAAAGCTTTGATTTTAAAGTACATGTAACTTATTCACGATTTACGGTTTAAAATCATTAAAATGAATTAATGAATGTACATTAAATTTAAGGTTATTTTTAACAGTGTGCACTGTTAAAAATAACCTTCAATTTAATGCAAATTTAATGTCCATCCTACATTAAATTTAAAGATTTTGTACCAAAAATCGTGAATAATTTAATTTACTTTGAATTTAAAGCAATTCACTCTGAAAGATCAGTTCGGTGTACATTAAAATTGATTAAATGGTATCTTAAATTTCAATAAAGTAATTGACAAAATATTTCAACTTCTTTACATTAAAATTAATTTACGTATACCCGAATACTAAAGGAATTTATATTAAAATTTAATATACATTGCATGAAATTCCGGGAGATGGCGCAATTTGTATTGAACTTTTGTTTAATATAAGTTGCTTAAAGGACTCAATTTTCTTATGGTAAGGTGTACATATCTGTCCCGTACTGACGGGAACCAATGAGTTCTAAAACCGACCTAGATGGCGAACATTAACTCTGGGAAAAATACCCACTTTTCCTGGTAGTTTCAGGATTTTTTGAACTCATTTCAATGTTGATGCATTAAATATGTGATAACATATCTCAAATTCAATGAACACTAACTGTATATTTAATGCACATAGTCACCTTAAAAAGTAATGAATAAACTTTAAATTTAATCTATTATTACATTCAATTTAATGGAATAAATTAATTTAGATTAATGAAAATTACTAAATTTAATACATTACATTAAATGCATTTAATATACGTTTGTGAGATTTGCTTCCAGCAAATTTACATTAAATTTAATGCATTTTTTTTACAATGTGTATCCGAGGTTTACAAATCTGACTTCTGTTTTATTTAGCCACGTTTTAAACGATATTGCAGGTTATCCTAAAAATACAGAAATATAATGTATTAAGATTATTTCATACATTCTTGTTTCAAAATGTTTCAACCCACTTAATTTTGTCATTGTCATTGCTAAGCTGTTTTACTATTTCTATCAAACTATTCTACACCAAAAACCTTTCCCAAGAAAAGGTTTATCCATTGGTGAAGACTAGAACAAAATTTAAAAGTATAGAGACGTTTTATCTTTACGTTTCACAACAATACTAAATTTTTAGTTGAATTTTTTATGTACGCCAATGAACCCGCAATGGTGGCTAGCACGGTGCCGATGCCGCGCCATGCGAACATTCGGCCACACAACCTAAAATGTAATCTTATTATCTTAATTCTACCTTTGTAAAGTTATTATTTTAAATTAGGCTTGCTTTGTTTCCTTTCGCCCAACATTAAATTCACTGCTTCGTTGCTTGTTTGGTGGCACAGTTTGATCGATAGATAAATGCAGTTTCGGATACGGAAACACAAAAACAAAATGACGAAAAAAGGATGCTATTAGTTAATGTCAATATTTAGACAGAGTTAATGCATTATTTACAAACAAATCAACTTACGTTTTTTATATAGTACTCCGTAACAAAGAGTGTGAATTCATATCACAACCTACCTAGCCTGAAAAATTTCAGTAGGCTTTCAGCAAGCTTTCAAGACACTTTTGAAACCTTACAAAAAGCTTTCGTGGAAGTCTGAGAATTACCTAATATCCGTAACAAAGACTAACGGAAATGTATATATATATATATATATATATATATATATATATATATATATATATATATAGATAGATAGATAGATAGATAGATTGGTTGGTTGAAAAGTTTTGATAGCGAAAATAAAGCGAAAATAAAAGAAAGTGTATTTTTTAATGAAATTAGCTTTTTATTCAATATAATCTCGCTCAACTCCAACACACTTATTCCAACGATCCTTCAATAATTTTATACCATTTTCGTAATGATTTTTCGGAAGCTCTGCAAAATAATGTTTCACGGCTGTAATAGCTTCTTCATTCGACGAAAAACGCTTTCCACGAAGAAATTATTTGAAATTCCTGAAGAGATAGTAGTCGGAGGGAGCGAAATCTGGTGAATACGGTGGGTGTTCAAGCAATTCGTACTTTAATTTTTTCAAATTAGCCATCTTCAAACCACTTGCGTTGAGGAGTGCATTGTCTTGATGAAAAATGATTTTTTTGTCCTGTAAGCCGGGTCTCTTTTCACGAACCTTTTTATACAACTGTTCCAAAAGTACTCAGAGTTATTTGTTTTACCTTTTTCGAGATAATCAATCAACAAAATCCCTTTTGAATCTCAAAAAACTGAAACCTTTTTTGCCGATCGTTCTGACTTGACCTGTTTTGAAGCTGAACAACCAGCTTCAATCCACTGTAAAAGTTCTTATTTCAGTTTAGGATCATGATCGTAAATCCAAGTCTCATCCACAGTTACAAAACGACGCACAAAATTGGTTTTATTCTGCTTAAAACGCTCCAAAATATGCTGACAAATTTGTTTTCGATTCAGTGTTTGTTGAATTGTTAACAAATACTTCTATACGTAATTCTTCGTGTAAAATATAGAGTACTCGTTCGTCCGAGATGCCTATGGTATCAGCAATTTCACGCTTAGTCGCACTTGGATCTTTACAAACAATATCATAGACTAACCCAATGATTTCTGGTGTTGTTGCACTTTTTGGACGTCCACTACGTGGTTCATCGTCAACACTTGTACGACCACGTTTAAACTTTAAAATCCATCGATGCACAGCTGGAACTGAAGGAGCAGATTTCTCTAATACTTTCACCATTTTTATATGAATTTCTGTTGCTGATAAACCTTCCAAAACAAAGAATTTTATCTCTGCACGATATTCGGTTTTATCCGTTGTATAAAAATTCATTGACACGTCAACTTCAAATGGCTTATAAACAAAGAATGAATTAACAGATACAAATAAACTTTTGTGTGTGTTCATATAGAAGATGAAATATTAAAATGGCGTATAAATTTTGATTCCTGTACTGGTTAATAGGTGTCGCTTTCAAAACTTTTCAACTAACCGTATATATATATATATATATATATATATATATATATATATATATATATATATATATATATATATATATATATATATATATATATATATATCCAACTCCAAGACAATGGAGAAGCTCCGGGTTCGAAAAATGACGTCAGCGCTGTTTCCTCCTAACATGAGGCTCATCACGCCATTACGTTCGGTACAAACCATCATTTCGCCTGTACCCTACAAACAGATTCTAAAATTAAAAAATAGTAAACACAGTGGCGACATAACACAAGAGCAATCCAAATTAACAATGTTGTATAAAACCTCCAAGTCATGGCGCGACGGTAAATTAAAAAAATATATATATATAAGTTTTCGTACGTGTAATTTTAAAATGAAGTAGAAAATTTTCGGTTATGCAGACAAAAGATTGTTGATAAACATTACTTCAATAGGCTCTCAAGAAATATATACTATATTAGAGAGACTTACACGAAAATTTCACAAATTTTTAATAAAAGCTTCTATTCTGTTTTGCAGCAAAGTGTCCGTCAAGACTTTAAGAAAAATTACAGAAAGATTTCTTGAATAATCGATTTGAAATGACGGAAACTTTCGTTGAAATTTTACTGCAAAGTTGCAGTAAACCTCAAAGTTTGCTTACTTAATAGATTGCAATTTTTTTTCTTTAAAAATTGTATGTTACCTTCCAGAAACTTCCAAGAAGGCTTCACAAAATTTTCTGAAAATATGGAAATACATCCTAGATGTTAGCTTCCATAAGGTTTACAGTAAGGAAAATATATAAGAGACTTATACATTGCTTTCATGAATTCTTAATAGAAGCTTACATTCGAGTTTGTAGAAAGTTTTCTTGGAAGTATCAGTTTATAATACCTGATTTTTTTTTTGAAATCTTACTGGAGAGTTACCGGGAGCTTCTCAGTTTGCTTAATTGTTAGATTATGTTCTTTTCTAAGAAGATTGCATGTTATCTGTCAGAAAAGTGCAAAAATGTTTCACGACACTTTTCAAAAATAAGAAGATATATATTAGCTTCCATAAAGTTTGCATTATGTTCTCAAAGAAAATATATAAGAGGCTTATATCATGATTTCATAAATTCTTAATGAAATATTTCATTCAAGTTTGCAGCAAATTACCCATAAAGGTTCTAAGAACGTTGCTGGATGATTACCGAAAGCTTTCTTGAAAATATCAACATTGAATAACAACTCTTCTCTTGAAATCCTACTGAAAAGTTACGCTAAGTTTGTTTACTTGATAAATAACAATTTCCTTTCTTGGAAGACTGCGCGTTATTTTCCAGAAACTTGCAGGAAGGTTCAACGTTAATCTTCCAGGTAACATTTTTTATGTTTATCGAAATCATTCGTGAAAAATCATTGGGACTCCTTAAAAAAATTATTCCTAAGTTTCCTGGAAAGTTCTTGGAAGGTTACTTAGTAAGTTCACATGAAGTGTTTATCGGGAAGCTTTCATACTATGCGTGGAAGCTTTCGTGCTATGTGGGATATGTATCTCGGTGTGTAATCTACTATTACCATCACCATTAAACTTCTTGTTGTTCAGGAGAGGTTTCGATAAAGGTTTTTCCAAATTCTCCCTATCGTCTCTTATTTAAAGCTGCCCTTTTCCAGATCAAACCAGCATGCCGCTTTAAATCGTAAATCCTATGCATTGGCGATCTTCCTCCATTCATGTGCCCATAATAGGACCATTGTCTTTGTATTTCGTGATTCCATCTGGCGTTCTGATGTCTTTTATTGTGGCCTGCCCATTTTCATTTTAGTTTGGTTGCTTGGTACATGACGTTAATCGCCTCTGTTCCGGCCTTAATTCATTCATTTCTCTTCCGATCTCCAAAACTGACGAGTGTCAACCCCATAAGTTAGTACGGGTAGAATGCAGCTATTAAATCTAAGATTTTGGGGAATCTCACACCTTGACTACCGTTCCCTTAATTAATTCTGGCACTATCCTGTTTTTACTAATATACTACACCTTAAAAGTAGAAGAGCTTTGCCTTTATTTAGCAAAAAAAAAATTAAAAATCATGCATAATTCACTATTTTTGAATCATTTTAAAGCATTTTTTACTAGTTTGTTTCTTATTATTTAATTTATTTATTTATTTAAAAAAAAACGCCTTAATCTAAAATTTTGCATTCATTAAAAAGGAGGTTATATCTATTTGTTGTTTTACTTTACTTCGCTGTAAAGTATGAGCTACTTTTTTTCTATTATATACATAGTTTAAAAAATATATATATTTCCCATAGATTGCCTCGCATCCTGTAAAAATAACACGTGTGTGCGTGTGAATGAACGAGATAGATGAGTGATTTAGGATGACCTGTGTTTCAGAGCATATGGTAAATCTTTTGAAGTGGAGCCAAACAACTTATTTTTATGTATAGACAATTGGTCTTGGTACATGTATGCTTCAAAAAATTTTAGGTTAGTTACTAGAAATTTTTACTTTTACGTGCGTTAAATTTTTCTGCAACAGCAAAACATCAAAAATGAAAAAGATGTGTGCCAACATTTTTAACCACATACAGGATACGTTTGCAACGCGGAAAATATCCGATCGGCTTTAACCGATTCGATTCAGTTAATGCTTGAAATTAAATTGTACATGGTATGTTTGAGTTTTGAATCGAGTGTTTCGATATAAATTAATAAATATAAGATCTCGAGGCCAATACCATGTTGAGTTATATATACTATATAATAAAATAAAAACAATTCATACATTAAATGACTATTTAACCACTTTTGTGAAAGCGCAAAGATGTTTTTGATATCTTGACAAGTAATGGTTGCATAATCAGATTGGTGTAAGTACCGGGTCACTCGGGTATATTGTTTAGTAAAGGTCGGGTCAGCAGTTGAACTAAACGAACTTCAACCAATTATACCTGTTCTAACTACGGTCAAAAATTAAAAACTAAGACTAATGTTGGCAAGCAGATTAATTGAAGACTGGAGGGTTTCAGAACGAAGCCTCTTATTTGCTCATTCAAGAATTGTTTAACTAAAAATTTTTTACACGCAGATATTTAAAGTGAGAATCAGTGAACGGATCGACGACATAGGCCACGTGAATTGATAATCCACGTATGATTATATCAGGATAATTGGAAATTATCTTTCCTACATGCGTGTTCTTAACATTAGTTTCTCGTAAAAAAATTATCCAAATTTTTGACAAGATGTAAATGTTGGTATCATCTACAAATAGTTGACAACTGAGGATCTCGAATAAAAGTGGAGAGAATTTCTGTTATCAGAAAAGCTACGTATGTGATCTTTTACATTTTGCGCGATCCTGTTGTAGATTTCAAACTGCCGTAGTAATGATAATAATCAGTTTGATTTGCATATGCTTCAATTACTGAGATTCGAGCATATGAACGATAGATATCTCTAATCAATTATGCGTACCTTATATAAACTACAGTTATTATAGCTGGAGCGATATTATCAGTTATAAAAATATTTCAAATAAAAATATTACAAACATATCGCCGCTTCTAGTTTTGAATACCATTCCCATATGTTTTTTATGGATAAAACTTAACAGCCAGATTCACTAAGAAGGTTTAAGACTTAAACATCTTGTTGCCATGAAAAATAGATTGTTTTTCTTATGATATTGTCATAATTTACAATACATATGTCAAAAAATAAATGCTTATATAGGTCTATTAACGATAATAACCTAGCGATAAAGCCTTGATATATGTAAAAGAAATAGTTGTATTCCGAAAATAAATAAAATTCTCCATTTTTGCCGTACAGTAATAAAAGAAAATTATTTTTTTATGCTTGTATTTTAAAGGTTTAAAACTTGCTCTTGTCAGTTTAAACACTATGCTGTCAATTTAGAATGATTTTAAGGTTAGAAAATGTTAGTCAAATCGCCGTTAGATTTTAATCTCCTCTTGTCGACTCCTTCTGAATTCTTCCAGATATGCTGGGGTGTCAAGTGGGTTGAAATCCCTGAGGGCTCTGAATGAGATTGTCATTTGCTATATTTCCCACAGACTTCCGAATAGTTCGAGTGACCATAAGTGGTGCTGTCTTTCTCGCTAAGGTATAATCCCTTGATATTATGATCCTTTGGTTCATTTTTAATTGTATGCGTATTTGTACTTACAGCTATTTGAATTTGGGCATCTTCTCACTACGCTTATCTACTAGATTACTATTGTTAGGGATGGAGCTTTAATTGGTGTTGCAGTATGATACTTTTGTGCCTACAAAGTTTTCACTTCCCAACTTGGTGGATCGTTTTATATTATGAAGATTTACAAGCCAAACGGCGTTGCACTCCCTCCAGGACTTATTCACTCATACCAGGTATACAAAGACACCAAAAGTATGAAGCTCTGTGGGGACCCTTTCCATATTATCTGGTCCTAGGTGGCGTGGTCTTCTGCACTTCCTACTAACTTTCGGACGGTTCGCTTGGTTGCAAGGAGAACTACCTTCTGCATCGGTTTCCACACTAAGGCCCAGTCCCTTGATGTTCTGCAGAAAGTTCTTTAGTATCACTGCAATTGTTGATAGTATTATGGGAATCGTGTGGACGCTGTGCATTGCCCACTGTCTGCGGATTTGCACCTCCAGATCTCTGTATTGGACGATCTTCTTATTATATTTTGGTCTTAGGTTGTTTTTATTAGGTATAGCAATGTCAATCAGTGTAGACCGCCTAGAAATTTTATCTATTAGTATAATATCTGACATATTATGAGCCACTGTTTGACCGGTTTGAACCGTTCGGTCCCAATATAACTTGAACTCGTTGTTTTCAAGAATAGACCCTGGATTCTATTTGAAGTAAGACACTTTTTGTACCTGCAATAGTTTTAAGGTATCTGCTAACTCCTGGTGAAGTATCTTAGCAACTGAATCATGTCTTTCCTAATACTTAAGGGATCTCTGATAATAAACTTCCGATAGTTCTTCGTCGGAATAACCTGGTCTTGGATAGCTAACAAGAAGCCCTCCGTTTCCGAAAATATCTGTCCTGAAATCCACGACTAGTTCTACGCTGAGATGTCGACATTGTTCTGGATGACCTCATTTAGATGCCGTCCATGAAGTGGTCTGTTCGGTGGTGAGAAGCAATACCCCGTTCCCTCAGCAGTAGCGACGTTCAATCGTCTGCCTCGCATATTGCTGGATATAGTGTGGAAGAGTCCGCTTACATGTGGAAATAAGAACGTAAGTTTATTATTTTTTGATCGTGCTCCTTACCAATATCGACCAATCCTCTTCCTCCTTGGCATCTTGGTAGCATTGTACGCTCAATAGCACTCCGAGGGTGGTGTATATGTGCTTTTGTTAAGAGTGTTTTTATTTTCCTTTGCAGGTTTTCGATGTCCGTCCTGCTCCATTTTACAATTCGAAAAGAGTAGCTAAGCGCAGAGCATGCGCACTTATTATTATTCTTATTTAATCGGCTTTCGAACTTCTTGCAGCGAATATTCACTCATCCCAGATACCAGGGTTATTTTTATATTAATAGGCCGTAGGTGATGTTGTGATCTGCTGCATTCCTCAAAACTTTTGAGTGCTGCACGAATACTCAATAAGATCTCGTCTTCTGATATTATGTAGATGATTCCTTGTTTCCCCCTATCAGCATATTACTCTCAGTAGTATACATACCTATGGACCACAACAATTTTGAAAGGATTCGTCAGTTTAAATATTTGGGAGCTACGATCACCTCTGACAACAACATTACACAAGAAATTAACAACAGAATACAAGGAGGCAACCGCTGCTGACATGGGCTGCAAAAGATAATGAAATCGAAAAATATATCCCGCCGCACGAAAATAAGAATATATAAAGTAGTTATAAGACCGGTAACGACACATGCATGTGAAACATGGACGTTGACAAAACAAAATGAGAATAGACTGAAAATCGCAGAAAGAAGAATGCTTAGAGGGATATACGGACCGGTCAGGGACAACACCACACAGCAATATAGAACGAGAACAAACAAGGAATTGGAGGAACTATACAACCAGCCAGATATAGTGAAAATAATAAAAGCAGAAAGATTAAGATGGGCCGGCCATGTTATGAGACAAGATCAACATATCGTCAAGTTGGTATGGGAAGAGAACCCAGAAGGAAAGCGGTCGCTAAGAAGACCAAGGATGAGGTGGAGAGATAACGTTGAAGCAGACTTACAAACCCTAAATGTTGAACGCGCGGAGGAATTGATGATGGATCGCAGCAAGTGGAGGCAGATTGTGAAGTCAGCAAAGACCCACCCCGGGTTGTAATGCTAGAGAGAAAGAAAGTATACATACGGTATAATAAGTTATGGTTGGAGCTACCTTCTTACTGCAACCCAAGGTACGTATTATGAGCCTTGTTATAGTGCGTCTATATAAAAATGTTTGTTTACTACATTAGACTCAGTAGGCATTTTATATTTTATATATTTATACTAACTGTCTCATAAAAGTTGCCTTTCAAAGTAAGGTAGTGATGCGGATTCGGACAAGCAGTTCATCCTGGTATGCTTCCCTAAGATGCAGTGCCCGATTATCGCTCTCGATCCAAGCCTTATTTATTTTCCGAATCAACGTCTTAGGTTGAAGGTAGCATTAATTTGCCGTTGTTTTAGAATGCTAGTCCAGTAGGGCTGGTGTTGCTGTTTGGTCCTTTCAGTAATACACTCCTGAGGTAATCGACGTTTCGAAGATAGGTTCGGAACTCACAAACGCAAGTGATCAAAAATTTATGATGCTATTTGATACCAAAAAAATGCTCTACTAACCTAAAGGTGTAGTTGTGTTATGTTTAAATTAATAACAATTTTTAAAAAATACACTTTGTTTTTAAGTTATTAAAATAATACCACATATTTATTTTAGAAGTAAGTTATGTCAATATACAATATGTGCTAATACCTAAAATCAGTTCTTAGTATCAACATACATTTTTTTTAAAGGCAATTAACATGTCCTTAAACAGGATTTAGATTTACGATAAAAAATTTTATTTTTACTTTTTTTTTCATTTAAAAAACAGAGGTCGCCCTCAGTTAATAATTATAATATAAATTTTTATGCTAATCCGTTTTACTTTTATTTACGCAATAACAATAGAAATATGACCTTTAAATATGATTCTAAATGACCTTAACATCATGGATTATACAATTTGCATTTGTTTAAATTTCAAAAGCATGTTACAGTTCTTTTTTAAAATATAAATAGTTTCTATTAACAAACTCGTTTGCAATGAAAACTGGGCAAAATCATATTGGGCAAATATTAAATTACGATGTAGGTGTTATGATTAATGCCAAAATATGTAATTATGGAAAAGTCAATAATAAAAAGTTATATTGTTTTATCTATTGTTGAGAATATAAAGAGAATAAAATTACGATTTCTGTCTTGTAAAATTAAAATTTATTTTGACATTTAAAATGACCGCAATTTTTTAATATTATGCATATAACTAAGGATGATAATGCATTTTTGATATTTTCTTCTAGTTTTTATTTTTTTCGTATTTAAGGTCTTCAAAAAAAAAGCTATATGAAGTAAACTCACTTCTACTGCAATCGAAATTAAATATTAGATGATCTAAAATCTAGGTGTGGATACAGGAGCATGATTCGAATGCATGCAATATATATTATATATGGGGTCATCTTTGAAATCTTGAGTCGGGACTGGGCCATAGACTCCTTTGCTTTAATAGTGAACTTATAATTGGCTTGAAAAAGGCTTTTAAGCCAGTAAATAAAAAGATGAAATGACCACAACTACCGGTCCTGTATCCAATCTCGCAGAAATTTGTAAGGCTGTCTGTGTGTCCTGGTGAGGCTGTGTGATTGTCGTATGAGCGGGTTGGTTGAGGTTCTGGCTCTGTCAATATACTGTGTGAGGCTATTTTGTATAAAGACATCGAAAGTGTCGCAATTCAGGTCCCTATGTATTATAGTGTTTCGAACAAAGTATGGGGCTCCGCAAAGTATTCGAAGCACCTTGTTTTGGAATCTCTCTAGCCTTCTGAATCTTATTCTGCCTGTGGCGAACCAATTTGAAACATCAAAGGACAGAATAGATCTTATAAATAGCTTGAAAATTAGCAATTTGTTATTCCAGTTAAGTTTGCTATTTTTATTTAATAATGGGTAAAGAGAAACCAAAGCAAGTTTTGCCTTCGAAATGATAGCATCTGTATTCAAGGTCCAGTTAAGTCTTCGGTCAAAGACTAGTCCCAAGTATTTCGCATTCGTACGCCAAGGAATGCGAATATTTAAGATGGATAACTAATCTTCAGATGTCGGAGTTCTAGATTTAGAAAACATAACTGCCTGAGTTTTCTCAGGGTTCAACTTAATCTTCCAATCGGTCATCCATCTCTCAAGCTTATTAATATGGTACTGTAATCTTAATATAATTAGACGAAAAAAGCCTGCAAAAGTAGTGTCATTAGCAAACAGGTACAACTTACTTCGGTCGTCAACCAGAATGTCGGCCGTATATAAGCTAAATAATGTTGGAGAGAGTGGCGAACCTTGAGGTACACCAGCTCTAACCTGTTTGAATTCGGAAGTTGCACCGTCTAATGATACTGCAAATGTTCTGTTTTCCAAAAAGCTTGAAACTAGTCTGACCAGGTAACTCGGAATTCCCAGTCGAATTAGCTTGACAATCAAACCATTATGCCATACTTTAGCAATATATACTATGGGTTACTATAAAAATAGAAAAAATGTAATTTAGACTTAATGATATTTATTCGGAAAAATAATTTGTCAGAAGCTTGCTTCTGAACTGTAACAAGTAATAGAGTACTGTATATAGCACTATATTGAGAGCGGAAATAAATTATCAGCAACTGTTAATCAAAATATTTCAAAAATGAAATTTTTCATAATAGCTTATTCAGAATAGTTTTCTTTCGACAGAATCCGTCACTAGAATCATTAAATCGGATCTGATATCGACATGAGTATGTAAAATGTAGAAATAAACGTAGTACACTTTATTAACTATTTCTTATTTATTATAAACTGAAAAATTGTTTTTTTTAGTGTTTCTTTTCTTCTCATCTTAATGTTGACAGAAACCAAAGTAGATAGTGTTTCAGTGGCAATGCTGAAAACGGGTTGCTTTTATTCCTATAATCCTTTTTTAAACTTATATTTTATGCTGCAAAGAATCTTCTTTATCACTTTAAGTAACCGCACTTGAAAGTCATCTTCTACGTCATTTGAACATCTGTTTCCGAATATGAGTAACGCATTTTAAAACTGCACTAACATTGGAAATAGTATCAAGCTATCGTTTTTATATTAAAAACAAGGGTACAGCATTTCTGTCTATTATAGAAGTATTTTAATGTTGAGTATAAGAACAACAAATGTAATTTGTTTGTTGATTTTGCATAATTATTGTATTTTCGGTTAACTGGAATAGGGGATGGAACTTATAAACCCTCTAAATCATTGATTTGGAATTTTTTTAAAATTTAATATTTCATTTGACCTCAACTTTTATGAAACTATAGGTAGGTAGATAATTCTTTAGACACCGGAATAATTTTGTTCTTTTACTTTTCAACCTTTTCTGACCCTACTGGAAAAAAAAAATATTAGCAGTTTAAGGTTATTTTCGGTCACTAAACACTTACAGAAATAACTTTGTAGGTAACACTTAGTTGGATAATTTTCATTTCACGTGCTTAAAATATAATTTATTATGCAAATATAAAATTTCGTAAAGGTGCTACAACAACCCATTCAAATCTATGTCGTTAAGGATTAATTAATTTTTTAAAATAAGACACTGTTGTCTCTTTCACTGTTATTATATTCAAAATTGTTAACATCAATACTTAAAAACAAGCAACTGTAAAACATCTGTTAAAGAAATATAGTATCAATTATGGTTGTTTTAGATTCTGTAACAGAAACGAATTAATTTCCGACATGTCTTGTAGCTATTTATGTCAAATACGAAAACAATAAATCATGTCAAATTTTGGAAACAGACCAAATTTAAAAGTAAAGCAGCCATTTTTCTTCATGCATTCCGCGTAACACGCAAAGAGACAAAAGTGTGGCAAGTGTATTTTATTAAATTCGTTGACAAGATAATGCATCTGCAGTTTTCCCAAGTAATACATCAAAACCGCCCGCTACGATATGACAAACGGA
This sequence comes from Diaprepes abbreviatus, assembly GCA_034092305.1. NCBI lineage: Eukaryota > Metazoa > Arthropoda > Insecta > Coleoptera > Curculionidae > Diaprepes > Diaprepes abbreviatus. The sequence continues at coordinate 952,233 of JASJET010000089.1, read as the reverse complement.
CATATTTCATCTTTTAATGTGGTACGTATACGTAACACAAAATAAAAAAAGAACAAACAATAGGGTGCTCTTCATATATTACATTTTCTGCTAATGCTGCTGCCGTGCTACTGCTGGCTGAACCAACAAACTACAGCAAACATAAAAGGCTCATATAACACAAAAATGTCGTTGTAGCGAAAACTGAAATTGATAAATTGGACTGACCACGTTGGGAGACCCTAGCCACTGGTTAGGGTAAAACCATACATGGTTTTGAAAGTGAAAATTAATTTTTTGTTACAGGATTGCAGGCTATACCAAACACAAACATTACGTTAAATTAAATAAAATAATGTGATGACTACAAAGAATGACTATTAGATGATATTACTAAATTTTTAGAACTCTATTATTACCGACTCGCATACTAGGCATTATAGCTTTAGTTCATTATATATATATATATATATATATATATATATATATATATATATATATATATATATATATATATATATTTATTTATTTATTCTAAAAAGAGCAATGAAAAGCGGTGCTAATAAATTATGGAGACCAAATTAGAAAATAGAATGAAAAATATAAGGAAGAAGATATGAAACAAAAAAGAAACACTAAAAATCAACCCAAGAATCGAAACGCTAAAAAACTTCGCCATTAGATAATTATCACGCATTGTTGCCAAACGTTTTCTAATTGAATTGCATACGTTATATACTTTTAGGCATTGCCTACTAAAATTAATTTTCAAATAAAGGATAAAATAATTTTTCAAAAGGCATCTACGCAGATAAAATGTCTGCGATGTCTCAAAGAGGTACATCAGGCAGACCTTTGTCAATTACTGAATAAGAATAAAATAATTTTCCTTCATAAATTAACCACTTTTCAAAGTCTTGCAGTTTCCAATCTCGCTTTAGTACTTTCGCTATTGAATCGTCATGAAAACTAAACAATGGTGGCTTATGCTTGAGCTCCGCTTAGGTTCAGAAACTGTGGTAAATTGGAAAAACTATTGCAGATATGTGTGCTCGGTGTGCCTAAGTGGCAGTTCTGAGAAAGTAAGATGGGGAAGCAGTAATAATAGAAATTGATGAGTAAACTTACCAGAACTAAACAGGGGATATGCAAAAAATACATATAGAGAACGAGGCCTTGAAGACTATTTATCTCAGTTGCCTAGAACATCTTGGAGGAATTGGAACGGGGGTCTTTGGGAAAGCGCGGTAAAGAGGTGTCCATTACTCCCCATGTAGACAGATTACATGATCAAGCTTTTAAAACCAACCTCTTCCAGGAGATATTTCTGCCAAGCAGAGAGGATTGGGAGGGAGAGCAAAATTTTCCGAAAAATGGATCCTGGTGAATCTCAACAAGATGAAAGGGCTGGAGCCGGAGTATTCGGCAAGAGTACAGGAGTCAGAGAGTGTAATCGGCAGAGCACAGGAGTCAGACAGTACTACCCTCTCCGACAACATGCGACAATCTTCACAGCGGAAATGTATGCTATTCTGCAGTGTGCCCATTTCTGTGAGAGGGATATAGACAGGAATAGGATAATAAATATATATTCAGACAGTAAAGCTGCGATATTAGCACTGAAGTCCAGTGTTATAACGTCGCAACTGGAGTTTGAGTACAACGACGGACTGAATGGTATGACAAGGAACGACTGCAGAGTCAGACTCGTATGGGTCCCAGGTCACTCGGGCATACGCGGGAATGAGGAAGCAGACAGTCTGACAAAGTTGGGTTCGACAACTGGACCGTCTGGACACCAACCAATACTACCTGTCCCAATTGCTATTGGCAAAAGGGAATTCAAATGGTTGTTCGAAAGCAAATTTATTGAATCGTGGACGGGAACTCCTGGAATGAGGTGTGCTAAGAATCATACCTGTATAACTGGGCTTAGCGCACGGCGTACTAAGGAGCTTCTCTCCTTGGGCAGGAAAGAGCTGCGAATTGTGGTGGGATTGTTGACAGGACATTGTCACCTCAGGGACCATCTTCATAGAATCGGTATCGAAGACGACCAGAGGTGCAGATGGTGTTTGGAAGAGGATGAAACTGTTGACCATGTCCTCAGAGGTCGCCCAGCACTGAACGGATTGAGACAGATATATTTCGGAGATACAATTTTGTTACCGGAAGCAGTTAGGCATGTTCAACTAACGAGCCTGCTTGGATTCGCAAAGGCGATCGGCCTCGATAGACCTGCAGCTATGGTGGCATCGATGATCTAGTATCACCACCCCTTTTTAATTCATACATTCATTCATTCGATTTTCCTACTATTCCGAATAATTACCGAAGCGTTTATTACATATAAAATAAATACCACAAAATTGTATTAGCCATTACTTTTATTAAAAGTTTATCTTTTAGAAAAATATTGCAATGTTGCTTTATTTTGTCGCATTACTATTCTGTATTTGAAAGTTTACGTTTATATTAGATCATTTATTTTGACTGTTGGAAATAGTGGTGGTGGTAGGTAATTGTAGCCTACTATATGTTGTAAAACAGAATGTATTTAAATGCCATATAATTCATATCGTAGGTTAGCAAATCGGGATTTATACATCTTTGAACGTGTTACTATAATCTGAATGTGTACTAAATAGGTTGTTCAGCATTTTGACAAATAATTGAATTATTTTTAAAATGTTAACACCAAAGACGTACTAAATGTAAAAATGTTTCTGCAGCTGAAACTAAAATTGATAAATTAGCCGGTGCAATTTGGGCGGCTCAGCGGTTACGGCCAAATACGATGAAAATTCGCGAACCGCCGCGAGCCACCAAATTACAACGTCCCCGACAATAATTTTAACTTTTATTATAAACACGAGAACATTCATTTTTCCCTCTGCAAAACTCACGATCTTTCAATTACGGTGTTTACTGTCTCTTTATTGCGTTGCATGAGAGCAGGTGGTCGCAATTCACAGGATGAAAAATGAGGCTTTAATGAAGAAAATACAACGATAATTTCGAAAACACATTTTAAAAGAATATTATACAGCAGCTAATTTGAAAATTAGAAGAATTTTTATTCATAATTTAAAAATGTTCTTATAGTATATAAGGCTTCATAATACAGGGTGTCTCAAAAGAAAGTTCACATTTAAAAAATCGATTTAAAAAAAAGTCAGGACTTTATTGAAAAAATGTTTATTACATATTAAAATACATTGTTTGGGAATTTATTTTTTAAAAATGATATCGTCCAAATGTAATCCGTTGCGCTCACGGCATTCATTTAATCGAGCACTAAAATTGCCCATGACGGCTCGGCAAGTATTCTCCGTGATGTCTGCCATTTCGTTGCGGATATTTTCTTTTAATTGTGCCAGGGAAGTCGGTTTGTTGGCGTAAACTTTTAATTTGGCATAACCCCATAGGAAAGAGTCCATAGGTGATAAATCAGTACTGCGTGGAGGCCAACTTATGTCACCTTTCTTTGAGATCAATTTGCCAGGAAAAATTTCACGCACTCGTGGCAGAGACATGTTGGACGTGTGTGAAGTTGCTCCGTCTTGCTGGAACCATGTTCTTTGGTTATAGCCAGGAAATTTTGCAGTTCAGGCACGAAGAAGTCGTCTAACATCTCCACATACCGCTCTGAAGTCACTGTTACTGTGCATTCCCTTTCATCTTCAAAAAAGTACGGGCCGCTAATTCCTCGCGCCGACATCGCAGCCCATACAGTCACTTTCGGCGAATGTAGAGGTTTCTGATGTTTGTGTTTTGGATTGTTTGCACTCCAATAGCAGCAATTTTGCTTGTTTACATGACCATTAAGATGAAAATGGGCTTCATCCGAAAAGAAGATGTTGGTAAACGTTGAAAAGCGTTCAATCATCTGGTTTACGAAGTCAAGCCTCTGACCAGTATCCTGAGGCTTCAATTCTTGCACCAACTGAATTTTATAAGGGTTCAGCTTTAAATCTTTGTGTAAAATGCGGAATAATGATGACCTATACACATTTAAAGCAACAGCACGCTTACGAATCGAAACGTTTGGGTCGTCACGAACAGACTGAGTAACACTCTCTACGTTTTCGACCGTTCTCGAAGACCTCGGACGCCCAGATTTTGGTTTATCTAGTGTTGAACTGGTCTCTTCAAACTTCTGGACCCATTTTCCAATAAGCTGAGCGCTTGGCGCATCATTTAAGTGACGAATATGTCGAAAATTGCAGAATTTTCTACGCGCTACAGTCGCCGAATTACCGTTTTTGTAAAACTCACGTACGCACAAAGCACGGTCCGCTCCCGAGAAACGCTCCATAGCGACTAAATTCCCAACAGCCAGGCTACCGATTGACATACCCCCCGCGCTGCTCGGAATAGTTGCGTTCACGCAATAAGCAAAACAAATGTGTACTTTCTTTTGAGACACCCTGTATATATCATATCAATATTTTACTAGAAATAACCCACATCACACACCATGTAAGGTTACCTAGTAACAGACGAATCTTAAGTAGTTCACTATAATTAAATATATCAATTTGAAAATTTGTAATATTCTAGGATATAAACTGATGCAAATTTTGACATATAAAGCAAATAAATATATTTTGAGTATCCCCACAAAAATGATTAACCCTGACTTTTTTAACGCAACACCACTATATATATATATATATATATATATATATATATATATATATATATATATATATATATATATATATATATGTATATATCAGTTCTCAACGAGTAACAAGAGGAACCGCACTTGAAAATGCCAAATGAGATTTTGGCGAAACGTCGTGAAAACGATTTTTTGAACGAACGGATTGAAACCCGGAATAACCAAACTATATATATATATATATATATATATATATATATATATATATATATATATATATATATATATATATATATAATATTCCAAACTAGGGTTATTGGGGATGCAGAATTGTTATATAATACCAATTATTACAAAAAATTAAATCACAATCCTACATATACACTTCAACTTAAAGCTAACAAATTGGTTAAATCTTTGTATTACAGCGGCGCCATTGATGAGGACAGTAAATCTAAATTAACAACTTATGATACAGTCTGACCTAGATTTTACACCTTGCCTAAAATTCGTAAGCCTACCTTATCAATGCGGCCTATTGTCTCTTCAATTAATTGTCCAAATGGTTCTATAGCTCAATATCTCACTAATATTCTAACTGCAGCTCACAATTTTGATAATGAATTGAGGGACTCCTCATTTAACACCTTCATTAAAAATTTTCAATTATCTAATAACTATATAATTGTTAGTTTTAATTTGGTCTTCCTCTTTACCAAATTACCTTTAGAGGTTATCCTTAACAACCTTTGTGAGAAATGGGGTGACAATATTATTCCAACGTATTAGTGTTCATTGATAACTGTTACAAACTGATTTTTGGAACACCAATGCGCTCTAAAATCTCTTCCATTTTAGTCAACTGTGTGCTACATGATCTGATTAAGGATTGTCTCCAACACATGCCTTTTCACATTCCATTCATCAAGCGATATATAAATGACTTGTTGCTTGCTGTACCTGCGGTAGAATTGAGATAACTCTTTTAAGCCTCATATTCAATTCACAGTTGAGGAAGAAACTAACAATAGTATCCCATTTTTGGGTATGTTAGTTATACGTATGAATGAACCACTCTAAAAACTAAATGGTATAGAAAACCATACTGTTCTAATAGATTCATCAGTTACCATTCGTACCATCCTATGGGATCGAAAATCAATCTCATCTTGGGAATGAAAAATATAGCTGTCAAACTGAACATCAGAATTTTAGAGCAGAGGCATTACGCCAACTTAATGATATACTATTGGAAAATTCTTACCCTGACAACATTACCAAAAAATTTCTTTATTATATTAAATACAATATTCCGGAAAACATCTTTGAAATACCTTCTCAACCGTCTCTGTTACATACTCAATCTTTAAGCCCAGTTTACACTCTTTTAAATGTAACAGTACAAACTCAGTTTTTTCACACATTACCACATATAGAAAATCCAACTGACAAATTGATAAATATTTTTTTAAAAAATCCAGATATTAAAATAGCTAGAAAACAATTACTTACTCTGTCTAAAATTTATTCAAAAACCAAAATGCCGTTACAGCCAAATGAGACGTCCTGCATTGTTTATAAGGTTCCCTGTTCCAACTGTTAACTAGTTTATGTAGAAAAGACTTCCAAAAGCCTCAAATGCAGACTCACTTCCCATCGTAGTGGCATTAGATTTGCCCTCTTTTGCTCTGGCTGAACATGATTTTCAGCAAGACCATAATATTAACTGGGATGGCAATGAGATTCTGGAAAGAGCTCGTGCTTATCACAAAACACTTTTCCTTGAAATGGTGCACATTAACTAAGAAAGTAACACCATGAATAAAAAGAAGTGACACCAAGAGTCTGAGTGCCATTTACAGTTATATTTTAAAGTTGGAAAAAGAAAAGTATTTGAGCCTCCTGGACAGACCATCTCCAGGTGAATAGGTTTTCTATTAAATTCTCTTACATTATGTAAAAAATATCAAACAAGTAATTTCTTAATTTTATTTTTCTATTTTTGCTAAATCTTATGCTAGACTACGCCACTGTTTACGGCATCCGTATATTCCCCACTACTTACACCACCCACTACACTTCTCGATTGACATATGACAGGTGTCATTATAAAATGGTGGAATAGTCAAGTAGGACGTCTGGCAGCTTTCGAACTTTCTAGAATTTTTTCAATTCCATCAAAATATGCCTCTAAATACAGTTCAAAAGTGCTAATGTTGGATTCTTTTTCATGTTTTTTAAACGTGTACTAGTTTAATATTCAAACTACATTGGTGAGTTACTTCATAATTATAAGTTAGGTTAATACTCTAACTGTTTAATTAATAATTGTAGAGATGTCCTGAAGAAGAGATAAATCAATTCTCGAAAGCTTGACAGATTCAAAAAAGGTTTTTTTCTCCTTACCAAGGCCTACAAATTTAAACGGACTGCATCTCCAATAACCCTCGTTTGGAATATTGTTTCTTGACTAGTCAGTAGCGATTACTTCCCCCTTTGTCAATATAAGCTTAAAACAGAAAATTCCAAAAAGACAATTTAACATGTGACTATATGAAAAACACGAATCACATGCAATTTAATATTTTTTCATGTGACAAATTTCCTACTTATATTCTAAATTTTTGACACTGACTATACACTCTCACACGAAGCGATGATTCGACAACACTGTTTGTACCATGTGGAACCCATAGGATAATAAGGCATCTATTAATTCTATTTTATCTCTATGTAACCTTTTTTTGGCTATAATACCGTATGCTGCAAGACGTAAGTATATCCTAAATGTAATTTGTAAAAGCTAACTTAGCGTTATAGCGGCATATATCGCTTTCTGATTAGTCCAGGCGACAATCCGTTCGAAATATTATTAGATAACCAAGTTTACATTAGGATAGTGACACAACTGACTGAACTAGTCATTCCATCTTGCAGTATATTATGCTTTGTAATAATCTAATAATCATATAATTTTTTATAATAATATATAGAAAAGTTTTTAAATTACGTATAATTACGAAACATTAACTCTGCCCATATACCTCATGTTAAATATTCGATTATATTGATTACCTCGATTATTATATGGACAAATTTTCATTGACATGCATACACCAATTAACTGTAATAATAAATACTTGTAACAATAATTTTTCGAGTAATTTTGTTGCTATGGCATTTGATAATTCAACTAGTGACTAAAATAAGGTGAACATTTTAAAACTCTAAGCAAATTTTACTCTTAAATATGGACAATTACATGCATTCCGAGAAGGTTAGCATGCTCCTGGAGTAAGGACTTTGTGAAGGAAATGGACGTCGAAGTTTTAGGGTTTACATGAAGAGATTTTCTAACTGCCGAATACCAAACCATTAAACATTTGCCAATATTGTGTGTCATCTCCCATAAACGAGCAGCATTGAGAAAAAATTTGAAGGTATTCGAACAACCCGAATATTCGAAAAAGGAGAGAAAATTTTGGAAAGAGTTGAAAAAGAACTTAGTATTAGTACCCTCCACTAAGAACGTGAGTTGGATATCCTTAAAACTATTGTAAATTATATTTTAAAAGAACAGTTTTTACATCTATATCACGTCCAAAAGGTTCAGAATCTTTTACCGATTGATCCCTCACGTGCCCTACATTTTGTGAATTTATTCGAAACGAAAGAATTCGTGATTCAAATTTTGGTAGAAAAATTTTGTTTACTATTAAACATGGACACGTACTCTGAGAAGATTGACATATTCCTGGTGTATGGGTTTTGTGAAGGAAATGGAAATGCTCTACAAGATCTAGAGTCACCAACGTACTCAACGAACATGTTTATGCGGATGAAAATTCATATGTCATTGAAGTTTCACACCATTAGCATAACTTTAAAATAAATGTATGGGCACATATTATTGACCACTACCTTATTGGACCTGTTGTGATTCCACACAGAATAAATGGAAATAGTTATATAAATTTTCTGCAAAAAGATTACGGGTTCTTCTAGAAAATTTGCCTATCTTACTTGGGCAAGAGTTATGGTGTATGGTGACACATCTCATTTTTCCGTTGCTCCTCAACAATGTTTACACGGCCATTATCCCAACCCATTGATTGAATTGTAGGAATTCTCACGCAGAAAGAAAGGTGGAAATAACGACAATGATATTATTTTTCAATATAGCGTTCCTTTATTTCTATACGCATTTCATAACTTTCAACTGAATCCTTTATACCAATACAAAAGTATTTTGAATCTTTAGTATCAAGCTATAGCGAGCTTATTAAAAAATAATCTGAGTGTTTTAGATCCGGACTATAAGGGGTATAATCGATTTCAGTGATGCCGTATTTGCAAAGAGAACCTTGGTAACTGCGGCTTTGTCACCTGAAGAGCATGAATGTGAAGCAAGTGAATACCTCGACTGGATTAAAATTGCTTATGAAATTACGTAATATGTCATGCTAAAATAACGTTTTGGAATTATAATACTTATTATCGAAACGACAAACAGTGCAGCTTTTTTCCTTCCTTAACCTTTGTTCGGTAAAAAAAAGTGTACAAACCAATTTCATGTTTTCGGGAACAGTTACGATCTGATAAATTTTAATGAATGAGTAATTTTTTTAACCTAAATTACTACAGTGAATAACATAAAACTAAAGTTTTACTTAGCCATACTCTAGGTTTTGATAACTTAATTACGCCTAATTATCGTGTATCACTTTCGTACTTTATTCTACACTGAAACTACTTAACTGGTTCCAAAGTTTTTGTCGTTTTCAGTTTTCGTTTTAAACTGGTATTTTCGAGGAGCTGCGGAGCTTCGACGTTAGCGTGATTGAGAAGACGCTCTTCATGTCTCTTGGCAAATCTCTTTATAATCTGGTTAACAGTGTCCAACTGTTTCTGAAGTACCAAGGAGCATTTATAAAACTCCTCAGTAGTTTATTCTGGAATCACTGTATGATTTCGATGTCGTTCTTACTGGAAAATTTCCACAAATGCATGGCATCTGTCTATATAGGCTTAAATACCTATTTATACAGGAGTATTTTGTTGTAGACTGATAGATCCGAATGTCTTCCAATCAGCCAGTATATTTTCTTAAATCCTAACCTGAGTTCTTCTCGCTTCCTTTTTACACGAGCCCTTCAGTGCAGCTTTACATCTAAGGTAATCTCAGATATTTTGCTCTATTGCTGTATGCACTGCTGTATACATGGTTATTGCTTATACTTATAGGAATGTGGTGTTTCCTATTGTTCATAAAATTAATGCGAATAGATTTAGTCTCATTCAATCTATTTGTCCAACGTATTGTCAAACCGAATTTTGCAAATTTTTAGCAGCGTCTTCATGATTTTCTCCTACCGTCAAGATGGCAGTATCATCTGCAAGGATTGTTATTGTTACAGGTTCTAACATAAAAATGTCACCGGTGTATATCACATATAGGAAGGGTCTTTTAATACATTTCCTTATGGCACCCTTGCCTCGATTCCTTTTGGTTCAGCGTAAACGTCTTGCTGTTTTATTCGGAAAGCTCTATTTGTGGGTAGCAGATTGCTTAATTTGTATTTAAGGTCATCATGCCCACATCCGATCAAAAGCTTTCATCGCATCTAGAAATAACTTGAGGACGTTTTTAATCGCAGAAATAAAGGCCAAAACTTTTTCATGGTTATAAAAGGATGGCTCCAAAACAACGGAGGATAAGTCGCCAAGCATTTTCCAGGCAGAAATACATACCATTAAGATGTGTATTCAATTTATCATGGAGAAAACCCATCACGGCCAAGAGATTATCATCATGACGGATAGTCAAGCAGTTATCAGTTCCAAGATGGCCTGGGAATGTCTAGAGGAACTGAATGATTTGAGTAAGAATAATAAGGTCACTCGCATGTGTGTACCGGGACATACCGGGATAGTAGACAAGTTCGCGGGGAAAGAGGCTGGAATACCTTTTCTGGGGCCATAACCTTTCTGTGCTGGAAGAAGTAAAGATAGAAAAAGAAAGTAGGAGATCCAATTATTGGACGGAGCTGCAAGGATTGAGACAAGCGAAGATACTTCTGGGGAACAACGACCAGAAAAGATTCAAAGAATGCATAAGCTTGAGTTAAAACCAGCTCAGAGCTCTGACATGGATCCTGACGGGGCATTGCCACCTGAAGGGATACCTCAAGAAACTCTGATTGGTAGAAAGAGAAGAGTGCAGCGCTCTAGAAAATCTTAGGATGCGGTTCTTGGGAGCAAACCAAATCGAAGAAGGGGAGCTACCCACCTTGAAGCCCTCCAACATCCTGAGATTCCTGAGGGAAATAGGACGGAGGACCTGCTCTAGTTGATAAGGTAACTCTTACGACTGGACAGCAGTAGGGTACCACAATAGATCTACGAGGTCGCAGTATATAAACCTCTAACTCTACGCACATATATACATACATTCATGGTTGTAATTCAATTTGCGATATTTTTAGGAATCCTTAAGATATAATACTGTTCTAGACCAGCAATTCTTAAAGTCAGGCACAGGCTCCCTTAATAGATGCGCCATGCAACAAAAGCAGGGAGCGTAATATTACTACTTGTAGGGAGATACAAATTAAAATCAACTAACGCAACGAGTTGAACCTTTTGTCCGATGAATGTTAACATTTTTTTCTTCTTGGTACATAAGAAAGTTTCAAAATTGTGCATTTTTTATTATGTGAGGCTAAAAACGTAAAAACTGCAATACTCGTGTTTTTACAAAATGATTGAAAATATGTGAGATTTTTTAAAAATTGAATTTCTCAAAATCAATCGCAATGCAACAAATAAATTTTTCACTGTGTATTAAGAAATGTAAATGTAATTTGCGTAAACATACGTAAGCAAATAAGCCACTCTATATGCTACTTCTAGTTACTTGTAACTCTACTGATGAGATCTATTGCGTACTACCCACCAAGCGTTTAACTAATTTATTCCAGCGATTTTCCAATCAGCATAATTGTTCTTAAGACAAATACAAAGCGTCTTACTAATTGGAATCCGAATAAGTTCCAACCGTGCTCCTGGACTGATGGACTTTTCCATTGCGTCAAGTACAGGACCCGATCTATACCATTTTATTGATGTTTATTTATTTTTTTGTGAAAAATATATTCACTTATTAACGTGTTTTTAATTGCATCTAAAATTCCATGCACGATCAATAACAGGTACGCAGCAGATCCTCAAAGGAGAGATAACATTTAATTCCGACCTCATTGCCCAGGAAACTACAACTTTTAGTTGGCCCGCTGGACTGCCTTTGAATTTTTGTTATATTAATATTGCATTGTCTCAAAACTTAGTTGGCTTATTCATGTAAAAGTTAATTTAAATTTATTACCGAATCCGAATTTCAACAAATCGCTAGATTAAAATTAGTATTTTCTGTCTGAAAATAAATGGAACTTATGGATTGAAACTGCGAATCTAAGCAGAATTATAAGTTTTATTATACTTATAACTGTCAGTAACAAACATGTGCAATTTCATGAAACTACACAAATTAGTACCTAAATTACAGTGGTTTCTAATTAGGGCAATGTCTATCATGCCGAAATCAATTGGGATTAAATTTTTAACAAAATTAACATTGTATGGGGTGCTCACTGAGGGCTGTGAAGATATTGAAGATGATTCGCTTTTTGGACAACCACGTCGTTCAGGTCACGGCTATGATGCTGGAAAAAGTCGTATCTCGATTAGAAAGCGAGTATGTAAGTTTTGAATCCAGAATCCCATGTGATTTTGGGCGAAAAATTGAACATGAAATGCATCGCTTCTTGTATGGTATCAAAAACACCGATTTTCTCTAAAAATAGCATCAAATCTCGACACGAGTTCTGACATTTTCAGTTTCCAACTCCATCAGGGACTTTCTTAAAACACATTATTATGGGCCATGAGGAGTTTGACTTGGAAACATCACAATATCACACAATAGGGTCTCAAAGAAGATCAAAATATGCCTCCTGAAGTAAAATGGTTGATATCAGATATTATTTAGCCATTATGCATCGCTTGTGTGATACACTAGACGCAAAAATGTGGAAAGACAACAGGTCTTGCATCACTAAAATGTACCAAGTCACACCATACTAATTGTTAGTGAGTTTTTTGCCAAATATTAACCAGTATTATATCACTTTGTGAGTACCATTAGATCTTGGAGACCCGATGGTACAATTAATTTCTTATTTACTTAGCTTTAGAAGAAGAATAACATGAACTAACTCGAACTAAATATACTTTTGTGTATTTCTGTGACTGCAATATTGTATTTCTAGTCTATTCTTACACTAATCTTTCATTGGTTAGTTCAGCTTAGTTCAGGTTTGTTTGATGAAAAAGAAACTAAACACTGGAAGAACAAAATTCATTAATAATTATTGAATCTTTGACAAGATTTGTTAAATCATGTTGTAAGTGTGGAAGAACATGATATAGTCATAGGCTAGAGGGATTTCAAACTTTGCTACGTAGATTTTGAGTAGACTTATCAACTTGTCCGGAACAATTGCGAAAAATATACCACGATGTTGATTCTAGAGAATCAGTTGATCAAGACTAGAATGTGTAAAGTTATTTTTTAAATTTTTTCTTAGATCTACTGCCATATGCACAACGAAATCATCAGAAATCGAAAAAAAAAGTTGAGATTAAATAAAAGTAAAATAAAAATACTGAAATGCTATGTCTACTTCACTAAAGTAGAAAAGACTGAACATGCCAAACTTAAGAAATGAATTTTTATTCCAAAATCCCATTAAGGTCCTAAGCTCAATTTTTGGTAGAGCTGCTTGGTTTTTAGTGTATTTTTTTTTCAGAGTCGTGACATCTCAATAGATTCTTTTGAGGCCCTTCAATTAACAATTTTAAAATTATACGAGTGTGTCCACCATAAATTATTATCAATATTATAAGCTTAAATTATAAAGCATTATTTACTAAAATCCATAGAAAAATGAGCTAGAAATTTACATAGAACCATTCTTTTAATATGACCGCTTTACTGCAAGGTCCGGATCTGTCCGCAACAACTTTATAAATAAGCATGTAGGAAGCTCCCCAATAAGGAATCAATTTGAATAATAATTGTTTTTAATTTAAATATGCAACATTTTGCCACGAAAAGTAATAAATCAACGTGTAATTAGAGATCCGACAGCCCGAACCCTCTTCTTTAGACAGCACTCGATAGAGGATACATATGCATGTCTCATTATGCCAAAACTGAGTCTGGGTAGCGTCTAATCAGTGGGGCCCCTACAGGGTTGTAAATCATGCTCTATGATTGGAGAGTACAGATCTGGGATCTGGTTTAGTTGTATTTCATTAATAAAATCAAATTAATATAATAGATATCTGAGATAAAATTAATCTTAGAAAATATTAATTTTTCTGTAAGTCAGTTGTTTAACACTTCTATTATTCGTTTTCTTTTAACTATTTTTTTTTCTGAAATTCTATATGTAAAAAAGTTATTTGGTAGATCCTCAAAGGAGATATCAAATTGAATTTCGATCTAATTGCCCTGAAAACCGAAACCTACAGTTCGCCAGCAGAATCGTTTTAGATTTTTATGATATTATTATTGTATGATTTCAAAGACTAAGTTAGACTACTCTTGTATTTATTTTTTTGAATTATAACTGTTAATTACATCTAAATTTCTAAAAATTCTCAAACTCTTTAAAGAGTGTGAATTGCAATTTACTTGTACTTGAATTGAACTGGTTTTAATATACGAGTATGGGTACTTGTATCACTCATAGAATTTTGAATTTGATTCTATCTAACAATAAACACTATGAATGAATAAATGAAGGAAAAAGGGGTGGTGATACTAGATCATCGACGCCTAGGTCTCCATTGGGGTCTTTACATCCCACCATAGCTGCAGGTTTTTCGAGGACGATCGCCTTTGCTAATCGAAGCAGCCTCGTTGGTTAACTTGCCTAACTGCTTCCGGTAACAAAATTTTATCTCCAAAATATCTCTGACTGAGTCCGTTGAGTGCTGGGCACTCTTTGTGGACATGGCCAACAGTTTCATTCTCCTCCAAAAACCATCGGCACGGAGTGTCGACTTCGACACCGATTCTATGAAGATGGCCTCTGAGGTGACAATGTCCTGTCAACAATCCCACCACAATTCGCAGCTCTTTTCTTCCCAAGGAGAGATGCTCCTTAGAACGCCGTGTGCTAGACCCGGTTATATATTCCTTAACACACCTAATTCCAGGAGCTTCCCTCCACGATTCAATAAATTTGCTTTCCAGCAACGATTTTAATTGCCTTTTGCCAATAGCAATTGGGACAGGTAGTATTGGTTGGGGTTCATACGGTTCAGTTGTCGAACCCAACTGTGCCAGACGGTCTGCTTTCTCATTTCCGCGTATGCCCGAATGGCCTGGAGCCCATACGAGTCTGACTATGCACCTGTTTCATTTAGTACGTCCTTGCACTCAGACACCAGTCGTGAAGTTAGGACATTGGACTTCAGTGCCAATATCGCAGCCTTACTGTCTGAGCATATATTTATTACCCTATTCCTGTCAATATCCCTCTCACAGAAATGGACACACTGCAGAATAGCCATAAATTTCCGCTGTGAAGATTGTCGCACATTGTCCGAGAGGATAGTACTCTCTGACTCCTGTGCTCCTGCCGAATACTCCGGATCCGGCTCATCCATCTTGTTAAGATCCATCAGTATATCGCCAGGATCCATTTTTCGGAAGATTTAGTTCTCTCTCCCAATACTCTCTACTTGGCAGAAATAGCTCTATATAGATATAATAAAATATATTCAAAAAATGCAGATTTCTTATGAAAATACAGGTATAACAAAAAGATCGAGACACTCGAATAACTTTCCAGGTTCCCATTTTCCGAAAAAACTTGCAGGATTTTGAAAAAAAAAATCTAAAAAACTAATTTTTGACTTCCAGGTCATTTTAAAGTGAACCTTTTTGGAAAATGAAAATCCCAACTTTCTAATCCGGAATTTAAAAAAAAAAAGCAGAAAGCAGGAACGTTTCAGAATATTTTTTGATATAGGGTTGAAGTCACCCTTGAAAGTCATTTGAGAGTTATGTTCCTTGACTTTAATAATGAATCACGAGATATGGAGGATCATGATGAACGGTTTGAATAAAAATTGCATGATTTTAATCGAGGAATTCAGTGGTATTTTAGAACTTGACCCTATGTCCATTTTAAAAGGTCATTCGAGGATGACCTTATTTTCACAGAAATTTGTATTTTTTAATGCGGAAATGGAAATAAGGGAAAATTTTATATTCAGATACATGTAATCTTGGAACAAAGTGATCTCTGATGGTCATTTAAGGATCATACCACTTGAGCTTAAAGATGGGTTTGTGGAGAGGTCTTAGGTTCATGTTCTGCAAGTCTTGTATTATGATTTCCGTGAATATTTTTTGACTACGTGTGTTCTGTTTAATTCCGGAAAAAAAAATTCCTGATCAAAAACAACTTTTTATGAACATTTTCTCGAAAAAATGCAATCACGTTGTTATTCGGTGTTCTAGTTTTTATGCTACACCCCGTATACGGAAAATTGAGACTGATATAGAGTCCGAAAAAATTTATTAAAAATAAAAAAGAAATGTTAGGGATTCCTAATAACATGTCTTGTCACAAGAAACTAGATGGCCCTCCTATGAAAACTGTGCCAAATAAAAAATTTGCTCGAGTGTTAAAATGAAGAACATACCTTCGTGAATATATATGAAAGCTACTATATTTAATCCTTAAATAAAGCGACAGCATTTATCAGTTACAATACTTTCATTATCTACCTAGCGACAATCTAATGTCATAATCTTTTGAAAAAATAAATCAAACGGGTTTCTACACGTAGCAGACACTGTTATTATAATTATCACCCTGTTTGTTACTAACTTCGCTGCCGACCGTCTAAAATGAAAGAAATTAATTAGTTACAATTACTGACCGTTATCAATTTGTGTTATCATCATGTAAAATAGCCGGCACCATTTGTGTGGTCTCTGGCGAGTTTCTGTACCAATCAATTTGCTTGGTAGAAATTATAATTAAAGACCTTAGTACTATTTAGTGGAAACTGTTTTTCATATTAACAAGTTATAACTTTAATTTATTAAAATATTTTCATTTCTTTGAATTTTTATATTTGTCGCTAAACTTTCCTAATGATTAGAGAATCCCTTTTTAATGTAAATTTAGATATTCGTTTAACGTATTTTCTAACATTTATTTATTTATTTACACTGCCTTACAGGACCAGAGTCCTTATTATTAGGCAGGAAAAAGAACAGAGTTACATAAATCCTAAAATTATATACATACTACAGACAGTACAAAATATATAACATAGTCTATAAATCAATCGTAGATAATTGAAATAAACGATTTGACAACAGAATAATTGCAGTAAAATATATCAAATTAAATAAAAGGGAACACATCGAGTATAATGGGGAGAATACATTAGTTCTTGGTTTCAGCAAATAGAAAAATACTGGAGACCTAGTTATCCCTGGAACATGAAAATGAACCTCGCGAGCCAATCAGTTGTCAAAATGTTGTTATATACCAGTTTATACAAGAAAAGTACACGAGCCCCGTTACTGCGCTTCTCCAGAGTTGTGAAATTAAATCTTGTCAAAAGGTGTACTAAGCAGTGGATAAAACTCATCCGATTTAAAGCTTAAGAGTCTTAAGAAACGATACTGAATTTTTTCTAATTTTTCAGAGTGTACATGGCAATACGGATGTCAGATAACTGAGCCATATTCCAATTTGCTTCGTACAAGAAAATAATATAACATTCTTATGACCTGGAGTGACTGAAATTGATGACTAGATCTCACTAGAAAGCCCAGCGTTCAGTAAGATCTCCATACTGTATCATTGATATGATTGACAAATGTGAGTCTGCAGCTAAACGTGACTCCTAGCTCCTTAATGTACTTAACTCGCCATAGAAAAGCACCGTGGGATCACCTATAATTATACAGCAGCGGCATTTTACTTCTTGCGAATGACATAACATTGCACTTGTATACGTTCAGAGGTAGTTTGTTTTTTAGATACCAAGCATTTAATTTCATGAGATCCATTTCAAGACTCAAGCAATCGCCAAGATTCCGTATGTCCCAGAATATTTTTAAATCGTCTGCATCAAGTAGGCAGCTGTTATTCAACCCACATGTGATATCGTTAAGAACACCCGACCTTACTACAAAATTACTAGATCTATGGCCACGGTATTCAATATTGTGAGAGCGGTTTAATAGGTAGCTTTCAAAAAATCTAATAAGATTGTCATTAAACCAAAGTACGACAATTTGGAAAGTAAAACACCATGATCAAGTCGATCAAACACTTTGGAAAAATCTGTGTAAATAACATCGACCTGAGTGCCAGTATCAATACGCTCTGAGACATAAATGTCATAATATTATTATAACAGATATATACTCAGAAATTGTTTGTATAAATATTTAGGCATATAAAATAGGAATAATCGGCATGTCTTAATAAGAAAGATAACTATATCCGAAGTAGCGCCAAAAAATTCATTCGTAGACCATTATAACGATTATATTAAATTAATGTTTTTAGATATGAGAGATATTAGAAATGATATCTATTGAACTTTTTCTCCTTGGGTATCAAATTTGATTTCAATCGTTAACTATTTTGCGTTTAATGTAGCATTTTGAAATAAAAAGTGGGTTCTGTCAAATTAAAATATCGCAGTGTCCTCAAATGTTTAACACACGAACATAATTTTTCTAAAAATTTTCAAGTTTCAAGGGGATCAATAATATTTTAAAGAATGGTTCTGGTCCATTGCTGAAGCATTAACTACATATAAACTAGACATTTTTTAAATTATCACTGATGAAACTAGACGTAAGTAAAATTTCAGCATGGTGTGTTCCCTAGATTATTGATTCCTGAACAAAAAATGGCTATATCAAATTCTTCAAAATCATTTGGACTTGTTGGATGTGAACCTAGCAACTGAATAGTGAATAAATGAAAGAATATTTGCTAATTTCCGTTCAAAGAAAAAATCAAAATACCTAAGTTAACTAGCTTTATCCTATAATCAATTTTGAGGGGAAAGAGGGGATTGAACACAAGCCAAAAAGAACCCTCTGTGTATATCTAATCTATTCAAATTTTAGGCATCATCTATAGTGCATAAGATTTCGGAAGGTTTTGTTCCTACAGATAAATCACAAAATGTAAGTTTTCCGAATTTACTTTAAAAAACTATGTATATGGAATATGTTAAAACTATTCTTAGATGCTAACTATTTCAGTATTATAAATACAACTTAAGGAAAACAAAAATGAAAATGGTCCTCTAGTAACTTAACTTCGTTCTCTCTGTAATTTAAATGTCAAATTACAGAGTCTGAATTTAAAAAAAATGTAGCAAAAATATTTAAATCATATTTAATTATAAAAAAATAAGAAAAAATTTTATGCAACAGTTTTTTTTTATATAATGCTCAACCAACGTATAAGCAGAAAAAAGTAATATATACCTATTTTTTACAGCATGGTTCTGCCATAAAAATAAATTATACATTATACATAAGTAACCTGCTATAAGACTAACAACGTGTAGATATTTATATTTTGTATTACTCCTGAAAATTTCCTGTGGTTATCATATCTTATAATACATTAAAGAAAAATCTCTTCTCTTAACTTTGATTGCATTATCATCATCACTTTGTTGTTTATTTGTAGCCTTTAGGTGGTTAGCTCCTATTATTATTAATATTATTATTTAGACTTACAAGCCAAACGGCTTCGCACTCCCTCCAGGGATTATTCACTCATACCAGGTATGCAAAGACACCAAAAGTATGAAGCTCTGTGGGGACCCTTTCCATGTTATCGGGTCCTAGGTGGCGTGGTCTTCTGCACTTCCTACAAACTTTCGGACGGTTCGCGCGGTTGCAAGGAGAACCGCTTTCTGAATCGGTTTATACAGATGTTCACTAAGGCCCAATCCCTTGATGTTCTGCAGGAGGTTCCTTGGTATCACTCCAGTTATTGACAGTATTATAGGAATCGTGTGGACGCTGTTCATTGTCCACTGTTTGCGGATTTGCACCTCCAGATCTCTGTATTTGGCGATCTTCTCGTTGTACTTTGACCTTAGGTTGTTGTTGTTCGGCACATTATTATTATTAATTGTCTTTATTTTTGTTGAATATCACGACGTTTCGGCTAGTAGTTATCTATAGCCGTTTTCCGTTTCACTTGAAAACGACTAAAGATAACTACTAGCCGAAACGTCGTGATATTCAACCAAAAAAAAGGCAATGGAAGTCCAACAGATATCTACTACTTCGCATCGCAAAGTGATGTTTCTTACATTAAATTCAAACAGATAAAAGCTTTTATTTTTAGTCCATGATGTTATCACCCTCGTTATTAACAACCTTTTGCCATCTAGCGTGCAAATTTTCGATATCGGATCGATAAAAATCAATTAGTTTTTAAGCAAAATATCTGGAGATGGCATTTTGGACATTCTAATTTTTTTGCCACTTAGAATATGTTGTAGTGATTGGAATAAATAAAAATTCGATGGCGCAATATGGAGCAAGTGTGGAAGGTAAGGCAATACCTCCTACCCCAATTCATAATTTTCTCTAGGATTCGTCTTGCACAGTGTAGTCTTACATTATCGTGTTGCAGAATAATGCCGTTTTGTTGATAATCGCGGGACTTTTGAATTAAGGATTACTTTACCTGGTCCAATTGATTACAGTAAAGGTCTGCACTCGCTGTTTCAGAATTTCTAAATAAATAACTCCAACAAACATGCAGAAGCTCTTTCTTGGTCTGTCAGCGTGGCTCAACTGTACTTTGTGGCGATTCATTCGAAGAGAGCCACTGCTTTTTCCGTTTTAAGTTATCATAAAGAATAAATTTTTCATCTATAATGATCAAAAGATCAAAAAACGCTCCTTTATTATGCCGCTGAAGCAATAAGTTGCATATGATGAACCAGTTAGCTTTGTTTTCTTCAGACAGATTATGGGGGACTCAAACACCTGTTCGGCTTACTTTACCAATCTGCTAAAAATGTTCTTGGATGGTCAATCAAGGTTGGTTAAGAGTGGCTGACAGTTTCTTGACTGTCTGACGCAGATTTTCTTCATCTTCTGCCCCTAACATATCATTGTCTCAAGCTGTGGTCTTCCTGATCACCTTTGATATTTACGAACGTTTAATGAACTTAGATAAACATCGCAAATGTTTTTGATAGTAACAGTTACGTTACCATCCTTGTGAAATTCAGAAAGCATATAATGCCGGATATGTACCTCTTCTGGTATTTGGCTGGCCATTTCACCATAAATTGCAAAAAAAAAGTTTAAGATTTAATTATTTACGAGTAAACAAGTTAATCCAACCTTAAAATGTTTTTTTTCCAACGACTTTGAAGTACACAATGAACTGAGAAACGACAATTATTTATTTTCTGGTCCCTGTAATATTTGCCTTAAAGAGTAGTACTAATTTAGAATACTAATTTATAAAGTAATTTTGGCCAGAATCATATATCTACAATAATATTAAGTAGAATAAACATTGTCAAAAGATTAAATGAGGTATATTATTTTAATCTTCTCAACTAAATATTAATATTCAGAATTTGATGTGCTTGTACCACCATTTTCTTAAGTATTAAGGCCCATATAGACCTATTAATAAAAATAAATACATCACACAATACAATTCGACAACTTTTACTCCTGACGATATTATTTTGATCTGCGCGCATTAATCCAAAATGAAAAATAGCTATAAGCTTTTCTGTGATTTTGATATAATTATATACAAATTTCTGTGGGAAGAAACCAACGTTTTGTAGCAGTGATCTCTCTTAATTTATGTAGAAAATATAACAAACTAAACCTCATTTGATAATATTAGTCTAGTTTCTCTAAAAACATTGATGAATATTTTTAGGAATAGAGGAAATATCGTGTGGGTGTGAGTAGTACTGGAAATATAGTCAATATTTAGTTCACATCTAATAATAACAAATTAATTTTATATGTCAGAGGTTTTTTACTTAATAAGCCATTTGCATGACTAACGAATAATTAACGAAATAAATAATATATTATTTAATGGTACAAAACAAACTTAATTTCAGCGCATTGCTTTGATTGCATTATAATAAATGAGTGAAAAATTTCAAGTCTAAATTTCGATGTTGGGCAGCATTATCATTATTACTTTGTTAGACCGCTTTTAATTTGTTAGCTTCCAATTTTGAACAGTTATATTCATTTAAAACACTAAGTTATAACGTAATTTAATCAAAAGGGTATATCTATGATAATATTATTGATAAATCCAAAACACCAATTTAGAGTAAGAATTGCTTAAAAATTGAAATTAGTTCATTCTTTAAAATTTCTCTAGTAACTTACTAAAATACAGAATTTGAAAGGTATAATTTCATGGTATCCAAATTTCTAAAATATGAATATCAGGTAAAAGGAAAAAAGAACTAAACAAAAAGAAATACTTCCACCTAACAAATCAACGGGCAACCTGGCTTAATCAAGAGATCTCTTGTATTTGACCACTGTTTAGGACAATTTATTGATTTTAAGGTAAAACTATCTTAATTTAAGAAACGGTTTGTGTTTTGGAGAATTTAGATTAAAAAAATTATATAAAATTTTAAACAATTTGGAGTATATATAGTACTGCTAATAATAAAGACTTTTTATATGTCGATTTCACATAAAATTACTTATTATGCTTGAATATGTTGGCTGTATTTCAGTAGGGTTGAATCAAGATTAGTAATAAGTATATTTTGCTTTTAACACAAAATGAAGAGTTATATTAAAATGGAACCGCAAAGATATACACATATATTAGACCAAACGGCCTTGGTACTCTTTCCAGGAATATGCAGTCATCCTAAATATATTCTGATATCGAAAATATGGAGCTCTGTGAGAGGTCTTTCTAGGTTATCAGACATTAGGTGATGTTGTGGTCTGCTGTATTCTCTATAAACTTTCGGACAGTTTAAGAGGTCGCAAGTAGTACTATCTTATACAATTATGGTTTGATTTTATGCAAAATACTCCTCGGTATTATGCCTGTTGATAGAATTATGGAAATCGTTTTTAGGCTATTCACTCCCCGCTATTTATTTATTTATACCTCCAGGTACCTGCATTTGACAATCTTTTTATTATGTTTCTTCCTTACATTGCTCTTCGGGATGAGGACTTTAATTAGTGTTGCACACCTAGATGTTTCATCTACTAAAATGTCTGATCGGTTATGGAAAACTCAATGGCAATATAGCTTGAACTCGTTGTTTTCTAGTATGGGTTCTGGACTCTATTCGTAGTATAGCAATTTTTTTTTCTGGACCAGGGGGTCTCTGGTGATGTATTTGAGATAATCTGATCTTGAATCACTATTAAGAAGCTTTCGGTGTCCTCTGGAACCATTTACTCTGAAATCAACTAGTAGTTGGACGTTATTTTTTGAATAAGGTTATTTGGGTGTCGTTTACGAAGAGACCTATACAGCCAAGCAGGAAGCTGTTCGTGATCTGTTTAGTGATGAGAAGCAAGTTCATCTGCCCATCGCTCGATGTAGTCCAGAATCTGCCGTCTTTTAGAACTTAGCAGGAGTTAATCTTGTTGAATACAAGACGAAGGTCACTGCAGTTACGGAAGTTACCAACAATAATGTATAACCAAATTCTGTAAGGCCTCCTTGTTGTGTCAAAATGATTTGCTTTCACACGAATCAGCCAAAGAATAACCCATATTTCAAGAATGTTTTTTTTTAAACCGAACCATGATAACCAGATGATATATTTATGCCTATTTTGAGAGCAAAAAAAATTTTTTTTTGACGCATGACGGAGGAGTGTTGACGCAGGAGAATTATAATAATGGATTAGGTTACTAAAAGAAGCCCAACATGCAAAATTAAGCAGTTAACAGGATTCAAGAATATTTATAAAAGTTTATTTGGTAAGCGACCCTATTTATTGATAAAACATGCGCATTAGTTTGAGAATGTGTTAAAAATATTTAACGATGTCTCTAATTATCCAATTTTAATCAGCCAATTTTATGGTATTGAACTACTTATAAAAAAAGGTTTGTGTGCGAACTTTCTTGTTTTTAAAAGCTGGGTCCAAGTTAACAAAAGGCTAACTAACTAAATCATTTTCGTGGTGCGTTATGAGGAAAAGGAACAATAAAGTTGCACTTCTAAACCAACGACGTAATTTTTAACGACCTTTAG
Organism: Diaprepes abbreviatus; assembly: GCA_034092305.1. Classification (NCBI taxonomy): domain Eukaryota; kingdom Metazoa; phylum Arthropoda; class Insecta; order Coleoptera; family Curculionidae; genus Diaprepes; species Diaprepes abbreviatus. Next base: position 928,239 of record JASJET010000089.1, on the reverse strand, counting down.
AACATAACTTAGTGCTTAAACATCTAAAGTAAATTTGTACTTTTCTAAAATATAACAAAAGGTCTGATATCCAAAACTTAAAAAGCTTTGTTATATAAACTTGCATTTATTTTTGACAACCAGTCATGCGGATGTCTGGTTCTTTGTTAACATTTATTGTAAAGTAAATACAAAACTTTATTTTGAACTTAACAGAAGTGAATTCAATATTTTTTGAATTTGCCAATCTTTAAATTCAATCGATAATAATGAATTAGTGGTTTAATATCTTTAGAAAAAAATTGCTGTAAGTATTATGTCACTAATTATAAAAGAAATACCGTGGTTGCGCCTACCTGTAGATGCAGGCTGATCTAGGAAACTACTGAATCAGTTTTGATCCCATTTTCCTCTACGGTTAAATATTTCCCTGAGGAATCAATATATAATGTAGACTTAAATTTTAGAAAAGTGTTTTGTATGATGGCTCCTGAAGAAAGAAATGTTATATAAAAAAAAGTAGTTCCTTTCATACATACACAAATCGTACTTTCACGCATCTAATAAAAAACAGATATTTAAAGACGAATCTGCCCCTTAATGTGAATCAATATTTTTTCTACACATCCAGAGAATTAACGTAATTTATTAATCACATAACAAAAAATAATTTTTGAAGCATAACAGCTTGTAAGATTTTTTTATTTTTAATGTAAAATAATACCATTTTTCATTTACAATGCAATTAATCAAAAACAAATGTAACAAAATTTAAATAAAGATAATAATTAAAGAAATATTAATTTTAAATTACTAGCATTGGAAGAAAAAGCTTACATGAAAATAAAATAATTTAAATGGAGGTAACCAACTGCAGCGGTTGAACATTAGAAATTATTACTAATGTCTAATGCCTAGCTAAGTGTATTAGGAATTTATGGTAAATGAAAATTCATGTAAGTTTATTTTCTTTACTATTTCCGCTGCATGTTTATTAATGACACATTCTTGAATGCCTATTTACGTATAATTATTAAACAGTTAGGTTTCTATATTTACTTATTTTATAGAAGACGTTGATACAGGTGAAATAGAATAGAATTATGTAATATTATTCTTTACCGTTTTCTTTATTTAGTTTCCTAAACATGTTTGGTCCAGTCTAGCAGCTATAATGTGATTTAATTAGTATGAAGATCATTTGCATGTTGAGATCAATTTCACATATTATCGCAATTGGTAATTTTATGTAAAATGAATATTTGCGAAAAATTCCAGGAACAGAAATAACCGTTTAAAGTAAAGATGAAAGAAATCAATCATAAGAAACTCGTCGTTACTAAGACTCTAAGGAGCAATTTTATAGAATTTAACAGAGCAAAAACTACCAGAAAATTTAAGCTATGATCAGTTTACCTTAGGCAAATCATGATCATACATAGTCTTGCAGTATATTCCCAAATGATCTCTAGTGCTTTTATAATTTGATGAAATAGACTTTTAACATTTAAAATATTTTTTACTCTGCGGTCAAAGTCAGTTGAAGTTAAGTTGAAATGAATACTGTATTATGTATTCTAAATCTTTATATATCAAAAATGTTATTAATTGATAGTCTTTTTAAAATCTATATGCATCATTTTGAGTTAAAATTCAATTTAAACCATTTCAAACTAAATGGTTCAAAAACTAAAAAATGAGACTAATTGATATACCTAACAACTTATAAAGACATCTACGTCTCTCCAAAGTTTTATCCTAAACGCATATTTTTCACGCATAATTTCATATATTATAGTGGGGAATAAATTAAATAATACCATCTAAACATATATGTTTAAAACAGGTTTTCGGGGAGTGATTTCCATGGTTATTTTCAATTGGACCGAGAATATTAATCAACGTCATTATTATTACTTGGTACTGATGAACGCAAATTTTTGGTAATGGAGCCGTTACTTCGTATAGTTAGTCAGTAGCGTAGCAGAGTTATTTTAGTTGAATCACATAGGTCCAGAATTTTTTTAGATCCCCATTGTGCAATTTTCAATTTAACTATTAAAATAATAGTGATACACAGGAACTCTTATTGAAAATGGTAATTATAAGAACAGATATGACAAAGAACACTATATCTAATTAACAAAAAAAAAATAATAAATTGTGTGTTATAATACATTAATATAGTCACTTTTGTATCATTTTTCAGGGATTATCATTTTTGCCGCCCAACGTAGGGCTTCTTCCTGCACTATGTATAATAATTTTAATTTCCAAATGTGAGTTCTCCAATGAAATAACGATGCTGTTCGGCATTGATTAGTGCTCCATCTCAAACATAGTTAGAACAAAAATGCAACCCGGAACAGCTGATGTGCAAAAATATTACGACAATGGAGGCATGAAACAGATACAAATAATTGACTATTAAACTATGAAGATCGAACTAACAAACAAGTATAAGACGGATAAGACATATATTGCGAACCAACCTACATGGTAAAAATCTATTTATTCTCACTCTGTTGGAATTGTGGAATTAAGTAAGTCTGCAAAGGAAAGTCAGAAAACTCGTGACAGCTTACATATATCATTTTCGTAGTGCTACTGAACGGATAATACTAGTAAGATATCAAGAAGTAAGGGGGTTTGGTGGATAGTCGTAAGCAGTTAAACCAACAAGTAACTTACTGATAGACCTTGATAAGCTTTTTATCGCCAGCCAAGAAAAGTCTCAAGACTGAATACATCATGGACGATATTGAAATGAGGTGAAGGAGGAAAGTTAAGATTGAAGTATTGATTAGCGTCAAGGAAAATATTTTTAGAAATCGAAGATATTCAAGACCAGGTTATTTAAATCAAAAATTATTTGAAATATACCATCAGAGATTCCTCAATCTAGAACGACTAAGCCAATATGTGTGTCGAACATCCCTAACAACAATACAGAGTCCTGGAGGTGCAAATACGCAGATAGTGGGAAATGAGTAGCTCCAAACGATCCCCATAATTCTATAAACAACTGGAGTAATACCGACGAATCTTCTACTAAATATCAAGCCATTGGGCCTTAGGGAACACCTATATAAAGTTACGCAAGTACACTTGCGGCCGCTTAAGCTGTCTTCTGAAGGGCCGTAGGGCCCTCGCTGAAATCAGTCCGATTGATATTTGAGTGTACCTGGGATGAGCGAACATTCCCTGAAAATAATGCGAAAGCCTTTTACCCAAGCCTATGGATCATAATAAATAATAAATTCGATATGATATAACATTACCGACGCCGAATTTTTCTTTATTTTCAACTCGGCCTTTCTAGAATTTTATACTTTGACATCCTACATTATGTGCAATAATTGCACTGGCTAGTAATTTTTTTTCTATTTTAAGAAGTTATTTATCTCTGAATATAATAATTTTAATTTGTCTAAAACATCAGTGTTCTCCTGGCATTAAGGTTTCTTTTGAAAATTGTGTCTTCACTGTTTACTTCTGTATTTTTTTTCATGTTTTGTCTGAGAGCTTCGTCTTTATCTGCGATTATATACATATATTTATTTCGCATTTATATATTTTCAATTCCGAAATTTTAAAGGTTCAGTTATCAAGATTTATCAAGGAACTGATTGTTTCGACAAGAAATACCCAGTTTCCCAATAAATTATGTAAATTAACTCACTTAAAAATTCACTGGGTTACCAAAAACTTGTCTTTCATTTATGCTATTTTTAAGGCCGATATTTTAGCACTTGATGTTGTATCTTTAATATACCTGGTCAGTGATTTTTCTAACGGTTGATACGAATTAAATTTAAAAATTTTCAGAGCCGTGGGAATTTATTATATATATATTATAGATAGTCGTAATGAAAGAAAGCTGATTATCAAATATTTGTAGGACTAGTTTTCTGACAATTGCATTAGCATCTAACGGAATCCTTACTTAAATAATTTTGTATTAAGTTTATTCCAATTTTAATAAACAATTTAACACATATTATTATGAAACCAGTAAATGATGATATCTTATACTTCAATCTGTCAGGTCTTCATCATAATTTCAGGTATTATGTTATCCGTGTAATGGGAAATAAGTTAAAGTTTTGCTACACTAATACCTAAACACACCAAAACAGGTTTTTGGGTAGAGATTTTGGTTATTATGAGACCTAATAACTATAATCATTGTTTTGGAGTAATCGAACTTGTATTTTTGGTAATTGGGCAGCTACTGTGTGTACCTTAATCCATTATTGTGGCTATAAAATATTTTTCTGATTCTTTGGAGAAAAACTAAATGATTCCAAAAGCCGATATATTATTTGTACAAAAAAAAAACACTTTGTTTCTTCTTCAACGCCGAAATTTTTAATATTTATGAAAAGTTGCTGATTTTATATCTTTGTCATATTTGAATAAAACAAAAACTTGATGGTATTGTTGATGCCAATTTAGACATAAATTAGAATTGTAAACATGGAGATGCTTAATAAAAAGTTATTGAATGTTTATTTACCAAATGCGAAAAATGATTTGTCATAATAAAATTACTTATTTAACCAAATTTAAAATAAAACATTCATGTGGCTAATTTGGTTCGTTTAGAAACTATTTGAAACAAACGACGTCCGAGTATGTGATTTTCAATAGAACAATACTTACATAAAAACAAATTTAGATAAATAAATTATATTTTCACTTCGCTGGGTTTGATCAACAAAACAAGTTAACTTAAAGGGCTAGAAGCGAGGTCCCTGGTAAATACATTAAAATCGACGACAGATGGACAAAATATCAAAATTATTCCATTCATATTTTAATATCATATTTAGTTCCTTTAATTATTAAAAAAAATAGTCGAAAGTAAACAACTCTCTATTTTATGAATTAGTTTTCAAATAAAGCAACATAATATATAGATGTGTTGAATTTATTTTTTAGTTTATTTGTTTACAGATATTCTCGTATAACAAAAAAACCTTGAATAAAATATTTTTCGCAAAATAAAAGTTACCTTTCCGTAACATATCTCTGTCTCTAATGTATCAATTATCATAATCGGGATTCTTTGGATACCGGACCACACAAGTTGGCTTGATTTTATATCGCGGCATTTTTGTTTGTATCACAAAAAGGTTTTTAATTGGTCACTTTAATCACTTTTATTGTCACAGTCAATTTTCATCCAGTATGGCAGTTTGGTATTTGTTAAAGCGAAAAATATTTGTTAAGAATTATTGTCACTAATAACGCTTTATTTTAAAGTTATCACAGTTATTTGAAGAAGAGAACTGTAAGGCTATTGTCACTATCGTCATCGAATTGTATAAAGTATCACAAGAAGTTAAATTAATCCGAACAATTTTTTTTTCGACTTCCGCGAAATTACGCGACGGATCACCGCGCGGTGTCGTAGCTTTTGATGGCGGCAAACTGTCAAAATCAAAAAACCGCGAGACTAAAACAAGAATAGTGCTTGATGCCTCGTCAGTCCGTTCAGTTTGCACTAGCAGCTCATTGGTTGAATGCTTGTAATAGCACTGGCAAGCTGTCAGCGTATTCAGACATCACGATAGCCGAGCGCACGCACGCCGTTCTCTTTCCCTCTCTCTTCCACTTGTTGCGCTTCGATTGGTCTGTCTCTTTCTACCGGAGAAAAACGGTCTCCTACCACCCTTGTTATTTTCAGTAATTCTTACAACACTTTGGCCGATACGGATGATTTTAATGTGCCGATTGAGCGCGATCTGTATTTTGATTATGTGTGAATAGGCTTTATGATACTTTTATGAGGTGAGTAATTATGAAGACGATAAGTTTATCATATTGCCATTTATTTAATTTATTGCTTCTCTTAAGGAGCGTTAACAGTTTGTTGATGATAAATAAAATTTAAGAGAATTTATAATAAATTTTGACGACTGAAGATCTTCAAAAATTCAGTGATAAATCTAAGTGACTTCTTGTCAATTAGTAGGACGAAAAATTTCAATTTTTAACTACAATAATTAATATAAACTGAAAATAAAAGTACAGTTGATAAAAAGTGTAAAAAATCAGTGTTCTGATTTAAAACAAAATTTGTGGGAAAACTTAAGCTTCGTCAAAATTTTTTGGGTATAATTTGTTGGCGCCCAACGAGGGGCTGACTGTAGCAGTAATTTTTTGTGAACATAAACATATATACATTGTGGAAAAAATGTTAATAGATGAAAGTTATAACGATTCTTTTATGATGCATAGGTTTTGTTTAATTAAATATAATATAATATCTATAAGGAAAACAAATTCTAGAGAAAAGTTACACAGGATGTCTGGAAAATACGGGTACAAAGTTTGATGGCAGACTCTTAATCAAAATAGGTCGATTTAAGTCAATTTAATTATATCCGATACTTCGTCGTTTAGGCGATGGAAGACGTCAAAATTTTAAGAAAAAAATTGATTTTTCCCAAATGTGGTAACTGAATTTAATGGTTTTTGGTATGTGTTCTAACATAATAATATGACGCTTTTTGGTGGTATAGTGACCGGCTATGAAGTAGTGTAAGTGTTATAAAAGTGGCGTTGTAAATATCGCTCCTGATTTTTTATGTCATCAAGATATTTCTTTCTGATAACTGCATGTATTTAGAAGCTTTTTTACCTATTCAATTATCTATTGGTTAGATGAGCGGTTTTGCAGGAAAAAATATTTTTAATTACATGCAGACACCAAGTAACAGTAATAATTAAAAATACTTATAACAACAATTTTTCGAGTGACTTTGTTGCTATGGCATTTAACAACTTGACTATTGACAAATTGTCATGACTGTCTAAGAAGTCGACTAAAGTAAGATCAGCATTCTAAAATTCTAAGCCTATTTTAATATTAAACATGGACAACTACACGCACTCAGAGAGAGGTGATATACTCCTGGTGTATGGGTTTTGTGAAGGAAATGCGCGTCAAAGTATTGAGATTTACATGGAGAGATTTCGTAAACGCCGAATTCCAAACCATCAAACATTTGCTCATCTCCGAAAAACGGCAGCATTGAGAGAAAATTTTAAGGTAGAGGTCGTATTAGAACAGTCGAAAAAGAAGAGTAAATTTTGGGAAGTGTTGAAGAAGAACCAAGTACCCGCCGCTTCTTTTTAAAGTGTTAATAAGTATACTCAGCGAAATGGCCATGGCCATTTTTCACATTTGCTTAGTTAATGTTTTCTTTTTAGTTAGTTTTTCAATTTTTTTTAAATGCTTTCAGGCATTGCCAACATTTATTTTGTTTTATTATTACACTAAATTGATGTACATATATTTGAAAATATTTTCTGGTGAAACAGCTCATCCAATGAATATTTTTCAGGAGGTAAAAAGCTTCCAAATACATGCGTTTATTAGAAGTATCTACCTATCTAGAAATATATAATATATATAACGTTGATGACATAAAGAATCAGTCACTTTTACAACATTTCCACTACTTCATAGCGGATCAAGAAATTTGACAAAAATTAAGATTTTCTTAAAACTTTGACCTGTTTTGACGTCAAACACACGTATTTTCCGGATATCCAGTAAAATCCATGTTTTAATATTTTAACTAAAATTGTGAAGCTCTGTTAGTAAAGAGGGGTATCTGTTACTTTCATAAATTGAGATAGAAAGAATGTTAGAATCCTTTAGGTATCGGCTAATTCTTTGTTATAGTTAATAAATGAGCATGAGGTGAAAAATATATTATTTTCCTGTTCTACGCTAATATATTTCCTTCATTTTTATTAATTATTGATCGTGAAATTTACATATTGGAAATCTTATAGTATAAAAATATTATTAAAGTTCAAAAAGTGGCTGTCTTAAATGCAACATTTACAGAACAATAAAAGGTTAATTTTGGCGTTGAAGCGTAGGGGCCACGATTATACTTCAAGGATGTTTAATAAAATTATAAATGAGAATACTAGACATGAGGGTGATATAATTTGTGCTTGAATTAATGGTCATTCTAGAAATTTGAAGCGGCAGACATTCTGGAAAGAAAAACATGCTACACTATTTAATGAAAATTCTAAAATTACCATTTAAATCACAGTCACAGTTTTAGATTAAAAATATTATTTCAAGGAAAAATAGGAAAATGGAAATTATCTAAAAAATATTGGAAATATACAGGGTATCCCACGACGAATCGTAGTGATCGATTCCTCGAAAAATAGATTTTGGAAAATATTTAAAATTTAGCAGTTTATTAAGGTCGATGGACGCAATTCGGCTAAAATATTTTCAAGATGGTGGCACCTCCAGTTATATCAGAAGTTGATGCCTTCTTGCTTATTTTAATGGAACATTATTTCAATTGGATATTTTTTGATATTTTGATAATAAATAAATACAGGGTGATCAAAAACTAAACTTAAATATTAACTTGAAAAAATCATTTAAAATCAATTGTTTTAAATGTAAACCCTTATTTTCTTAATGTTATCTTATTTAGCATTAAAAATAACAGTGACTTCAAATATAGTTGTCTATTGACAAAATTTGTAGTTTTTGAAATACTCACAATATAACATTTTTGAATTGTAAAAACAAAAAAGCACCACAGAAATGTTACTATTTCTTGCCATCTGACAATTATTAATAAAAATGATGCCGAGGCGATTAAGTTATATGAACGAAAATTATTTGAATTTGTTTATGATCTATGGGGAATGCATGAGAGTTTTATCAAAAATATGTCAGACAGTTGCTGATATCTAGATATCTGGATAAACAAGAATCGTCAGGGAACAGTATTAAACAAATATTGGAAAATTTCAAAAATTTTGGCACCGTTAAGGCAAAAATGCAAACAAGTGCATTTTAGTAAGATGAAAATGTCGACAGTGGAATTCTGGGATATTTTGCGACATATCCTCCTGTGACATCGTTAAGACAAGTGGCTCTATAAACAGAAATCTCAAAGAGTGCAATACATTAAATTCTATTGAAACACGACTTTCACCCTTATTTAATATCTTTGTTTCAACAGCTAAGAGATATTGATTTGCCGAAAAGAGTGTAATTTTGAGAATCTATATTAACGATGATACAAGACGAGCCTCGACTATTGGAAAAGATAATTTGAAAACAGCAAAATTGACGAAAGATGACTTTTCTAATAGACACCTTCCCCATTTTTGGAGTTATTTAAATCCGCATGCAGTAAGATTGCGGAATTTTCAAGATACCTGGCAGTTGAATTATGGAATAGTAAAACTACATTTTTATGAAGAAAATTTAAATGGTAATTCATTAATATTACAAAGCAAATTATGTCCCCATTTTTAATTATGTATTAATTTTTATAGGATAAAGATACGTAAATATTTTAGAAAAGATAGACAATCATTATTTAAGCAATTTACCTCTGAGAGAATACAGACAATTTTTTTACCAATATTATGGAATCCCTCTACACAGAACCGTTCCAGTTACTAAGTTCTTACAAGCAATATTTTATGGTAAGTGATTGCCAACAATGGACGTTTTCTGTAGCCTTCTTGTTCTCCAGATTTGACTGTCTTAGACTATTTTATATGGCGATGTGGGGCTGTATGGCAAGGAAAAGGGAAGCATTCGAAAGTTTATCTCCAGATTCAATTAGAACGATGCGAAAAATGTTTGAAAGTTCAAGATGGAAATTTTGAGCATTTATTAAAATAGGTTGTTTCCCTGTCTAGATAAGCCGCTTAGAATTCCTACAGTACGAAAATGTTAAATTGGCAATATTTCAAAAACTGCAAATTTTTGGAATAGACACGCTTATTCAAAGTCACCCCTATTTTAAATGGTAAATAAGATAATAGTTAAAAAATGTACGTTTAACGATTTTTTCAAGTTAATATTTAATGTTAGTTTTTGGTCACATTGTATTTATTTATTATCAAAATATCACCACAGTCCACTTAAGTAGATTCCATTCTAGAAGGAAACCAACCCCAATTAAACAATAAAGGTTTTCATATAAGACAAATTGATAGTAATGTTTAGGCCTGCAAAATCCATTTTTGACATAAAATTTAAAATATGTCAAAAACAGTTAGACCTAGGTATAGGATATTATACATGAAATATGTGTATAACTTTGCGTAAAATCTAAAAAAGAAATAATATATAGTTGTGTTCCATATAAAATGAGCAAGAGGGCATCAGCTTCCGATATAACCGAAGTGTCACCATCTTGACAATATTTAAGTCGAATTGAAATCATCGACTTTCGTAAACTGCTAAATTTTAAAAATTTTCCAAAGTATCAAAATTTGATACTTCACACATTTTCAACGCTAGAGTTTTAGACCACCAGTGCATTTTAGTAAGACGAATTTATAAATGAATCAACATTTTATTGGTTGCAGCTGATTTTATATCTATTTAAATTTTTTTTTTGTTTTTGGTTTTGGAAAAGAGGGGATTTTTCCAATCTTATGGTTCTATAGAAATAATATATTAAAAAATATTTTAACCAATAATTAGTGACAAACACTCTTCAGTCATAATTTAAGCTAATAATAAAATTACATAATAACCATTATTTGAAAAATAATTTTAAACCTCCAATTAGTATTATAATTGGCTTCAAAGGTGCTTAATTGGCATAGATAAGTACTATAAAAGCGCAATTACCTACACCGCAAAAAATATCGCTGGCTCAACTAACAATGACTAAATGTATGCTAGTTATTTTTTCGTTGATTTTTTTGGAATGTTTGTATCGGAAAAGACCATGACATTTCATGAAAAGAATTATCAGTGGCGTGGTTTCACAAGGTGCTTTAGTCCGTGTGCTGTTAGAATGGACCTAAAAAGCTATTTTCTTTTTTAATAAAGTCTAATTTTATAAATTTATTTATTATAAAACTGTTATAAAATCATACAGACAAATGTTGTTTACACATACGTGAATTTATTGGTGGAACTATTTTTATTTTTGCGACCTCACTGTATATAGAAATTATACAATGAATGTGAATACTGCACATTAAGAAATACGGACATACATTATCTAGAGGCAAATGAGATGTGCTGCTACAGAAAAAAAGCTAAAAACTGGTTCGAGAAATGGGATCCCAAATGAAGAAGTTCTAAATAAAGTTAAAGAAAAAAGAACCATACATTAAATTCTCTGAGAAAAAAAGACATAAGATGAATACACATGTGATACGATGATAAAGAAACATGAAAGTTTAACACGACTGATTATGAAAGGAAGAACAACAGACAAAGAGGAAAGATTGGTGAATGACAACAGTAAGCTTAGCTTAAAAGGAGAAACTAAAGATTTAGACAGGAAACATAAAGATTGGGAGCTCTGTCAAACCAAGGGTAGGACTGAGAACCCCAAATTGTAACTAATCTTCGTTCTATTACAATTAGCAAACCAAAATAATTAACAAAATGTAGATAAATAAAATATTTTGTATTTATGTATTAGTTTATTGTAAGTGCTTATGTTACCAATAATCTAATATTTTCGCAAAACCATACTTTATAGCGTATGTGGAATATCGCCGAAGCTTTCTTTACTCAAAAGTTTTCTCAGGGTTCCACAGGAAAAAAAAAACAAAAAGTCAAATAAAAGTAATATATATTTGTTCCCATAGAAGTCAACTAGAGCGAAACACTGATAATAAGGATATAAGGTTTATTCTTTAACTGTTACCCGTAAATAAAACATATTTACCATTTTAATTTGAAAAGATAATTTTTAGTCAAATCAAATGTTTTAACTTCTTTCTTACACCACATTTTATTAATAGGAATTTCAAGACAGGCGTTAAGGTTTATGAGAAAAAGCGATCAAAAAATGTTTTTAGCTTAGAAAAAAAATTGAAATAAAAAAGAAAGATCGCGTTTGAAAAGTTGTCAATTAATTTTATTTAAACTAAATCTTATGAATTGAAAGAAGAAGTTAATTTGGAAATACTATTATCCACAAAAATATTGTGCTTTTTGATCGTTCGTCGTAAAATTGGAATCTTTATTATATATTCCTCCTTGCCGTATTTTGTTATAATTTCAATTGGATCCTTTTGTATTTTATTACTTATTATATGTTTAATTATGTATGTATGTTATGAAGAATTGCAAAAATAATAAAATATGTTTTACGTTCGATAACTGATTTTATATAAAATAAAAATAATCTAAAATATGGCCCTGAAATACTTTTAGAGAAAATAAATAATTTGAGAACATTTTAGTAGAATCGGAAATATTTTAACTGACTTTGATTACTTTTTCCCTTTAAAATAATTATTTAATAACCTAAGAAATTTACAGTCAGATTCGCTAGGAAGGTGTATGACTTAAACTCGATCTAGGTGTCATGAAAAATATATCTTCTAGTCTGTCAATTTTGTTTTGTTGATGATGTTGTCATAATTTATATTACATATGTTAAGAAATAAAACCTTGAAATATGCAAAGAGAACTAGTGGAATCCCAAAAATAAATAAAATTCTCCATTTTTGCCGGCCGAATAATAAATAAACGACAATTATGTAGCTTGATTTATTGTTGCTTTTGCCAGTTTAAACATTAATTTTTTTAAGGTTAGACCCTGTTAGTGAATTCGGGGGTTGGATTTTATTATTTTTTATACCCAATGTCACACTGATTTCATAATTTTCAATAAATACAGCACGATGTGATTTTATATTATTTCAAAACATTCGTTAAAAGTGCTTAAAATTTAAGCGAGTATCCAGCCTCAATAAATATAAAAAAATTATTTATTCATTTTTGTTCCAGAGAAGTATAGTAAGATTTCTAATTTAACCTATTACTTAACAAAATGAAAGTTCCAAAAAAAATAAGGAACCAATAAATTTGTTTAATTTATAACGATAACAGTTATTTTTTTGTCAGTAATAAATTGCCTATTTGGTAAATTTATAAAGATATCTGTATCTAAACCATGGCCGCTCTTATTTGCTGCCCAATTAAAGATTTAGTTTTCTTACTAATTTATTTCCAAAATAAATAAACAACTCTCGTTGTTATTCAGCTGTCAACCAAACATGAATTATTATTATAAAAACTAAATCACCAATAACATGTTTTTTATTTTTAATGAAATTTTACAAAACTACGAGTAATCAGTTTTGTTATAACAGTTTTGTTATAACAAACACATTTACTAAAGACTCAATTTAAACAAATATTTTTAAAGAAGATTAGTTACAAAAATTTCGCAAGTAAATAATTTCTTTATTAAAATCTGTATTGGTATGCAATATATCTATAACCATTAATCTGATTTTTGAAACACATACCACAAAACAAGCAAATAGGTATTTATTTTGTTTTACACTGAAGTTATCAGCCTTTTAATGATCCGAGTTAATTACCTTCTACTGGCAAAACTTTGATGTATGAAATTTAGATAAGTTTAATCTGTAAATGGGTACTATTTCTTGCCTTATCACATTGATGGAGAATTAGTACTCTAATTTTCTTTGGAAACCCAACCGAACGAAAAAGACTACCATATCAGAACACTTGCAACAAACATTCCACATTCACCGAGATATTGGTGAATCAAAAATAACTGGTATATTTTTAAATAAACTATATTATTGAATAGCGTTAAAAAAAATGAAAATATTTCAAATTTAACTACGTCTATGCTTGTAACTGTGTTAGACAAAAAATTAATTATAGTCTTGAACATCTACAAAGGTTTTCTTTAATGAAACATTAAATAGTTTAAAAAAAATATTGTACAACCAAATGGTGTTTCCGATAGCAACCCGCATGATAGTGAATTTGAAATAAGGGGTTTTGACATAAGCTACTAACCGAATTTACTATAATGTTTACGTTGATTTTACAGTAAAAAATTATGTTATAATTAAAATTAAGTTAAATTTATGTTTGAATATTTACCATAAAAATCAACTACCATATGATGAAGACAAGCCAAGTGAGGATATAAAAGTAGTTCGAGAAAAAAAACGGGTTATTGAAATGCAGCAAAACATTTACCCAGAGAAGCTTTGTTTCGATTATGCCAGAAACAGGAGCTGTTTCTAGATGAAGGGGCAGCCCCATATTAGGAAGAAAAACAGTGTTTCAGTTAACTATACAAGAGAACAAATTCCATGGCTTGACAAGAAGTGATGTTCACCCCGTGGCATTTATATTGGAAAAACGTATTAAATTGTTAACCAATTTGGTAAATTTCGGATGGTCGGGAAAATGAGTGTAAAATTATTTTTCTGCTATAAAGATAAATTTTCGGGGAGAAGACCCACTAGCATATCTTCCGCCAGAGGGTTTGGATGCAATAAAGAAAACGTCAGCAACTTCTGGGGGGAGGTATACGATAAAGATAACTTATGACATGTATGAATTAGGTTTTACCATTCTATCAAGCAAGATATCCCAAGTCATTGGCCACAATGGGAAACATCAAATAGCTTCACTGAATGGTTCAAGCATTTTATAAAACACACGGATCCAACGCCAGAATCAAAAATTCCACTGATATTTAATGACCCCTTCAGCCGTACACGTAACATCGATATAAGAGACCAGGCTAGAGAAAATAGCATAAAAATTGTATTCACACCTCCTCATGGAACCAGCAAGCTCCAGCCATTAGACAAACATTTAATGGTGCCGTAAAAAGTACACTAAAGTGAAGGAATAAGAATTTGGAGTAGAAACAAATCTCTAAGCCCTTCTGATACTGTGGATCTTTTCGGTAATATTTACGTGAAAGTACAAACAGGCGAAATTGCAGCAATATTTAGCGACGTAGACTTTATTGCTTCGGCATAAAATGCTGTAAAAGATGATTGTAAAAATGTTGCAAATAAAATCAACCTCTCCCTCTAATGAACGAACATCAGACACCAATCCTAGATCACCCCAGACATAAAACAACACGTAATACTGAACTTTAAACTTCCAAATTTTATAGCAGTAGCTTGGGTCTTTTATCTGCTAACGACATACGTCCAGTACCAATTAAAGAGAGTAAGATCCCTAATAATCTTAAAAAAGCTGCTGTGGCAGCAGTAATAGCTTCTTCACCTTATAAAAATTATCTGATAGAAAAGAGTAAGAAGAAAATATAAAAAGAAAAAAATAACAACAGACAGAATAATAAAAAACCAAAAGAAAGAAAACTAAGCCAAAAATGGTACTAAGACTGACAATGAAGCAGATTCAGAGGATAGAGGAGAAGTCCAGTTTGATACAGACACTAAACCTGATGCCATAATGAGACAAAGACATTTTTCTAAAGCTACGCAAGGAGAAATATGGGCAAAATGTCTAATATGTGAGCTCTGAGCGCATAATCACTATACAGGTCCAGTGTTTACTATTGGATTTGTAATTTTTGAAAGTAGATTACGTTCTTTTTATTTTTGATCAAAATTCCCTTGATCTCTTAGAAAATACGATTTTTTTTTTATTTTCTTAAAAAAAACGTTGTATTTTCCTCTAGTGTTCCATATTTGGGTATCTATTTCCTAATTTAATTTCAATAACTTGGTCATTTTTTCTAATTTTTTAACTAAATGCGTTACAAAGCTTTTCTTCAATTTTTTGATTTTTGATTTAAAAGTTTGTAGCGAGACCCAACTTAATACAGCACAAGTTTCTAATATAAATTCAAAATTTTGCTTCTAAAATGGTAATGGCTTATACTTCTCGAAGAATTTTGATACATTTTAAAGAAGAAAAAACTACGTATGCAACAATTATTGGATAATGAAGTAAGAGAACGTCATACAGCTGCATTTCAGTGAAGAAACGACAGAAACTCTGACGAAAACTTGAAAAAGGGACATATTTTGTTACCTCTTATCTAATTACACTATAGACTTAGATATTTCAAATAGATTTAAAAGTTTAATAAAAAGACAAAATTATTTATTGGTGTTAATTACTGACTGTAACAGATATAAAATTTAAACTGACTTTGATTACTTGTGGAGCATTCTAGAGGTAAAAGCCTAAGTTAAAGATCTTTTTACCAATGAGTCATTCAACACAATAATGCATCTAAATTAAAAAAGAAGAGTGTCAAGAATATATTTTCAGATGTTATATTATCAATATTTTATGGAAAATAGACAACACTTTCTCGTTTTTCGTTGTTTTCTTATTTTATATCTACATTACTTCATTATGGATAGACCTTATAGTAAAACCACGTATTAAGATTTTTAAATTCAGCTGATGTATTTTCTTTTATCGGTATATCTTTAGAATTTAGTAATATAACGAATGTTTACCTTTTGCATCCTACTACTTTAAGAACAGGACCCACCTGAAAAAAAAATACAAAATATTAGAATCGAAATAAAAATATACAAAATGAAAGCATACAAGTAAAATTTTACTTCAAATTTTTCTTTTTATTGCAAGTTCTATTAGTTATATTTAATGCAGTTGTTATAAGCATACTTTTCGAAAGGTTATAAATTTTATACCTGCCACAGGCAAAAAAATATAACCCTCTTTGTAACTAATACCCTTTTTTTTCCTAAAAAATGTGTACACAATCAAAAGTCCTTCCTGTCCCGTCAATGGGAAACAAATTTCTCTTTTCTTCTTTTGCTAACCACACAGTAAGCTAAAATAACGATGTATTTAGAAGTTGATTTATGGTCTAAAAGGACCAAAACTTTCTTATTAGTACGCTGTTATGTCACTAGGGAAAGTTTGTGTAATATTGTGGGTATTTACTTGGCTAAACTAGTACTTTTTAAAATTATTAATGTTGAACCACTGCTGTAATAAAGTTTTTGTTTATATATATCGTGTTTAATTTTGTTGATTACTTCTGTTGTTAACTTGATCCTAAGTAGTTTTAATATTTCATGGTTTTCAAAGGTCTTGAGACAAAAGAAAGGGCATATGGAGATTTTATTTTAGCTCATAGCGATAGTAACACTGATTGCTTTTCTGATCTTTTTACATTCACTTTTATAGAATTTTTAATCATGAATCTATCTATTTTGAATACTAAATTTAATCATATTCAAGGCATTTAATATTTCATCTATATAGAATAATGAGACATCAATCATTTTTTTAAAAAAGTAATTTTTTCGGGCATTCTCTAAATTGAACTTGCTGCAGTTATCTTAATAGATTATCTTGAAAATGGGCAAACTATTACAGAAGCATAATACGGGAATTTGTGGAAATTTTTTTTTCACTAAGACAATGCGCCGTCTCACACCTCAACGATTTGCATGGCGAAAATCCACGAATTGCATTTGACCATACTTCTTACTCACCAAATTTAATCCCAACCGATTTTTTTTGGTTCCATAGGCTAAAAGTTGTGCTGAAAAGGCCATCACCTTTGTAAACAACTATTTTACTGAGAAAGTTACCAACTACTATATGGACGGGTTAAAGAGATGCAAGCATCTATGAGACAAGTGTAAGACTTACAAACAGAGTATGTCAAAAAATAAAAATAACTTTGATAGAAATATGCTTTGCTTCTTTGTTAAGTCAAAAATTTCTACTACTACTAATGCTACAGACTACTCTCATATATTATAATTAGGATTGCAACATTGTATATACCAACCTGAAACTCAAACCTCTTAATTCACTCAAAGGTCTACAATTTATGAATCTAGGTCATTGAAACTTTGGTTAGACAATTTTACTCTACGTTTGTGGAAGTGCAATCCAACCGGCTTAAAATTGCAGTATAATTATCGTACTTAATATATCTTGTAATGGGAAGAATAACAAGGAGTCTAGAAATATTCAACCAAATACATTACTTGAAAGATTTCCAGCAAAAAGTGTGGAATTATGACCGTATGATTTTGAAAAAAAAAAATTTTCAAATTGCTAAAATAATAGTTTTTAAAGAACTGCATGTAAAAATTAAAAAAAAAAACTGGTCAAGTGCGTGTCGAACACGCATTACATTAAGGTTCCGAGACAGCTACTTGTGTTGTTAGCTTTTTCTGGAATTTCATTGCACGCGTGTCTGAATTATTTAAAAGCACGTATCCGCAAAATTTGATATCAAAAATGGACTTTTTGTCAGAGACCATCTTGATACAGCCGAAATTAAAGTTTAAATACTTTTTTTTGTATTTATGCTGAAATTCTGAAATATTGTATATTGATTGCCAAACGAATATACTAAAAATGTGGAGTCGTCAATAGTTACAAAGATAAAATATATTTTAAATATTTAAAACAATCTAAAAATAAGTTATAAAGTGATAAGATCAAAAAAATAAAACACAATAATAAAAAATTTAAAACAACTTATATGTCACAATGTTAACAGGCTCATTATGATCTAAAAAGCGATCTATAAATTACTGTTCTGGAGAGGTAAAAGCGATAATATCAATGCTTAAAGTAATAAAATTTTTACTGAAGTTCTGTATATTTATCCTCATATGCATGTACATAGAAATATTAAAATATAAATATTTAAAAAAGTCAAAAACTTACAAAGCCAATATACACAACATACAATTTTTATATTTAAAACAACTCAAGAAACATGCCAAAAAACACAATAATAAGGATTCCTAACAACATGCATTTCATAAATTAGAAAATTCGATCGTATCAATTTTCGCTGAAAGAATCCACAACAGCTGTTATGTCGAAATTTTTCAGATTTTTAGAATCTACAGTTGAAAAACTAAACACAGCATAATAAAATTTCAGATTTACATAGGTCTAAATTAAATTCAGAATTTTAAAAAATCCAGAGTTTAAATATAAAGCGAGTTAAAAGTTGTGGTAAACTTTAAAGTAGTAACATATTCTTTGTTTGAAGGTCATAGACAACGATGTTTCTTGCGAAGTAGTAGATATCTGTTGGACTTCCATTGTCTTTATTTTTGTTGAATATCACATACACAAGTTTCACTTGAAAACGGCTAGAGATAACTACTAGCCGAAACGTCGTGATATTCAACAAAAATAAAGACAATGGAAGTCCAACAGATATCTACTACTTCGCAAGTAGTAACATATAATTAGTACGCAGTACAACCACAAATGAGAGGGAATAAACCATTTGCAACTTTGTACTCTCCTTAGATTTTCCATACGGCTGCATCATTTATAATTGATCTACCTACTGTCTTACCGAGCGCATTCACCACAAGTCACACAACTAAAATAAAGCAACAATTTAGGTTTGAATTTCGTGAATAAGACGACTAAATAAAAAATATTACATGACATATTTAATCACATTTTTCAAAACCTATTCAACGGTGGCCCACTAGATCAGATAAAGTGAATGAGAAAAAAATTAAACTTTTACCAGTTTTTTTCTATATCTTATTACTTAGTAGACGCAAGTTATCCGTAATAACTTTCATTACATATATTTTGTAAGAGCTATTATATCAAAATTGAACATATTTTTAAAATTTACCGTTGGACAATTAGGGGAAAAGACATTTCAAAAGTTACTTAGCACGGTCATGTATAATGGGAAAGGTACCCTATTTTTTCCTGACTTTTTCAAACACAAACAGACGGACGGAAAGACGGACATGACGAAAATATAATAAGAATTCATACTATATATAAGATATACCTCGATGCGAATTAGATTTAAATACATTAAAGTAAATGAAAATAGAATATCTAAATGAAAGTTTTGTTTTATATTTTGTAAGAAAGAAAACATAATGAACAAATTCTAAAAGTTCTGTAGCTTTTCTGATTGTTGTATAGGACTCAGTACTTCCACGGTGGCAGATTTCTTCACATTTCCACATAATACATTAACAGTGAAACAACTTCTCCACAATATATTAGTAGTGAAACAACTATTTTTTCTGGCCTGTTTTATCAAATTATATTACAAAAATGTTCTAAAGATCTTATTAAATTATAGGACTAGTGCTGGTTTACATCCTTCTATTTTTATATTGTCCATCCTTGTTATTTCGCATCTCTCTCTATCAGCCCTTGTCCTACCGCTCTCTTATTACAGATGAGAGCTCATTTTCGAACATAATAGATTCATTACAGTTCTGAATGGTAGCCCGTAACAAAGCTGACACTAAGTATTAGTCATCCCTCGTTTTTAGGTCTGATTCGCACTGAGCGATAATGGCGGACCCTGCTTGGCCCTTTAAGAGTCCCTCGCTTCGCTAATGTCCGGTCCGCCCTTAAAGCGGCCATGCGAAAGCCCTTCGTCCCTTTTCGTTTATTAATTGAGTCTTCTGGGCTCAGGGACCAAAGAGTGTGTCAGAAAGGAATGATTAATGTCGTCTTGGCTGTTAGTTACTATAATTTTATTCTTGTTTTTTGTGATGTTTTAATTAAAATGTTCACATGGTCTTGATGGTATCTCAGAGCAGACAATCATTTTGTAACGGTTTTTTGATTGATGTCTTTATTTTTAGACTGGTAGTTTTACACACACTGAAGTTTGTAATAAGTAAATCTACAATTTTTAAATTAATTGCAGTATATAACATAATTTATTTCTGACTGAAGTAAGTTATATTATTCTATAAATAATTAATGTTATTAGGGTTCCGCAGGAACCCTTATAGTCTAACCATGTCCATCATTTCGTCCGTCTGTTTGTCCGTCTATATGTCACAGGCATAAGAGTTCCAACAGCCCAAAAGCAGATCTGAAGCAAAATAGAGAAATTGGGGAAAAAATTACCTCCCGTGTATAAAAAATTGAAATAAAAAATAATTTTCTTCATTCACTCCATCGAGTTTTATATTCCATTTTTCATTTACTTACTCCAATCGCGAAATATGAGCCTTAACCCCCCCCCCCCCTCCGAACTTTCTAAGGAGAAAATTTAAAAGCCTCAGACAATTTGGTTTAACAGTACTTACTAAATATATGAAACGAAAATCATCACGGGTAAGTTACGTCAGCAAAACTGTTAAAAATTTAATTTCGTCATTTTTGTTGAACCGGTCTAGTGTGGTACCATTGAATAGGTCGTTCAATATATATGTATATATATATATATATATATATATATATATATATATATATATATATATATAAAATATTTTTACTTAGTCATCTCATTTACGAACTATATGCCTTTAAAGTTACTGCTATAGTTGTGACCCTTTTTCTAAGAGTACATTTTTGGTAAATGCGCCGGGCAAAGTTGTGTTTACTTAAAAAGGATTACAGATCGTATAAGGTTTCTTGATTTCAACAGAGTATCAATTATGACCTGGCGGTATCTCCAAGTAAACTAATATTCTGTATCGATACGTATGGATTAAAAAACTACTGATTTTTCAATATATTCGTGCATAAGTATCGATATTTTAAATATCGATACATTCAGTATCGATCATTTTTATTCTTGTATTGTTGTGTAATATTGCCTTCGCAAATGTTACAACAAATTAGTTGTTCTCAGTTGATTCTATTTGTGATTAACACAGTTTACATGTGCCTCCCATTTGCAATTTAATAAAATATTTCCATGTAATTGGTTAAAATAATAATCAACCAAAGTGGCTAAAGGCCCGTAAACATAAATAAGTGATTTCCCGCAAATAAGGACTACAATTAAAAAGTTATAAAAATACATCCATGCTGCCTTAGTTCTACTAGTCAAATTCATTACAATAAATATTTGAGTGTACTTGTTGTTTGAAAAACGCCATTGTGCACCACTTAATCACCATAATTGACAGTCGTAGTAGAATCTGATCTGATTACAACAATGAAAGGATACAATATTTATATAAGTGTATTAATAATCAAGTATTCCAATATGGGTACATATCGATACAAAACTTTGTTTATCGATAGTAAGTGTATCGATATTTTCAAATACCGATATATGTCGTACATGTCTAGTCTCAACGGGTTTGTTCCCGTCTTAGATAAAGAAAGAACGTACTTCTTTGAGATTTAATTGCGCACTAATTATACCTTTCATTATTTTTTTTGGGTTAATTTTTACAGAATTTTGTATTTGATTTATCAGTATAATATTTACTACAACCTTTGAATCTATTTATAACAAGAAATGAAGTTTTTTTCGTTAAATTCCATCTTAATATGTTTTAGACATAGATTTAAAATTTCACTGCATCCCCCTTGTACCCTTCAATGGTAAGTTTTGAAAATCAGAAAAATTATACATTAATTTGAATTAAAAAAAAATGAAACTTAATCTCCAAGGTTGCAATATGATTTCTAGCAAAAAGTTCATCCTTTGTGATAAAATTTGGTAGCCACATGCTTTTTTTAATAATCTTCTCAAAGACGGACTTGCAAAAAAATTATAAAAAAAAAGTAACAACGCCAATAACTGCTGAGCAATCGTAACACAATGCGTGTGTAACATGGAATTGGATTACTTATTTTTCTTATTTATTATTGTTTCAATTACCCTGTAAAATATCTAGTTCTAATAACAATTTATAATAATATGCTATAGGCATTGAAAAGAAACAGAAAATCAAAAAAAAAAAATTTCGTAATGAAAAAATAAAAATTCGTTATTCGTTTGTTCAGCATTGCAATATACCGCCCATAGAAATACTTTAAGAGGATCTTCTTGTAGGTTCTTCCATAATGCTACCACAATTTTATATGTTGTACAACGATCAAAAAAACTAACTAGGAGAAAATATAATCAGGCCTATTTTACATGAGCTTACAAACTTAAGAGAGACGATGATTAATAGAGTACCGTCATTTTCCGATTAAACCTCAATTTAAATTCATTCCGTTTTATAAAATTGACCCTAATAGGTATAAGAATAAATCGTAAAGCATTGTTATATCAGCCTATGAGCTAAGACAACACACTAAAGATTAATACCGATCTCTCCAGATACAATGTCTCTCGTAATTTTGCTGTCATATTTTTAAAAGACCAGTGATATCACGAGGAGAGGCAAGTGAAGCCTCACAGGCATAAATTAAGTTTCTGAAAGTTGCTTTTCAGGGGCAATTACTCGGGTCGTGGGATTGTAAATACAGACTGGAGTGGTTGCCGTAATTTGTCGAGATCGCGGGTTTAGACACGAGAGATCGCTTATTTGGACTTGTGTGGTCTGTACCGCTTTTGAAGCGAAATATTAGCGAACATATTGAAAATATTGGAAAACTAAATATGTATTCCTTTTGTGATTGTTTTAAAGATTTAAGGTGATTATCACAAAATAGAAATATTTAAGCACAAAGACGAATTTAGCATTGTAGATTATTTTTGAAGTTGCTATAACTTCAAATAAGTCAACAACCCTTATTTAGAAATTAAATATCTTGATATTCACTTATGTTGTATAATATCGAATATTTTTAGTTATCACTATTGCATGAGAATTATCAAAAATTTGCGCCGTAAACTACTGCTGTTGTTATTCATTAACTAGGCGTTACTTGTTTCAAAACATTTTGACGTTCTCAAAATTTAAAAATTAAAGTGAATTAAGTTGCAGAGGAATAAATGAGTAAGAGTGATTCGCTTTTGCTTATTCATCTATTTAAAACAGCAGTATGACACCAGTTAGACATTTTAAATGAGCTGAAGTGGCATACATTGTAGCTCTATATAAGGTTCAAATGAGGTAAATCTACATCATCGAATTTTTTAAAAAAGTATAGTGAAGCTAGAAATTTCGTACGGAGACCAGCTCAAGGGCGCAAAAAGGCTATTTAGGGAAACTTTTTGATACTAAATTCTGCACGAAATTGCAAATTAATATCTATGTATCTCAAAAATGAGCTACTAAATACAGAATAAATTGATGTTAGTTCAGAAACAGTCGGACCAAGATTAAAATAAGTGGGTTTAAGACCAAGACGGCTTGCCAAAACTATACCATATTCACAAAACTTGTCGATTAGAATTTACCAATTTTATATCTAGGATTAGCAAAATAACACAGTCCAACAATCCGAATCCAAGGTCGAAAAAAATCATTACCTAGAGCCAAAAACCTCTCTGGAATGGGGTAAAAATCAAATTAAACTACGAGAATAGTTGTTCCATTTTAACAAGTCAAACTATACACAATTTTAAAGTATATTATATACTAAATTAAGGTTAAACAGCAGGGTCCATATACTGGATTTGCAGTACACTCCAGGAGTAAAAAGCATCCGTCCATCCATCCATCAAGCGAGAAATGTACTACCAGTGTTACTATCAAGTTGTACTGATATTTTATTGAGTTCTGGCCCGTTTTTCCCCATTTTGTAAATAGAAGACAATTAATCTGCTTAGTACTTCCTAGAAATGCTTTTTATTTTGTACCCAAGGAATCTAGCTATACAGTCCTGAGGATAATCTCATAGAGGTCTAAACGTCGACAAATACAGTAAATTGATCTTGCTGAGTTGTTTTATTGACCTGATCCAACTAAATCCCAGAGATCCTAAGCGTAACTCTGAGTACTACGCAAATTTAACCGATCATTGCGTCTTAAAAAAATGAGAATACTTTCAGATCAATATTTTTTTCTAATTTTTTCTCTGTTATCGAAGATACAGGGTCATTTTTGGCAGCACTGTAAGGATGGTTTTCAGAAATTAAGCCAAAACCACTGCAGACTCTCTTTACTTCTGGAGTTTCGAGTTTTTCAAAAGTCGCAGCAACTTTTTTGTGTTAAATTTTAAATGAGGGTAATTTTTTCCTCATTTGAGGGTAAACCGCAGGACGTTGATGGTACCTGAGATTCTAGATCTATTTGAAAGTAATTCCCATTTCAGCCAATAATAACATCTATGAAAATTTTAATCCTGCTAGATATAAGGTTTTTTCTTTTTTCTCCATGTCCTTTAAGCTTAGGGGTAGTTTATCTCAACTGCTTAGTAGGGTAGTTTATAAGTATTATATCGGACCCAGTGCAGTTTCTTATTATTAAAAAATCTTAGGAGTTCCAAGCTTTTTCAACAGTCATTGATATTTTGGTTCGAATTTTTTATATATGAGGGTATCACTCAATCAAAAATACATCAGATTACATCAAGAATTTATGGAAATCAGATGGATGAAATCACATCTATCGAAGAATTGGCAATCGGAACTCTAATATTATACAAGTCAGTTTTGGAGAGACTGGCATAGTGCTGCAAGAAAAGATTGGTAGGGAGGAACGCAGAGAAAGGATTGGTTGGGAGGAACGCAGCAAACTGGTAGAAGTGACTATATAAATGAATAGTAACTTTTACATCAAAGATATTCTTCAGGATCACGTTTTGCTGTATGTCGACAATTCTCGTTTCCATTAAAACATTATTTCAATTAAGAGACTGGTGTTTGTCATTCCAATTATATTTAAGAATAAAGGAAATGTCTTTAATTTTTATAATATTTAAAAAATTTACGAATATTCGATAATTTGGTTTATGAGTGTAAAGTGTATATATATATATATATATATATATATATATATATATATATATATATATACATACATACATATACATATAAGCCACATTAGCAGATTCTTCTTCTTCAAGTGCCTTCTCTATTGCGGAGGTTGGCAATCATAATAGCTATTTTAATTTTTGAGACAGTTGCTCTAAATAGTTGTTTTGAACTGCATCCAAACCATTCCCTTAGGTTTTTTAGCCATGAAATTCGTCGTCGTCCTACGCCTCTTCTGCCACTTATTATGCCTTGGATTATGAGCCGTAAAATGCAGTTTTCTCTGTTTTACTGTTATCTCGACTTCCTTTTCTTTCCCAATTCTTCTCAATACCTCGACGTTCGTAACTTGATCCACCCACGAAATCCTCTGAATTCTTCTATAGGTCCATATTTCAAAAGAGCAAATTACCCGAAGCTTTTGACGACAATAACCTATTTTTATCTCGTTTTGACACTGATTTACTCTACTTTTTCTTTGATCAATTTCAAAACAAATTATTTTTACCTATTTACATCGCCCACTTCACACGTCACTACATTATTTTATGGTCAACAACTTTCCAGTACTTCCGTTTCCCTAAAAACTTCGCAAATATATTTTTTAACCTAACATTGCGAAAAAATTCTCCGGCCTGCCATACGGAATAACCATGAGCGCTTAGCAGCTCGCCACCTAGCGGCCGCAATAATTATTATATAGCAGAGGCTTATGATACTCTGAATTATATACCAAAGCTACAATTAAAATTTGGTAATGATTGGTTCAGTAGTTCTTGAGATTTTGTTAACATGGGTTTCTTCATATAATAGAGACATATCAGTTTTTTCCTAAAAATCTGCAACGAAATTTTTCATGAGAAAGCATTTCACAAAAGAATAGAGATTTGTCTATTACTCACTCTATTAATACTACCTCTGTGGGTTTTTAAATGTAAGTGAAAGAGGGAGACAGATATAAAAAGTATTTTAATCTAAAATCAAATACCCTAGATTTTAAAGCAATATCTTCTTAATATTATTTTTAATGGGAGTTGATGTGTTCTCGAGATAAAATATAGTCTTAAACCTTCCCAGTTATATCAGGAAAAATGGATTAAAATTTGATCCAGATTGATTAAGCATGTTTTTCAGTTATCTCTAACAAACAAAAACCCTTTTCTTCTTTATAAAATAGTATAGATATATGTTACTATATTTTAGTATTTATCTTGCCCACAATTTATTTCATAGTGGAAGAAAACTTTAGGCTTAAAAGGGGTAAGCGTCATGTCTGATTTTTGCTAATTGTATGTTATTTTAAAATTAACAAATTTACTTGAAAACAAACCATATTGGGATTAATTATGTTGTTACTAAATTAGTAATTGCAACTTACAAAAATATTTTAGCCAAAATATCTGTAAATAATTTATTTTACAATTTAACAATAATTTTCTCCGGAGACCCTTCCTTCACTAAAGATGATTCTAGATGATCAGGGAATTTATCATGTCTGCTAGTGTGCAATGACATGAGAAAACCAACTAAAGCGTATTATACGAATTATACGATTTATGTATACAACGTCCTTTGCGAATATAGCTAATGCCCTGGCCAACTGCATAGTCCGAATTTAATTCTAAACCTTTTAAAATATATAATAGAAGATTTAATTCTTGTATTTACTTCTTTTTTCATTTTGTTCATCCTGGTTACCTTGTATACTTCCATTTAAACTTCACTTGTTTCTTTTTCTTTAATTACTCGAGCTGCACCAGAACAAAAGGAAGTAATGAATAAGGCCGCAAGAACAATTACCAATTCAGCCAGCTTTACTTGATAATAATCAAACTTTGTTGTACATTTTAATTACTATTAATAAGTCCATTATATTGTAAGAAAAAAAAACGTATAACGGCTAGCAACAATTATATGGTGTTAAAAGTATTAGCAGGTAAACTAAAATTAAGTAAAATTTAAATAATAACATATCAAAATATACTGTAAGGTTTTTTTTTCATATAATTAAATTGGAAATTTTACCGTTTTGTTCAAGAAATAGAGCGTTGCAAGTAAATATGTTACTCAAATTTGTTTTTAACTATAATATAAAAAGATGTAAAAAATATAATAGTTTCAAAAACATCGAATAAATTTAGTAAAAGTAAAACAAGATACTACAAAATATAGTTCCAACATCAATTTGGAAAAAATGAACCGAAATCTCTTTTGATAGTTCATTGAAGGATAAAAATTTGTAAATACATAATAGAAAAAGCCCAGCTAAAATAAAAATGGTATCGTATTTTTAGGCTTTACTCAACAAGCTCTCCGTTTTATAAAGTTTTCAAGTCAAGTATTAAAACTCGTCAAGTTAAAGCTTAAGTAGCTAGAACTCTATTAAAGTTATTTCACAATTTGTATTCCAGATTCATATTGGGCACCTTATTAATACTTCGAATGTCTTTAACCTTTAAACAAACTGACGTAAAGAAAAGTTAATAATTTTTTTACATAATAACCAACCTACAATAAATTAATAGTTTATAATTCTCACGTTTCTCTATAATTTTAAAATTATGAAAATCAAAATCGCTAGTTTAGACATTAAAGATGGTAAAGGAATATTCTACGTTTCTTTAATACAAGTTTTTGATTCTATGATAAATTCTCAAAACCTTATTTATACCAAAATCAACAGTTTTCCAGGATTCTACTTGTAAAGAAAAGCTCTATCATCTAAATGGCATAACTCGAAATGAAATGACATTTCTATCCTATCTTTTCTATCCAATTATCAGTTTAATCGTATATATATATATATATATATATATATATATATATATATATATATATGTTGTTGCGTAGTGTTTCACGGATGGGAACATGTGATTCAGTATTAATCCAGGAATACATTCGTTCGTTCGTTTGGTTTTCTGTAGAAGTTTGTAGACGTTTCAAGAAATTGACAGATTTTGTATTTCAGTGTATATTTGAATTATTTGAATGTTTTAATCATGTCAACGTGCACAGTGTATTGAGTGTTTGACAAGGTCTGAGCCCTGAGGATGGTCCGATAGAAAGACCGAAAGCGCTTGGCCGATTGTAATAATTCAAATATACACTGAAATACAAAATCTGTCAATTTCTTGATTTCTTCGGTGTACAACCTGTTAATAACTTATTGTAGACGTTTCACCAAAATCTCATTTAGAATATTCTGTGCTTGGTGGTTGTAGATCAACTGTTAGTCAGCAATAGCTTATGGTACACAATTCAAGTGAATCTGGAATTGATGGTTTATCTAACCAGTACCCCTCTTAGTGATGCCAAATTCTGGTTCCAGTTCAATAAATGAGGTAATACACCCTTGCTTTGTAAGTTGATTCATTTTTCCATTGTCTAGAATACTCTTATATCCCAGACCTGTTTAAAACCAAAATAATGATCAGAACAGTTTTACATAGGATCATTAATTCATTAATGGGAAGCCTTCGAAGGCAACCAATCCTGAGAATTACAGGACAGAATAGTTCTTGAAGATGCTCCATCTCACTTCTTTTTAACAAAATTCTAAAGGGCAGAAGTTCTACATTTCACCTCATATATATTTCTTTATGTATGTATGTCGATTATTCCGGAATGACAGCACCGATTTGAATAAAATCCTTTCCATTATGTTCAGACATTTGCTGCGGTGGTTCCATATTATTTTGTTTGAAATTGGTTCAGGAAAATCCAAGATGGCGCTGATAATATGGCGGACAAAAAAATTTATTTTGTCAGTTTTTCTTCAAAATTTGTACAGAAGATTCTTCGGGGCGCACATAACGAATCTAAAATTATTTTGAAACTGATATAGGGGGAAGGGGGAGATACAATCTCACCGAAATTGTTTACCACTGTCTTGGAATATATGTACAAGCAGATTTATTTTGAAGGAAATATGGGAGTAAACATAAACGGGGAGGACCTTAACCACCTAAAATTCGCCGATCACATTGTCCTCATATCGGATAGCACGGATAAAGCAGCAAGAATGTCGGAAAAGCTCTACAGACTGTCAAGTGATGTTGGTCTAAAAATAAATTGTGAGAAAACTAAATTTATGACCAACCTTGTACTAAATGACAATATCTCAGTAGGAGACTACAAGATCGAACAAGTCACCACCTACAAATACCTAGGACATGAAATCCGTTTAGACCGAGATAAGCAAAAATGCGAAATACTAGGAAGAATAGGGCTGACGTGGTCAGCTTTTGGAAAACTGAAAAATATACTTAAATCGAACATCCCTGTTTGCTTGAAGACAAAGGTGTTTGACCAGTGTATCACCCCCTTTTTGACATATGGAGCAGAGACGCTAACACTAACAAAGAAAAGCATAAATAAACTGAAAGTGACACAACTGGCCATGTAAAGATCTATGCTGGGAGTTAGCATCAGAGATAGAATACTGAATACAGAAATACGGCGAAGAACGGGTGTCGCAGATGCAGTCAGAAGAATTACAACGTTAAAGTGGAACTGGGCTGGACATATCGCCAGGAACACGGACAATCGATGGACGAGAAAAATCTTGGAATGGAGACCAAGATAGGAGGCTTACCGAGGAAGAGGCCGCCCGTCTACTAGATGGACTGACGATATAAGGCGCATAGAATCAAACTGGATGCAAGCGGCACGGGACAGAAATAGGTGGCAAAACTTACGAGAAGCCTATGTTCAATAGGGGACAAGATTGGGCTGATTGATGATAGGGGGAAGGGGATTGACGGTGCAAATTACAAATTTAAAATTATTTAAAAAAAAATTCAATATGGCGGATACAATATGGCAGACTAAAGATTTCACATCTATCGAGTTTATTCAAAATTTGTTACTGGGAGTTTTTGAGAGTGCCAATAATCTAATTTAAAATTGTTTTAAGAAAATTTAATATGGCGAATGCAATATGGCATTCTAAATAGTTTAAATTTCCGAATTGTGTGCCAATTCGTCTGTGGGGTTTCCGAAGGTGTGGATTAAGAGTAATTAAGATACTATTTTTTTTTTAATTTTATATGAGCAAAAATAAGAGGAAACAGACAAGGTTTACCGCGAACATAGATATGTCCAAAAAGAGTTGATTCAAGACCGAGTTCTGTTGAATTACAATGTCAATGTCGCTTGATAAAAAATAAGAAAATTAATAATTTAAAAAAAAAACGCTTCCCACCATAATGAACCTATGTTTCGTTGCTTGTAAGTATAAGCTAATTTATCTTTAATATATTCGCTGTTGACTACCCCTTATGGCATAATTCAAATATTCCATAAATAGTTTTGTCGAAAGTCCAAAATATTCTTGAAATTCTCAAAACCTTAGAAATTACAAAATAAAATATAACACCCAATAAAGCTAACAAGGAAATTAGCACAAAAAAGGTGTTTATTACAGTAATAAAAGAGCCGTAAATCTTTTGGGCACCGTGTTTAGACAATTTTGCACAATTTGTAATAATCTGAACGATACAAACAGAGCACTTCAAATTTGCATTTTATTTCAATAAAAATGTTTTATCTGAAACATGTGTTGTTTTCGGAAAAAATAAATGTCCAGCAAAGTTAAAACAGATGTTTTGAGTAACGGGAAATAGTTTTAGAACACTTTTCTTTATAACTGTACTTTTTGTTCTAACAGATAAGAGGAAATAAAATGGAAAGAACCATTAAGAACACAGAAACCGTACTATTTTGATTGAGCTAAACTTAAATTGCATCATAGTTGAATCATAAAATAATGATATTTGAAAATGATCCGTATAATTGTAGCTAAAAGGTTAGAAAGTAATGTCAAATATTGATTGGTATTTACGTCACTTTGAATTTTGATATTCAGCTCATCGCAGATGCAGTTCAATAAAATTAAAATCTATCATAACTATTCTTTTTAAAATATTAAAGCAGCTATTGTACAGAGTGTCCTATTTTCGACACTTTTAGGAGGTATTGGAGTTATTATCAAAGATAGAGTGTTGCGGTTTTCATTTTAGTGTCCTACTTTTTAAAACGAAAGATTCCGGTGTCAAATTTGTCATAGCCCTTAGTTTTTAATCTAGACGGTGATTTTGAAAATCTTCATTTTTTAGGCACATGTCGTATCTCCTTTATGCGTTAATTTATGAACAAGGTAAAAGCCCGGTTTTTATAGAGTTTTTTACGTAAAATTCAGTGGCGCAGTCAGTTTTTTTTAAAGTTTAGTTTTTGAGATATTAACCACTTATGATTTGTATATGATTTTAGATATTAATTTAGTATAGTTTTGGCTTTTCAAAAATATATAATGTGTTTATTTCATTTTGGAAAACAAGGTCAGAATTCGATATTATCAATAATTAACTTTATTTGTAACAGTAGCATATGGTCAATTTATAAGAAACAAAAAGCAGATGCCAAAACTTCACAGTTTTATCAGATTGTTATTATTTATGAAATATTTTTATTATATGGGTGTTTTTATTTTACTTTTTATTTATTTTGCATTTACAATGACCGTATATGATAATTATTAAAAGTACGTTTTATACAAAGCAATGAAAGCACCCAAGAAACTTCTGAATTATATTTCAATAGGTAATGTATTTAAAATGTTATCATAAGGATAATCACTCATATTAGGCGATCATTTCTGTTCATGTTAGGTATCCAGAAAGAAGGCAACCCTTTCCAGATATATATCCTGGTTTAAAAAGAAATCTAGTTGAACACGGATCTTTGATTCAGCCGCGTCCCAAAACATACGTCAAAAAAGATAGGGAGAGCAAAGAAACAAATGTGTGATTTTATGCATCAGCAATAACCTCATCGTCCTGTAGACAAATAGAGGAAGAAGTTGGTGTAGCAAAATCTGACGCTAAAAGAATTATGAAAAAGTATAAACCCATCCATATAAATTTAAAATAGTGCAACATTTACGCCGCCGAGTAATGTTCCGCAATACTATATCTTTGATAATAACTCCAATATCCCCTGAAAGTGTCGAAAATGGGACTCCCCGTATACTTTTTAAACCCTTGACCGGTCTTTTTATGAAATTTTTAGTCCATTTTTTAGAATATTCGATAGTATATATTGACCTATCATGCTTTTTTCTAAGTTTCTTATTATATAGTTACAATTTTTGCGGAGGAAAGTCACTTATTTTACCACAAATAACTCGATGCTCTTTAATTTGTTAATTATGTTAATATTTTGAAACAAATAGAATTTAATCGCTTATTAGGTGAGTAAAATATAGCATTGGTTTAAAATTAGTTTTAAGCAGTAAGGATAATAAAATATATTCGGTAATTTTGTTGAGAAATGTATACAAGTTAATTTTGTTTAAGTTCTATTAGTAATAATTTTTGTTTTTTTCTTTTGTAAAATAATGGCACTCTATTATTTATAGTAAGATTTTTGAAATTTCTGTCTATTTATGATTTGGTTTCAGGGAGTTATCTGCTGTATTTTGAGTTTTTTGAAAAGTTTAGTAATAATTTTTTTCATATCTATGTTCATCACTCTAAAAAATATAAAGATTGACTAAAACTGAAGATTACATGAATATCAAATATTTATTTAGCATTCGGGACATTTCACCTAAAAGGTTCCAATGTAGTGTGTGCACGCAAAATCGCAGTTTTCTAATGGTGTGGACAGATTTTTGAAAATTGTACCTTTTAACCCTAAAAAAGTAGAAAACGTTGTATCTGGAAAAGAATATTTTTAAAATATTATTTGATAGACTAGATCGAAAGCTGGTGATTTTCTATATCGGCATAAGTATATTCGAGAACGAGGTTTTTTTGCTATTTTGGAATAATCAAATGACAAATTGGACGAAGCGTAAATTCCGTATACATGAAGCCTACTGTGTTTGCTGCTGTCTACTGCGCCCCATAACAATATTATAGCAAAGATTATTATACAGCGTTAGCTATTGTTATCTTTGATTATAGGCACTGATTTTTAAAACCGTTTTGTTTTCCCGCTTTTTATTTCTTCTTACATCTCACGACTACTTTTGCGAGAATCATGTTTGATTTTGAATTGATTTTATCTCTTCAAAAAGTTTCCTTGGATATCTTCACTTTTCTAATATTTTCAATTAAGTGTGATCAAAATTGCAGTTTTGTAATGGTATAGTCAGATTTTTGAAAATTTTTGTGATTTAACGTAAAAAAAAGTAAGAAACGTGTTATATCGCGAAAAGTGCATTTTCAATATTTTCTGGGATAAACTAAATCAGAAGCTAAGGATTTTATACATCGGTATAGGTATTTTACAGAACGAACTTTTTTTGATATTTTCAAGAAATGAAGCGACAAACATCGATCGGAGCCATGGATTTTGTTAACACGAAGCATTATATGTTCGCTGCTATGTACTTCGCTCCACAACACTATTATAGTTTAATATTACGTGCCGGCGGCCGTTTGGTGTTTGGTTTCCCTCACATCACGGTTTTTGCTAGTCTGTCATCGTCCATTCGTTCCACGTGATCTCTCCACTGCCTACGACGGTTTCGAACCCACTTCACAACATCCCCCACTCCGCTGTCCTCGCGTATCTCACAACTTCTTAACCGAATATCATTTTTATTTTTGAACTGATTTCTTGGATGTTTTCGTTTTTCCTATATTTAAAATTTTAGGAAAGGATAATGTTTTTTCTTTTTTTGATTGAACAAAATGTTCATTAATTTGGATAACGGTGTGGTCTGCAAGATACCTGTCATTGCAATTGCCTCGCGGCATAAGAACTCAACATTACAGTTTTCTAATAGTGTGTTCAGATTTTTGAAAATCTTGCGTCTTGAATTTGAAAAAGTACAAAACGTATTATATATCAAAAAGAACATTTTCTTTGATAAACTGAATCGAAAGCTGAGAATTTTTTATAACGATGTAAATATTTTACGGAATGAAGCTGATTCTGATGTTTTCAATAACCAAGCTACTGCATTTATGATTATAAAATATTTTACAGAAAATAATGAACTCAAACTATATAGGGTCCGTTTATCTATATCAAGAAATTATAATAATTTATCTGAAAGGCAAGTATATACCTACAACAATTTATAATGTTACTGACGGAGCAAGTCCACACTTTAAAAATATAAAAAAATTTATAATATTTTTTGCCACAGGATAGATTTTATTACAGAGTGGTTTGTAACGGTATAGGCACGGCTTTTAAAACAGGAGTAAAATCAGCAAGCTTACAGTTTACAGCCAGCAAGAAAATCCTTACACCAGAAGATCTTTTCATTTGGTTCCAGAAATACTGCAAGGAAACTAGAACTTTTCATAGCATTGAAAAAATTATAAAAAACTTCTTTAGAGCTCAAACCTAGATTAGACAAGGCCAAGTCAATATTACGTACTTTGCAGTACCTTGCAATACCAGGTTGTTATCCGAATTAATAAATATTCATTGAACACAATATAATTAAAAGTACAAGAAAAGTGAAAATATCGAAGAAGACTTCTTCAAAGGATAGATCAAATCGGTTCAAAAACAAAAAAGGAATTCGGGAAAGCAATTGTAAGATGTAATCAGAAAAAACTGTAAAAAAAACCATTTTAAAAATAAATGATCATCATATTAAGCTTTAATATTATTATAGACTGAAAACATAGCGTTCGGTATAGCAATACTTGGGTAGTGGGACTTGGAAGGATGGCAGGTGAGTATGTGATATGCTCATATCAGTACGAGTTTGAACCCGCTGGCATCATTTAGTTGTTCATAGAGATTTTTTTCGCAAAATCTATTCTTTCTACTATGTTCTAAAAATAAGCACCATCCATTTCGAGCAATGGGATGCTACCAGATTTTGTTTTAGACTTGGGGACAATGCAATGGAAACTTTTTCAAAACTTCAGCAGGCCTACGGAAAAGGTCTTTTGTCAATTGCCTAGACGAATTACGCAGAGAAAGACCTTCCGAATTTTGTATGTTCAGATCGTCAGTTGACAGTCAGAATGATCCGGGATGAGATGAATTTGAATCACACAACCGTTCATCACATTTTGATCAACAAACCTCTCTCAGAACTTAAAATACATCAGGAAGGAAACATGCCTTCACTTTTTGGAACTGATTTAAAATAATCCCCATTTTCTGGAACGTGTCATCACTGGTGACGAGAACTACTGAATGTTGCATCACGACAATGCGCCCTGTTACACAACAATTTCAATAAACGGGTTTTTGGCCAGTAAAAATATCTCTGTGGCTCCTCAGCCTCCTTATTCGCCAGAATTCAGTCCTTGTAACTTATTCCTTTCCCAAAATTGAAAAATCATCAGATTTTGGGACACGAGGAAACATTCAAATGACTGTAATCGACCAGTTGAAGACTATTCAAATATCCGAGTTCCAGTACAACTATGAGGATTGGAAGGACCGTCTCTAGATTCATGTGGCTTCTCGAGGAAGTTATTTTGAAATAGATAATATTAAAGGGTAATTATATTCGAATTTCTCGAAAATATTAAAAAAAAACTCGTTCTGAAAAATTCCTGTATCGAAATAAAAATTTATCAGTTAATTTTACCGGTACACACCTTGACATTTATTAAAACACAATTTTTTTGAGTTTTTAAATGATTAGAGAAACAGTTTAGATATCTACCTGACCAAGGTGGTTTGGTGTACCATTCAGTTAAAATTTTGTTTTTTCTGTGTATAAGTATGACATTTATGAAATTTATTTTATTATTATTTTCTGTTTCGGACGTGAACTGTAATTTTTCGTTGAAACTGTTAAACTCTTGGAGAATTTCATTTATTTTATTTTGTGGTACGGCTGCTATGCAATCATCGACAAAACGTTTGAAAAATATTATATTAAACTAACACACACAGGACGAAAAACATACTTTTGATTATAACAGTACCATAATAAAAAACAAAGATATGAATTACCAAAAATTACAGATAAAGGAAATGATTGAAATTAAAATAGATAAAAACACTGTTAACGACAGAACATATATGGGAAATTTGAGCCACATTTACACAAGCCTAATTTAAACAATAATATTAAGTTTTCGATCCTGTCAAATAAGAATCAAAAATTGAATATCCTCTTAAACATAAAATTAAACGTATATCTTATTTGTTTTTTTGGGCATTGTAAAATATAAATAGTATAAAAAAAATAAAACACATTCGCATTCCATGTATCCTCAGTAAACGTTGTATAGATTAAATGTTATTTAGTAATAGAATAACAAAATGTCAAAATGTGTATACATGTAAAATTAAATATTTTTAAAAAATTTAAAAATTTAAATTCTGTTTTAAAATGTCTTGTTTGTTTTTTAAAATTGTAGTTATGTGAATGTTAATTATATAAAATATTTTTAGGAAGAAAAAATTTTGAGAATGCCTTAAATAAAGGGCGAAACGTCAATTGTTTTGTATTTTTTATTAAATATAGAACCTAAACCCAAGAAAAGAGAAAATAAAGGAAAAATGATATATATATATATATATATATATATATATATATATATATATATATATATATATTTACAAGGTTAAAATGTCAAATCTTCTAGAAGCTAACCACACCAATAAAAAGCTTAGAATAAAATACATCGAAAACTTTTATTGAAAAATTATTTTAGTATCGAAAACAAAAATTTAGAGCCCTGTGATTTTCCTGTAACGCGCCGTACTGAAATGTTTTAGGCAAATTCCCCGTATACATTATTACTTCATGATCATTCTTTTCGTTCATCTGTACTTTTCTTATTTCAACTGTTTTTTATCTTTTCACCTTAGGGAGCTACGGATTTGTGAATAATAACTATAAAACTTGTAGCATCCTGTGAAATCTAAATTGAGGAACATTAAAGATTTAAAACAATATTTTGCAATACCAAAATTAATAATTAATCCCCTGTAGACTAAAAACATGTTCATATTTGTAAATACAAATATCCTGTTACAAAAACACAAAACTAAGATATGCCCCATAACAACACATATAACATATCATTACGATCACTGGTACATAATTTAAGATAGAACCGTTAGATTAACCTCCACACCTACATAATTATGTCCAAAAATCTAACTTGTTACCACGCAGCTAGACAAAGACAAAGCTAGAAATTTCGGTGTTGGGACTAAATTACAGATCACAAAGACCGCCTATATGTGTGTGTGTAGTTGGGTAACAAGACCAAATGGTGGAATATCATGCACGACCGAAATAAATAATAATAATTTTTATTTTTAAATAACAGTGTATGGTCTTAGACTGTTAGCCAGTTACGTCATGTTGGAATTACGAAATGGCGCCGAAAAAAAATAGGCTAGTTTGAAGGTAGTCTCATGAGATCACGCAAGGGAATTCTTATTTGGTAAAATAGTTTTGTTAAACTGCCATTATATATTTTATTTTTTTTTTAGTGTTGAGTAGTTATTTAGGCTAAGCGCGAACTACGATCTTTTTTGTTGTGATGAATATATAAAGAGAATTACGATTACATGAGGCGTTGCCAAACTTACCGATTTATCCATAGATCTACCGATTTTACAACATTTCTATTGATCTACCGATTTTTATAACGAGGCCAAAAATTTTAAAATCGACCAAAAAAAAAACCAAATGTTGTAACCTAGAGATAAGTTCTCGACATAGAAAATATTTTATTACCCGTACATCCATAAAAGATATTGAATATAAAATTCCAAAATATTATTTAGCAACTGGAGATGTGTACTTTGAAATAAATGCTGCTAAGTCTATAATGGAATTTCAGTTAAGTTAAGGACGATTAATTTCTTTTAGCTTAAGATGCTTAGCTTTCTATATCTGTGGCATGTAGCCAAACAATTTTTCGATTTCCATAAAAATAACGCTCGAAAATGATTTAATTTTAGGGATTTCTCCTTTGAAAAAAGACCCAATAGGCACACTTACTACTGTGCCTCACTTTTACAAATTTAATAAATAATAGTGAACTAAAACATTGGATGACATTGGATAGAATGGCAAATTTTGAGAAATACTGTTGAAATTCAAACTCACTCTTCCAAAAGATATGATCAATGTAAGTTGTATATTACTGATTATTATTAGTAGGATTGTTTATTTTTTTTTGACCTTTAATGTTTCCTACAATCTTCGGCAAATTGCAAACGAATGTTTAGATTTTTTGTATCAAATATTACATTGTTGTTCTTTTATGTTTTATTTATAAACATTTACTACCGATTTTTCCCGTACTTTACCAATTTTTGCCGACACAAACTACTGATTTTTAAATTAAATCGGTTGGCAACACTGATTACATCTTAGTATTCTTTGTCAGGCCTGGCTGGCTTGTAGTTTACTTTATTTCAAGAACAATATGTATTTAGTAGTTTTGGAAATTATTTTGCTACATGAATCGTTTATTCATAGATGTATTTTTGGGACTTAGAGATTACGACGAAGGGAATGAAATTGGGTAGAAACGTATATTTTTAAGATATTTCTTCTTAACATTTTTCATTTTTCCTTTATTACTGCTAACCGAAAAATGCATCACTGAACAACAAGCGCTGACAGGTGGGAGCTTCAATTTTCATAAAAAGAACAAATAAATTGACGGAATATATAGAGAAAGACATGTCATGTTATTAGTGACTGGCAGACAAGGACGAATTATCGATCCTGCCGAGATATCTAACATAAATCTTCTTGAAGATCTGAAATCGTTATCACCACCGGAGATGGTAAATAATTTACCGATGAGACCAAGTATTCTTAGAGGTGATTGAGCTTATGAAGAATAATAAGGCACCAAGGCCAGACAAAACATTTAAACTACTCAAGGATCAAGAACTAAATCCACCTTTATTAAACTACCTCAGGAACTTAATCAACAACTCGTACCTACAATGTGTCCGGTCTTTAAAAATTGAATTAGGCTCTTGCTACGGATTTATTTTATTTATTACGAAGTATGACATGCAGAGGATGAGCAACTGGGTTTTTGAGCCAATTTTAACTGTTATCTAATAAGCTTAATCAGCCATTTCTTAAAGCTATTTTTACCTGAGTGGTGTACAAGACTATATGAACGATGCGAGGAAACGAGTGGAAGAGGGTTCAGTAAGATAAGATAAGAACCATTTATTTCAAAACAAATTTGTACAAATAAAGTTTGGAAAATGTCACAGGTGTTAACCTAGAAAAAAATAACCATTACAATAATAAGATCAAACAAAATATTATTTATACATTAAAAATTCCCATACAAAGTAGAGTCAAATTTCACACAAACGGTTAAAAGTTTCATTTTGAACAAGCTCAAATCTTAAAGAATTTTAAAATAATTTGGTAACTTATTAAATAGACTTTTACTGCAAATTAAGGATTCTTTTGTTTTCAACAGCTCATCATCTGCCTGCAGACATTAGTTCAAAATAGTTTCATAGACTTTTAAAATATTTATTGAACTCGTATGTCTAGGTGTAGATGAAACAGCAAAGTTACGACTACAAGATTCCAGAGTGACCCAGAAATTAAGATTAAAAAAAGGAGTAAGACAAATCTGCATCCTCTCCTGATGCACTTTAATCTCTATAAGGCAATATTGAAAAGCAAACTGGGTATAAAAGTCAATGAAATTTCCATAAACAACATCAAATACGCAAATGATACAACAAACTGAGCAGATAACATCGATGATCTACAGTCTCTACTGAATATTGTTATAGAGGCAAGTAATGCACTGGGGCTCAAGATTAATCCAGAAAAGATAAATTTTTTGAGTGTCCGCAGAAACACTTTTTACTTTTCTTTGAGAACAAAGAAATATAAAGGGTCAAAAAAATTTAGTATTTGGGATAACTTTTGAATGAAAAATTGGATCAGGAGGTGAAGATAAGGAATAGATAACACTAAAATCACCTTCTAGAGACTAATAAAATGTTTGATAGATCGAAATCAAAAATTGATGAAATGGTATGTTTGGTGGGTTTTGCTTTATGGACGCTTGGATCCTTAAAGCCTTGTCAATAAATAAACTAAAATCCTTTGAGACATAAACCCTACACCGATTACTTAAAATATCATGGGGAGAGAACGTTAAAAATGAAGTGATTAGAACGACTGTCTCGAAAGACTGTGAATTTTTTAGCATAAAGGGAGGAAAAATACAGTATACCTTGGAAACATACTTCGTGGTAGCAATATATATTCCTTTAACTTGTATTGAAAAGCAGGATAGAGTAACCAGATGAATTGGATGCAGAAGATTGTTATGCTTACGTAATACAGGCCAATGGACTGGATTGCATGACTTTGAAACCTTACGGAAGGCTGTAATAAACCGAGAAATTTCAATAAAATGAAGACGGAGACTAATACTTCCACTTTGAGAACACTAAAAGTTCAAGAAAATTACATTGTTTTTAAATCTAAGGTCTAGTATTCGTAATACTGAATAATCGCCGTATATAAAACTTTACTTTCAGATTCACTAACGTAGTCTGTAAACTGGTCTAAGTTGACAGTCTTAATTGACAAATACAACAATAAGTTAATTAAATTTTGAACTCTGAAAACATAAGATTGAAAAAACAAATTTCTTTTATTATTAAACTGGCGAAAACAAAATATTTTGTTTATTTTCAAGAAACTAGTATTCCTTTTACCCATTTTAATATATAAGGGTTTCTTTGTTGACATACATGTGTATAAAATACAGATTCTCACAATAACATCAGCGAAACAAAACTGGCCAATTAGAAGGTCTAATTTTCTAGCACTCTTTCTCAAAGTTTATCTGTTCTGAAAAATTTATTAATTTTGGCCTAATGTAAGAAATCTAAATCACTACCAACATTGCCTTCTTTTGAAACAAATTTTTTTTCCTCATATTAAACTTATCGCCGCGAATTTTGTTTTCGAGCTTAAATTTGAGTTAACCTTTTGGAGGTCATCAGGAACTTCAAGCAGTACGAAACCGAATAGTTATTTTGATTCTATGAAAACAAGTGTGTTGCATTTTTTGCCTAAAAAAGCAGCCAAAGAGTAACGGTATTCGTTAGTCATGCTGTGAGTAATAGTTCCGAGAAATTGATTAATTTTCGCCAATTACAAGTGAATCACATATACACACACTACTTGATTTCAAATCTTTGGGTTAAACTATTGCCACGATTCGAAGTTGGATTTTAAATAAACACTCATTGTTAAAATGTTTTGTTTCTAGTAGCTAAACTAGAGCTCATTTTAACATTTAATATGATTGAAATGTATTTTATTCTCAGTGTTTACCACCGGTTAGTGAATAATTTCCGCGTAAAAATGGTTTTAAAGATACAAATTTGATATATTTTTAATGATATTCTGCGTTAAAGTTTTAAAAAATCACCTTTGATTTTATTATTAAAAAAAATGTGTCATTTAAGATACTGTGGTAAAATTTACGATATTGTAAACGTTAGTATTTTTTTCTATTTTTACATATACAAGTATAAGTTTTAGAAAACATGAACTTGGACAGGAGACAGAAGTGTGCAGTCACTTTTAAACAAAATATTTCAAAATAAAAAAATAGATCAAAGGATTTACTCGCCCCCATGCTAATTGTACAAGATAATAAATAACTCAAAATCCAACCACGCATTAATCTGGGCTTTCGAAAGTTGTGTGCGAGAGTCCCGTTTTTAGCCGTTTGTCACTTCGGTTGCGTGTCGAAATAAATACCTTTACATTTCATTTAACCAATCCTGAGACATTTAGAAATGTGTGTAATATTAGTTAAAGCCTGTGATTTCAATGAAAAGAGCAGGTGTTTTTGTGTAGTAAGTTATTCGTCTTCTTCATCCTTCTAAAGAGGATATATATATATATATATATATATATATATATATATATATATATATATATATATATATATATGTATACATATATATATATATATATATATATATATATATATATACATTAATATCCTCTTTAGAAGGATGAAGAAGACGAAAAACTTACTACACAAAAAGTACTATATAAACTACTTTAATAAATCAGATCATTCGAAAAACCGAAAATAAATGGTGGAAAAATTATTATTAATTAAATTCCTTTTTTCTATTCTAAGTACGAATCTGTAATGAGAATTTCAATTTCTGAATATCCAAAATGGCGGATTCAAAATGGCGAACATATATTTTTTTAAATGTTAAGTATTTGCTCTGAAAATACTTATTTTAGGGTTTTTGGAGTAGCCTGGAGGTTTTTAAAAGAATTTAGCATTTCATCTCATGTTTTTCGATTTAATTCTTTCTATTTTTGTTGTTTTGTTACGCGTTTTTTTGGCCTTTTATTTTTTTTTTGTCTTTTTTTTATTTCTTTTTTTCAATTTTTTTCGGCTATCATTCCCGGAGCACATTTAAACAAATTACCGTAAATGTCAACGGGTTAACAAGAACACGTCTAAGAGCTAAAAAAAATAATTGAGCCAAGAATTGCTTGGTTATTAATCTTAAAATTTAAATTTATCCACTATATGCTACTATCCTACTATCACCTTAGGTTTTGCGCTCTACTTTTTGAAATCTTAATATAAGAATGTCGATATATTACAATCTTTAGAATATATTTTGATAAGCATTTTTTTTTTGTTAATGGGAAAAAAATGGTGTTTTTTTTTTAAATTTCTGAAACTGGTGTAGCAGTATCAAATTTTGTGTTCAAAAATCTTTTTGTCTTTTGGCGATCCTTGTTATTACAAGACAGAACACGATTAGTTTTAATATCTTTCTTAATCCAGTCAGTACGTTTCGTTCTCAGCAACCCCAAATGGGTTTTAATAACTAGCTTTTAACCTTGGATATTGAAAAATTGAAATTCTCACTACAGATTTGTATTCAGCGACCCCAAAACCCGCCGAATAAATATTTTTAGAGAAAACTATTAACATTAAAAAATGATGGTCCACCATTTTGAATCCGCCATCTTGAATATTGGGAAATCAAAATTTTCCTTACTTACTTGCACTCTACGACCTCAAAAAGCCCCCGAGTAAGTAATTTTAAGCACAAGTAGGGAGATAAAAAGTTACAATAACTTTTTCATCATTTATTTTCGATTTTTAGAAATTTTCAGGATGATCTGATTTAATGAAGTAATTTTGCCATACACTATTCGAAAGCAAGTACTTTTCTAATGGTTTTAATACTTTTTGGAATTTTTTTTAACATATAAAAAATAGGTGCCAGGGATGTAAGTTGGGAACTAATGCCTCATATTCGTATATACAAAATTTTCAAAAATATTTTTAAAATAACTAATTTGGCCTTTAACTTTGCAATTTCTTTACTTGGTTTTTTAACATATTGGCTCTACTTTAATTTCTCACCTTCTTACTGCCGCAACCTCTTTTTAATGCTATATCTTAAAAAGAGCAAAATGTACTTATCAATTTTCAAAAACCAAAAAATGAACATTTATAACCACTGATAGCGTGAATATGAATTAATGAATATGAAATTCACGGAATTAACAAATTTATGTGTAATTTGTGAATATTTTCTTTAAAAAAAAGACACTTTCATAACTCAATAAACAAAAAGTAAAACACTATTTTGAAGAAGCTAGGGAAATTCGGTATATACCTAATTTGCAGTTTTTATTCACGGTTCCGCTTGCAAAAGCATCATTTAAGGGAGAAATACTCCTAATATCTGATGATCTAACTATTGAATGTTTCTGGAATTTTCAAGATCTATCTAGGAGATAACGAAGATAGAATGCCAACAAAAATATCCTGACACTCTTTATTTGGAAAAAAGTTAAGTAAAATAAGATTCATGCAAGTTAAAACGGAACTAAAGAAAAGAACAACATTTATGTTTGCAAATGATGAATATTTTCAAATTTATGTTTTAATATTCCCTTAAATTTTAATAAATTAATGTTTACCTTAAACAACTACGAAAAGTTTTTTTTTTGATAACCTTAATTTTATAGATTATATAGTAATTTGAATTGGGATTACAAGGGCACGCAGAGCTGTTCTGCTCTTTAAAAAATCACAGATTTATTTCTTACTCCTAATTTCCGCTATGTAATGACTTTTAATAAAACGAATATTAACGAGGGAGCTTTGAATTTAAAAAAGTTTTTCTCTGTGTTGCACATGAAAAAAAAAAAGGATCTTTTTTCAAATATACTAATATGTCGTTAGGATACAAATTTAGTTTATTTTAATTTTATAAACCAAATAACAGTATTTTTTGTTTCTGTTAGGAAAATTGTAAACTTCCAGTAAAAAACACGATTATTGTTAACTAAGTATGCTTAATTTAAAAGAGTATTTAATCAGTGTATCTTACTGTACCTATACATACTCTAAGTAGGTATATATTTATTTGGTATACAACAAAATAGTTAAAAAAAAAATTGTTAACCGCATGTCAGATACGCATTATGTTAGGATTCCGTAGCAATTATTGACCTAAATTAATTTTTTTTCTGTTTCAATGCGCGTGTGTCCTTTAATTAATTAATAGCATATGTTTGCAAAACTTAATG
Source organism: Diaprepes abbreviatus (assembly GCA_034092305.1). Taxonomy (NCBI): domain Eukaryota; kingdom Metazoa; phylum Arthropoda; class Insecta; order Coleoptera; family Curculionidae; genus Diaprepes; species Diaprepes abbreviatus. The sequence continues at coordinate 883,308 of JASJET010000089.1, read as the reverse complement.
ACAAAAGATATCCTTTTTATCGGAACACGTATTTAAAATATCGGAAATAAAATTTAAAAAATTCTAATAGTTTATAACTTAGTAGAAGTAATTTAAGCATACAAATTTTAGATAAAAGGATATACTAAGCCCTGTATGTCGAATTTGTTTAGATCAAAGCGTAAATATGAACAAACCTCCATAAAGATTGTACTCAATATTAAAGTGAAAAATCAAATAAAAAGCTGGCAAAAAATTGGGTTAAAAAATAAACTAAATTCCATCTGGAGGAGCCCCAAATCATTTAAATAAAATTTATATTTGACTTACCCACGACCTTGCCCTCCGCATACATCAATAAGGCCACAATTGTAAGCAAATATAGAGGCTTATATTTCATAAATGTGACGACAAAATCAGAAAATATTACACGACATTCGTAACTGCATTTTTAACGACCTATTCGATAGTACATTTTTTTCATATCATAAAAGTTAGTGACAATTTTCGTTGCTCATATTTAGCAAGAACTATTATATCAATTTTTTTTTAGATTTTCAAAATATATCGTTGAAAAATTAGACGGGGCGAGGGTTTTTAAAAAGCCTAAATAAAAATGTGAAATAAAATATTAATGTGTGTATTTAAAGACTCATCTAATATCCCTCTAGATGTGGAGGAGGATTTACATTTTTCTTCCAGTTTTGCCTCAGGTCCGTTTTCAGAATAATGGAAAGCAAGTTCTTACAAAATTTCATTTCAAAAAATTTAAAAATGGCTATAAGTCTATGGATGTACGGATAGATACATGAACAAACATGACGAAACTATAAGGTTTCCTGTGAAATTCTAAGTACCTACATTAAAGGCATCTTTTCCTCTAATAGGGTTTCAGCAATTTTTTAACGCCATGTATATATATATATATATATATATATATAGCTACCTCTAAATGAATATATTTCAAGTATAGAGTCTGCCATATATAACAAACCAGAAGCAATAAGAGATAGCATCATATCTAAAATAGTAAATGTCATTACAAATCACAAAATAAAGACCAGACATAATAAAGCTAAAACTAATAATTTCCAAATTAAAATACAAAAGCAAATTAATAAAACAAAACAATTTATTAAACATAACCCTCAAATTACTATTCTAAAACCTGATAAAAGTACTAAAACCGTAATTATGAATACATCTGATTATGATAGAAAAATGAACGAACTACTTGATGATACTAACACTTATAAGAAACTTAAAAGTGACCCTACAAAATTGTTCCAATCTAAAAATAACACACTAATTAAAAAACTGTTAAAAAATCAACATATAACTGAGGAAGAAAGTAAAAAATTAACAATACATAATGCTATAGCACCAAAAATTTATGGGTTACCTAAATTACACAAACCAAATACACCTCTCAGACCAATTGTCTCAAGCATACAGTCCCCATTTTATAACCTGTCCATGTACTTATCAAATTGCCTAACAAACATCACAGGAAAAAATAATCATTATATAAAAGACTCTTTCGCATTTAAACAATTCATTGATACAATACAAATACCAACAAATTATAAATTAATTTCACTAGATGTAGTTTCTTTGTATACAAATATACCCAATGACATCATTCCCAAAGTTTTGGAATAAAAATGGGACGATTTAAAAGAACACACAACATTGACACTCAATGAATTTATAGAATCTGTAAAACTTACAATAAATAATAATTATTTCCAGTTCAAAGATAGTTTGTACCAACAATTAGACGGTTGTGCTATGGGTTCACCAATCTCCTCAACAATAGCACAAATAGTTATGGAATATGTAGAAGAAGGAGTATTGAAAAAACTGGATTTTAATATAATATTTTTTAAACGCTATGTAGATGACTGTTTGGCTGCTGTACCCGAAAACAAAATAGATATCTTATTACAATATTTTAATAATTTCCACCCAAAACTGAAATTTACATCTGAAATTGAAATGGAACAAAAACTAAACTTTTTAGACTTAACTCTACACAGAAATAAGACGGATAACAATCTTCATACAAAATGATACACGAAAGATACTTGGTCGGGCCGGTATTTGAATTTTAACTCTCAACATCCAAATAAACAAAAAAAATAGTGTCATAATCGGCTTAGTTCATCGAGCTATAGAATTATCTTCACCCGAATTTCGCCCAGAAGTTCTAAAAAAAGTGGAAGAGACCCTAATAATGAACCATTTTCCTAAACTACTCATAAAAAAAGTAATTAAACAAAGAACCTATTTACATTATAACACAAACAAAAAAAAATTAAATTAACAATACCAAAACACAAAACACTTTCATTGCATTACCGTATGTAAACCAACTGTCTGAAAAAGTAAAATATATTTTGGATAAACATAACATAACGCTATGCCATAAGGCGAACAATTTACTTGGGTCAGTTTATACGAAGTTAAAAAGCAAAGTTCCCACCAAAAAAAAATCTAACGTAATATATACAATTCCATGCCTAAACTGTCCTAAAAAACACATTGGCATGACGACACAATATATTGAAAATAGAGTGAATGGACACAAGTATATTAAAAACGCATCGACATCTTTACATAAGCATGAACAAACATCTAAGCATGAATTTGATTTTAAAAATACCCATATTTTAGATACTGACAGAAATTATCATAAATTAGTCATCAAAGAAATGATACACAATAAAAAAAGATAAAAATGTTGTAAATGACAAGCAAGATGTCAAAAATTTAAGTCAGATATACTCTAATTTGATTTTTGAATAAAACATGCTTGAAGCGACTCTATAATAAATATGAGAAATAATGTAATGATGCTTGAAACGATTTCATATACACTCGTACAGGTGAAAGAACGTCATTAAAAAATAAATAGAAATATTTTTTCCTATTTTTTGCTTTTTATAAAAATAAATCTATCCATATCAATTGCATACCAAGGATCATAATTGAATTTATTTTTAAACATACACACAAAACTACTTTCAAGGTATGTACTATTTTATAATCTTCACTATTTTAACCTGTTTGTATTGTTTTAAATTTTAAACTTTAAGGCTATTTTAAAATCTGTTTTGTTTTTATTAATTTTAATTAAATTAAAAATATAAAAGTGTAATTACTGTGATATGTGTTTATTATATAAAAAATTTTGTAATTTTGTAGATGTAAAATAAATATTCCTAGCTCTTTTGAAGAAGCTCACTATGTAGAGCGAAACGTCAGAAAGAAAATTATTGTCCTTTGTTTCTCTAATGGAAAAACCTATACCCAAGAAAATATTAGAAAAGAATATTTAACAAAAGGTTTAAGATACAAAAATAAATTATATATATATATATATATATATATATATATATATATATATATATATATATATATAATTTATTTTTGTATCTTAAACCTTTTGTTAAATATTTTTTTCTAATATTTTCTTGGGTATAGGTTTTTCATTAGAGAAACAAAGGACAACAATTTTCTTTCTGACGCCACACAAAACTACTTTCAAGATGTAAAATAAATATACCAAGCTCTTTTGAAGAAGCTCGCTATGTAGAGCGAAACGTCAGAAAGAAAATTGTTGTCCTTTGTTTCTCTAATGAAAAACCTATACCCAAGAAAATATTAGAAAAAAAAATATATATATATATATACTACACAATTCCTGTAACAGCCGAAGCAGATTTTTCCACAGAGTAAATCAGATTGCTCTTTTGATTAAAATTATTTTTTTGGACAACCGAATATACAGAATTAGTATTCATTTGAACAACCCTTTATTTAAATCCCTCTAACTAAACATCAGCATGACATGTCGGACACGGCACTTGAACCAGCCCATCCCTTTTTAATTTGCATAATTAATTTACGAAATTTTGGGTTAAACATAATAATAGATAAAAATGATTTATAGTTGAGGGTTAAGATACTGTGCCATATCAAAGCAAACACATTAGAATTTAGAAGTATCAGCAAAATAATGTTGGTAAAATTTATGGCGCAGATTTTTTATATTTATCTTCTAGAGAGTATTTTGAGATTTAGGACTTACTCTTAACAGTTCTTGATGTATTTTAGTAGTATTTGAACTCAGATACTTCTAATACTCCTACAGCTGAGTCGTAAAGTATCGTTTTGCATTTAGTAACTCGTTAACAAACATTTAAAGTATTTCGCTTACTAAAGTCAATAATTTTGGGAGCTATTAGTGTCTCAGAATACAGCAACAGTAGATTCATATCAATGTCCTACAAAATGAACTCGAACTTTTGTAGGCTGCTGAAGCCAAGAACAGTGAAACACGAACAAATAAGAGCATGCGTGAACATCGAGCGAAAGTCATATTTTTGGAAACCTCGCACTTATTAGCATGCGTATAACCGATTTCTGGTTATCGATCGCTTGATTTGAGAGTGTTATTCATAAACAAATAGTACCGGTTCGACGCCATGTTTATGGTTAGTGTTTTTTACCTTATGAATTGTGAACGATTTATACGGATTTATAATGTTACGAGGGCACTCCCAGAATTAATCGAATCGACATATAGATGGCGGTAGTTGTTAAAATATAATGACTGTGTTAGATAGTACCAACTTTAGGAAGATCAAGTTTAAAGTTTGAAGACGCTACGTTGTTTATTAATTGTTTGACATCTATCGATAATGAAATTTGTAAACATATAAAAAATTGGGCATCATCATGTGATTCAATACTTTCATTTGAAAGCACTTAGTGGAACCAATATCGAAGCCAAGCTAGACTCTACTTTCGGGGAGTGTGCACCTTCATTTTCAACAGTAAAGTGTTGGGCGGCAGATTTTAAATGGGGTTGTAAGAGCTGTAAAGATGAATACCACAGTGGTCGACCAAATGAGGTGACTATTCCAGAAATAGTGAAAAAATTCACAAAATGGTATTGGATGACCGTCGACTAAAAGTGCGCGAGCTAGCAGAAATGGTAGGCATTTCAAAAAGTGCTGTACATCGCATATTGACTGAACATTTGGACATGAGAAAGCTGTGTGCAGGATAGGTACCACCTTTGCTAACAATCGAATAAAAATGGCGTCGTAAGGATGTTTTAATTGAGTGTTTGGCCATGCTTCGCCTCAATAAAGCTGATGTTTTGCGTCGATTCATAACTATACACCCGAGACGAAGGAACAATTAAAATAATGTACTGAAAGGAGAGAATCGGCTCCAAAAAAGGCAAAGACGGTTCCATCTGCAGACAAGTTCATGGCTTCATTTTTTTGGGAAGCGCATGATATAATTTTTATTGATTATCTTGAAAAAGGAAAAACCATCAACTCCGAGTATTAGGCGAACTTATCGCAGCATTTTAGTGATGAAATTGGGGAAAAAAGCCTGGATCTGGCGAAAAAGAAAGTATTGTTCCATTACAACAATGCGCCTGCTCACACATCCGTTATTGCAGTGGCAAAAATCAATGATTTAAAGTACGAATTACTTCCTCATGCACCCTATTCGCCAGATTTAGGACCCTTGGACTATTTCCTATTTCTAAACTTGAATAAATGGCTCAGAGATAAAAGATTTGCTCGACGTTCCTTACTATCAACACGGTATCAAGGCTATTGAACATCGCTGGGAAAAGTATATCGAGCTAAAAGAAGACTATCTCTCTCTTTCTCTGTCTCTAGCAGCCTAATTTGGTCCACTCCTGGACATAGGCCTCCTCTAGTCTCTTTCATTCAAACCTATTTTCTGCAATCCGGTGCCAGTTTCTACCTGATTTCCTTTTTCTCTCGTCTATCCATCTTTTTGGGGGTCTTTCCATACTTCTTTTTGATGATCTAGGTCTCTATTGCAATATATGTTTTATCTACCTTATATTTGGACTTCTTATTGCTCCTAATGTGTAGTCTTGCCTAGCAACGTGTCCCACCCAGGTCTATTTTAAAGTTTTATCACATCCTCCACTTTCATACGTCTTCTTACTTCTTCGTTCCTTATTCGGTCACGTAGTGATATTTCCAGCATGGTTCTTTACTATTGTTCGCTGTGTAGTGCTCAGTTTATTAGCTGCTTTAACTGTTAATGTGGCTGTCTCCATTCCATAGGTTATTACTTTAATATCAGGGTTTTTAAGAGCGTATCCCAATCTTCCAACAATTGCCCATAACATTCTAATTCTTCTATTTATTTTCGCTTCTCGGGTTTCTTTCCCCAGTCTAATTAGATGGCTTAAATATACATATTCATGGACTCTTTGTATTTCTTTGTTTTCGACATAAAGTGACGTATCTTCTGGAGACACTATTTTGGTTTTTGCCTAGTTCATGCTTAATCCAACTTCCTCTAAAGCATTTTTTAATTCAGAGAGCATTTTCTGTAACTTGCCTAAATCTTCACTTATTAATACCACGTCATCCGCGAAACATAAATGGTTGAGATATGTACCATCGATGCTAATACCCTTATGTTCCCAGTTTAGTTACTTAAAGACAACTTCCAGTGTTAAAGTAAAGAATTTAGGGGAAATCGTATCCCCTTATCGAACTCCTCGACCAATATTTATCTTCTGTTTCTAGGTTTTCTGTTATCTTTACTTGCAGTGTGGCCTTATCGTGAATTTATTTCAGAAGATTTCTATATCTGGAGTCAATCACTGCATTGTCTATTGCTTAAAATATGGCCCATAGCTCGACAGAGTCAAAAGCCAAAACCAACAAATGCTAGGTGGATTTGAATATTATATTCGGTATATTTTTCAATTAGTAATTTGATGTTCTATATCTGCTCTGTTGTACTAAAGCCTTTTCGAAACCCAGCTTGTTCTGGAGGTTCATAGGAGTCAAATTGGTTTATAAGTCTATTAGTTATAATCTTTGTAAGCAATTTGTATGGATATGGCAGAAGACTTGTGGGGCGATAATTTTCGATGCCTAATTTGTCGCCTTTTTTGTACCGAAGAATGACTCGGGTGTTTTGCCAGTTATCAGGGATTTTACCGTTTTGAAGACATTTATTCAAAAGAATACTCATTGAATGTAGCGTTTCAGACCCTGCCAGCTCCAATATTTCTTTAGATATACTATCTTCACCTGGAGCACGATCAGGAGACTATGTTGAGGAGTAAATAAAGTTTTTGCCAAATATTTTGTGTTTTCTTTGTCAAGCCAATTAGTTCTGGGACTTTCCTCGTATAAGTATTTGTGTTTTTTGTGTTTCCACAAAATGTATGCTTAAGTTTTGCCGATACTAGGGCAAATAGATATTCGAAGTTCGATCCCGCAAATAGAGTCAGCTGAACATCTTGTAATACGCATACCCAAAAGCGCAGTACCTTTACTATCGTATATTAACATTTTTGAGTAAATATTTGGTCTAAGATTAACTTATTGACTGTTCGTTTTTACTTAAAAAATGATTAACGGAAACTTCTTCTAAAAACTTATTTTATGCAAATATATATTTAGACTTCGTATTGCTCCTAATGGATTGTTTACGTAAAAGAGGAAAAATCAAGATTTGGTCTTTAAAATCAACAATTAAGTTAAATAATGTTTATCATAAGCCAACTAAATAAATGAAACTTATAATATTTCTAAAAAAATATTTATAATCGTTAATTTTAGTCTAAAAAATTTTCACCCCCAAATATTCCATCAGCCTTGTTTGCCTTTATTGTTCCACGGCGCTTTTTGTATGCTGATCGCGATGCCGTAAAGCATAAATGCCAAATCCAAAGAGCGAGACAGGAGCGTGGGGGCCGAAAGGGACCAAGGGGAGTTTATCCCCCGTTCGGCTGTTCAACCGAGCGAAAGGACTATTGTTGCGAAACCTTGCCGCTTTGATAGTTGATACAATGACCCGGGTGATTAATGGTCTAATCCCTGCGCGAGGCATACACAATGCGCTAAGATCGCGAGAATTCCGGATATTAGGAATTCGAAGCCTTCGTCGACCCTGCCCCTGAGGCACCCCCTTTTACTATATCAGAAGACATGCATAATAATCACTCATCCGGAAACGGGAAATTTTTACGTGTTTTTCCAAGTGGAAATTGATAATATACGTCTTTTTGTAGATACTGTTAATTTATTCAGAAATGGTAAATAGTAATGAAGATAAAACTGGTTTTTGGAAGAATGGTTAAGTGGCAAGGGAGACAAGATAAATTTCACTTCGCGATATATGCGAATTTCCATAGATTTTTAATTAGTAGAGTATAAATTGATAAAATAATTAGACTTTGGCATCAATTTTTGCTTCGATCGAGATGAAAATTTACCAAAAAAATAGTAGTCACATGATTTTTTTCCAAAAAAAAAAAAATAAACCAAAGGTGGAGTTATATCTCAAAGTATCGAAGACAAACAAGTACACAATGCCATCAGTAAATTAGGTGGAAAATAAATTTTAAATGTGTTTAATTTTCATATTATGATTTATTTATTAAAAAATTTGAGTCTTTTCAATTAAAGTATTTTCTTAATATTAATGTTTCAAAAATAGGTATTTTAGGAAGTTATCTTATACAAATAAACTTTGCATCATATGTGACCAAATTTTAATAGCCTTATGTGGATTTTGTAGAAAAACACACATTTGACATGGCACTACTTTAAACAAAATATGTATGGAATGAAGCATTGTCGAAACTAAGAAGATTAATATAGGTTGCGTTGAGTCTTATTTTGCAACATTGGTGCAATTTACTAAAAATGAGCAAAAAATCTAAAATATCTTATACAACTGAACTTTTGCATGTGGGCTAAAAATCGCACTTAGAAAATAACTTAAACTAATAACTTTTTCGATATTTTGAGACATAACCCCACTTTCAAATATTTTTTGGGAAAAAATTTATAATTTAACAGATAATGCTAATCACGTCACTACTACTACTACCAAATATCCAATATATATATATATATATATATATATATATATATATATATATATATATAATTATTTATTTATTTATTTTCTTGATTCTTGAACCATAGATTATATCATTTTTCCTTTATTTTGTCTTTTCTTGGGTTTAGGTTCTATATTTAATAAAAACACAAAACAATTGACGTTTCGCCCTTTATTCAAGGCATTTTCAAAACTTTTTCCTCCACGTACGGCCCAAGAAAATACAAAATAAAGGAAAAATGATATAATCTATGGTTCAAAAATCAAGAAACTGAACGCGGTCAGTATTTGCATGTTTCCTTCCGATCTGTCCTTTGCACAGCCAAGTGCATGTCGGTACCCTGATGAGTCTAGAAGAGACGAAACATGTACCTCTGCCGTATCACTGTGACGGGGAGGGTAAGTTTTGACTTTCTTCTCGGTATGGTGGTACAGGTAGGCCATCATCTCGATGGTGGTGGAATAGGATAAATTGCGTTCCATAACAATTTATTCTCACTGTGCAACCTCTAACACAGAAAGGATATGATGAAGAGAAGTTTGCTGCATATAGTTGTACGTTTTGCTGAATGTGATTTCAGTACTACAACGGCATAATGTGGATGTATCCACTGCTATTGTATCTCACACGGAGGAATCCGTGAAAGCCGTATAAACATATATATATATATATATATATATATATATATATATATATATATGGAATAAAACTGTCAATCGTCTACAAGCGAGAGACTAATTAGATTTAAGTAAAATATATGAATTTGACGAACTCCTCAATAGAAAAAAAAAATTTTTGGCAACTATATTTTTTTTACTACTTTTTTTCTAATTGTTTTATATAATCTGTGGATTTATTACCAAAAAATAGGGTTAGAGATATTTCTGCTATATTGCAATCTGGTAAAAATAGGTCGAATTTCATTAAAGGATCTCATGGAATGCTCATAAATATCCGAATTATAATTTTCTTATTTTTTTTTATAATCATATACGTGTATGCATCACAGTGTTAATAAATTTAAAGAATAAACTTTCTTTCGCCCGTCCAAGTAAGGAGACCACTACTTATATCTAATGAAAAATTTTGCAATAAACACTTTTATGAATTACTTTTCTGTGCAGTTAAGGAAGGGCACGTAACAGCCCATTTTTCAAAATAAGAATAACAAAAAAAATAAAAAATTTTTTTTATACAATTCTACTAAATATGTATATTTGCAATTACGGAGTAATTTCTGGAACTTTCGACGCGATTTTCTCCATAACATGAATGTCCTTTATCTAAACATATCTTTGAAATCTAATTATAAAGATATTATGACAAACCTCTTAAGATATTAAGAAATGTTAAAATAATTATGCAAATAACAAACCTATAATTTTTAGTGATATATTTTACTTTTATCATGTCCAGATCAAACAAAAATAATTACCAATCCAAACGTGAGCCCTTTTTTTGGCCCTTCGAAAAACTTTAATTACAACTTGACTTTCTTTTGTTTCCGACGCTTACCTTATAGACCTCGCACACATAATCGCTCTACAGGTAGCAACTGCATCATTCTTAATGTGGTTATCAAATTTTTAAAACAAATATTCACTCTTACGGATGTTCAATTGTTATGCCTATATGAAAACCTGTGAAACTTCGAAATATAATCATTTACTAAATGAAAAACAACCTTGAAAACTTTTTTATCAAAGGTTTTTACTAAAAATAGAACTCTAAAAGTAGCCCCCCAGTAATATTGTCCTCACGGAAAGTTCAAGCATCGGTTGCTTAAAACTTGATTCTTTAATATGCCCCATGTACAGCAATAGAAAAAAAGGTAATGATATGATAAAATAGTTTTATAAGAACGATTTAATATGTTTTTTTTTCTTTCTTATCACAGATTATGAAGAGACACATTCACCTCAACTTTAAGTTTTGATAACTGATTTTAAACTCTGCTACAAAGAACTGAGAAATTATCTCGACGCTCTGTTGGGTTCACTTAACTCTTTTATTTCTTTTTTGTGATTTTTCAGCATACCTTTGATATAATTTCTCCAACATTTTCTTCATCAATTTGCCTTTCTATCGGATTACCGACATAATACACGGATAATTGATCATAGTCGTGAACGAAGAAGTGATTAGCACTTTAAACAATGCGTAGACATATATTTGGGATCTTTTATGTTGTTTTATTATATTAAAGGGATTTTGAAAACAATTTATGTTTGTTTACAGTAATGTGCTTCCAGCCCATGCCTCCCTTTTCTTAGCGCGCCCTCCGTGACTTCATTGAACATTCTTGGTACTTATTTACTTGGAAAGGAGCTATCGGATTCAGGAGAACCAAATTTCCGGATGTCTTTGCAGTATATTAGTTATATTGTAAAATTATATTACGATATACATGAAAATTCTACAATCAAGAAAGTATCAAAAATCTAATTAGGAAGTCTGTGCTATTACATAAATTTAAATTATCCAGAAATTAAAAAATATTAAGAAAATCTTAAATGGGTAAACGGCGATAACGAAGTTCTATATGCCAAGTGCATCTCAATTTTAATATATTTAATATACAAATGCTTTCTTCCTAATAAACCCGATAGAACAAAAATAAACCACTTAACTGCAAGTGTATTCTTGGCCCCTATCCGCGTCCAATACATTAAAAAGAACGAAGCAGGAAATTACTATTTGACTCAGTACACAATTGGCACAGGCTCCGGGTACATGCATTTTATTCACGTCGTTTTTAATTGAAAGTTAATTTCTGGTGAAACGCTTGGTCGCTCCGTGTAATTGTAGAGGAGTAACGGGTCTCGAATACGATGACATAAACCATAAAGGCAATGCCGATGGTTAGTCTACATGGGCAATAAACCATGTAAAAAAAGTTATGGTTAGTATAGGTTGAAAAACACAGGCCAAACTGTATCTACATACATGTCATTAAAATATTATTTAAAAAATACCACATTATTATATCTCTGGGGCAAAAATTATCTCATCACTACATAGATGACAATTTACTAACTTGGTAATAAATTAGTAATAAAGGATTTATATTGATAACTGTCAAACAAGATTTGAACCTTAAAGATAGAAGATTAAAAAATTGTTTTTTTTTTGTTACCGAACTAGTAAAAATGGAAAACTAAATAGCCAACTATCATTCTTATCAATTTCATTGTCTGTATATATATTTAATATATAAATTTTGTCCAGTTTTTCTTGTTTGTTGCAATTCTTCCAGCTTCGGCACGTTTTTCCCTTCCTCCACAGTATATCTCCCAGAATTCCATGCTATATTTATTTCAGCTTTCTATTTTTTTCTTTGCTTGTTTTTCTCAAACCTGTTTGACCGCTCTCATTCTTCATCCATTGTTACTGATCCCACCAAATTGTCTTCTTTCTATAAAATGTAATGTGGCTTGTATTTCTACGTTCTGTTTTATTGTTGTGTCTTGTTCTGCGTTTCATTAAGATACCTTTTCTGAGATCCTTCATTTCGACTGCTTGTATTTTACTTTTCTGCTTCATCGTCAATATCCAAATGTTAAGACTGGTCCATAAAATACTTTATATACATTCATTTTCACATTCTTTAGATTTCTTACTTATAAATGTTTTGTTCATTGCGCAATATACTTTCAGTGCGTTTTCTATTCTTTTATTAATTTTCTTTTCCTGCTTTCCTGCGTTTTCGCTTTCTATTCCTATATATTTAGAAATCTTCACTTGACCCATTTTTATCCCGCCAATTACTATATATTTAGCCTTTCTTGTTTGTCTCCTGTTACAATTACTCTGGGCTTATTTTTGTTCAATTTCATATCGTGTTCTCTCAATACTGTATTCCAAATTTCCAAAATTGTTTGTAATTTTTTTCTTTTTCTGCATCATCGGCGAATCCTTCCTATGAAATATCAATTGTTTGTAAATGTCTATAGTCAAAATGCAATTTTTTGCCTCCAAACGTACATTCTTTTATTATTCCGTCAATAAAAATTGTGAAAAATATTGGGCATAATTTACCTCACAATGCTTTCGATGTCCCGTTATAACTAATAATGTAGTTGCTATTTTCTGTGCATGTTTTTAATAATTCTTATCATCTTAATATTAATTTCTCTTTTGCTCAGTATTTGTCATAACCTTCTCGATTTTTCTGATGTATTCTGCATAATTTGTCTATTTTTTTTATAGCTAATTTTCTCATACATTTTTATTACAGTGCTCAATATTGTTTTTCTCGGGAAAGTATTGTAATCTTCTCTATCTCATTTTTTGTGTATCGATATTAGTAACGCCCTTTGCTAATATTTAAATATATGTTCTTCGGCCCATACTCTGTTGTATATTTCTTGGAGTTCTTTAGTACTTCCTTTTCTTTCTGCCACTTCCGCTGTTAACTTATCACGTCCTAGCATCTTGCCCTCCTTAAATGCTTCTAATACTTCTTGCAGTTCTACGCTCGTCATAGCCTTCTTTTGTTGTCATCTTATAGAGCTACCTCTACTATTTCTCCATCAACTCCTAACAGTTCCTGTTGATTATCTGATTTTATTAGCAGATGTATATTAATATTCTTAGCCAGTACCGTATCTGTGATCTTTTTTACCTCTAATACTTCAATATCCTGTTGAACAATTCTATCCATTTCTTTTGCTTTGCCACAGGACCGTGTCCTCTACTCATTTTTCTTCTTTTTATACTTTTCGTAATTTTCTGATTTTCTATTATTAAAATGCCTTTCCTAATTTTTCTTCTTTATGTCATCTGTTCACCACGCCGTCTGTTTTCTATTATTACTCTTTGTGCTATATTCACATTTTTCTCTGACACAATTTAATTATTTTGGAATTTTTAAAGAATAAATCTGCTAAAGATATAAGATATTTTGAGTATAAACTCTAATCAATAACAGAGAAACTTTTCTTTAATCAATTTTATTTGGTGTCTTGACCTTGTAGTCCGGTCAAGTTAGCATCAAAAATAGGGGTAAGGTTACATTAATTCGCACCTTGCTAAAAATTGGCATGAATGTTGGGAACCCTATTATACACAATTTGTCAATTATCCACATCAATCCGAAGTGTGGAAAAAAATTTATTCAAGGTCAAATGTTGCAAAAATCGGTTTTTTGAGTTTTCCAGCTAAACGGTAAGTTTTATAATAAAAATAGGTGAGACAAAAATTATTCATCATGCAATTATCTATAAAAATTGTTCATACACTTTTTTTCCTAAGAATCACCATTTCGGAGATACAGCGATGCAAAATGTTGAAAAAGTTGTATTCTTCATAATATGCACACGTTTCCGCGCCACCCGTGAGGTAGTGTACATGGCGCGTTTTTTTTTACGTGGTTTCCCCGGTAGGCCTATTCCACGATCTATTGTGCTTCTGTTGAGTTAAAAAGCTATTGTATTAAATTGAAAATGGTACTATTGTAAATAACAAGAGCGGTGTAAGTAATGCGTAAATTGAGAAAATTATTCGTCTGATTGATACTCTTCTAATGGAACATAATCCATACTGTCTTGCTCTTCTTCTTCTCCTTCTTCTTCTTCTTCTTCTTCTTCTTCTTTTTCTTCTTCTTCTTCTTCCTGCTGAGTACAAATAAATTGTTCAAAGAGCAATGCATCAGATGTCTCCTCGCCTATATCGTAAGAATCCTCTTCTACTGGCGATTCAACATTGGAGCACGATTGGCCTCGACAACTGATACATGCTAATGAACAAAACAAACCAACTTTTTTACAGCCGCATTTAGCATTACACCCCGTTTTGCAATTGCAAAAAATTGAATTGAGGAGTTTTTCCGGTGCAGGAGGGAGTAAAGTCTGAATTGGTTCCAATATATTGTCAGTTAACTTCCAACCCCAGTCTTCTGGGTTTAGTTTATTACCAAGCCATACTTGAACTTGATAATATACTCGAAATAGATGTTGATGAGCAGAAGCAGAGGTTGGAGGAAGACAAGCTAATTGTACTTGTTTCTTTTTATACGTATTTTTTGCGAAAGGTAAGTATCGAAACTTATCTAAGCACGTAATTTTTTTTGGAGCTCCGTAAATTGAAAGAAGAAAGCGAATTCCGTTGGTGATTACAGCTTGTGGAGTAGAGGTACTTTCTTTGAAAACATCAGCACAATCAACTAAATCTTGTCTCTCAAACAATTTCAAAACCGATCTTTTACCTCTCCTGAAAAATGCTGATGTCGTGTCGCAACCAGTTAGTGCATGTAGAAATAAGATATGATTTTGGCATTTTGAAAAAGCAGGTAAACTCTTGGATGAATATATAATTTGACTGTTAATATCTTCAAACATACGACCTGGCGGGGGGTAATGAGAATTATCAAAAACTGCAGATTGAATATCTTCTCGAATGATTGCTGCCGCAGCCTTCACGATTCTAAATCGCTCTTCTTTTTCATTTGTTGTTTTTTTTCGTAGCTAGCTCGATTTAAAATGTCATAGTGATTATCAACAAAACATATTAATGTTGATGCTCCTGACTTTTCTGTTATAATAATTTTATCGCCATACTTCAACTTTAATCGTAACTTAATGGTTCTATTATCTAACGAATTGTTGCAAATATTTTGTAATTCGTGTAATGAAAATTGACAATCATCACTATTTTCGATGTGTGCAAATATTTCTTCCATTAAAAGATTCGTACTTTCAGATTGAGGACGACCGGCTTGACCCCCCGTAGTCGGTCTCAAGAAGGCATTATGACAGTCTTTATGATACTTAGCTTCGGCAGCAACTAAATCATGTTCGAACTCAATTCGAGTAATAACAGCTTTTGCTACATGATCAGAACGAGTCTGGGCTATATTCAGGATTGTTTCTTTGAATGAAAGTGTTGTTACATGAAAAATTTTACGCCGATACTTCAGTGCTTTTCTGTTTTCTAGCTCTTCATTCAATTCATTGCCACAAAATAAGCAACACTTTTTAAAACAAAAAAATGGTTCACTTACGCGTGCTCTAGTACGAGGTGGACTTATTTTTGATGTACTAGCTTGTTCTTCATCCTGTTTTCTTTTCAATGCAGCGATTGTACCCTTCCGAGTATAGTTTTTTCGACACTGCACATGAACTGTCACAGAAGTCTGGTCTTTCAGGTATTCCGAAAATTCATCACCTCTTTCAATACTTGCATTAATTAATGTCTTTAGGCCACGATCAGCAGTAACTGTTTCGCTTTCGGTCAAATGTTTATTACAAATAAAGCACAACTGCGACATTTCTATTACAAACACAAAACTGCACAAATTTTGTTTGAAAATATAAGCAATAACTACGTGTTCTTACTACGAAAGAATGCTTGAGACTAATACTATTCTATCTAGGGAGGCCCTTCAAAAAGGAGCAGGTATACGAGCGTCGCCACGTGGACAATTGAATAGCAGACAGATGTTGCTCAAGGCCGTACGGTCATATAAAATGAGGGACTGGGTTTTTTTGGAGTTTATATTTTTAAAACTGTATAATATGTATGTATATGCTACGAAAATTAATATTTTTACTTATATTATCGTTCTGTAACGTATATTACGGTAATTGACATGCATATTATGAAAAATACAACTTTTTCAACATTTTGCATCGCTGTATCTCCGAAATAGTGATTCTTAGGAAAAAAATTGTATGAACAATTTTTATAGATAATTGCATGATGAATAATTTTTGTCTCACCTATTTTTATTATAAAACTTACCGTTTAGCTGGAAAACTCAAAAAACCGATTTTTGCAACATTTGACCTTGAATAAATTTTTTTCCACACTTCGGATTGATGTGGATAATTGACAAATTGTGTATAATAGGGTTCCCAACATTCATGCCAATTTTTAGCAAGGTGCGAATTAATGTAACCTTCAATGTCTATTTTGACCGGACTATTGAGAAAATACAAAATGTGTTATATCTCTAAAAAAACATTTTTAAATATTTATCTTTGATATTCTAGATCGAAAGTTGAGGTCTTTTACATTCCAAAATGAACTTTTCGGCAGTTTCAAAAATTAGAAGTGCTTGCAATTTCTTCGCGGCTGCTGTGTAGTCTGTACTGCGTTCATACGGAATTGATGAGCCAGTATTCATCGAATTATTTTTCAAAAATATTAGAAATTTTAACTCTGAAAAGTGCTTATATCATATTTTTTTAAGGTTAAAATACCAAATTTTCAAAAATCTGAATACACTATTGAAAAACTAAGGAAAAATACATAGAAAATCGTTATTCTTAATTTTTTTGGTTTAAATTTTGCTTCGTAAAAACCAGTTGATCTTGCGCCATGGCGTCTCGTTAGAAAAGTTGATGTGAAACGCCCCGTATGTATTAAGTTGCGTATAGACCAAGCTCCCGAGTTGTTCTGGAACAGTTTCCAAACAACACGCTAACTCGGTTTACTAACAGTTTCTAAAGCGACTAGCTTCAAATCTGTCAACAGAAAAACCTAAAAAATATATTTTCATATAATAATATTTTCGTAGCTGAATCATATGTTAAAATGTAAAATTGAAACAATCTAGGAATTGATGGCATATATTAGTAGACGTATTAGAATTTTAATACTAAACGAAAGTCGTAAATAATATTTTTTATTTCCTGTCATCTTAGTAAGAAGCAAGTCATTAATTAGATGAAGATTCATAAATTTACGAAAAAAGACTTTTATTTTTTTGAAAATATATATATATATTTTCTTTTTTATCTAAACCACATTTAAGTAACCTAGTCATTAGTTGTAGGAATAAATTTTATTTTAATTTATTTAATGATAATAAATACCAAAACACACTTACATGTTTAAAATCAGGTCAAGCTACAGTCACGTTTCAGCCGTAAAATAATATAATTTTATTTTTTATGCTACAAATTAAAAATCTTATATGGTTATTTCCTGTCCTCGCCATAAAATACAAAATGAAATTAATTAAATATCATAATCTTAATTAAATCAAACCAGGTTAGAGTTGCGCCTTAATAAACCTGTTTTTAATTTTCGATGCAACCTAGAAATTGTTTTAATTTATTTTATTGGATTCGGAAATTTTGAATGAACACACGCATCCATAATTTATTGTAAAGTAAAAGAGGAAATGAAGGGTTTTTTCTGTCTCATTTCCTTCTAAAAATATAACGTATTGAAAGGTAAATAATAACAGGATATTACGGATTGGAAAGTTGCAGTTATTTTATCGGATTTTCAAAAAGGAACCGGAATTACAACGCGCCGCTATTTTGGAAAATTCCTCAGTTGGCACCAAAAAAAAATTTTAAGAGGAAAAAAAAGGTTTAAAATTAAGAAAAAAAAGTCCATAATCACGAATTTTGATTTAAGTTTAAAATTTTAGAATGGGTAGCTTACAGGTAAGAAGAAACAAACTGCAAGTCTGTATTTACAGCGTCCCATTCGGCACTCAAGGTTTCCTACCATCTATAATTTTCAATCGTTTCTTATCAAGATTTTTTAAATCATTTTTTACCAAGATTTATTGTGAAATATAAGAATTCGTCTTGAAGTTTTCTTCTCTAGCGATACCTAAACATATCAAATTCAAAATATGTTCAATTTTTTTTTTAGTTTTCAGTGGATGTCAGAAAAACTCACCGAATATGTGTCACGATGAAAAACTCCAAAAAGACACACAGTTACTGTTATATAATGAGAAAACTGTGATATGATATTGATTTTAATTTTAGCTGTACCTTCCTTGATATTTAAGAAATATTATAAGCTAGAAATTTTTCACTTTTTCTAAAGAAAACCACAGCATGCTTGATTTTTTGATTAAAAATCTAAATATATGCATTACGGAGACCCTCAAATGATAGCAAAAATATCTAAAATCAAATAATTTTACAATGTATTTTGTTATTACTAAAAATAAATTTAAAATAGGTGTTAGTTTACCTGTTTTCCAAAGATTTTTTAAATACACTTTTTGAACTATTTAATGCTAAACCTAAATTTTCTTTCAGAAAATAGCTGCCAGTCGAGTTTTAGGCAATGAAGTAATAATCAAAACGTGAAAAGGTTCTTAAATATATATATATATATATATATATATATATATATATATATATATATATATATTATATTTTCTTGATTCTTGAACCATAGATTATATAATTTTTTCTTTATTTTTTCTTTTCTTGGGTTTAGATTCTTTATTTAAAAAATGTAAAACAATTGACGTTTCGCCCTTTATTTAAGGCATTTTCAAAATTTTTGTTTTATTTTCCTTCCTAAAAATATTTTTATATAATTAAAACATTCACACAAGAAACATATCTACAATTTTAAAAAACAAAGAAAAAACTTTAAAACAATATTTAAATTTTTAAAAAATATTTAATTTTACCGGTACACACCTTGACATTTTGTTACTCTATTAATAATGAAATTAAACCTTTACATCGTTTATTGAGGATACATGGAACGCAAGTGTGTTTTATTTTTTATATTTTACAATGCACAAAAAAAAAGAAAATAAGGTATACGTTTACTTTTATGTTTAAGAGGATATTCAATTTTTGATTCTTATTTGACAGGATCGAATACTTAATATTTTTGTTCAAATTAGGCTTGTGTAAATGTGGCTCAAATTTCCCATATCTGGCTGATCGTGCTACTCTCATCTCCAGGATTCCGACCAAAAATACTGCAAAAAGTAAAAAAGACACTAATAAATAATAATTTCAATGAAAAGACTATCACCAAAACAATTAATAAACGAACATATAAATTTTATAATAAAGTAATAACAAAAAACATAGAACATAAACAGCAAAAATATGTAGCATTACCTACTACACACTACACTAGTGAGCTATTAGAAAAAATAAAATACATTTTAAAAAAGCATGATATTATCGTATGCCACAGGTCACATAATAAATTAAATACACTTTTCACAAATTTAAAAAATAAAACTCCTCTCATGAATAAATCAAATGTAATATATTCGATCCTTTGCACAAATTGTCCAAAAAAATATATAGGCATGATGAGCCAGTTGCTGAAGAACAGATTAAGTGACCATAAATATACGAAAAACGCCTCAATAGCGACAAACAAACACACACAGGACGAAAAACATACTTTTGATTATAACAGTACCATAATAAAAAACAAAGATATGAATTACCAAAAATTACAGATAAAGGAAATGATTGAAATTAAAAAAGATAAAAACACTGTTAACGACAGAACAGATATGGGAAATTTGAGCTACATTTACACATGCCTAATTTAAACAAAAATATTAAGTATTCGATCCTGTCAAATAAAAATCAAAAATTGAATATCGTCTTAAACATAAAAGTAAACGTATACCTTATTTTGTTTTTTTTTGTGTGTGTACCGCTAAAATTAAATATTTTTTAAAAATTTATATACTCTTTTAAAGTGTTTTCTTTGTTTTTTAAAATTGTAGATATGTTTCTTGTGTGAATGTTTTAATTATATAAACATATTTTTAGAAAGGAAAATAAAACAAATATTTTGAAAATGTCTTAAATAAAGGGCGAAACGTCAATTGTTTTGCATTTTTTTAAATAAAGAACCTAAACCCAAGAAAAAACAAAATAAAGAAAAAATGTTATATATATATATATATATATATATATATATATATATATATATATATATATATATATATATATATATATATTAATTATGATTATACAACACAAAACTAAAAAAACTACATTTTCTGAAATTATATAAAATTAAACACTCCACAGTTTAAATCAAGAACAAATATCATATTTACATAGTGCCTACTAATTTCTAAGGATTTAAATTTTTGACAGTGACTGATGATGGCCATTCGCTGACACCAATCAACTCTCAGATTGAACTCTACTGGATGCCGGCCCCTTCCATTCTATTAGGCCGGACGATGGCAAAGCTAAAAACATCATTTGTCATATGTCAAAATACCAAATGCTAATTTAAAGAGGTTTTAATCATTGTTCAGTGTTGCCATATTGTTCAATTTTCGGATGATTGTTTTATTTGAAACTTTTATATTTTCAACATTTTCAGCCAGATTCATTATAAAGTTTTAAATTTAATTCGAGGTTTCTTTTTCTTACGATATTGATAACAAATTGTATTATATTAGTCAACAAACAAACTTTTATCTAGGAAAATTTGAGAAAAAATTAAGAGCCCTAGAATTGGTAGGACAAATTGTTCCCTCCCAAAAAATAAACAAAATTTTCTATTCTGGTCAATTTAGAAATAAAAAATGACGATAATTAATATAACATATTATATCTTAAGGAACCAAAACACTGACCAATGGGGCTTTTTCTGAAATTTACGTTATTTCAAAATTAAGATATAGTTTTTCATTTGTTAAAAAATATTATAATATTTAATATCAGACTTGGTAAAAAAAAAACTAAACTGCAATTTAGCATAATTGATGTTAAATGTTTGGCAACTTAATTGGTATCATTTTGAATCTATATAAGGAAAACATTTATTAAGAGGAACGGTATCTGGCGACGGTGCTCTTGCACACACTTCGTTAAATAGTTCACATCCATAGTGACACACCTTGCAATTGACGCTGTTGCCAATGCAACATGAGCGAAACAGAAACTCAGATGTTCTATTACATGTTCTTTGTCTTTCCTGGTTTATCGGAGTTTTCGGGTATATAAGGCGATAAATAAAACACTTATATTGAACTTTTGATTATTTAGTTATTAATGGGAGGGGGGAGTTACTATTTCAAAATAACAAACCACTTTAGATATGTCGAACGTGACTAGGCGTTTTTAAAAAGCACTGTACAGAAATAACGACGTAATATTTTTAGGTTATGTTTGGAAAATGTAATTTATTCATCTGAGATGAAGTCGTCTAATTTCAACATTATTGTATTTTGATAAATAATTGTGATAATTATGGAAAAAATTGAGGATCGCAGAATATAACACGGACTTCTTGTACATTTCTGAAGCAATTTGATGTGCTAAATCCAAATCTGGTTGCAGAATTGCTCCATCACGTCAGGATTTTGAAATATCCTAATTACGAAAATGGCCAATTTGGAACACTTCCAAAGATCTGTGATGCTGACAGGTTAATCTAAAATCAATCATGCAGTCATAAGGAACAACTCTTCATCTTCAATTTTCATTTTGAAACGCAAGAATCTGACATTTTTTCACCGAGATATTGTGGACTGAAGTTTACGTTAAATGAAAAACTAAAGATTCCCATTCTCTTGATACCCCTTATGGAAAGAAAAAACCAAAAATCCACAATATCACCTTAAAAAAATTATATTTTCATGATATAAAATGGAAACTGAGAGGGAAGAGTTGTAATGTACCATTGCATGATTGATTTTGAATGACAAATTCACCGGCCAGTACCATTGATCTCAGGCGTCTTTCCTCTAAGTTTTCTTCCATACAGTAAACAAAATATTCTAAATCAAAATTCAACGCACTTTTTAATTATTTTCATTCAAAAGGCTAATTAAAAAAACATAAATTTACTCACATTTATATATTGTAGTTTATTAATATTTAAATTTTATTTTGTGCACAAGGCATTTGGCAACATTGTATTTTCTATCCAACCACCCATAACAGTTTAATTTTTTTAAATTATATGGTATATTAATCTTTGAAAAAATAATACAAAATGGACAATTAAGTTTCAGTGCTGGCGTAATGAAGTTATTTGTCAAAGTTAATAACTTCTTTGTCTGTATCGACCTTTTCAGTTTGAGACTTTATTGCTTTTAATTGGTTGCTGAAGTTGATTAAAATTGTTTAATTAGAGGGTCTAAGACTGCCCAGAAAAATTGTTTTCTCTCAAGTATAATTAATTTACAAGAAATTGTCTGTTGTGTTTTGTAAACCTGTGCGAAAATATCGATATATATATATATATATATATATATATATATATATATATATATATATATATATATATATATATATATATATATATATATTAGTTTGCACCAATGACGAATTATATTAATTAGAAGAAAATATAATCACCTACAGAAAGAAGAAATCAAATTTCCTGAGAAAGATGAAACATAAAATAGTATAACAATAAGTAAAGGGTGTTTTTTATAGAGGTATAGAACTTTAAGTTGGCAACACTTTTTTAACTGGCGGCCATTTTGTCAGCTGTCAAGTGATTTATATTTAGTTTGGTTTGGCATTTCAACATGAATAGACTGACGCCTGAACAACGCTTCCAAATTGTGCAAATTTATTTTAAAAATCATGGTTCTGTTCGAAATACGTATCGCGCACTACGTCCATTTTACGGTCAACATAATCGTCCATCAGAGCAATTAATTCGATTAACTATGGAACGTTTTCGCACTACGTTTACTATAAATGATAATACGCATCCACAGAGACGTCGTACAGTGCGTACAGAAGAAGTCATTACTGCTGTAGAGCTTAGCGTAGAGGAAGACCCGAATCAGTCTATCCGTCATCGTGCATAGGAATTGGATATGTGTCCATTCACTTTATGGAAGATTTTGCGGAAAGATCTTGGTTTGCGTGCTTACAAAATTCAACTCGTGCAAGAATTGAAGCCACACGATCACCTAGCAAGGCGTAGATTCGGTGAATGGGCCCAAAACAAGATTGCCGTTGATCCCGATTTTTATAAGCGAATTTTGTTTAGCGATGAAGCTCACTTTTGTTTGAATGGATACGTCAATAAACAAAACTGCCGTATTTGGAGTGATGATAATCCTCAAGTGTATGTTGAGACACCGTTACATCCAGAAAAACTGACTGTTTGGTGTGCTTTATGGGCTGGTGGAATCATTGGTCCGTACTCCTTTAAAAACGATGCTGGTCAGAACGTTACAGTCAATGGTGACCGCTATAGAGCTATGATTACTGACTTTTTCGTTCATCAGTTGAACAACCATGATGTGCAGGAGCTGTGGTTTCAACAAGATGGCGCAACATGTCACACAGCTCGTGCCACAATTGATTTATTGAAGGAAACGTTTGGTAACCGCATAGTTTCACGTTTCGGACCCTTGAATTGGCCTCCAAGATTGTGCGACTTAACGCCGCTAGACTATTTTCTGTGGGGATATGTGAAGTCGCTAGTCTACGCCGATAAGCCCGAAACGATTGATCACTTGACACATTCGCCGCGTTATTGCCGATATACGGCCACAAATGTTGGAAAAAGTCATCGAAAATTGGACCTCCAGATTAGACTACGTCCGAGCCAGTCGTGGCGGTCATATGCCAGAAGTCATATTTAAATTATAATGCCAGAAGGTTATCTTTCGAATAAAGTAAATTTCATGTCAATTTAAAAAATTCATATTTGTTTTATTCCATTTAAAAAGTTCTATACCTCTATAAAAAGCACCCTTTATTACTGTTTCTTTTACGTGAGTAAAGTGATATCTTTAGGCATTAAAATGCAAAACTAAATAATCAACCAAAAGACAAATAAAGAGAACAAATGATTACAGTTTAAGAACCTAATTGGTTTAAAATTTTAAACGTTTTATTTCCCTGTTTTTGGAAAGTTAAAAATAGTTCTTCTTATTATTATTTTCTAGTAGAATGGTTTTTAAAACAACACAGCCATAATTATCTAACTGTAAACCGTTCCTTAGCTGTCCGGTATATTAAACAAAAATCTTTACCATCTGCAAGATCTATTCATTTAAAAGCGTTTTACAGTTATTTTTAAGAAACTACTCATTAAAAGCGAACCTATTCCCTGAGAATTGCTTTGAATTTACTGTGTTGAAAATCGGACGCTTTTTACCAGAAGGATATTAAGCACAAATTCCGTGGTAATAGGATTACGTATGATTTATAAGTTTCAGAGAATTAAGTTAAAAACAAAACTAATTATATGTTAGGTTAGATCTTCAGTGGTATGATGAAATTTGAATCTCATATAATTAGAATAAATTATATGGTGTTTCTGTATAATCACGTGTTGAGAGATTGAGCTCAAGTACTACTTAAATTAATACAAAGTAACAGAATATTCATTATATTTTACGGTATAAGTATCAGACAAATATTGCCAGAAGGTGCACGATAAAACTGATACCTAATTGAGGTTGAGTATCAGTATAACAACATATTGGTTTTTAAAATCTGATTTTACGTTCGACATTAAAAAATACGTTATCTTTAATTCAACGAACAAAGACAAATATATCCTGTAAACATATTAGGTTCAATTTTTTTTATCAGATATGGATTGGAAACAACTGCTATATGTTACTCTCGGTTCGATACAGCTTCACTGAAGAGACCATGACGTGGTCGAAACGCGTATGGTGAGAGGACCAGAGTTGTGTTTGCAAAAAATAAACTATTTCTTCATATTCTTTCCTTTTCTCTGTTTGAAAGGAGAATAACATAGAGGCAATTGTTTAAACACGGGCATATAGACTTCTTACTGAAATTTTGATTTATAAAATTGCGCACTAGTCCGGTGAATGTATAGATGTCGCTTTGACTGGCAATATTTTGCAGTCTGACGTCGATGTCGGAAGATTTTTAATATCCTGCCGACATATATCGGAATTTATATTTTATATAGGAATGAAAACCCGAACAGTAAATGGAAATCCTTTAAAGTAGCAATATTGTCACCGAGTAGGGAACTATTCAAAAGGAAGACAATTCGGGGAAAGAAATCATGGATGACCGATGAAATACTGCAACTAATGAAAAGGATGCGACAATTTCAAAATAAAGACATTAAAGCATATAACAACATAGATTAAGAAAACAAGAGAAGCCAAGGAAAAATAGTATGCAGATAAATGCGTTGAAATAGAAGGATTGCAAGAAAAACATAATGATCTCAATCTATACAAAAAGATTAAAGGATTAGCTGCTTTAAAAAGTACAATTAAGTGTAATATCCTTTTAGACAGAGACGGACGCATAATACCTGACACAAAAAGGAAACTAGAAAGGTGGAAAGAATACATACAAGATCTCCTCGAGGACCAGAGATAGAAATTGGAGGTAGATGGAAGTGAGAGTCAGACAGGCCCAGATATAACAAGGGAAGAAGTAAAACATGCTATCAAAATATCAAGGAGCAATAAGGCCCCAGGTCCTGACGAAATTCCAGCTGAATTAATCACGTTAATTACGGAAGAACAAAACGATATATTAGTGGACCTGTATAATACAATATGTATATTGTTATTTAAATCGAAATTCATGATTCTACCAAAAATATCTAACGCAAAAGAATGCCATGACCATCAGACAATCACCCTAAAAATAATTCTGAAAATCATATATCAAAGAATTTTTGGAAAAATAGAACGAGACCTTCACAGTTTGGAATCAGAAACGCACTGGGGACAAGAGATGCCCTATTTGGGTTCAACGTGTTGGTTCAGATACGTATGAATGTCAACCAACCTATATATGTCCATTTTCTGGACTATAATAGAGCTTTTGGTAAAGTCCGAGATAAAAACCTAATGCAGCCGCTCAAAAATAAGGACATAGAGGGCAAGGATATACGGATAATAGCTAATTTGCACTTTAAGCAAACGGTTCGTGTTAAACTAGGTAATGAATTTTTAGACGAAGCAGACATAAAGTGTGGCGTAAGACAAGGGTGCGTACACTCATCGTTACTATTTAACTTGTACTCGGAGAACATTAGAAACACCAATTGGAATAGAAGTAAACGTAGGAGTTATTAATAACATCAGCTACGCAGATGACACTATTTTCATTGCAGAGTAGTAGTGAGTAGGGAGGAATGTAGCCTCAATTTTAATGCAAAAAACTACTGAACTAAATTCTTCACCATAACAAAATCATATCAACATCAAGAGAGTCTATGGATTAAAGAACATCCAATTGAGAAGGTAAACAAATATAAGTATCTGGGAACAGTTGTTAATGAAACGAATGAATATACAGAAGAATCGCATACGAATCGTACAATCCAGAAATATATTCAATAAGATAAGAAAAGTATTTTGTGGTAAAGATATAGCCTACATCTCAAAATCAGGATGTTAATGTCTTATGTATTCTCGGTATTGCTTTACGGGATGGAAGCTTAGACGTTAAAACAGGATATCACTAGTCGACTGGAAGCATTCGAAATGTGGGCATACAAGAGGATTTAGAAGATACAATGGACAGATAAAATACCAAACATGGCGGTACTTGAAAGAATTGGGACAGAGAAAGATAACAGACACAATAAAAATAAGAAAGCTGCAATACCTAGGTCATGTTAGAGGAGAAAAATACATTCTTTTATAATTGGTCATTCAGGGCAAGCTTTGTGGAAAAAGGGACAAAGGAAGACGACGTATTTCATGGTTCAACAAATTGAGAAAGTGATACAACGGCAGTTCCATTGAATTGTTTAAAGCTGCAATATTAAAGATAAGAATAGTTGTAATGATAGCCAACCTTCTCAACGGAGATGGCACTTGAAGAAGAAGATAATGGTTGTTTCCTGTGAATGGTGCTTCGGTTCGATACAGCTCTACTGACAAGACCATGGAGACGTATGGAGAGAGAGAAGAGAGTTGTATATGCAAGAAATAAAGTGTTTCCATATATTCTTTTCTTTTCTCTGCTTGAGAGGAGAATAACATATAGGCAATTGTTTAAACATGACAACAAGGTTTCTTATTGAAATTTTGATTTTTTAAGTTTCGCACTACTCCGGTAAATGTATAGATGTCGTTTCGACTGGCGATATTTTTCAGTCTGACATCAGTGTCGGCAGATTTTTAATATCGTGCCGACATATATCGGAATTTATTTTTTATATAGCAGTAATTTCCTGCGAATATTGCTCTCGGTTCGATATAGTTCCACTGATTAGACCACCAAGTGGTCGAGACGCGTAAGGAGCCAGGACCAAAGTTGTATTTGCAGGAAATAAACTGTTTCTATATATTCTTCCATTTTTCTCTCCTTGAAAGGAAATAACATATAGGTAATTACGACCATTACACAAAAAAGTTTAATGAATTTAAAGCACGTACAGAGGGAGGCTTTTCTGGAAGATAAGAATTAGCAAAGATTATTTTAATGCTTTGCATTAATAAACAGACCGACACAATTTCGTCGATTCTCAGAACCAGAAACCAGACTGTAGTGTTTGGAAAGTTTTTGGTATGCTGAATCCAAAATTGAAGTCAGAATTGACCTGTTGCTTAGCGTTTTCACGATTTTCTAACTTAAAAGTGTGAAAATAAGGGTTTTTTTGTTATTTTTGAGGTTATGCAAGAGAACAAGTTTAAAGTTTATGGCTAAATTATATATAATAGTTGAAATTACGAATCGTTTCCTTCCATTCATGTCTATTGTTATTTGTACTTATTGGTACTTTTTTACAGGTAAATCTCAATTTCCTTGCTCACTATTCAAATGAAATTCTTTCTTTCATATGGCAGTTTTCTTGAAATTATTTTGATCAATTCCGTAGATTTTGCTGTGTTTATATTATTTTTTAGGTTAGGTTTTAAGTTTTTTCTGTCTTTGCAGAAGTTTTGAGACAGAACTTTGATAAAAGTAAGATTGAGGCTATTTGCTTTGATTTCTATTTTCCTTTCTGAAACTACTCATGAAGATGTAATTTTTATATCTCAGTTCTTATGGTCCATCCTTTAGGATTTTCGGATGTAAAACAGTTTATAAATTATGCTGGTAATTGAGTGTAGTTGTCTAGGTACCTTATCTTTTAACTGTTTTGTTGTTTGATTTATTTTACGGGAAAAGACTTGGAGACGTGGATTTTAGCAGTTCTGCATATTTCAATGAAGGAAATCTTTTAACCCCATATAAGAACTCAGGGGTTCTTTCTTCTAGTTTCCTTTTCCACGTGTCATTTTTTGGTTTTTTTTTTCAGTTTTCAGTTAAAAGCACCGATGTTTACTTGAACCTACACACCATTACACAGATGAGCAGTTTGTACGAGACAGTCTCACCATAGGAATACCAGGCATAATTAGTATTTTTTTTTGTATTCTAAATGATAGCAACCGAATTAATTTTATAAATTAAAGTTTATTTTAAGCACAATTTACATATTTTCATGATTTATGATCAAATTTTATATTACAAATAAGAGCCCCTAAGTCGATCAATAAAATTTAAAATTATCAGCTCGTTTTTTTCAGTTAACTTGAAAAATGTTTCCGCAATTTGTCAATACGAACATTTACACACGTATAAAAGGCTAAATACTGAGCAAAGTATATATCTTACCAGCTATTTATGCATAAGGTAAATTTTATAGCTTGTTAACAGGCATGTAAGGCCGCGGTGTTCGGCGAACGCATAATCGCTTATTAAATTGTTGCAATAAATTCGGTGCAGGCTGGTGCGGCAAGTCGGTTGAGACAGTATAAGAGCACGTGGAAAGATTGTCTTTTACAAGATGGATGTGATTTAAGTATGATATGAAACGGTTTAGTTTTATGTAAATTAATAAATGTACCTTCAGTTTTTTTTAATAACTTTCCTTCGTCAGACAACAGTGGATATTTTGATTTCAGAAATTTAAAACTACCATTAACTTTCACAATTTAAAAATAGTTTTCTTTTAACATTATGAGATTGCATCTATTCTATTATGACAACATTCTCTTCTAAATCACTTACTAACCTGCCTAATTCTACTGCAGAAGAACCAATTTAATATGAAATAAGTACAGAAACCACAATGCCGAGTCAATCTTCGAACGAGCCAGATTTTTAACACGCTTATTAACTAAAATGGACTTCAATATTAAAATCAAAAAAGTTAACAGTAGAGGGTTAAAATTGAGAAGTATAAGCATCCATCGGGCAAGTTCTAAACCTTGAAAATACAATGAGAAAAAATCATTTTCTTTTATTACTAAACAGGCAAATATAAATTCCGATCCCAAGACTTTATCTCTAGGATTTTATCTTTGATATTTCTATATAAATTTTTATCCATTAACATTGATAATATAAATTAGAACAAGCAAAACAAAACTGGCGAACTGGAAGGGTCTAAGTCTTCCTAGTAAATCTGGCTGTATAACTTTATATGGTGTAGAAGACTATATATAGGATGATTAGAAATGAAGCCACTAAACGAAGATCCAATCTCTTATCCAGAGGTCAAGAAATTTAGGATATACTCTAAGATAAAATGAAAAATAACTTCAACTCTGAGCTGCAAAAGCGAATGGGACAGATATACCATTCAAAAACCTAATAGATTCTTTTACAGAGTACAGATAGCTTCAAAATAACGGTGGAAACTGGAATAGGACTGGACGAACCCAGTTCCAGGCACCACGACAGCTTAAGTAAGTCACCAAACATCTTCCAAGCGTAAACACACGCCATTAGGAAATGCATCCAATTTAGTAAAGAAGAAAACTATCGCAGGCAAGAGATTATTATCATGTTGTCAAGTAGACATTAATGAGCTGAGTTCCCACGAAATCAGCTTCAAGATGATCTGGGAATGCTTAGAGAAACTAAATAGAGCAAGAATAATAAGATCGCGCTCCTGTGGGTACAGGGATAGAACGTGGTAGAGGGAAATGAAATAGTAGACAAGGGGCCGAGACACCTTCTGGGACCTGAACTTTTCAGTAAAATCAATCTAAGTCTAAAGTTGGAAGAACTAAAAAGAGAGGAAGAAAGCAGGTAATTCAAATGCTGGACAGACATGGAAGGGATGAGACAAACGAAAATACTTCTTGGGAACTCTAACTAGAAGAGATTCAAGAAATGCATCAGCCTAAGTAAAAGCCAACTTAGAGTTCTGATAGGAACATTCTAAATTTTCTAAAAGAAATAGGACTGGAGAACCTACTGTAGTCGGAAAGGTCACCATAACGACTTGGCAATAGAAGAGGAACACAACAGATCTCTTAGGTCGTAGTGTACTCATCCCCATCTCCACATACATATATACACTAACTACAAATGATTTTTTAATATGTATTTTCAATATTCAAAACTTGTTCGAGGTATTGTTGCACCTGTTAATTTAAACCTTCTACTGTCCACTTAAACTGATTTTCAAGAGAGAGGGGATCAAAGACAAATTAAGATCAAAAGGCTTTACAGGAACGTAAAAACTCGTAAATTATACTAATACAGTGTGTCCAGTATATTTTATTACGAGCCCGATTTCTAGACGGGTCACACATTTAATATGCTTTTTCCTAATAAAAGAGAACTTGGAGAGTCTCTCACATTACCTATATTAACAAAAATTACAACATGGGGATAATAATATCAGGACATCGAAACAGTTTTTGAAGTTTTATGGTTTGAGCATACTTTGTTGTAATATTATTTTTAACTTCTAGGCATTTTCTTTATTTTAATAACAATTTATTAATCTTATTTGAACAAAATGATTCAATTTTAATAGGCCCTTTAGTTCGAAATTATTTATCTGGAATATAATCCTTAAGCTAAGAAAAATAAATGTCAGGAAAGCAAAGAGGATGAGGATAAATTTCTCACCCAATCGAACCTCTGCTGTACGTCTTGTGTTGTCTGGCAAAAATTTGATTTAATTAGTCCTGGATATTTTTCAAGCAGCACATCATTTACATGATCTAGTTATTTAAAAATAAATTAAAATAACACCAAGTAAATGATCACATTAAGAACGGAGCGGAGGGATCGAATAGGACAATATGTGATCATGGACCAATACAACTTTGAAGGAATCCATGAATTTAAATATTTGTGTGCCACTATTACATCAGACAATAACATGACTAAGAAAATTAACATGAGAATATAAAGTGTCTATCGTTGCTGTTTTGTATTACAGAAAATAATAAAATCGAAAAATGTATCTCTAATGATGGAAATAAGAATATATCACTCCATCCTATGACCGATTATGACTTATACCTATGAGACCTGAACCATTACGAAATAGAACGATAATAGACTAAGAATTGAAGAGAGAAAACTTCTACAGAGCTTATATGGATCCATAAGGGATGATACAATACAGCAGTAGAACAAAGAGGAAGTCTGAAGAACTATATGGCCAGCCGAATATTGTAAAAATAATTAAAGAGAGATGGACCAGCCATGTCAGGAGGCAGGAAGATGGAAGAGTAGTCAAATTAGTATGGGAGAAGGACCCAACCTGTAGAAGATCATTTGGAAGACCACGACTACGATGGGGAGACAATATACCATCAGATCTTAGAATAACGAACATCACAGATGCAGAGGAGCTAATAACCAACAAAGTTCAATGGAGACGAATCGTTGAGTCAGCCAAAACTCATCCTGGGTTGTAAGCGCAACAGAGAGAAAGAAAAAGAGTAGTATACAGTAAATTTCAACTGTAATAATTTTATCATCATCAATAATCTCAGGAGTTCACCGTATATAACGCAAAATATTCCGCGTTCGATGTGACACCTTAAAAACATGTGACAGTGGATTATTTGCGGATATCTATTGACAAGTTTATTTTTCATTAAAATACTAGTAAGGAATCCACTACGCTTGCATGGGTATTAGGACACAATGGTATTCTATACAATGAAAAACAGACCAACATGCAAAACAAAGATCTGCAACTAATTTATTGGACCGGAATCAGTACTTTGCATGATTTGGCCTGCTAGAACTATCGTAAACTATTGCTGAACAAACCATTGGGCAAACTAAGCCGCAATGTCCTGTGTCATTGTAGCTCAATAAAATTCAACACACAATGAGTATTTTTAATGAAGAACCATGGTGTAGATATTATGATGAAGAGCACAAGACCTCTTCACACATCATCTTCAAATGCGAAACATTAAACTATGGGAGATACCTTAAAGAATCGATCAATTCTCAACGTCTATACAAGAGGATAAACTAGTAAGCAAGATTCTAAACCTGATTAACGTAACCAACCTGTTTATATAGAACATATATAATAGACGACCCAATATGTCACCAGGCTGCAATGTAAAGGTATTTTAACTGGCTTGTTATTTCATACGGTCAATCAAATTAATCACGTAAACAATCGAAAGAGGTGCAGTGTCAAGTAAAATCAACGACAATCAAATTGTTATTCTGTGAAGCTTACTGTGTGTGACTGATTAACTCAGCTTCCATAATTTTTATAGTTGAGTTTTTTGTAGCTTATATTACACATTTTAAAAAGCTCTTGACAGGTTATTTTTGAATGATTCGTAATATACCTCAAACAAAAACGACTTTTTTGGCAACCTTTATATAAATTAATTTTTTTTTGACATGGCTCAATATTTATGAGAAATAACGAAATCCAATTACGTTAATTCAGCTATTGTGTTTCTTGTGTGTTCACAAAATTCTAATGTTTAAAACATTTAGTGTTTTCCTAAACTTACTAGAAAATAGCTTATTTCCCGCTCTTTCCCTAATTGTTGTTTTCTTTTCGTTTTCCGTATTTTTGTTCATCCGACTCGTAAATTAAAACTGATTTATGTTTAGCACAGAAATGTTTTCAGTTAATCTACTTATTATTGGCTGCGATCGCTGAGAAACAAATCCACTACTTAATTCTTTAACTTTAAGAAAAATACGGGATATATTAAAACTTATTATTGTATGGGTAAAAAATGTTTTTAATTTCTATAATAAAACTCGGGAAAATAGTTTTAAACTAACATATCAAGAAAAAATGGATGACACTGAAAAAACTACATTTATTTTATAAAGTTTATAATTTACTGCTTCATAAACAATCATGATTTTCACAGGACCTTTGTTTCGCATGCAAAGAAAACAAAAACCACAAGTACAATTTAAATAAACACAACACACACAAATAACAAAAATACGAAAAAGACACAAACAGCTAGATTCACTAAGAAAGTTGAGGATTTAGACACAATTTAGTTGCCATGGAAGTTAGATCTTCTAGACGGCCAGGTCTGTTTCAATTTAAATTTATTCAATCAGTACTATGTATCAGTAAGTAAAATAAAAAAACTATTCGGTCTTAATTATAATATGTATTACTTTTAGATGCAAACTGTGTTTCGAAAAATAGTTATTTATGAAGTTACCTTATACAAGGCCAAAAACAAATAAACTCTGTATCGTTCCAATTTTAGTAAATGTAAGGCCGAAACGAGTACATTTACTAAAATTGGAACGATAAAGAGAAGATTAGTATGGCCCCTGCGCAAGGATGACACGCAAAATCGTCACAATTGGCGCTCAACGTGGGGCACGAATTTGTTAAAAAATAAGAAACTAACGTGGGGCACAAATTTGTTTAAAAAAATAAGAAACCAACGTGGGGCACAAATTTGTTTAAAAAAAAATAAGAAATCAAAGTGGGGCACAAATTTGTTTAAAAAATAAGAAACTAACGTGGGGCACAAGTTTGTTAAAAAACAAGAAACTAACGTTGCACGCCAATTGTAATATTGATTAGAAATAGTGTTGGATGAAAGATAAAAGTATTGACCATTAAATTCCATCTAGTAATAATTAATAATATTGTGCCTTTTTTTATGGTTGAATAAAATTTATATTTTGTGTTTTAATTATTCTGTGTATTGATTGTCTGATTGATATCTTATAAACCACTGAACTCAGGGTCAATTTACAGGTAGGAACACATCTATATCTATATAGAAAATTTAAATATTGAAAATACTTGAAATTGGTAAAGAATAGTTATAATTTATTATAATTATTTTTTTCTTGGCGCTTAAAAATAAATAAATATCAATATTTTAATTAAATATACGGGTATCTTTGTGGGTTTATTATATTATATATATATATATATATATATATATATATATATATATATATATATATATATATATATAAAGCGTAAACATATGATGTATATTAATCAATCAGTTTGACAATCAGATATACTGAGAGTTTTGCAATTAATATTATTAGCAAAACAAAACAATTTTAATTCCTTAGTGTCCAGACTTTCATATATTTGTCATATAAAACACCGCGAAGTAATTAATCTTACGTTTACCATTTAAACACCTCCCATTTATTTAAGTCTATTTAACCAAGACGTTATTAGAGCAAATTTATGCATGAAAACTATTTCGGCATCGTGTCAAAATGTTCCTGCTAAACTGTTGTCCGGCATTGCTATGTAACAACGTCCTGTACGCAGCGTAATGTTATGTATGGGAAATGTTGTGTTGGTGTTTCTGCTGGCATGTTCAGCATGTTGCAGGAGCGTATTGCGAAGATAATTGGATGTGTTCTAATTTGCCTGAATACAAGTGGAATATTAAAAGGTTTTGTGTATTGTATTTGTGTACCACTGTACTTTAAAAAATAACCAGTAATTTTAATATAACAAAGAAAAATTTTTCATGATGTCATAAGTTTTTCTAAATGACGACATTGCAATTCATATCAATTCAATCGATTCTATCTGAGATGATTTTCAAAGTTGATTCAGTTTAAACAAATTTATTGTGCAAAACCAATGATAAATTTGGAATAAGCGATGCTCTAATAGCCTCAAAACATCCATGGTTTATCAGAATTGTCCTTTAAAAGCTTGTCGATCAAGATGAACTTTTCCAAAACTTGAAAAATTCATGCAATTTGAAATTTTCAAAATTGAATATCTCGAAGAAAAAGAAAGATATTTAAGCCAATTCAGCGGTATTTGACTCTACTTTATGCTGCTATGTAAAGTTTTTTGAGAAATCGGAATGACCGATAACCTTAAATATAAGCCAAAATCGCGTTTTTTTTACACTTTTAGGTTAGGATATTTAAAAAAATCTGAAGTGATGAAGCAAATCTACAAGAAATTACTATTTTTATTCAAAGTAACAATTTTACGTTTTGCTGTGTAATAGATCGAAGCCTCAGCTTTAATACTGTTTGGGTGAGTATAAATGTGGTAAGTTGGTCCCGTGATGAGCTCCTTTTGAAATTTGCCGACTTCGATTAATGTGAATTTTTCATGAAATTTTGGTAACTTCGACAGCAGACATCAAAGGAGATAATAAAAACATCAGGGATACAATAGCCAATTTCATCATATTTCTCGTATCGTCAATCTCGCTGCAGTAGATTTTTTCGAAAGAGCGTGCCACAAAGCCCTCTACC
Source organism: Diaprepes abbreviatus (assembly GCA_034092305.1). Lineage (NCBI taxonomy): Eukaryota > Metazoa > Arthropoda > Insecta > Coleoptera > Curculionidae > Diaprepes > Diaprepes abbreviatus. Next base: position 847,245 of record JASJET010000089.1, on the reverse strand, counting down.
TCCTTTGAGTTCGCACCAAAAACCGACAAAAAGTGAATCATTGCGAGCCTCGGTTGCACTGCACACTTCTATTATCTCCTTTGACGCCGGCCACCTACGTTGGCAAAATTCCAAGGAGACTCTTCACGGGCGTGACTCGTCATATCTATACCCACTTATTTCTAGATAAGTGCTAGAAGCAGCCTCTGCAGTTGCGGGAATTAACCCGAAGGATTAAAACTTCTTACATGGGTAATTTGACAACCTTGTTTTAGCGTAAGCATTCCCAGTAGTCTCGTAATTCTAGCATTAAAGGTGAATCACTAGTATAGTTTAAAAATAATTAATTAAATTGATTTCCTATTGTACAGTTTGTATTTCTTTCAGATAAAAATTTCTCGTAATCCACATCAGTCAAAGCGGAAATAACAGCTACATAGATAAAAATATTTACATACAAGTAGGCATAAGTAAGTTAAAAAAATTATCATTCTGTTTGCATGAGTACCCGCAGAAATAGTGTAGTTTTTGATAAACATAATTAATTCTGATGTGACCTTCAGCTCACATTTCCAACTTTATTTTAATATGTTCTTTAAATAATAGTCTAGTGTTTTTGGCTATATTATACAGAAAACATAGAAAATCTTCATTTCTCATGAAGCTTGATCCATATTTAATCGACTATCTATTTTGGTACGAGAAAATTATACATGTATTATAGATATCAGGAAACTACACTAAGCTGTGTGACGAAAAGTTGATGTTGAGTATAATTACCAATAACTATATCAACAAGTTCACAGAAAATTCTGAGTTATTCTATATAATCTTCAATTATGTACAGGAAACATACATTTGAAAAATAATATATAATTTTCGGCTTTTAAATGGTGCATCTCAAAGTACTTTTTTACATGTCAATAATATGCCAATTTTTTATGGTCTATGCAAATTCAACTGCAACAAACTAGAGTATAATTAGCAGATATTCGTATTATAAGTCTATAGTTTTATATGAGTCATTTTTTTCTACACGTGGTGTTGCAAAGTGTCCATGACAAAATTTATGGAGTATTTTTATATAATCATGCAAAATGCACAAAAAATATTCAAGGGCATTTTAAAATAAAGGATGATATGACAATAATTATAAACAATCCTAAAGTCGATAATTTCTGTCAGTGACTTATTTAATACCGGTCATCAAAGCGACGAAGCGGCAGAATAAACATCGTATGGAACTATAAATGGTATAAAAGTTTGTCACTCTATTAACAGGACAGGGATCAAAAGCTTAAAATGCATTGTTGTCATATTTCGCGAATATTAAGTAGCAATCAGCTGATCGCATTTAAAATAGCACGGTGATGCCGAGAAAAATGTACTTGGTTTGGTATCGTGAAGACAATGGATGTGGCAACACACATACACGGAAAATTCATCTTGCATAGACTTGAAAATAAGCGCCCCGACTCGATGTCCCATTATCTGAATATTTTACTTACTTATTATTGATTCATGGATAGATTCTGTGAGTTCACGTTCTAATTACTATACTTTCGTTGTATATAGATATTGTGTTGTGTAAAAAAGTTTATTATAGTGTATTATAGTGTACATTCGGTGTATATATTTGTGGTAAACTATTGATATTAAAGAAACCTTCAACTAGTGGTGCGCTTACGAAAAAAAAAAATCAATTGACGATAAAAGAACGAATAATGATTAAAAATATTTACCATGGCATTCGGGAACGAAACCCTAAAATAACCAATTTGGATGCTACAAAAATATGTGGCACTCTAACAAAAATTCCTCTGCGCACGGTGTTTAGGGTTTTAAATGGTCATTATAAAGAAAAAGACCAAAAAAATAGCAAAGCGGACAAGAGGATGGAAAAAAACAATACTGGATGATCACACAAAATACGTCATTCATAGCAAAGTCCATGGTTTTTTTTCAAAAATGAAATACCAACATCAAAAAATATTAAGACAGAAATTAACAAAGACACATCTTTACCTGAAACATCGTTAAGAATTTTGAAATGAACTTTAAAAGAAATGAATTTTAGATATCTTAAACGGAATCGTAAAAGCGTTTATGGCTTTTATTGAAGGATTTTCGCAAGGACTATGCAATCCTAGTGGGAAAACTCATCGTCTTATAATAGCTCATATTGAAAGTATGCCTGGTTTCTCAGATGGAGGCCTTAATGTTTTCGAATCTCAAAAAACAGGGGATTATTATGAAGACATGAATGTCGATGTTTTTGAGCGATGGTTTTCTTCGATTTTAAACATAGTGGAACCCGATTTGTCAATTGTAATGTACAATGCCCCGTATCATAGTCGACGCCAAGAAAAATTCCTACTTTTGCGTCTAAAAAGGCGGAGATATGCCAATGGCACCTCTCAAAAGACATTGAATTTAACGAAACAATGCCTAAACTACAGTTGCTAGATTTAGTGAGAGTAAATAAACAAAAATGTATCGAATATGCTGTTGATAAAATGGCTCGGGAAAAAAATATAACAATGTTCAGACTGTCGCTGTACCATTGTAAATTTAATCCAATCGAATTAGTATCGCTGCAAATAAAGAGTGAAATGGCACGGAAATCGAAACATTCAAATTAGTAGATGTCTAAATATTATTGGACGAGACAGTTACAAACGTGAAGGCCAGTTACTGGCAAAAGGGTGTCGATCATGTTAAAAAAGAAGAAGAAAGAATGTGAGCCTTCGACATTCACGTTGAAGCAATGGTGGAACAATTAATAATCACTCTTTCTCCTGACGCTGGCAATTCGTCAGGTTCAGATACGTTTCCTGACAGCAACTCTGCCGATGAATCAATATCAAATAAGTGACTTACATTCCTTATATCACACTCCTGCGGATGACAGAAGCATCCTAGTTATTCTGACACAAACAAATCAGAAGGAAAATGCACTGGATGCTACTCGGAGGAGCAGATAAGCACAAACTTTCGATTAATATGCTTGAAATACCTTAAGGGCTCCTAAAAGGCATATAAAATATCTTAAAATGGCAACCCTACATTGTAAACAAGATGTAGGAAGAGTGCGAAGCAATGGGTACAACAGGCACCTGGAACAGCTACACTGAGTGGAGACCAAAGGTTTATTAAGGCTTAATTGCTTGGAAAACAGAGGCCTCACTGAATAACCCCAGAACCGGGGGGTTTCAGTCAGTAAGAATCAGACACTACCTTTTACACTTTGTGATGGTGCCTATGCAGAGTTTCTTCTACGGGAAAAAATTGTAAAGGTTGATAAAAATGCGAGGAAATAAATTTAACTTAAAAAAATATTTTGATATTCCCACGAAATTTCATCATTTATTATTTTCTGAAAGAATCACGCAACTGGAATTGATTTCTCTGATGGCGCACAACTTGGGACACTCTATATACTAGCGATGAGTCAGTGACAGAAATTATGGACTTTAGGTATAGGTGCTTTATTCCTACATAAACTCCTTTATTGCCACTATGGTAGTAAATTAAGGGGAGGGGGGGTTAAACGTGGTTGTAAAATTCTCACATTTTTTTTGGCAAAAGGATATTAGTCTTATTTTCATTTTTGAATATTCAAAACTCATATTTTCACCCACCATACAACGTAAGTCTTTATTTATTTGTTTATTACTAAAAAGTTTCTTAAAGGTGATATACACGAATTTATAAAATATTTGATATAATTGTGTAGGATGGAGAAGATTAAATATAAAACTTATTTTTACCATCCTCAAGCCATCCATAACTTTTTCAAAATGAAAATTATTAGTGTGTTTTGGCAATCTGTGTGAAAATATAAGTCAGAAGTTTATATTTAAAAATTTTACATGCTATTTATAAATAAGAATTATGGATTAAATTAAAATATATTTTTGTTATAAACGCGTCAACTGACAATTTTTTAATATGAGTTGTATCTGAAAAATATGTTATACTTTTATTAGCAGTTTTTAAGTAACAAAAAACGCAAAAAGTATACTGGGAACGTTTATATGCTTCAAAAAATTTGAGTATCGAAAAACTGCCTTTCTGGTTCTCTCATGTAAAAAATTTTGTTACTAACGTGTAAAATAAGCTGTATAATAATATATAGGTGGAATATACGAGGTGTTTAAATGAAATAATAATACTGATTTTTTTTTCAATTTCTGAAAATAATTTTCTTGGGAAGCCATACAGCGCCAGAGATGGTTCTTCCAATCCTCATAACGGTACTATAACTCGAATAATGAAATAGCCCTTATCTGGTCAGTTACAGACGCTTGAATGTTTTCGAGTGTCCCAAAATTACGTCCCTTGAGGTTATTTTTTAATTTCGGGAAAAGAAAAAAGTCAAGAGAAAGCAGGTTAGGGAAATAAAGCTGAGGAGCCACAGGAATGTTTTTACGGGCCAAAAACTGATGTCATTTTGGTCCAGCAAAAGGTTTTTTAAAATTTGGAAAGATTTTGGATTCTGTCGACATTTTTATTGATTCTTGGGAATAAAAGTCTTCTACTACGTGGTTCATCTTCCATCGCTAAAAATTTCTTAAACCACTGAAAAACCTCGACCCTTGACAAAACACTATCTGAAGTTTTGCAAAAGTTTTGGTTACACTGTGTCCATGTTCAAACGCGCCCGTCGAAGTTTCACGTGCCAGTGTTGCCAATCTCATTACTTCATTTAGATATCTCGTATATTCTCTGGTGACAAATTATACAGTAAGGGCAAAAACTTCACTATTGACAGATCATCTACAATTCACTGTTTTGAATTATTAACATGTAATATTTTAGTCTCATTTATGAAAGAATATATTTTTTTTTGTAGTTATGGATCTTCAACCAGAAAAGCTGAATTGCTTATATTACCGGCTATAATTATAGCATATCAGTATAATAAATTACTTTATTACATAGTAATCATTATATAGTCCAACTCTGGATATTTTATATCACCCTTTCCACACGAAATATTTAACCAGAGTATTGAAATTACGAGCATTCACTGTGGTCGAATGTTCCAAATATGTGAAATATGTGTATTCCAAAAATTTCTGCACAATCTTCTTTAAAAAAATATACCTCATTCCTTAATATATGTGAATTTTATTTTTTATTTAGCAGATAAAATAATTACTACTTTGTGTTGTTTTTTTTTTAAGTTTTAATGAAATCAATAAACAACTTGATATTTTTTTAGTGATATTGAAAAAACATTATCTCAGAATCGAGTAGTCTTTCTATTAGAAAGGAGAAGAAAGGTAATAAAATTGCTGACACACAATACTATCTGGAGAACAGCTTATTTCTCCTGCCAGTTAGTGAAGAGGAAATTACACAATATATAGCCAAATTAAGGATAGTAATGCTAGGAATGTTTTTGGTCACAGCAATAGACTCTTATATGAAATAATGTTGGGAATCTTGACACTATTAATAAAAAATATAAATTAATGTTTCTCTTACTCTCAGAAACCCAATATAGTTTTAGAAAAATCATTCAGTACTCAGTTTTGTGAAAGCTATTGATGATGCGTTTGAGAGGGGGGAATATGTGGCTGCTGTATTCTGTGACCTCTCAACTGCATCTTCCTCAAAACCTTCTACAAAAAATTTATTGAGGGTTTTGGGGGTGAGAAGGAATGCAAAGGTCTTTTTAGAATCCTATCTCTTAAAAAGACAGCAATTAACTGACACTGATGGACAAAAATCTTCAGTAGAAACTGTTTTATTTGGTGTAACTCAGGGATCGATATTAGGACCCATTCTGTTTTTTATATATTCAAATGACTTTTATCTTAGCCTGGATGGTGGAAAGTGTATTCAATTTGCTGATGACACAACTTACTTCAAAGCTTATAAAAGCTTAGAATAAGCTTAAAGAAAAAATTCAGAACTATGCGTACAAGCAAAGAGTTGGTTTGACTCAAATTTTCTGGCTCTTAATTTGAATAAAATTGTAAATATTGAATTTGCTTTCAAAAAACACACCACAGATAATATACTAGCAGAAACTTAATTTTTCGATATTATACTGGACAATGTGCTTTTTTTAGGTCCCACATTAACAGTTTAAGTACCAAACTGGCAAGTATAAACTTTCTACTTAGAAAAATAATGCAGATAATGGTATGTTCCAAAGTGTTATGGCATCTTAGCACGGAGTCCTGTGGTCCACATTTCAAGGATCTAAAAATATTAACTCTCTCAGCTATTTACATCCAACAGGCTCTTCAGTATGCCAAAGAAAACTTTTTAGACTTCAAAGCAAATCAATCTGTACACTTCCATGACACAAAAAACACAAATCAAGTAATAATCCCTCCACATAGACTGTCTTTCACCCATGAAAATTTCAATTAAACTTTTTAATTTTCTTCCAAAAGAAATAAAAGTCATAAGATCTAACAAATTTAAATTTGCGGTTAAAAGAATATTCTACCATAAAAGGCCATATGAGATCCGGAAGTTCTTGGAGTTTGATTGAGATGCTATAACTGTTGACAATCACTCTTTCGACTAGCTTACAAGGGGATGCCGCGACCTTGTCATCAGTGATTTTCACGAGATTTAAGAATTATATCGACTTAGGTCATCTAAAGAAATTCCCAAAAGTGTTCTAGCCATTTCTCATTTGATTGTTGTGAAAAAAATTGTAATGTCAAGCGCCTTATACGCTGACAAATGCGATACTCTTTTAGAAGCTCTCTCACATCATCTGCCGTGGTGCAACTGAGCAAGAGTTTTATCAATGCTTCGAGAGCTGAGGGTTCGATCCCCGCTCAATACAATTTTTTTCAAAAAATAATTACCATCGGGTTTTCCAATTATTAATTATTCCATGTAGTTTCTACAAACGAACTTTTAAATACATACATATATAATAATAATACATGATGAAAAAACATTTCTCTACACTTTTGAATGGTTTTTGTTTGTCGATTAAAAATAATTGATTTTAAAATTTTTCGATTATTACTTTTTGTATAAGTCTCATCTTTCATTGTTTGTTTATCAAAAATTAACACAATCTGTTCTAAAAAATTTTACTGCAACTGTGAAACTGAAAATGGAGGTAATGAGGGAACTACTGAAAAAAAAGACGTTCAATATGTATTTAAATGTTCCGTGTAAAAACTACATGGATTAATTAATAATTGGAAAAATCGATGATAATTATTTTGTGAAATGATTAAAAAAAAATTTTCATCGAGCGGTGATCGAACCCTCAGCTCTCGGAGCACTGGTAGTTCACCCAGTTGCGCCACGGCGGTTGATGTAAGAGAGTCTAAGGGAGTATCATACTTATCAGCGTATAACGCGTTCAACTTTAAAAGCTTTTTCACAAAAATCAAATGAGCGATGGCACAAACCCTTTTGGGAATTTGTTAAAATGACCTTAGTCGGTATAATTCTCAAGTCTCATCAAAATCGGTGATTACAAGGTCGCGACCTCCCCTTGTTGGTAAAGATTGAGGATCGAATAGGCTTAAATCAAATTTTAAATATGTATTAATTTTCAATTATTAGAGTACTTTATTTTCAATGTAAATTTATGCACTTCTACTGTTAGATAAGTATCCTATATGTTTTCAACACTTTTTTTGTATTATTTTTTTAATGATGATGCTTAAACTAGATTGTACAATTATGTCTACACTGTATTGTACAATTATTGTATTTTGAAAATAAAATTAATCCATTCATTTATTCATTCATTCAATGTAATCCAATCGTTGATTTTAGCACGTGGACCATATAAGAGGAATGAAATGCTATTTTTCATTAGTCTTAGTAAACGTTACCGGACGAAAATATTAATTTTTATCCATTTCCATAATTTTTCATGAATTGGTACATATTTATAATTTTTCAAAACATCCTAGAACCTTAATTTAGTAGCATACTAATAACGTTAACCACTTGGTCAATGCATTATGGCAGTTAAAATACATTAACTTCTCAAATTCATGTAATGACATCAAAACATTTATTTCATTGATGTGAACAACTCACAAATTATCATTATTACCATATTTGTCTTGGTAAGTCTAAAAATAATCGTGTTGTAAAATAGTTTGTGTATAGTTTTATTTATATCGCTAATTTTCTTAAAAACCTTTTTTAATCATGCAGTAGAAGTGTCGTTAAAATGAAGAAATCATCGAGCAAAATTTTGTTCTCTATATTCTGTTGGAATATCTGTGGAATTTACGATGCGCATGCTTTTGTCAATAACTATTTTCACTTAATTTTCGCTGGCAACTTAGCTATAGTAGGATTTTGGCAATGCTAACTGCGTTGGTATTGTTGTTATTTCGTTCAATTGAGTCTACCTGAAATTGGGAACTTTGAATACTGGTTTAAGTTTTCATAAAATTCGAAATTTTCTAGATTGTTGCTTCAGCACACATTAGGTCTTGTTAACGTTCTAAATAATTAAATTTTGGTTTACAGACAATTGCAATTGTATCCATCAATAAATTAAAAGCTATTTTAATCATCAAATTGACTAATTTGTCTCTTGGCCAATTTTATTTATCTCGATATTTTAATTTTGAATATTCCAATAATTATCGATAAGCACTTCATGAAAAGTAAAAAACATTTTTCTTTCACTGTTAACATTTTCAAAAGCGCTTTCATTCATGCTAGTATAACAAGTGTACCGGACCCATTTCCGTAGAATTACAGTCTACAAACAGATTCAGACAAAGCTTCTTTAGTCTCTCGACGTGCTTCTCGTTTTCCATCTGCTACACCGATAACATTTTTACATAGCGCAACTCCTATTATTCCGCGTACATGGGTTTTAATTGAAAAGTCGTCGTCAGCTCCGGCCGCCCGCCCCACCGACGTATTTCATAGGTGTCATCGGCAGCGGCCATTTATCAACCCCCGCCTTCGCCTGCAAAAATTGCTCACTCTCCTGGAAACGTAAATTTCACTGAAGCAAACACGACTCTGATTGAAATCGAGTTAAAGGGTGCAGGAAATCTGAAAACATTTTCGGTTTTTTTGGGGTAAATTTATTTTCGAAAATAGTTAATTGTGTAACTCGTGTGAAAAGTTATTATTTTTCAAGCGAGTGCGAATTTTGATAAGCAAAACTTTGTACACGAGTTAGGTACATAAATATCAACCCAAAAATAAGTAATGGTTTAATAACAGGATGTGCAAACTAGGTACTTTTCGCACTAGTGAGAAAAAAACATTTTTAATGATATAGTAAGTTACTACCGCAATTTCACCTCTTGAGGTTTGTATATATTGAACTTACATATGTAATTTATAATAATAAAACAATACATTTAGTGTCCACCAACATATTGTTTAAGGAATATATAACTGTTGACAGAACAATGTGCCAAAAAAAAATCAGACATCCAGGTAAAGGAACTGGATAGTGTTCAAACCCAAAATTAACCAAAGTATTATTACACGCTATAAGTTTATTAACTAATTTTTACTTAAATACAGATATAAACATGGGCGTAGTTAGGGGAAGCAAGGGTGGGCACTGCCCACTCTACAAATCTCATTGCTGGCCCTAGAAAAATAGACAATATTGAAAGAATATAATGTTTTTATTGTTTTAATCTTGAGAAAAAGATTCAATCTCATTCCTCGTAAAATGATTTTATCATGCCTCAAAACCCTGTTGTACCGAAAAAGAGTGAAGTAAAGTTAGATACGTGACAGACGCAAAGCTTTTTACGCTCTGTATGTATTAAATTTATAAAAAATAGAAGGAACCGAAAACAAAATAAATGGTAATGTTATTTTTTGCGATTAACATAATTTAATATCAATTTATTAATAGACAATTGCTTAGACATTTTTACAAATACAAAAATTATTATTATATTTATTTTTAAATTAAAAAAATATTTACATTTCATGTACAACAAAACTGCCTAGTGGTCTAGCTCTAGATTTGTTTATAAATAATCGATAAAGAGAAAAACGCTAATATTACCTAACATTTACACACAACTTGTGTGTCTTAGAGGCGTGAAAACCGAAAAGTGCAGATTGAACCAAATGTGACCTAACGATACCGTTTCCCGCTTCATCAACCCCGTCGGGCACCGCACGTGTGCTCCCCGAGAAGTAGTCTCTATGGCCGGTGTTCATAGTTCCATCTTATGCTTAAATTCGTCTTAAGCACTACATTTAGCATGCAGTAGCATGAAATAGTGAAAAATACAAACACTTCTGTGGCAGTCTTGCACCAGTTCAGAGAAATACATAGAAAACTAAAACTTAACAAATATTACAAGAAAATGTCGATGCTTGTCACTATTTTCTTTTTATTCTGTATTATTAACGCGTGTAATAAACATTAAATTTTGATAGTTTCTTTATTTATTTTTTAAATATCAATTATTCTATAGCTAACGATCACTTTTATTTTAAATTTAGGAGCATAGCCAGAGTTTCAGCTTTACTGCAGAGTTGAGGAAGGCGCCATTTTGAATGAGGGTAGTTAATGAACTCCATTATTACTAGGCATTATCTCTTATTAAATTGCTTAGTTACTTCCAAAATTTGTCAATTCTATTAAAAAGTTAGCTGATTACAAATCAGCGGCGGATCCAGCCTCTGTCTTTGCGGAGGGCGGTAATATCATAAGGGCAAAGAAAATATTGACCCCATTTGACAGATACTACAGTATGACAAGCGAAGGCGAGTTGTCGACGAGGGAGTCAGCAACATTGACGTTCCTAATGCAGCAGGTCGGCGACTCGCCCGAATTTTGTTCGGGAGGAGGGGAGCGCCCCTCTGGATCCGCGTTTGTCTCCAATTGAATTGCCGAAATTGACACCTTGTGGTAGCTGATCTGCTAACCGGCTGCCCACCCTAGGAAATCCCCCTAGCAACGCCAATTACTAGAAATACAACACGTTATTACGAAAAATTTTACAAGGAAGCAACATGAAAGGGTAGAAAGAGGGGAAAGGGTAATATTAGCTATATTAAATTTAAAATGTAAAGAATGAACGATACAGTGAGAGGCAAAGGCCAACCGCCAAAAGTGAGAGCAGAAGCCACATTACTGCAGAAGGAGAAGCCTTTTTATTAATTTCTTAAAAGTTTTTAAAAAGGCAAAATCTATATTGTCTCTGGAATTTATAAAAGTCGCTATATTAAATGAGAATGATCTTTTAAATATGTTCTTCCTATGTTGTGCTACTAGTTGATGTTGTCTACGCAAATTAATATTATGAACATCTGTCTTAAAACAATTTTTTCAGGTGATCGCAAAGCTGCTCTCGGACCTTTCTGAACATAAATAAGTTTTAGAATATCATAAGAAGTAAGTAACTTAGCTCTAACAGGTTCCTTGAAAAGAAACTATGAATCCATTAATATGCCCAAATTTTATAAGAATCAGAAAAGAGTAAAATTAGATTCTTAATTTTAATTTCAATATTATTCTTAATAAATTCTACTTGTCGGGTTTCCGAAAATGATGACAGATAACGTGGGGTAAATTTTAAGTATGTGGTCGGAAGCAACATTATGAAATAGGTTCAAGTCAGAGTTGTGCCCTACCGCTTGATTCTCTCTAAAAGAATAATGTAGTTGAGTGTCGTCAGCGTACAAGTGAAAGTTGCAATTCTCAAGAGACTTGTGAAAGTTAAAAGTATACATAGTATATAATAGGGGGCTTTAAATACTGCTCTGCGGCACTCCAGCATTCACAAGCAAAGGCTCTGAACAGTGTCCCGATAAAGCCTACATAATGGAGAACAGCAATGAGAATCTAAAATCAAGTGTAAACAAAGCATTCACTTTGTTTTAATCAGCTGCTCTAAGAATATCACCAATTATAAGAGCCAGTGCACTTTCACAATTATGATGCGCTCTAGAACCTGAATGTTTTGTTGGTAAGAAGTTATTCTGATCTAAAATTACTCTTACTTGTATTTCCGTTATGTTTTCGAGAACTTAAGATAAAGTAAGAAGAATGCTTGCGTATCTTAAATGATCATAGTCGGTTGGACTGTTTATTTTAAGTAACTTGCTTCCATGGCATAGGAAAAAATAGGATTGAAAAATATACTCAATGACGATATGTGTTATAAATGGAATTTCTATATTTACCATTTTTCCAATTCTTTACGAAAGTAAATTACTTTTCCATATTACAATGGATCGTAGAAATTAACTTAAAATTATTCATCTATCAGCCAAATTCTAAGGCTTTCTGAATTGAGAACTTAGTGAATTGACCTAATGTGTCTAAAAACTTAATTAAGATCTATCGTTTATTAAAAAATTTAATTGGATTAAGAGGCTTGTTAGCTACTGCTAATATATATCTATTGTAACAAAAACATAATATAAAAACTCCTAATCACCCAAAACAACATACACCTAATTTCAATAAAATCTGAACTTTAAATAGACGGTTTTCAATATAATACTTAAAATCTCGAAGAATCTCATTTTTATTTTAAGTCGGTATTTCTTACCCTTCCTACATGAATGCACGTTTCTGGGTCAGTGTACCAAGTTTAATTCGCCGATATTTCACAGCAGCAGCGGAGAGGAGTACGCTCAACTCGAACCGGATTGCAAAAAGATAAACTGAGTGTATTGAGTTTGGTTTCAGGGAAAAATTACGTACCTTTATTGGAAATGATTTTCTTTCTTACTAATAGCGAAATATACAAAAACAATTACATAAAATATTATTGTTTTTATGAATATTTACGAAATATTTAATATTTATTTCATTAAATTTATTAAAAATTTATAAATTATATAAAAATATTTATAGACAAAAAAAAACAGCATTAATACTTCACTACCTATACACTTTTCGTATAGATTTCACCTAAAGGCTATTTATTCAGCGACTGTACTTTTACGTGATACATTAAGGGAATATGTCTATCGACGGTATCAAAATCAACATTTTAGAATGATTTACAAAAAAAAAACAAAATTGGAGACACTTTTAATTTTTATTCTGGATGATCACAGTCGTGTAATTTCAATAAAAAAATAAAACCCTAAGTTTACTAAAATGTTTATAAAGAAAATTGAATCGCCTTCTAAAAACCACTAAAAAGCGAAAAACAACAACATAAATTTTTATATGGAATTGAAATTTTTGAAATCGGAGTCAACTTATTACTTAAAAAAAATGTAAGAATGATTTTTACCTAAATATATTTGTGATTGATTTCTTACGACACCTTGTTCATACCCCGTATTAGTTGTCATTTGTTCTATTTAATAATTCTCAGGAGCAGACATCAAAAATCTCAATTCCATATAAAAATTTATATTTTTATTTTTTATTTTTTATCGCTTCATTGGAACGAGGTTCAATTCTTTATAAAAATTTTATTTTTCAATTTTTTATTTTGAACTCGTCTCGATATGCTTCCAAGGCCTCAAAGGTAAAGTAAACATTGAATTGAATAATAAAAAAAAATTTGATCCTGATAATTCTCCAAATACCAATTTTTAAATTTTGTCCATCATATTAAATCCGCTACTTGAATCTGAAGAAAATAAGTAAATTTTTTATTTCGACATACTTTATCCAGCATAGTGACTTTGAAGATACTAATCTTAGATCCATAAAGTAGGCCTCTAATACCCACTAATCCGAATTTGGGAGGAATACCGAAGAAATAATTTTAAAAATGTAATCTATGCTCCCAGAGAACTCCCATTATCAATTTTCAAAAAAACTAGAAAAAATGTACTTTTTATATTTTCTCATATTCTATCTGCCATATTTAATTTTAGGAAATTAACTTTAAATCGTAATCTACGACTCCAAGAACTCACTAATACCAATTTTGAAAAAAGTAAATGTTTCAGTAGCATATTGAACTGAATTAAAAAAAAAATATTTGAAACCCTTAATGTAATCTTAATTTACACCCTCGAAAATCTTCAGTACCAATTTTGAAAAACACAGAGAGAAATTGAATTTTTAATCTGCCATATTGAATTTTACAAAAGTTATTTTAAATTCGTACTCTAATTCCCCAAGAACCCCCAGTAACAATATTAGATAAAATATAGAATGTAAAATTTTTAGTCCGCCATATTGAATTTTTAAAATAAATTTGGATTCGTTATGTACGACTCCAAAAACTCTCTCATGTCCATTTTGGAAAAAATCGGACAAAATTAATTGTTTTGTCCATCATATTACATGTGTCATCTTGAATTTTACTGAACAAATTTTGACTAATGACAAGGGACCACTTCAGAAACTTTCTGAACATAACGCAGTATGTATATATATATATATATATATATATATATATATATATATATATATATATATATATATATATATATATATATACACAGAAGATCCCTACGTAGCCCAAAAGTAACTGTGTGGTGTGCGATGTCAACTTCAGGAATTATCGGTCAATCCTTTTTTGAGAATCGACGTGTTGTAGTCCAGACTATAAATAGTGATCGTTATTGTGGGGGGAGTTCTTGGTACCTCAACTGCAACCATTTTCTGGCTTTAATCAGGAGACATGGTTTCAGCAAGATGGAGCCACCGCACATACAGCCAGAGCGTCTATGGAAGTCCTTCGAGAATTATTCCTGAAAAAGGTCATCTCTCGCTTTTAAGGCCTGAACTGGCCAGCTAGGTCTCCCCATCTCACCTCATTGGACTTTTTTTGTGCAAGTATCTCGAAAGTTAAGTTTATGTTAATAGACCTATGACTTTACAAAACCAAAAATATGGGAAGAAATTAATGGGATTGCACCTGAGATGTGTTGAGCAGTTTTTGATCGTATGAAGACGGCATTGTAAGAGTGTTTGGACCGAAATGGGAGGCACCTCAACAATATAATTTTGACAACACAAAATCCGATTATATTATGTGTGTTGTTGCATTAATAAATTAATTTTAAAACTTCAAGCAAACTTTTTTTAACCTTTAAAAAGGGAAATCCATTCCTGGACACCTGGTATAACAAAATTTTCTCTATTCATATCCGAATATTTTATTGGATTATCCAGGAAAACGCTGAATTTTGAAATGAAATTGATATTTAAAAGCTATTTGATTCAACTCGATTTTATAATTATTCTACATAGAAAAGATTTTAACAGTAATTTTTTGTCATATTTCATCCTATATATGTTATGTAAATAGATTTAAATAAATGATTATAATTAAGATTGGCAATCTCACCGAAAATATAATTTGAAATGTTGCGTACAATTGTTATTAAGATGAAAAGTGAGTTGGCACCTAAACAGCAATCAGGCTTTGTTACAGATGAGCGAAATATCTTACAAAGTTGCTTAGTTTTCCAAAAATATGCTTCTGTAAATTTTTTAAAGTATTTCTGTTAAGAATTTTATTATTAATACTATACCCACGGCAATATTCAGCTTGTTAGAACCAGGCTTACCTGAAACAAACGAAAAAATACATTAGAATAACTTTTACTTTTTGATAATGTACAAATATTGTATTAGTGAAACACATATTATGAAAATAATAATAACTAAATAGTTATTCAATACACATATTTGGGTCCAAATTGTTTTAAAATTATTTAATATTTTCTAAATATGTACTTTTATTTCTTTCATTTATTTCAGCGAAATTGTCATCTCTAAAATAAATGCTTTCAACCTCATTTTTCATTTCCCACTATTTTCGCTATTTCTTTTCCTGAATCCGAATCGTCCATCGGCGAGAATGAGCTGCCCGCGACGGCAACGTTGTCTGGCGCTGCCGCTCTTCATTTCTCGCATTTTCCATCGCCATAAATCAAGAGACAGGAGACAGGCCAGCGGAGTGCTCTTCTCTCCGCCGTTGCTATGGTTGCGTGGCATCCCGACAGTTTTGCGGATCGACGGGGCGTCGGGACCGGGTGGAGCAAGGGGGAACAGATCACAACCGGAGATTTAATCCTGTCCCGTCTCCTCCTCGCTACCACGCTACGGGAAAGTTAATAAGAGTTTCGGAGGATTAAAAATAATCCTACTATTTTGCAATAATGCTACGCAAACGGTTCAGGGGAGATTTATAGTGTATTCGAGCTGCAAAAAGATCTTGGTGTGTCAACGTTTTCGTTTTTCTTTCGTACTTTTAGAAAATTTTGTTTTAATATTTTTTGTAATTTTTATAAAAACTATTCAAACTAAATGCAATAACTGAGTGACCAATTTAATACAGCTTAAAGATTAAAACTTTGGTTTATAAAAAAACCTCTCCTGCAAATTGTGGGCATATTCTATCTTTACTCTATAAGATTAGAACTGTAAAGTTAGTTTAACATTTTTTTTACAAATAAATTTAAAGAACAAAAAATAAAACTTTCGATTTTTTATGAATATATTCTGAAACGCCGTAGTTTTACTTCCAGACAATATATTGGCCAAAACTCAACTGCAGAGTTTTTACTCCCAAATTAAATGTCACATTTATTGGACTCTACGGTCTTATTTACTGGATTAAAGATGATAAAGCAAGAAGAACGTCTCTCTAATATTTTAAAAAAGATTATTCGGCGCAAGTACAGATTGAAAAAATAGTTTTCTTGAGAGAAATGAACGTTTAATCGATGGGTAACACTGAGAAACTTACAAAAACATTGTGTAAATATCATTAAATTCAATTATACAGGATATTTCAAAAAACTTGGGCCTACATTGTAAAATGGAAATACATTAAATTTAGGGTAAATGTGTTTGAAGAAAATTTTATAAACCGTTTCTTAAATTTAATTAATGTAATGCATTAAAATTAATGATTTTTACATTAATCTAAATTATTTTATTCTATTAAATTTAATGTAATCATACATTAAATTTCGAGTTTGATCATTACTTTTTAATGTAACTATGCACATTAAATATACAGATAGTGTTCATTAAATTTAAGATATGTTATCACATATTTAATGTACCAACATTAATTCTGCTACCAGCAAAGGGCGGAAAATTTTCCCATAGGTAGTGTACCGTCATCTGTACACCGGTTTCGAACTCATTGGTTTCCGTCAATACCGACAGACATGTACACCTCATCATAAGAAAATTTGGTCCTTTAAGCAGTTTATATCATATTAAATAAAAAGTTTAATACAAGTTGCGCCATCTTCCGGAATCTCATGCAATGTATCATGAATATTAATGTAAATTCCTTTAATGCTAAAGTACATGTGAATTAATTTTAATGTACAGAAAGTTGAAATATTTTTTAAATTATTTTATTGAAATTTAAGATACCATTTAATGAAATTTAATGTACAACGAAATGATATTTTAATGAATTTGCTTTAAATTCGAAGTAAATGTAAATTATTCACGATTTAAAGCACAAAATCATTAAATTTAATGTAGAATGTGCATTAAATTTAAGGTTATTTTTAACAGTGTACGCTTACATGGGGATACTTCGTCAAAAAATAGAACCAAAAGTTTATATGAACAAGGATCCGCTGCGGCTTCCTTACCAAGATACAGGGTTTTAAAGATTTTATTTTTTTTTTCAAATAATTCAAAAATGGTTTGGGCGATGTAAAAATATTTGATGTGCGTAATACATTTATGAAAGCGAATATTTCGGATATAAACATTAAATTACAACTACATCTAAAGGTTAACAAATTATTTATTGAGTAAAATATGTACGTCCCTGACTTTTTGACGTCATTTTTATAAAACATGTTAAATGCCTTTCAAAATGTATCTATTAGTGTTTCCTAGATTTTGACTCTGTTTAGGAGATATATCCAATGATATAAAAAGTATGCAGAAATGAAAAAAGTGAATTCCCTCAGTACATTACTAAACGAAAAATATATTTATTGTTATCCTAAGTTACATACAGGAAATGATGAAAATGACCACCTCTCATTCGAACAAACGCGTTTAATCTTCTTCTTAGAGCTCCACTTATTCTCTGAAAATTTTTTTCATCTTACCTAATAATATCTGAAATACGCCGCCATAATTCTGGTCTTGTGGTCAGTGCAGTTGCATAGACATTTTCACATATTCTCTCAGGTAAAAATCCGTTATGACGTTATATCGGGGGACCGTGGCGGCCAACAAATGAGTCCTCCTCGACCATCCAGTGTGCTTCTTGATTTATTTTTTTTTTATTTTCGCAAAACACCTTGCCATAAGTAATAATATAATTACATTATAAGATATTAATGCATATATGTGGTCAATGAAATTTTTTTAAATCATAATTTAGATAAAAAACCATAGGAATGATCATTAGGCTAACTGAAGAGTAAATTTTTATTAAAAGTAATCATTATCGTTTATGCATGAATTGACACAATTGGATTTATCCCCTAAATGCAGTCAAACCTGAGAGAAAACACTAAGAAGTAAATTTTGAAAGACATTTAAAATTTTGTAAAAATAGTGTCAAAAAGCAGAAAAGTGAGTTGTGTACATATTTTTTACTCAATAAATCATAATTTGTTAACCTTTAGCTACGTCCCTGGTGCAGTTATAATTTAATATTTACATCTCAAATATATACATAGGTGTATTAAGCCCACCAAATATTCTTTACATCAAATAAGCGTTTTTTAAGTTATTTCCAAAAAATTAAGGTAATTTAATATTTTTAACAGCTTGGTGTAGAAGTCTCAGTGGACCAAGTTCGTATAAACTTTTTGTTCTATTTTTAGATAAAGCATCGCCACGTAAGGGTTGTTTTTTGTAACATCCTGTATAAGATAATAGGATAAATATCGCTTACTTCAATTATTTATTATATTTAGGATAAATTATATTACCTCACTGTTATTCATTATTACCATATTTGAAAAATCAAATAATAATAAAAATTATTAAATTATTTTATTATTTATTTCTAAATTTTTGCCTGTGTCATCCTTTCGTTTTGCAATCTGCAAATACCTCTTATATTATTTTTCATCGAACTTTCAAAAGATTTAAAATTCAATTGTGTAAAATATAAAATATGTTAATATATACCACATCCACGCACATACCCAAAATTTACGACCGTTTAAGAGACTAACAAGCATCAATTAGAATATATCAATATTCTGCATAAATCAATTTTCATATAAAAGCATATCAATTGATTATCGATTTAATGCAAAAGTGTGGCCTACAATGGCTTTCTCCTGTCAATACTTAGTTATAAATCATTAAGTTCAATGTGAAAACCCCTTCGAAAAGTTTTATAATCCCTTCTGGTATTTGGCAGGATATTTGGTAGCCATTTTTGGTAAAATGTGGTTGCTTTTAAATGATATTGTATGTAACGCTTTACATTTCGTGTTTTGGCAACAATTCATTTTGTTAAAATGTTACATACTTAGTAAAAATTGAAAGAAAAGAAATTTCAAAATGAAAATCTAGAATTTTATTTGTTTATTTCTCTTTTAAAACACAAATATTTTTTTGTAATTTTACAATATTTTATAAGTAATATAAATTACTAAATATTTTAAATAGTGTTATATAAAATATTAACACCCAGATTCACTAAAAAGGTTTAAAACTGAGATCCGATCTAGTTGAAATGGAAATTAGATCTACTAGTTGGCCGGTTTTGTTTGTTTTAATTTATATTGCATATATCAAAAATTAAGCACTTATAAGGGAATATTAAATATAAAAACTTAGAGGCAGACTCTTGATATCGCTAATAGGAATAGTCGTATCAAGAAAATGAAGAAAATTTTCCATTTTTCAAGGTTTACTAATTAAAGAAAATTATTTTTATCGTTGTATTTTAAAGGCTAAGAACTTGCTTGAAACATTGTTGCACTTGTCAAATAAAATCCTCCAATGTCAACTGAGCCAGTCTCAGTAATGCTAGACCATGTAAGTGAATAGGGGGGAAATTATGAACTTTTCCACCAATGCAGACTACACGATTACAAGTCCTTTTAAACTGCAAGTAGTAGAATAAAAAATGCTGGTAAATTAAAATAAAATCTCAATATGATTTATTTGGTTTAGCTTAGTTATATAAAGAACCAAACATTTTTGGACTGTAAAATTTATTTTAAAAGGGAATAACAAAAGGAAAAATAAAGTAAAAATATGTTGCATGATATTTTCACAGATCGATTTGTTTAATTTTTTATTTGGGTACCTATAGCTTATGTTAGAAATTAGCGATTTTTTTTTAAATTTGTAAACAATAAAGCTAAATTATATTTTCTACTATACTACAGTATGGTCAATAAAGTCCTCACCATGTTAAACGTTTTATTACCCTAACCTTGAAAAACCTGATTCTTTACTTTCTTAACAACATATTATAGTAACACTAGAGAGTTTAACCTGACAAGAACAACAATAAGCCAAACCTTAAAAATACTAAAGTAATAATTAGTTTATATTTATTACCCAACCGTAGAAAAAAGGCTAATTTTGATTATTTTAAGAAGAGAACTACTTCTCTTACCAATGCTTTAGCTCTAGGTGTTTATTCTGAGTTTGCTTATATCTGTAGATATTTGTTGATATATGTAAAACAAATTATAACTATCATAAGCAAAATAAAATTTTTATCTTTTATAAAAAAAAATAGAACTGACTTCTAAAAATGCGCCAAAATGTGAAAAATAACTATAAATTTTTATATGAAATTGAAACTTTTGTCCGCGCCAAACTAATACCTGACAAAATGGGATTCGCATAAATAGATTAAAAACACTTTATTTGTAATTGTTTTCTTACAATAGTTTGTATATATCTGATAGTAAGAGTTATTTATTTCATTCAGAAATAATTTAGCACCGACTTCCAAAATTTCAATTTCATATAAACATTTATATTTATTTTTCACTTTCTAGCACATTTTTGGAAGTGGTTCTATTTTTTTATAAAAATTTTATTTTTCGATTTTTAGTTTTGAATTCATCATGATATGATGATATGATATCCACAAATTATTTGAACTAAGTACTAACGAGATTAGTGTACCTCGCAATGACTCCAAGGTGGCAAAAAAGTACCCATTTTATCAAAAGTTGCATATCGCCCCAAAATGAACAACAAAAAATTCTTGGATTCTTGTAGTTTCCCGAATATCAGTTTTCAATGAAATTTTGTCAAACAAATATTTAGTCATAGTAAATCCGCTATCGTTTAATTTTACCAATTTTAAATTGGTAATATAGGCCCCCAAAACCTTCATGTGCCGATATCTAAAGAAGAGCATTTCTTATTCCGACGTATTTTATATCCTATATATTGAGTTTGTATACGCCCCAACAACCCCGCAATATCAATTTTAGACAAAATCGGAAAAATGTTAAATTTTCAGTTCCTCATATTGTATCTGCCATATTAGGTTGTAAAAAATTAACTTCATGTTCGTAATATACAACCCCGAAAACTCTTTAATACCAAATTTGAAAAAGTGCCAATAAGGCAAAATTTTCAACCCTTTAGATTCGCCATATTAAGTTTTAAAAAATAATTTTAACGTCTTAATCTAATCTAAATCTAAATCCTTGAAAGAGTCGTCGATCTTTCTTATTCAGTTAAGATGCTTATTATCAAATGATTTAATATGTTCTGAGAGTATTTAAAATACTCAGTCGACAAACGGCGAGTGAAATATTTATTCCAAGACATCAAGGAGGAACAGGATTGGTGGATATCGGTAAGCAGCTCCACCAACAAATAATAAACTTATGTTCATATTCACGCTATATCGAGCAATATGCGAGGCAGACGATTCAATGCCGCTACAGCTGAGAAAACAGGATATTGTTTCTCACCACCAAACAGAACAAGAGAAATTTCAAACCTGGCTACAGAACTCACTTCATGGACGGCATTCAAACAAGATCAATCATGACAATGTCGACAACTCAGCGTCGAACTATTGGTTGATTTTAAGACAAATGTTTCTGGGAACGGAGGGTTTCCTGTTAGTAATTCAAGACATAGTTAATCCGGTGAAGAACCATTGAAAGTTCATCATCAGAGATCCCTCAATAGAAAATGATCAATGTAGATATGGCTGTCGAACATCAGAGACAGTCCAGCATATAACTGTAGGATGCCAAACGTTTGCCACAACCGAGTATAAAGAAATACACGACTCAGCCGCTAAGATACTCCACCAAGAGGTAGCAGATATGTTAAACCTCTTGCAAGAAGGAAAAGTGCCTTATTACAAATACAATCCGGAGCCTATTCTGGAGAACAACCAGTTCCAATTATATTGGGACCGAACGGTTCTGATGAATCAGACAGTGGCTTATAAATAGACCAGACACTATACTATCGGATAATGATTCCCATAATTTTATCAACAACTGGAGTGATGCCAAAGAACCTTCTGCAGAACATCAAGGGACTAGGCCCTAGTGAGCATCCGTATAAGCCGATTCAGAACGCAGTTCTCCTTGCAACCGCGCAAACCGCCCGAAAGTTCGTAGAAAATATAGCAGAGCACGTCCCCTAGGATCCGATAACATGGAAAGGGTTCCCACAGAGCTTCATTCTTTTGGTATCTTTGTATACCTGGTATGAGTCCATATTCTCTGGAGGGAGTGCGAAGCCGTTTGGCTTGAAATCATATATGATTTATAAACAGATGATGTGCACACTTATGGGATAAAAATTATAAAGAATATAAATAGCGATATTTATACGGTGCTGTTCGTCCAATAGTTCCTTTTCCTGTCTTATTTCCATACAACCTTCCATTGCTGTTAGGACAAGGCATATTTGTACGTACTTGAAAGCGCGATGTAATGATAAGTATCGGAGTAGTAGTGTGCTGAACAATTATTCTCTCCTTGATGACAGGCGCACTCTAAATTTACTAATTTGCGTAAACTGACTCTTGTAACCTAATAGCCTCTTAATGTTTGAAACGCTGACCATTTCAAACTTTTAACATATCTTTTATAGTTTCTGATATAGCAATATGACCAATTTGCGATATACTGTATATTACCAAATATAGATTTTTCCAATAGCCCATATAATATGATAGGTTCTCGATGAAAGTTTCATGAAAGCATCCTAAGTAATTTTTCAAGAACCAGGTAGCTTATGAATCGATGTCACAAAAGATCACATATATAAACAGAAAAAAGGTGCAAAGAGAATTGTTACGTTATAACATTACAGTAAAGCTTTATTTTAAGGTTGCAGATAATGTTGAAGATTGACTAAAATGGGTGTCGGACTTGCATTGTCTTTATTTTTATTTATTTGACGACGTTTCGATAAGGCTGTATCTCTAATCGTTATTAAGTATAAACTGCTTTATACTTGATTACGATCATAGATACGACCTAATCGAAACGTTGCAAAATAATTAAAAATAAAGATAATGCAAGTCCGACAAGCACAGTTGAATCAACTAGAATAAAGTTATGTAAAAACAGACTAGAACAATTTTTCTGTTACTGTAGAGAATTGTGAAAAAAATAAATAATCTATTACATGGTGCGTTTTCCATGACCAAAATGTCTTTAAAATGTGTTGCATTGATTACAAATATAATACACCGTATAGAAAACCCTGGTGATGAAAGTCGAATTTGTAACAGTCGGTTTATCCGATAAATATTATAAACATGTTCGTAACCCATCACCATCCTTCTTTAAAGTGGGATCCACAACGGTGAACTTACTGATTAATTCTAAAAGCGTCTAAAGTACATCTTTACGCTTCGTCAGGTATTGGTAATGTATAGCAAAAACGAGGAGAACTAAGTGATAACGCTTAGAGGCCATCTTGGAACCATAAAATAGAGTTAGAGTGGAAAGAAATTTTTAGTTCACTGGATAATGATTTATCAATTCAATTTATTGTGAGACAACGATGCCTTTTGTATTGAGTTTATATATTTTTCTTAAATAACGTTTTACACTGAAATAATAACGGGTGTTTTATCAATAAGTGATTTGATGATTTTTGTTTTATATTAAAATTTAGCAGGGATATTTTTATTACGAGCGATGGGATCATAACAGAACCATAAGAATAGAACCAAAAATTCAGCAAAGATGTGGAAATTTGTTATAAAGCTCGGATGTTTTAAATTATGGTTTTAATTTCTTAACGACAAATAAACTGATCATGATAGTCCCATCTAGAAATCTAATATTGTAACAATTATTACTTAAACAAAAACTAAAAGACAAAATAGTACAAAGGAACAAACTTAAATTAATAATGCATTTTGTACATGAATAACCAAATTAAATATTTAAAACATTAGTCAAGAGAAGCATTAAAGTGTTACACAACAAAGACCGGCTCATTAATATGGTAATAAATTTTCAATAATTAAATATTAAATTCTCGTTTTTAGTTAATTAGTGAGCTACGAAATGGAGTGCAAATAGTTCTACGGGTACATATAAAGTTTTCAAGAAATCAAAACCAGTAGGTAATTTTTTGCTGATAGCACCATTTTTCGTTTCCTCTAGAAATTGGTAATGAAAATATTTATGGCAAACTGTAATCAGAAGAAAACAGCCTTTAAAATGAGTCAAAATCTGTAAAATTTTGTTGAAACACACTGAAGTTACAGTTATTTCTACATTGTTTTTTTTCTTTGGTACGCTGCTACCGTGGCATCAACATTATTGGAAAAGAAAATGTGGAGGAGAGAACAGAGATTTTTAAAGGTTTATTGTTATTTTTGACCAAAGTCGAGCCTATCAAACATAAGGTGTTCAATATAAGACAAATTAATGTTCGGTTCGGTTCGAAAACAGTCAGATGACTTTTAAAAGAAGCCGATTTAAAGTCAAAACGGCCTGTCAAAGTTCTACGTCTTAGCTAAAATCACAAAATAAATGAAATCAAGTCTATAAAAAAGTTGGCGAACGGTATACCAGCTACGTTTAGTTTTAGAGGATGTGAAATAAAACTTTGGGAAGGTATTGGTTGAGAGGTACGCAGCGGACTCGCAGTAATGTCTGGCGACTTTTATATAGAAAGCATTCTGCAAGATCATGTTTTTCGTTATGCTGGCCGTATTGGATAGGAACGATTCATAGTAATGTACGATAACGCTCGACGCTTTAAAGGCACTGAAAAGGAAATTAAACACAAACATACATGGAGTAAACTAATAGAAAAGGAACAATGAAACAGCAACAAACGACCTAAAAGAAATACTACAAATAATGAAGGAATAGAATAAAGAACTATATGTCTACAAAGGAAAAACTAGTCGCAACAATAATGCAAACAAATAATCAATACCGGATTAGAAGAATACCCCCTTAGAAATATATAAAGTAAAGAAAGCAATAAAGGAAATGAAGTTAAATCGATCACTAAAGAGAAAAATATTATATCTCAATTAGTAAAATATGGAGGAGAGATTCTTGTAGAAAAGCTTAAAATATCCCTTAGCAAGTGCCTTGAAGAACGAAAAATACCACAAGAATGGGGCAGCGTTATACTAATATTACTACAAAGAAGAGGAACAAATCAGGACTAAAAAATTACGGGCCAATAAGTCTTCTATGTCATATACTGTTCACGAAAATAATAAATGCACGGTTGAAAAACATATTCAGTTTATATCATGATACAGAATAAGCAGACTTCAGAAAACATTATAGCACATTATATCCAGACACTTCGTAACATGATAGAGAAAAACTGGAATATAACAAGGATCTACCTGGCTTTGGTTGATTATAAAAAAGCCTTCAATTCTGTTGAAATATGGCCAATAGCAAATGCAATGGGAAACTGTAGAATCGACTCGAGATATATAGAACTATATAAATAAAGGGTGTTTTTTTATAGAGGTATAGAAATTTAAGTTGGCAACATTTTTTTAACTGGCGGCCATTTTGTCAGCTGTCAAGTGATTTATGTTTAGTTTGGTTTGGCATTTCAACATGAATAGACTGACGCGTGAACAACGCTTCTAAATTGTGCAAATTTATTTTGAAAATCATGGTTCTGTTCGAAATACGTATCGCGCACTACGTCCATTTTATGGTCAACATAATCGTCCATCAGAGCAATTAATTCGATTAACTATGGAATGCTTTCACACCACGTTTACTCTAAATGATAATACGCATCCACAGAGACGTCGTACACTGCGTACAGAAGAAGTCATTGCTGCTGTAGAGCGTAGCGTAGAGGAAGACCCGAATCAGTCTATCCGCCATCGTGCACAGGAATTGGATATGTGTCCATTCACTTTATGGACGATTTTGCGGAAAGATCTTGATTTGCGTGCTTACAAAATCCAACTCGTGCAAGAATTGAAGCCACACGATCACCTAGCAAGGCGTAGATTCGGTGAATGGGTCCAAAACAAGATTGCCGTTGATCCCGATTTTCATAAGCAAATTTTGTTTAGCGATGAAGCTCACTTTTATTTGAATGGATAGGTCAATAAACAAAACTGCCGTATTTCGAGTGATGATAATCCTCAAGTGTATGTTGAGACACCGTTACATCCAGAAAAACTGACTGTTTGGTGTGCTTTATGGGCTGGTGGAATAATTGGTCCGTACTTCTTTAAAAACGATGCTGGTCAGAACGTTATAATCAATGGTGACCGCTATAGAGCCATGATTACTGACTTTTTCGTTCATCAATTGAACAACCATGATGTGCAGGAGCTGTGGTTTCAAAAAGACGGCGCAACATGTCACACAGCTCGTGCCCCAATTGATTTATTGAAGAAAGCGTTTGGTAACCGCATAGTTTCACGTTTCGGACCCGTGAATTGGCCTCCAAGATCGTGCGACTTAACGCCGCTAGACTATTTTCTGTGGGGATATGTGAAGTCGCTAGTCTACGCCGATAAGCCCGAAACGATTGATCACTTGGAGAACAACATTCGCCGCGTTATTGCCGATATACGGCCACAAATGTTAGAAAAAGTCATCGAAAATTGGACCTTCAGTTTAGACTACGTCCGAGCCAGCCGTGGCGGTCATATGCCAGAAGTCATATTTAAATTATAATGCCAGAAGGTTATCTTTCGAATAAAGTAAATTTCATGTCAATTTAAAAGTTCATCTTTGTTTTATTCCATTTAAAAGTTCTATACCCCTATAAAAAACACCCTTTATTTACCTTAAAGCAACGAACACCATAAAGTTACACAAAGAGTCATAACAGATTAAACTGGAAAGGGGCATAAGACAAGGAGATTCCATATGGTCGAAGCTGTTTATACCAGTATTGGAAGACATGTTTAAGAAATTACAGTGAGAAAGTCAAAAAATAAGAATAGATAAAGAAATACAAACAGCGAGCCTAAACCAGGGAATAAGACTGATGAGCGTTTATATTAACACATATTACAAAAGAAGAACAAAAGATTCAAAATCTACACGAGAGTGAAAATATTGAAGCAAATCCTGAAATATGATGTTTAAAAATGAGCACTCATCAAGAAGACAATGAATAATCTAGAAGCCACCCAACGCTACATGAAGAGTCATGTTAAATATTAGATTAATAGATAGGAAATCAATTGAATAGATAAAATAATACATAAAGATGGAAGACGTAAAGAAAACCATACTGGGAATAAAGTAGCACTGAAACATAAATCCGATAAAGCACATGCGGAATGAACTAAAATAGCACATATAACGAAGAAATGCTATTCAAAGTTCAAAGCTTTGGTTTACAACGCTAAAGTAACCTAAATGTAACTGATAACAAATCTCAAAAGGAAAAAAGCCTAATACTGACAGAAGTCCTTCAGAACAATTACAACGCTCTCTTTTATAGCAATTTTCTACAACTACACTATTATTGTAAGACGGATTATGACTTAAATTTTACGAAATACTCATCATTAACTAAACATCTATAACTACATAGAAAATATTCCCTGAACATTCTTTTCTATTTTAACTATCTGGCATTAACGCTGATTGTTTCAAACGGCAAAAATTTATGACGTCCGGGTGCAAACAAGAAGTTTTGTATTTATTTGGCGACGGGAACAGTTCAGATATATCCCGACCCAGTTAACCCGCAAAATAACGTGATGCAGCTCAAAAAAAGCTTCGGGACGGAAGCCCGAACACAATAAAAGAACAAGAATAGTGAAAAGTAGAGCTACAAATCATGCGACGGCAATATACGACTGGTAACCCGATATATACTGAAAGCCATTGTGTTTACGAACACTTTATTATATTCACGAGTCAGTATTTTAAAAGGTCGCTGAATATTATTTTAACACTAAAAAGGTATTTTTGAGGGTTAAAATTCTTAAAAAAGAATGAATTTAATAATAAATTGGTTTTAAAAAATTATAGATACTTTATCGGACTTTTATTATGACCCTATTTGTAGTTCATGCATGTATTAATGGAGTGACTGACGAAGGTGACGAAAATAATATATTTCATGAGTTTGGCAAAGATGGATTCCACAGTCCTGAAAACAAGAATTTTTGGAGCAAATGAAATCTTAATATTTTACCATGCCATGTAATATATTATTACAAACTATAAACGCCTTACCAAATCCTGGCAACACCCTGTAAAGTACCTCAGTTCAGACTTACCTAATGATTTTCCTAATGCTGACTGGAGTCTACCTATATGCTAGCTCATCTCAAGGTAGGTTCGCTGTTTTTATATTTTTCCACTATTTTTAATATACTGCCTGTGTAAATTTTATAAATGTCTGAATCGGGAAAAAGGCGCCACCAAAATTTACTTTAAAATTTCCCCAATGATTATACTACGAGCACTTTTAGTAGAGAAAACTTGGAAAGAACAAATATTTAATATGTCACATCCGGGTAAATAAATCGCAGAGTCTAAGTACTTAAAAGTATTCTAATTTAAGATTATAGGAAATAAAACCAATTAAATAGAGGCCAATACATTTATTCCTCACGGTATAATCCTTCCCAGATAATCAGGACAACCCCTGGAAAAAGTTATCGTCAGTGTGAATTATTGCAAGCTCCTCTAATGGGGCTATCTGATGAGAATTGCGTTTACAAATGGTAAATTGCAATAAATAAACTTTGTTGACTTAGTCGAAAGTTATTGTCTTTCTATGACGTAGAAAAAATGTGAAAATTAAAACAAAAGAATAAGTTAAACTTGACAGTGAACGGCAAACCGATCCAGAAGTAAACAAATCAACTACACTTGGAAGGTTTACGTCGACATAGCCTAGTTATAGAAGAAAATAACACACTCTATTTTAAACTAGACTATAAAGTTCCATAAGCCCAACAATGCAGGAGACTATCAATTTTGCAGTAATAAAAAAAAATAAGCAATATAAAAAAAACTACAAAAATGTCTGCACAGAGAAAGAATTAGAAAATTGATAATGAGAAAGATAATGAGTGTTTAAGTGATAGTTAACAGAAATATAAGCAATGGAAAATTACACAAAAAGGTGATAGATAATTACAAAAATTAAATCATAGAAATCAACTTATAACTGTCGCTCAAGTGGTTAAAATCTTAAGAAAATTTTTCTGAAAAGTATGTTACAATTTTGAACAAATCAACTAGTTTCCAAAATATTCAATTGTTAAGCAATTAAAATTTTCAATAAATTTATTATTATAATATTCAATACTTTAAACAATTATTAAATGGTTAATTGACCACTCTGGGACCCAGAGAAAATGGAACCATAATAAAAAAAAACCTCAATTACAGTAGAGTATCGCAAAATAAAACATTTAAATTTGAGGTTGTAGCGCAACGGAGTCGACTAAGTTTCACTTCACAGAGTTTACTGATTCGCCGCAAATATTATGTGATATGGTAAATTTAGCAAAAGATAAATATCATTAGAAAAACATTAAAGTCCAAATGTTTAAAATCTATTAATTAGAAAAAAGTTCAAAATCATGTACAGAAGAATCCCTTACCTGTTAGCCCTCTAGGTAATCGAAAAGAAAACTGTGCTTAGATAACTAAGCGATTAAAAATACAGGTTAAATACCCATTAGGCTTAACAATCAGAAATTCTCGTGTACATACTTTGGCTAAAATTAGGCACTTAGTTGAATCACTGTCAAACAGGTGGTTAAACAAGGCCTGTGACGTAGTTGGCTTCACCAGAAAGGACGTTGAGATTGTCCCATTCAGAGGCTCACAATCCCAGAAGTGCAGCACGATAACCCAAACTGTACATTATAAAATTGCATCCAAAAAAAAAAAGAAATACTGAAGAAATCCAATGACACTGAAGTTATTCTAAGACATACTGTAGTTATCCCCAAAGACGTATTGTACTTATCCCAAAGACCCTAAAATAAAGAAATAAAAATTCCTTCTCAATCAGTCATATAAAATGCCTACGCAAGCCTAGCTAAATTTTGCTTAACCACAAAACTGATTGTTTCAAAAGAAATATGTACATACCTCGAACTCAAGAAAATGGTGGCATCTGATAACTGTAAAGCCGTTGTTTCTGACTGGCTGAAGAAAAATAATCGTCAAACTGGCTGTAGGGTGAAACGACCAAATCACCAAAAAATGTTTGCACCCCGACTTGGTTTTGTTACTTTAATCGGCCATTTATGACTAAACCACTTCTCGCTCTTGCGTCAGATAGCCACAAGGGAACGATTTTTCTCAAGTCACTCGCACATTCCTTCCAACGGAAGTTACCAAAAAAACTTAAGGAAAAAATATATCAAAAATCCATTCAAAAAAATAACCTTAATCTCGTAGCCACAATCTCGAACCCTTGAAATTTATCATATAATTTGAACTACTTCCGGAAAATATATGCAAAAATTCTTCTATTTCAATTTTAAACTGGCCAGTACTGAAATCAGACAGTGACAACCAATATCTTAATAATCTAAACTGCCTCGTCCTACAAAACGAATACCCAATAACAAACTACTTAATGGGTTCGAAATATTCAAGAATGAAATCCAATTAGTTCGAATTAGTTCGAGGGTCTAATTTACAATATTATAATTACCAAAAATTCTAACTAGTAAAGTAAAGGGGAAATATTCAACTAATAAACTAAAAACAACATAATGAAAAAGTCGATAGTATCTTATTTCGAATTTAAGATTTCGATATATTCAACAGTGGTGCCGTCATATAGGCAACCATAAAACTGTCCATGCAATTCAGTGGACAGCTGATATGTGACGACAAATAAATATTTCCTAAAGAAAGAAAATCAACAAGAAAACAAAAAAATACTGTTTATATTTATACAATCATTAAGAAAACGCTTTTCCCAATTTGTGATACATTCTCTCGAGGTACCTAACGAAATTTACAAATTACAGAAATATGTTAAATTTCGATGTCAACCAAAATTTCAAAATGTAAACAAAAGGAATGATCTGAATATAGATGAAACCAATATTAATGAATGAAAAACAAGAGGTAATCATTAGTTTTATAGTAGAAAACATCGTTTACTGTAAATTTACGAACAACTACTGTCGGTAAGAGGGAACTAAGAATATTGCTTCCAAGCAAGTTCATTGAATGAAGAGAAAAAAACAAGGAGCCTACAAAGATCTATGGATTGTATATAGGATAGAAATAGCGGCTCATCTTCATAAGACTGCCATCATAAATGTCCCTGTGTTCAGATAATTTTAATTAAAAGTGAGAAACCTTCTTAAAGCACAAAATTTAATCGAAAATTAATTAAATTATAATGTATTTAGAATTAAACGAACCAGATAGAAGTATATCATATATTTTCAGCCCTTCATGTTCGCTGAAACTAATTTCATTAAAACTGTTATAGATATCAGCACAAAATACAACAAAACATCTCACTACAACGTCATCATAAATCACGGTCGATTCATTTCCAATAGTTACTGATATTTTTACGGTTGGCTCTGTGCGTTCCGATTTACGATATCAGTGAGCGAATGTTGAACGCGGTCCAATCACACGTGCGATACGAACGCATCTGCTCAGTCCGACAAAACAACTCGTGATTTATCGCATTTCGATAATTTTATAAAGCGATTATTTTATTAAACAATGCCCGTCCCGAGCGAACGCGGAAGTTATTTATGGGAGATGCGCGACAATCGGTTCGTATGTTTGCAAACTTCCCTTCGTCGGGTCGATTTCTATTTCCTTTTGGTCTGAAATTGATTTTAAAAATAAAAAACGAAATTTATTTGATTGTACCGGGTCGCCGAGATATTAAATTGAATGGTTTCTTACGACTTTTTCATGTAAAGAGTATTTGAAAAATGCACCCAAAAAACACATGCTAATAAAATAATTTAAAAACGAAAAGTTTTAGACAGGTTTCAGCTATACAAAACTATTATTTTTGAATCTTAATACGAGGATGGTTCGATAAGTTCTCGGCCTGATAAAAAAAACAAAACATTTTTGAAAATGTTTTTATTTATTTTTCAACATAGTCCCCTTGTAGTTCAATACATTTAGATCAACGATGTTCTAACATTTTAATACCCGTAGTACAATGCAATTTGTCCAGTTCTTCAAGATAAGCGGTTATCGCTGCTCTGACCTCGTTATTTGAAGGGAATTTTGGTCCAGCGAAATATTTTTTCAAGTTGTGGAAGAAAAAGTAATCGCTGGGAGTCAGATCCAGCGAATATGGCGCATATGGATGCACCTCGAAACGTAGGTCATGGAGTTTTGCAGCAACAACCATAGATTTGTGTGCAGGCGCGTTATCCTGATGAAAGATCACTTTTTTTGGCAAGTTGTGGACGTTTAGCCTTAATCACACGTTGCAAAGGATCCAGTAGTGAAGCGAAATACTTCCCGGTAATGGTTTTGCGTTGGTTCTAAATAGTCTATAAGCACCACGCCATGTGAATTCCAAAAAACTGTTGCAATGGCTTTTCTTGAACCTGAACTAACCTGCCCCCACCCACTGTTTAGACTGCTGCTTTGTCTCTGGCGTGTAATGGTGAATCCATGTTTCATCTCCAGTTATAAAACGTCGAAGAAACTCAGCAGGATTGCGCCTGAATAAGTCTAAACACTCTTGCGAAGTGTTCATTCGAAGGCGTTTTTGGTCGGCTGTTAACAAACGCGGCACCTATCGCGCAGAAAACTTTTTCATGCCAAGGACATCATGTAAAATGTAGTGGACACGATCTCTATCGAGATGTTTGCTATACCAGCGAGCCCATTTTTTACTGTCGAAAACGAAAGAGAAGAATCCTTTGAAGTACAATCTAACTCATTTTTAATGTCCGTAGGAGTTAAGCCTTTTATAACAAAGTACTTTATAACTGCTCGAACTTCAATTTTATCCATCTTTCACAAAATATCGAACCTTATGTGTTCACTCGATCGCCACAAACAAGCAACTGAACGCAAACATCTGAAACTGTGCAGGGCGTCATCTCAAGGTTCATACTTACAAAATATTATAGTTATTTGATCCTACTGGTGTCATTTCTGTTTCAGATCGACAACTTATCGAAACATCCTCGTATTTTACAAATTAAATTAGTACTGACTACCCAAACTAAGCATGCTACTCTCTATGGATCTGAGGTCAACGGTTTTTGAAGGCCCGGACCTACAAGTTTTGGCCGCTCCTTATTAAAAAAACCAAATTTGTTTTTTTTTTCAGTTGTTTCCAATAAAATAAACAGGGGTCGGGAAACGATACCAGGAAACTTATGGAGGTGATTTTATATCATAAATTAAATCCGTGTGTCATTTCAGAAAAATATTTCTTAGGAACAAGCAATTTCTTTTGATTTTAGTTCATATCTTATTTAATTTATTTTTGGATAAACCGAGTTGATATTTGACGCGAAAGTTAAGTCTAATGAACCACTCTGCATTTGTATCTAGAAAGCAGACAGCTCTTAAACTTCATTAGACCCGTCGTGTCTCTTCCTATAGGGGTCTACCTAGCGACGGCGCTGCTAAGCGAGAATGTCTCACACTTTCATATTTTACACGTATTTTTTTAGCTGGCAGTGCCCTGTGAGAATAAGTCAGCTAAGTTTTTAACCTAAAATATACATGAGTAGAACAATCGTTTTCTGTTACTACAAAACCAGCAACCATTCCTCCTAGAAATTACAAAGCTCTCTTCATCTCTAACTTTTTAAAATAAAACAGAACACCTACCAAATCTAACTTTTATGGATCTAGATCGGTTTTAAAAGGTTTAGACCTTTTCAGTGAAATGATTTGACGTTCCTTTTTCAGATGTTGATTACAACCCTTAAAAAATATTTTTTTTTAACTTTTACGCTTTTATTACACCAATAAAACCTTTGCTGAAGTTTAAGAAAGTGTTTTATACAAATTTAAAATTTTATTGGAAGACTAGAAAACAAGTAAAATACTGTCTGAATCCCTTGAGTTTTCAACTTAAAGTAGGTATTTGGTACTTAACTTTCGGCCGATTTGAAGTTTCGATATTTGAACGATGGAAAAATCTTTAGACCATATAGAAAATAAATAACTGAATAATTGAAAAAATAGGTAATATTTTGTGAACAGGCTAAAGAAATAAATTGGGTAAGTTAAAAAGCAACAACTTTTAAAACAAGTAACTGTAATGGTAATAACTCGTAAAAATACTGAGCCGATCGTATAGACCTACACTATTTCTGGGTATTTATACGAGTACCCATACGGCGTAAAACTTGTTGACAAGATAAACTGCACGAATATGTCATTTTCAATACGCGAACTATAATGTAGTTGTTAACATATGGATAAAAAGACAGATTGGATTGAAATTGTCATTACTTAATCATTATATATTTATGAATATTTCTAGTTGTCTCAGATGTAATTATTTTTAAATTAATAGTCACCTATAAGTAGGTCTCAGGTAGATGAGTAACTTGTCATAATATACTTTGCATAATATCAAATTAGTATTGTTAGTTTTTGATTAATGAAAAAAGTTGTATTATTCATTAGATTACTTGCAATTTTCTTCTTATTTACGATTTTATTTTGTTCTTTATCTATTGACTATGACTTTAAAATATAAACATATCACATGTTTTCTCATGAATTTTTATATATCGCTTATTTACATATAATACAGTGAGAAAGTAAAGTTTGAAATAAATTCATTATATAAAAAACGCTGTTTTTTTTTTTCAAAAACTCGTTCGAACCTATCGACTTCGTTTTTTTGGTTTTTCCAATATATGTGACTGGAAAGAAGCTGTGCTAGAAAAAACTTTGATTTTTTAATTAATGACTTGTAATTTTTCGTTCACTTTTAAACTCCCTGAAAAATTCTACCAGTGTTTTCTACTATATGTCCTATACTTAAATGTCACTTTTTGATTCATCGACAGTTAAAACCCGAAGTGAAATATAATAATTATTTACCAGCATAACTGATTCAATGACCTGCTCCTTTGTCAGATTTTATGAAATTTTCATAATAAGTTTATAATAAATGAAAATTAAACTTACTGAAAAAGGGAATATATCTGTCCTATCAAAATATTTGGTTTCAACAAGACGGTGCTCCGCCATATTACGCAGTAGAAGTTCGCACCTTTCATAATGATATTTTTGCACACAAGTGAATTCAAAGAATGGGACCTATGGCCGCCGAAATCTCCAGACTTAAAGCTCCTTGACTTCTTTTCGTGGGGTTACCTTAAAGGTAATGTTTTCCAAACTAAGCCAATTGACATAGGAGACTTAAAGAATGGAATTATTCAAGATATACGGTTAATTACTACAGAAGTAGTCCTAAATGTTCAGAATGAATTTGTGAATCGCTTGTGTTACTGTCAGTTAACCCATGGGAGTTATTTCCAACATTCAATAAAATGACATATTAACTAGTGTTACTATATCATCAACTCGAAAACAGTTACATATAAGTGCGGAAGATGTAAATAGAAAAAATGTTCAGAATTTTGTAGGGAGTCTAAAAATTTACCAATAAAAATGAGAGATATAAATATTCTAAAGACATAGCGATTTCGAACTAAGCGAACGAAAAATAAAGCAAATCGTTTCGTGGGATTCTGCACAGAAAATAATCTATGCGTAATGAAAACTACCGAAAAGAAGATTATACACTTGAAAATCCCTAGATGACGCACCGAGTAAGATTAAAAGAAATAAGATTTATTATTTTACTATGAACTCACATTATAGAAATGCCGACATTAACAACAGAGGAAACATGGACCAGATAACATACAGGGGCGGATCCAGCCTCTCTCTTTGGGGGGGGGGGGGCTCGGTGATATCATAAAAGTACAGTATTTTCCCGAAATCAAAGCTCTTCGGAAGAGGAGGGGGATCTCAAACATACACATTTCTATACTCTATTCAAGAACTAGAGTGAGTAATAAAGCTGTTACCGAAACCTCCAACGTATCTGCTCCAGTGCCGCAGGTAACTGAGAACTGCCATAAATCTAATTATATTTAAGTATTATTAATTCTTATAAATTTACTTCAACAATAAAATTTCTGATAGTTCAATTTAATTTCAGTCAGTGAGCATAGTACGCCTTACAGTATGTCCTTAGTGATTTATCTTGTTTGTGCTTGTTTTTATATATTATTTGAGATCAGTGAGATACCCAAAACATATGGCTTCCACATCTACATTTATTCCAAAATCGTTAAACTATGGCATTTTTTTCCTCAATGAAAAACTTATTACGATGAATATTTATGATGCGTTAAGATATCTATAACTAGATAATAAAGTTAAAAGCTCTGTTAAGATGTGTTCCAACATGACAGGAGTTGGAAAATCTACTATCTACCGTTTACTGAAGGAGAAAAAAATGACTGGAATTGTTAGTACTCCCAAGCCACATTCGATCACAGGCAGACGAAAAACTCCGTAGGAAGAAGAGATGTAAACTGCAATAAAAGGAGTTGTACATATATTTTATTATGAGAAGCAGATCCCAACCGTCAACAAAATTCTAACTAAAATCAATGAAGATCGGGATTTACTTGAAATTAAAAGAACTTAGCTCTGCAAATTGCTCAGAGAACTTACTTTTTGCTGGAAAAAACCAGATAGCAAATTTGTGCTTATAGATCGTCCGGAAAATGTCCGTTGGAGAAGGAAATATCTCTCTCAAGTAAAAGGTAGAATTACTAGAAATAACACAACTTACAAAATTAATAATTTAACTGAACTTTTGAAAGATTTTTTTGAATAAATTTATTGCAGATAATTGGGAAAAATCCATATAATAAAAGTATAAAAGAAAATGTGGAAACTTGATCTCATGATCGGTGAGATCGAGGAACCAATTATAATTAATTTGAGCGAAGATTGCTTCACTGACTTATGAATTAGATACGTAATGTTTACCAGCGTAAACACAATTGATTAGTTAAATTTTCTGTAACATATAAAAATTAATTACATTTGAAGCCCTTTTTAGTGTTTAGTTGTAATTCTGCAGATGGTTTAACAAATAAACAAACTGAAGCGTCAAATGTCCTAAAAATGTTTTTAATTAATAATAAAATAACCGATAACCCTAAAAAAATTTTAATATCATATGGACGAATTTATTTTTTTATATATGTTTAACTTCTTGTATTTTTGACAATGGGTATTTTGTAAGTATTTAAATTTTTTGAGAGAAAAAGACTACGTTTAAGTCTGAATGTGCCAAAAACGGTTTCTATGCCAAAGTTAAAAATAATAAAAATACAGTTGTGAATTGTGTTAAATATGTCAAAATTATCTATATTTTCTAATGTATGAAAATTATTAAGAAATTATAAGAAACAAAATAATATTATAAAATCTTTTTATTTTAAGCTAATTGCCGAAATAATATTCTTTGCCATAAATATTTAGTGATAATAAACCTCCTTCCGACGCCTATGACAAGGATTAAAATCCTTTTTAACACTTCACACATCCAAATATCTATTGTTGTCCAACCCAAATAGTCCATTATTATAGACCTGTATTTTTGCCCCCCCCCCCCCTAGATCCGCGCCTGATAACATACTTATTGAAATCTTAAAATTCTGAAGAATGAAAGCAAAGAAAAGGACTACTTCCTCTGTCCAATAAGTTCTACGAGTCTAAGAATATGCCAGCACATTGTTAAAGATTTAAATTATAGCATTCTTGTAAAAATTAATCGCAAGAACCATCAGCATGGTGAACCATGTTCTAAAAAGTTTGTCATAATAGAGAAAAATGTAGACGATACTCTAGTTTAGAGTCAGAATAATCTATAACCTAGAGAAGCACTATTTAGCATCCAGGTTCTAATGCAAAAACACAGAGATTACAAGTGCCAGGTTAACTTTCTGACTCTGAATCGAATGACATTGGTGACAAAAGACCTACGTATTGTCAGAAACGTATACTGGCACCAAATAACAATAAATTGGCTTCAAATACAATTTCAATTCAATCAAATAGCTTTTAGGACAGTACGGAAAATAGAAAATTTATCTAACAGAGAAAGATAAAAGGAAAAAATTTGAAATATGTTTCCGTTTCAGTTATTTTTTAACAATATTAATAAATAACAATAACATGAGGAACAAAAATAATGGTTATCGACAAAATAATTTGTTATACCTAGTAAATGGAAATGCACATGTATTCGTATTTTTTTAAATAAAGCAAATGTCAAAATGTGACGTAAATAAATATATTAAGGCAAACAAATGACTTTGTAATATATTTTAAATGGTAACATATATTATTTCTTTTTAGTAAAAAGAAATAGGAAAATGACGTATATATAAATTTATTATGCGATATGGAATATTTATATATTTTCTACCGATAATTTGATTTATCCTGAGCAATAAACAAAAATTGGAACGGTGAAAGAATAGAACAACAAAGTCACCAAATGACTTAGAAAAATTAGGAATTCTTATAGGTCGAAATGTCGAAATGCCGACTGTTGGGCCAATTTATGTTTGTGAAGAGTTGAAAAAACTGAAATTGCCATTTTCAACATGAGCAATTATAGGTTAGAAGACCTAAAAGCCCGATGTCGAAAATTATTATATTTAAATTCTTATCTAAGGTACAATGAGAAAAGGCAATGAGATTCGCATTGTCTTTATTCATTGTAAAAAGGAAATGCATTAAATTTAATGTAAATGTACTGGAAGCAAATTTCACAAACGTTTATTAAATACATTTAATGTAATGCATTAAATTCAATAATTTACACTAATCTAAATTAATTGATTGCATTAAATCTAATGTAATCGTTCATTAAATTTAAAGTTTGATCATTACTTTTTAAGGTAATTATGTACATTAAATATACAGCCAGTGTTCATTGAAATTGAGATATGTTATCACATATTTAATGCACCAATATTAGTGAGTTCAAAAAAATCTGAAACTACCAGGAAAAGGTGAAATTTTTCCCGGTAGTGTACCGCCATCTGTGGACCGATTTCGAATTCATTGGTTCCCATCAGTACGGGACAGATATATACACCTCACCACAGGAAAATTGAGTCCTTTAATCAACTTATATCATACTAAGTAAAAAGTTCAATACAAGTTGCGCCTTCTCCCTGAATCTCATGAAATAATAATGTAAATTCCTTTAGTATTAGGCTATATGTGGATTAATTTTAATTTACAGAAGCTGAAATATCTTTTCAATTACTTAATTGAATTTTAAGATACCATTTAATCAAATTTAATGTACAACGAACTGATATTTGAATGAATTGCTTTAAATTCAAAGCAAATGTACATTATTCACAATTTTTGGTACAAACTCATTAAAGTTAATGTAGAGTGGACATTAAATTTGCTTTAAATTTAAGGTTATTTTTAACAGTGTAGTCATATAGTATATATTTAAATACAAAAAGAGATATAACTTGATCGGAACGTCATGCAAACAAATAAAAATAAAACCATTGCCTCTTAGTCAATTCAAGTTTGTATGATTAGCGAAAAGAACATCGTGAGATATATGTTATATATATATATATATATATATATATATATATATATATATTTAAATTCGTAAAAGTAATAATCGTAGGCTTAAATATTTTCAAAGATTGGTTTCTAAGTAACGACGCATAAAAATGTTGCAGAGTAGATTTGTTATTAAAATTGTGTTAGGTTGGCAACACGACAACCCGAGTAGGCTTTGCGGATGCGGCAGCGTCACGGCGTGGTCTTTATAGTGCGTTCGTTCGTTATCTTTAGTTAGATCCTGGACACTTATAATTATGTTATTTTGGGTTGCTATGCCATACAGCGCCATTAGTGCAAATTCAAAATTAATATTTGTGTACGTAAGCAAGATATTGGTGTCGAGTTTTTTTTTAAATAATACGTATGGAACTGTTCTGTGACATGATTTCTGGAATTAATTCTGTTCGATAATTAAATTTTATAGCATCTTTTATTTTAAAAATGGATTTTAACAATACCGGTTAGTGTGTGCATATAGGTTTCCTATAAAAGTACCGTCCATTGCCCTTCCAGGGTCGACTTTTGACGACCTCCAAGATACTCTAATGTTGGTATGTAAAGAATTTAGTATATCCCGTAAAAAAAATAGTTTAATTTTAACCTCTAATAAATCTGAAATTATTATATTCGATAGACAACTTTCTCGTAACTTCTTCTTCTTCTTGCTTAATAGTGACGTATTGGTACAAGGCTTAATAGGGCTTGGTTTACACTGTTGCTGCTCCAATATGACTTCAACAAAGCCAAATTCTTCCAGTATACCTAGATATACGCGATGATCTAATCAACCTTCTTGTACCATATTGTAGTACGGGAATGTGCTATTGAAATTAATAGAGTTTAGAGTAATAATACAGTAGAATCCTATGCAAGTGCAGTATAGTTACTTCTAAGAGAGCAAAGCTTTACATGCCCAACCGAATTCAAGTTACGGTATTCCCCTTCCATTTACTCTCGCTGACATCTCTGAGTTGATGATGATTCTCTTCTTAAACAAATAAATTAATTCTGAAAAGATTATTTCCTATTGTAAATCTTGATAATATAATTACATTTCTGCAGTGATTAATTTTTCAAAATTATTTTTTAAAAGAATATTGGGAACGAAATTATTTAGTTAGCAACCAGACACTTAAGTTTACATGCATATTTCAATTTTACACACCCAGAACACCTTTTTATTTTTATTGTATATTCATCAAATTAATTTAATTTTATGGATCGAGTTAATAAAATATTTATCACTCTCCAAATAAAAGAAATAATTCCGGTTAACGATCAACAAAATACTGCCTTGCAATAAAAACCAAAATCTATAAAATTAAAAATTATGATTTAGGCAGACGGTCTCCACATTAGATCATCTTTTATTATCGGTATTTTATATCAGTTTAGTTTAATGAAACACTGCAATCTAATCGCCTGCAAAAATTAACATTAACCAAAATTTAAATCAGGTCTCTTAGGATATTGAACCAGCTCGTTGTTTGAAACTTCTAAAAGTTGCACAATAAATCAAAATTTGCGTAAAGAACAGTTTTGGAAACTTTCACTTTTGAACACCGGCTGAGATAAACAGAACATTTTAAAGGTATCTTTTTATGCAGATCCAGTCGACCCCTCAACCTAAAAGATTCTCTATTGTAAACAGCGGATACGTTAGTTTAGTTTCAACCGTAAAAAAGTATCGACCGAGAGAAAGAGAAAAAGTTTTAGTGCCTTTAAAGAATGACTTTATTTTGGATCGAGACTAACCTTTATATTATTTTATGGTAAGAATACTGAAAGCAAATGTTATTGTGATTTACTGAGCTTTTATTATTTAATATAAGTAACACGATGATTGGTAAAAAAAAAACATGTTTCTTAATATTATTTTTCACGCTTAATTCGTCCATAAACGCCGACATGCTCGTTGGTTATATTCAGTGTAACGAAAATGCAGATGAAGCGCTATAAGTGTATTCCAGCAGGTTTGAGAATTTTTGTGTTCCCTTTTGAAATTTGTAATTCGTAGTTATCCAGAGAGAAAACAGCCACATAAAATAATGTTTTTGAGGAAAATATATTAGCTTCAAACAATCTTAAATAAAACGCATACAAATTTAAATCATATAAATATCACCTGGTGCAAAATTTACATCCTGGGGACTCACATAGCCGAGAGAATATTGTAATTGGTATTTACAAAATATAAACAGAGAAAAGAATTTTGAAACCGCCGTTATAGGGTCTATCTAATGAGGCTTAATTTGTGAGCTCCGGTATATTCAATCGACATAATACTAGGTTTTGGTCTCAGGAA
This sequence comes from Diaprepes abbreviatus, assembly GCA_034092305.1. NCBI lineage: Eukaryota > Metazoa > Arthropoda > Insecta > Coleoptera > Curculionidae > Diaprepes > Diaprepes abbreviatus. Next base: position 805,049 of record JASJET010000089.1, on the reverse strand, counting down.
AATTGACATGTAATTTTTCCACGGGAAGAGCAAAGTTTAACTTCAGCGTTTCATGTTTTATACGTGGAACAAATATCGTATATATATATATATATATATATATATATATATATATATATATATATATATATATATATATATATATATATATAGTGAGCCATTTCAAACTAAAGATCCAAATATCTTTTAAAATACTCCATTTAAAAAAAAATGGATCAGATAAAAATTGTCAAAGACAGAGGGAGTCATTTATCTCCACTAATAACCTTGACTTCAGGTCAATTTTCAAGATAATTTAAAGGTAAAGGTGATTTTTTTTAAATGAAAATCCCCATTTTTTTACTGCAGAAATGAAACGCGGAGGAAATTTCCAATTCAACAGTATGCATAACATAAGGGGTAAAATTAAATCTAGAGGTCATTTGAAGGTCAAATTTCCTCATATCTTGAATGAACCAATAATTTAGAAACTAAGAGTGTTGAAGAACTTTTTCTACAAGATTTTCCGGAAATGGAACTGTGTATGTTAAAAGTCATATCAAGGTCATGATAATTTGTTTAATGGAACCTAATCCTTTTGACCCCGAAAATGGAGATGGCGGAAAATTTTACGGTCGGACATGAACTCGAAATGACGTCGGAGGTCAAGGTCAAGGCCATTTTAAAGTTAAATATCAAAAAATTCCGATATGGCAGGATATTGCGGATTGTTCAAGGCTTCGGGGATTTGGGTGAGAATGAAAAATGTTTCCTTTTGAAAATGATCTTCAGTGACCCCCTCTTGGACCTTACGGAACATCCACAATGTAAAACTGGGATAAATTCAACAATAAGGGAAAATAAATAATTTTTGCACATTTCTTATTAAAAAAATCACCTCAAACTTCAATGACCTTGAAAAAAGGCTTGAAGGTCAACTATGTAAAGAAAACCACTAAAATTTGTCAAAAAAACTTCTGAGTTTTTTTGAAACAGATGAGCCTTCCAGGAACGGAATGACAAATTTTAAAATACCCTTTCTGAAGTGAAATTTCCCGTTCTTTTCAAATGCGATGTCAAAAATAGGGGTTTCCATTAAAAGAAAACGAACTTGACCTGGACTGACCTTGAAAATTTACTCGAAGGTGAAGATGGTCTAGGTCGTTCACACCTTTTCATGTTATCCACTTATTGGAAGTATCCTTCAACGTTTTTCTTATTTATTTTCCCTTATCGTTTGAATTCTTCCAGCTGCCCTAATTTAGAGGATTTTAAGCAGTTTCATGTTGTGTACGACGCGCAACGATCAAGAGGGGTCACTGAAGCTCACTCTCATCCAAACGCTCAGTATTCTAATATCCCCCTAAGCCTTGAACATTCCCTAATATCCAACAATTTCGGATTTTTTTTGGAAACTACCTTGACCTTGACATTAGAGGTCCTTTCAAGGTAATAGATTAATGGATAAAAAAAAAAGTGACTACACCACTGATCCATACATAAAGAACCCCAATAGTTCTATTTTTTAGTTTTGCGACACGTTAAAAGATAACCGAGACACGAGAGGTGTTCTAAAATTCATAATTTTCAAAATCGCTCTGGATGTCCAAAAACGAAGAGGTTTATGAAAATTCTGTTAGTGGCATCGTTCGTAGCACAGTGCCATGAAAACCTTCAATTTTTACCAAAAACTGGCACCAAATACATTTTGCAATGAAGAATCATCTTAATTAATTTATTCTAATTTATAAACTTTTATTAATTAAAAGAAAATTAACACCATATAAATTTTTAAAATGAAGGAAGTAGATCTCACCATTAAAAGATATTTATTTTAAAAACATTTATATGTATCAAACGACAGCTGCTACAATTCTGGAAAAAGATACGTTACTTAAGGTTTCATTGCTTAAAGTTTACACAAAAATAATTTTGGAAACTTTCACCTTGAAGCATTAATTGAACATTTTAAAGGTCCATTTTTATACATGAAAACTGGACCTCTCTTGAAGATCCTCTATGGTAAAGATCGGATAAGTATATAGAGTTGACTTAGGAAAAACAAAAATGTTTTAGTGCTTTCTAAATATGATTTTATTTATAATTGACACCGACCATAATATATTTCATTGCAGGAATATAAGTTTTAGTATGATTTATTAAGCTTTTATTATTTAATGGACAATAATAAGTTAGTTATCATTTGACCATGAAAAAGGCCATCAAATTGTATTTGTGTACGTTTATTTTGGATAAAAAATATTTTTAAAATATCCTAATATTTTAACGAAAGGATTAGTAATTTTTAATGTGAAAAAACATTATTGGCAGAGTGGATAATAACACTTTAATGTTTTATTTTATTGCTTATGATTATGAATGAAAAGGTCAATTAAAATATATAGTTGTGGCGATTTGATTAGTTTAAAAATAGCAAGTAAGTAAACCAAAAAGTTTCGAAGCACTTTTGGACATCTCTTTATGCAGAAATAATCAATTTAGCTATTTATAATATTTATTAACTATAAAAATTTCAAATATCTATAAAATTATTGACGCCATGGATGACTGAATAAAGGTCAGATATGTGAAAAAATAAATGTCAGGCATTATGATCAAAGATATGCCACCCATATAGGTTAGTGGCTAAATTGACCTCTTTTGTTTACCCTGTCGATACTCGATAATTTCACAAGAAAGTAGTTTCTTTTAGGTGGAATAATACTATTCCTATTTAGAGTCGCGATGGAAAATAATTCTGTTTACCTGCATATTTTAAGCATGTTACAATGTATGCGGATGAGCTGGTAATTTTAATTGAAGGAGAAAATTCAAAATGCGTGTCTCGGTATGGAAGTTTGATGCAAGAAAAATAACCTTAATGTTAATCATTAGAAGCAGTGTTCGTGAAATTGTATGACAGAAAACGAATCACTGAAAATTTGAATCCGGAAAATTAAATATCATAATTTACTACGTACCTCACGGCAAGGGCTTTTATTTTTGGTTTATATTACAATACTGTATATTTTTAACCAACTTCTAAAAGGAGATTCTCAACTCAACCGCCATGTATTTTTTATGTATATACATATTACGGCGGCACTGACTTGAATTAAATTTTTTAAATTACAATCAGGAAGTTGCAGCGGTAGTTCCATATCAGGAAAGGAGGAAATTGGTGCAGTAAAATCCAAGATGGCGCTGGTAATATGGTGGTTAAAAAAAATTAATTTTGTCCGATAAGCTCCTAAATTGGTATGGGGGATTTTTCGGGGTCGTAGACAAGAAATTTGATATTATTTTTAAAAAGATTCAATATGGCGGATCCACTAGGGCAGACTAAAAAATTAATTTTATCCGATTTTTCCCAAAATTGGTATGGGGGAGTTCTCGGAGTCGCACTTAACAAATCTAAAATCATTTTTTAAAAATTCAACATTAATTTTGTCCGATTTTCTCCACAATTGGTATGAAGTTTTCAGGGTCACACATAAAGAATCTGAAATTATTTTCAAAAAACTCAATATGGCCGACAAAGAAATTAATTTTATTCCGATTTTGTCCAAAATTGGTAGGGTGAAGTTTTCAGGGTCGCACATAACGAATCTGAAATTATTTTTAAAAATTAAATATGGCGATTCAATATGGCGGATTAAAATGATACATTTTTATGGTTTGTCGAAAATCGGTTTGGGGGATTTTCGGAAGTATTAATTATGAATTTAAAATTGTTTCTAAAAATTCAATATGGCGGATCCAATATTTTACATATCTTGATTTTCTCCAAAATTAGTACAGGGGGTCCTTGAGGGTATTAATCACGAATTTAAAATTATTTTTAAAATATGACGGATTAAAAATTTTACATTTTTCGATTTTGTCCAAAATTGGTACTGGATCGTTAATGTTGGTGTAAATTCCGGATTTTGTACAAAACTTGTATTAAGGAGTTTTCCAGGATGCAGATTTAGATTAGATTGAGAGGTTAAAATATCTAGTTTTAGGGATTTTTGAGGCAGTAGGTTACGAAGCCGAAGAAAATTTTTTTACAATGTAATATTTTTGACATTTTTTATCCAAAACTGATAATGAGAGTTCTTGATGCGGTTACAAACTCGATATGCAGGATAAAAGACATCAGACAAAAAAATTTACGCCCCAAGTTCTTAAAATATCGATATTGGAAGGTTTTGGGGGCCTATATTACTAATCCATAATTAATTTAAAATGTAAGACAGCGGATTTACTATGGCAGACTAAATATTTGTTTGATAAAATTTCATTCAAACTGGTATTTGGAAAATTCTCAGAATCAAAGAATGTTTAATGTTCATTTTAGTGGAGTTTAAAACTTTGGATAAAATGGGTATTTTTTGTGAATCATTGTGAGGTACGCTAATTTCGGTTGGTACTTGATTCACATTTATGGAAATCGTAAACCAAAAACCCAAAAATAAAATTTTTGTAAGAAAATTGAACCGACTTATAAAAATGCGCTAAAAAGGGAAAAATAACAATATAAATTTTTAAATGAAATAAAAATTTATGAAATCGACGCTAAATTATTTCTAAATGAAATAAAAAATTACAAACACAAGATATACACAAACTACAGTAAAAAAGTAATTACAAATAAAGTATTTTCTAATTTTTTTACATGCATTACACTTAGGTATTAGTTTGGCGTCGACTTCACTTTTTAGCTCATTTTTAGCAGTCGGTTAAATGTTTAAAAAAATTTTACTATTTTCCTATTAATGACTCTATGATGTACTTTTATTGAAAATATATACGTCATTGGTTCTATTTTGTTCTAATATCAATCTAAATATTTCGGAATGCACTAAAACCTGTAATTAAGCTTAAAAAACTTAAATGTGTAACTAATTTTTGATTCCTCTTCAAATAATATTTATAGTATGAGTTGGTAAACGATGTGTTCAAAACCCTGTATATATTTTTATACGTACAGGGTGAGACAAAAATTGAGTGAAGTAATTTTATTGATTATAGGTAAAATTTATCAATAAATTATGTACACTACACTACATAATTTTATTTTTTAAACCTTCACATAACTTCAGATTATTTATATATCAAATATTAAGAGTTTTTTATAAGAGAAAATGCGCTAGAAGATGTGACTGTCTTGAAACAAAAAAGCTGAATATTACTTGTATTTTAAACAAAACTTTTACAATACTACGCTAGGGGGTTGGGCGCAACATTTAGAAATTGCAACGAGTATAAAACATTTTGAATATTCAGTATATAATAAAAGGCTAGGTAGAATGTAAAAAAAAAAGATAAAACGTCAGACATAAATAGTAGAGTTGGTAAATGGCTGCTAGTAGCAATTTCCAAATGTACATTGAGCACATATTTATCTATCTCCCATATCTAGGTGTGACGATCTGGAATTTAATGTTTTATATTTTGTCAGACAATGGATGGCCATTTATCAATCCAAAATATTTAATTAAAACATGCGGACAACGGATTCATAAAGATTTATGCATTTCAGAGGCGACGACTATGAAAATTGATTTAATTAAAATTTTGCGCTGGCGCGTATCCACTATAAATTTCACTCAGGTTTCTTTCAATAGAGGGATGGAGCGTCGAAAATAGGTCTTTGTTTCTGATATTTGGCATACAATTATAAAGAGTGAAACAAAATTTATATAAAATTTCCCTTTTGGAGCAAAGAGTTCATATTTGTTAATATTTGAGGGTTTATGTACGATGAATAACATTTTAAAAATGCAGGATTATACATTGCGTTTCTCTTTGGGAAAGATCAAGCGGGGTAAACAAAATTATTTAACCGTAAGCCTAGTTAATAAAATAAAACGAAAAGTGTAGAGAATTTTTATTTTGTAAAATTAATTCAGTAGGCTAAATCAATTTTGCTTAGAGGTAATCAGTAATAATCATGAAAAGTTCACTCTATGTATGTATATCCGTAAAATTGGGGATTTGTACACTGCAATCTAATAGATTTATTTTGTTTTCCTACTGCTGTTAAATCGTAAGAGATACCCTCAGGAACCTTAGGTTGTTGGACGGTTTTGAAGTGAGTAGCTCCCATTTTTCTATTTGGTGTCTTCTCAAGGACCGCATTCTAGGGTTTTCTAAAGCGCTGCACTTTGAAAGGATATGAATAGAAGTGTCATCCTCCTCCTCGCAGAATCTGCACTCCTCTCTCTTCCAATCCGCGTTTCTTGAGGTGTCATTCAGGCGTCAATGCCCCATCAGGATTCCTGGCAGAACTCTGAGTTAATTCTTACTTGTTCTTTGACAAGGAATTCTCTTGGTCCCCAATAACAACGGGTAAGATCCATTAATTACAATTTATTAACACAATCTTGCGTGGACTCTTGATTTATCGGCTCAACCGTGACAATATTTTGATCCCCTTATTACGAACATCGAGGGCGGATTCCCAAAAAAAATCGTAAGAAAAATACTTGTAAACAAAACAATTGTTAATAATTAAAAAAATTGTTTTTTTTATTAAAAAAAAATATTTTTATATTCCCCAGCCAATTTTAAGCAAAGAGCGTCTCTTGGGATTATTCTATCCAACGCATAGTTTTTGAGTTAAAATTCATTATACATTTGAAAAATTGCATTTTTTACCATTTTTAACATGAATAACTTTTGATTAAATAGATATTTTCAATTTTTGTGCCCAGTAATTGTTTAAGTCAAGAACTACAAGGTGGGATTAATCGCAATGCGAAATATGTAATGTTTTGTTTTTAATACTATAAATAAATAGCGTTTCATCAATCACAACTTACGCGTTGTCTTTTTTATTCTAGAATCAGATGCTTATAATTAATAAATAATATATATCTATATATATATATATATATATATATATATATATATATATATATATATATATATATATATATATATATATATAAGTGTTTAAATTTTAATGGAACGATCAGCGGAAGCTTTAATGGATTACGTGCACTAGGTAAGTGCCTGTAAGTAGACGTCCACGTCCCTTCATACACGTCGGCACGTACGTTATAACTTGTTTATGGGGTTACAAAGCAATAAAAAATGTTACATTTTTACATTACGAATAATCTCAGTTTGTGGTTTTTGACTTCAGTTATCAATTGCTGAGCGCAGATTTTGAAAATATTTATTTAATAAAAGTAGTTTTGCTTGCGTGGGAACATGCCTGTCTGGTGCTCTTGACTGTAGTTTAAATAAAGTGCAGTTCCCGCGCGATTTATATTTATTCCATCATTACATGCGTTGGATAGTCAACAAGCCTGAAGTTGGTCTGTAAGAGATAAAAGTAGGTGAGAGTTATTTTCCTTAATTTCCTGAAAATGAGTTGCTCTATGTGTCGGTCGGATGTATCGAAAAGGAAACCTGATATTTTTTGTGACGGTTTTTGTAAAAAACCACCTAAGTTGTTGTAGTAGATCTCAAGCAATATTTCAAGAACTTCAGAAATGATATCGCTCGTAAATTGGATCAGTTACACGATTTCGCTAGTGCTTCCCAGTCACTTGTTCAATTTATTAATGATAAATCGCCAATTGTTATCGCGCACAAACAAGTACTGCGGGCTAGAACTAGTGTCAGATCAGAGATGTCTTCCAAAATTAATCCATTTTACTCAGCCATTTTGATAAATGAAGTTCGATATAAGAAGAATGGCGGCATGATTGTCGGATGCAGAAACAAGGAGGACGCACAAAGATTCTGTAGACTAGCCAAGGACAAACTGGCCAACGACTTTGATGTGAAGAAGGTTAGCCTGCCACAGCCTAGAATTAAGATTGTTGATATTACAGAGGATTTGTCTCACGAGGAACTTACGTGTTTGTAAACTGCTTAAATATTGACAAACTAAAAACAATAATTGGATCTTTCAGGCGATCATTGAGCTTGATATTGCGACTTACACTCGTATCATGGAGAAGGTATCGACTCAACGTATTAAATATTTACTGATCAGGTATGAAACGTGTGTTGTATATGATGCATTGGAACCTCTTAAATGCTTCAACTGCTCCGGTAATAATCATACTTCGAAAAATTACACCTCGGAGAAGGCATGTCCTCGATATGATCTATCTGAGTGTAGTAACTCTGAGTCTCTTAAGTGTATCAACTGCATAAATCACTTGTCTTAATTCTCCGGTGGCACTGTTGATGCTGATCATGCTGCGTGGAATAAGAACTGTCCATTCTACAAGCGTAAATTACCTGGGTTCAGGGTTCAAATACTTGGTAGGCAGTAGCAATTATCGAGCCATGGCATCTTAAGCGTACTTCCACGAGTGGTGTCTTTCAGGAACAAATATCCTTTTACATAGAGCCTCTTATGATCGATCGAGCGCAGTATGTCTTGGAGCGTATTGATTCTTGCAGTCAGGTCGATGTGGTTTACACAGATTTTTCCAAAGCGTTTGATCGACTTAATCACGGTGTCTTACTATCCAAATTGTCAGACTTTGGTTTTAATGTAACGTTTTTATTAACGATGTTACATGTGGGTTGAATAACAGCTGCCTACTTTATGGAGACGATTTAAAGATATTCCGAGACATACGGAATTTTGGCAATTGCTTGAGCCTTAAACTGGATCTCATGAAATTGGTTGGTGTCTAAAAAAACAAACTGCCTCTGAACGTAGTGCAATGTTACGCCATTCTCAAGAAATAGAATGCCACTGCTGCATGATTATGGGATCAACGGTGCTTTTTTAAGGCAAGTTAACTGCATTAAGGACCTGGGAGTCACATTTGACTGCAGATTCACATTTGTCAATCATATTAATGATACAGTATCGAGATCTTACTGAACGCTGGGCTTTCTAGTGAGATCTACTCATAAATTTCAGTCACTCCAGGTCATAAGCACGCTATATTATTCTCTTGTACGACATCCGTATTACCATGTACACTCTGATAAATTAGAAAAAATTCAGTATCGTTTCTTGAGATTCTCAAGCTTCAAATAGGATAGATTTTATCCACTGCCTACTACACCTCGCGAAAGCCTATTGACAAGATTTAATTTCACAACTTTGGAGAAGCGCAGTACCGGGGCTCGTATACTTTTTTGTATAAACTGGTTAATAACAAGATTTTGGTAACTGATTTGCTCGCGAGAGTTCATTTTCATGTTCCAGAGATAACTAGATCTCCAGTATTTTTCTATTTGCCGAAACCAAGAACTAATGTGTTACAGTTCTACCCATTATACTCGATGTGTTCCCTTTATGATCGCCTGAAAAACAAATTTGATCTATTTTACTGCAATTATTCTGTTGTCAAATCGTATATTTATGTAACTTTGTTCCTTTTCCTGCCTAATAATGGGAACCCTAGTTCTGTAGGGCAGTGTAAATAAATAAATAAATAAAAATTTATTCATGTTGAAAAGTGGTAAAAATGCTATTTTCAAGTGTTTAAACATTTTTAATTCAAAAACCATGCAACTAGTATACGTTTTTTCTCGTTTTTAGTAATAAGACGAGTGTGTGTGTCTAAACCCAAATGGGCCTTTATCATTTTTTAAGATAGTAAATGGCTTTTGGTACAAAAGGTTTCGTAAAAATTAAAAACTAATGTAAACGGAAGTTAAATATTGAATTGGACCATTGCCATTGAAAAATAGGCTTCACCTAATTTCATAAACTGTTTACACAATAAATTCGGCTACATTGTTGATGTGGGATTTCACTGATGTCCAATTTTAATATACGGGTGGACAATGATTTTAAATTGCCATTTTCGTACAGAAATAATGAAATGAAATGGAAAAAAATATCCTTTGACAATCGACATTATATTAGGCAGTGCATATTTACAAGAACAAAATATAGAGAGAGTGTATTTGAATATTTTTTTGCAACAAAACTGTTTCTCGTGTGTTTTTTTTATTTTTCTCCATGTTTTCCTTATAATATGTGTACTTATAAAGACAAAATAGTAATTTTTAAGTCAAGTGAAGGCAATGGAAGAACTCTTCCTGAATTGTAACTTCGCATAAGTTGTTTTATGACTACATGGAATAAATTTAATCTATATTTTACTGACTAATGCAGATAAACAATACCATATAAAATGGTCTGAGGCTGCGGCAATATATATGGATTCCAACATGGAAAAAAGAAAATTTATAGAAGCAGCTTACATTAAAAACAATAATGGAATCTTCAGTAAACCGAATGTTGAGATACCTAATTTTTGGCAACCACTACTTTGTAACATCAAATCATTGCGGTGTGTACAGTGAAGCGAAACTTTGCGCTTCAATAGACACAGTCGCTATATAAGCTTGTAGTCTTACGACAAAACATTCAGTTTACACTTGATAATGATGATGCAACCTAATCGAAACGTGGTAAAAATAAATAAAAATAAGGACAATGCAAGTCTGACAACCCCAAATTTATTTAATAAATTGCTCTAAATTTAAAGCCGAATTACTTTCTTTTGTCAAATATATGTTTTTGCCCTATTAGTCTTCTATCTAGGTGAATATTTGACATAATTTTCTTAGTTTCATGTAGAGTTATTTAATGTGACATGTACCGACTTGTTCTCGTTAGCCCTAGCTTTCCACTTATAACTATTTTGGTACCCTGTTCAAACTACTTTGGAGGATTTTTGATGCCACTTCTGGCTTTGAATGAACAGCCACGATTGTTGTGTCATCCGTAAATGTAGCAATATCTGTTTTATTTGTTGTTGATATATCAGCCGAATATATAAGATACATATTGAGTCCCAATGCACTTTCTAGGAGTACTCCGTACTTGATTGGATGTAAATGAGTAGATTTCTCTTGATGTTTCACCAGGGAGAATCGGACAGTTGAGTAAAACTTAGTCAGAATATAGAATTAATAAGGAAATTATTGTTTACACATATAGAGTGTTGTTAGGAAAGGTTTCTTCTAATTCGGCAGTAATTTTTTCCTTAATTGAGTGTATTAATCTATAGTACCTCGCCAGTTCCTAAATCCAAGCTGGTGGTGTAGAATCAATTTATTTGCTTCCAGTATAGGTACCAATCGTGTTCTCGGCAGCTTTTCTACGATCTTCGATAGAAGTGCTAACAACCTATTGGTCTAGGTGTTCCTGGTTTAGATAACACGATAATTTGGGCTATTTTACAAATAACTCAAATAAATTTCCGCTCATCAATTTTACGAATTTAGGATATAATCAACACGTACATTTTTAAAATTACAAACTATATATGTGGCGTTTCAAGTCAGCTCTTCTAGAGCTGCACCATAACGCAAAAACTAAAGGTGTTTGATATATCTTTTTCTTAGATTTTCTAAGGTGTAGTCTGCTTTTTGAAAATTCCATGTTTTGACTCTTGAAAAATACAAAACGTCACAAATCCTAAAAACGGATTTTTAAAATATTTTTTCAATGATTTAGTCAAAAATTTAGATTTTTTACATTGATAGAGGCATTTTTCGGAATTTTCTTTATTGAGCTATGAACATTAAACTGCTTATCAACAGCGGTAGAATGTAGCACGTTCACGTGGAATTTACAAGCAGTCTGTTGTCTTGGTTCTCAAAAAAGTATATCTTGAAAAGTGCCTATATCAATGTAAAATAACTTGGCTTTCGATCATGACAATTAGAAAGAATATTTAAAATGCTGTATTACAGTTATAACACGTCTTGTATTTTTTCATGGTAGAAGCAGTAAATTTTCAAAAAGCTTACTACATCATCGAAAAAAAAAAATACATCGAAAGTCTCGCTTCTAAAACTCTTTCAATTCATTTCAGTTTCGCAAACACGAGTTGACATAAAATGCCCTCTATAAATTAAAAAAAAATGGTAATTTAAAAAGCATTTTGAAGATGTGAAAATTTTTGACAAACTATTAAAAAACTGATTATAAGAAATAAGCTCCTCTTTCGAAGCAAACCAAAATTTTTCTTGCAAAATTAAACATATGAAAAAAATATAAAATTATCTTGAAGCAGAGTTTATTTGTATTTACGGACCTACTTCTTTTGTTCACAATGAGACGTGTCTTTATTATGATAAAATATTTTTTATAGTTACTTCTAGATATGTAAAAGAAAATTTATTTATTGCAGATAAAAACTTATGCTCGGTATCATGACACAGCAACATGAGTTTTAAAGATCAACTTACCTGCAAAATACCTTCATTCAAACCGGATGATACTTCCTCCGTCGCATTTTCAAAAACACAAAGCAAAAATGTTCACAGTCCTTAAAAAGTCTCACCAACATTCAGAAAGTCACATCAAAACCCGTTTCGATCGCCACACGGGCTTTTAAAAGCAAGTATTACCGCTCTAAGTAAGTAAACTTTTTCACCAACATCGAAAATGTGTCTTTGTTCAAAAGGAACAAATTGACGTTTTTTATAAGTTAACTTTTTTACTCTACAAATTAACGGTAATTTTTATATGGTAACGAAAGTCGTCAGATAATCTGTTTTATTTCTTATCGCGTTTTACCAGCTGAATAACGAATTTGACATCTTTATATCGATTCGCCGTGGACCAGTTTTTCTGTGTCTCTCATTGATCGAATGTAAGATGGTGATGTGAATGACAAATTTGAGTTTTGTCGTCTGTCTTGGGCTGATTTATATTTAATGATGTAAAAGCTAAAGTTAAAATAATAAATGTATTAAAAAATTTATCAGAATATAGGACATTTTTGTTTAAATAAAGAAATAATGACACGGATGAAGCTAGAAAAGTGAGAAATTAATAAAATTATTTAATAGGTCTGGCATATTTCAATAAATACAATTGTTAAGGCAGAAAAAAACAGTGCTAAATTACTGGAAGTAATAGTAATTAAAATACAGAATAAATTTCATTAGCTTTATTTTAGAGACATACTTTTGGCAGATGGATCTACAAACAAAAACAAAGAAAAATTTCGTCACTATACCTTCTGCAGTTAGTTTACTTTTTAAAGAAGAGAAATTATGCACATTTTTTATTTTTTACCCAATTAGGGAAGGCAATAGTAGGATTTTTTTTAATAATATCTACATTCGAGTAATATTTTACATTATTTTTTACACTCCTCATAAAAGAGTATAAATAAGAAGACCTTCGAAAGATTTTACAAATTTAGTGTAGGATTTTTAAAAAAATCGAAATTATTTCAGAATAAAAAAATTATCTTGAAATAAGAGTTTTAAATATAACAAAAATTAAATGAAGTCATACTGAACGTTAATCTATGCATTATTCTATCATATCCTCAACAAAGTATTCACGAATAATTCAAATAGACTACGAAATGCCAAAATATTAACAGTAGGGAACTGACTTTCTGGTTACTCGTTATATTTTGAATTAGCTTAACCGAAATAGAAATATATTACTTTTACCGAAAACAATCACGTCTTTATTAGATTATGATAATTACCCCATTCGGAAGCCGACGTAATTATCAAAAAATGCCATTCTTCCTGCAATTTTAGGCCAGCCAATAAAAAACCCATAAAACTATACATGAATTAAAAAAAGACATAAAATGGAAACATCTTTGTTAGTGCTAATTATAGAGAGAGTCAATAAAATTAAAATGAATACAAGAAAAAATTGTTAATAACTGTAATAACATAAAGATAATTCTTGTGTTTTTCTTTAAATACAACAAATAAGGCTAATTTACTGTGATGTGAGCAAATTGAATAAACTGTAAAAAAACAATAATACAAATTATATTGCCCGTATAAATTTGTATTATAAAGGGATATTAATATCACTTAAATAATCTACATAAATTTACTAATTCAATTTAAATAATAATAATTTGGTAAGTGAAAGGAAGTACAGGTTTTTCCAAATGATAAATTTTGATGATGGAAATGTTACAAGACTGACATTCACCGAACCAAAATTATAGGAAAAATTCCGAGTATAATACAAAAAAATTTTAACTTTTTATTGCAATGATTTTTGGGCATCAGAAATGAAAAAAGAATACATAAATGTTCTAATTACTTAAGTATTAAGTTTTAACAAAAACGACTCCCTTATACAACTTTATAGAAACAGGTATATGGAAAAAAAACTGTTTAAAGATTGGATTTTTTTTACCCACGCAATGTCTCTCCGAAATAGATAAATATGCCTTTGACGAATTTGCATATTTTTTAAAAATAAGTCAGTTTCACAAAAATTATCTAATTGTATAAATAAAATTATTTTCAAATTAAAACAGGGCAGATTAAACAGAACGTAAAATGAATTACGAATTAAATTAAAAATATGTAGTTTCTTTTTATTTATCTTTGTGATCTCAACATATCCATATAGTGTCCAAAAATCGCGATAAACATTAATTTCAATAAAATAATAAAATTAGCAAACAAAACTACAAAGTATTAAGAAGAGAAAGATATTGAAATATTTCGCACCTGCTCCACCACATATTTATTACAACCAGTTAAGTTTTTAATTTAAAATGACTGAATATTTGTGTAGCACAGGGATTGAGAAAACCACCAAACATAAATCACAAAAGAGATTCGACATTTTCGGCTCTAAACGACATTACTTGACACATTTTCTTTAGCTTCATCCAACTTAATCTCAAATATAATATTTATTTTTTAATCCGACCTTAATAAATTACCTTAATATAATCGTATGCTATAGAACACAATACGGTACCGTTTTTAATTTCGCGATATACGTAAACCGGAAGTAAACACACGCTAGACTTCCGGAACCATCTCGGTCGTTCGCGCCACGTTCCGGCACTAAAATGAAAACGCAGGAGGCTGTGTGTGGACCGCCGACGCCGCCGTCGGTTAAATCCGCACTTGTGTTAAGCGTCGAGACGCTCCTCCTGCTCATGCGTCCCCCCTGCTGCACTGCCTCCTGTTTTCTTTCTCAACAAAGAGGATTAGAAACGCTTTTGAGTTTGTGTTTATTCCCTGAACGAATCTACGGAGCTGTCGGAGTGTGACAGACATTTTGGTGATGGTAGAAACTACGGTTCTTTGTTATTTCACAAGAAAATAATTGCAAGTAAAAATGAGCTTTTTTCACTTTCCTACAAAATTTATTTATTAAGAATTTAAAATATGTTTCTATTCAAAACGCTAATAATATTGCAATATTTTTTTTTAACTTAACTCATTTTTGTAACTGAAGCAGCAATACGGAAACTTAAATTTCAACAGGAATTGAGATTTTCTTTACCATTTCTTTATTGGTTCGATGATTTCCAAAAATAATAGATTCATTTATTTTTTATTAATTTTTTTTTTGAATTTCGTCAATATATATATACAGGATGTCTGGAAAATACGTGTACAACGTTGGTTGACGTCAAAATAGGTCGATTTAATCCAACTTACAAGAAGATACCTGAATTGTCCGTCTCCGATTTTAATTAATCTTCAATACGAGTATGTTGTAAAGGATACAAAAATCAGAGACACATTTTTTTTATCTGCGGAGATTCAATATAATGGGGTAAAAACCAGCCCTAAAGTTTACCCCTAAAAACAGAATTTTTAAAATATCTCAGGTTCTAAGAGAGATATTTTTACAAAACAAAGTGGAAGTTAGTTGTTCGAAATGATGTTAATCTATGGTATTTTCACCCACAAGGATAGCATCCCTTATTTTTATTAGGGTAAACCATCTAATTTAGTTAAAAAAATTACGAAATCTAATAGAATTGTTTGAAAATATTTTTTCACAAATACCATAAGTATGTTAAGTTGACGAGTTTCGGGATTTCTAAAAATAAACTAGGAAAAGAGGATTAGCCAACCACCCCCATTCGTTCTTTTAAATTTCAAGTCTAATTGAGATATCTTTACAAAACAAAATGGAAATTACTTCTTATTTGAAATGATATAAAATTATTGTATTTTCACCACTAAAGATATCATTCCTTATATCCATATATTAGCGCACGTAATTTAATTCTAAAAATTACGAAATTTAATGAAATTGTTTCAAAGTATTTTTTTGACGAATACTATAATTAGTTCAAGTTGACATGTTTTGGGATTTTAACAAATAAAGTAGTAAAAGAATGTGAGTTACCCCCAAATACATTTTTTCAATCTCAGATCCTAATTGAGATATCTTTATAAATCAAAGCCAAAATGACTTGTTAGTTCAAGTGACGTTATACTATAGTGTTTTAACTCCATGGATATCATCCCTTACGTTTTATGACGGTTAATCTTGTTATTTATTTACATAATTTAATTCTGGACTTTACGAAATTAAACCAAATGTGTTGATAATATTTTTTTTACGAATACAATAAGTAACTTAAGTTGGGGTTTCCGAAAATAAACTAGTAAAAGAAGGTAAGCCACCCCAAATACATTTTTTTAAATATATCCAGTTCTAATTAAGATATCTCTACAAAACAAAATTAAAATTACTTGTTATTCGAAATGATATTAAACTATGGTATTTTCATTCCCGAGGATTTTATTCCTTATTTTTTATAAAAGTTAACTGTCATTTCACACATATATTATTATTCAAAAATTGTCAAATTTAAATTTAAATAAACGTTACAGAATTATAAATCACTATTTGTCATGAATTATACTTATTATATATAATTTACAGACATGAACGCTTAACCAATGAAATCAGTTTATATTTTCTTATTAATTAAAAGAAAAAATTTCAGTAAGCTCTGTAACGTTCATATCAATTGAAATTTGGCAATTTTAAACATAATTATACATATATGAAATGACACCCTTCGAAAAAAAAGTGGTTGGGGATGGCTTACTCTCTTTTACTAGTTTATTTTTAGTTACTTATGGTATTCGTCAAATAAATATTTTCAAACAATAGCATTAAATTCCGTAATTTTGATAATTAAATTACGTGCGTCAATATATGGTTTACCTTAATAAAAAAAAGGTTGATATCCTTGGGGGTGAAAATACCATGGTTTAATATTATTTCGAGTAGCAAATAATTTTCATTTTGTGTGGTAGAGTTATCTTAATTAGAACTTAAAAGATTGGAAAAAAGTATTTGGAGGTGACTCACCTTCTTTTACTAGTTTATGTTTGGAAACTCCGAAAGATGTCAACTTGAGTTAATTAGGGTATTCGTGAAAAAAATATTTTCAAACAATTTTATTAAATTTTGTAATTTGTAGAATTAAATTACACGCATGAAAAGATGGTTTACCCTTATAAAAAATAAGGGATGATATTCTTGGAGATGAAGATACCTTAGTTCAACATCACTTCAAATAACAAGTAATTTCCACTTTGTTTTGTAAAGATATCTCAATTAGAACTTGAGATTTTTTGAAAAAAAAATATATTTGGGGAGGCTCACCCTCTTTTATTAGTTATTTTTAGAAACCCCGAAACCCGTCTACTTAGTTACTTATGTTATATGTGAAAAAAATATTTTCAAACAATTATATTAAACTAGCGACCCGCCCCGGCTTCGCACGGGTGCAATGCTGATACTAAATACACTACAGAAAAACTGTGACTATTTATTTTATTTTTATAACAATTATTACATCGGCCTCCGACGCGCTATTTATAGGCACGCTGCCGCCGCCCCGGTCGGCCAGTACCGCCGCCCCGGTCGGCCAGTACCGCCGCAAGCGCTACTTCCCGCAATTTTAAATCTGTAATATCTTCGAAAATATTCATTTAAATCTTGTGCTGTAAAGGACCATATAGATCTATATTAAATCAACAATGTATTTAAGCTATTTAATTGGATAAGGATTAATGCTGTATTGGTTAAAATCGCTTCAAAATTTGCCATTATTTGTCGTAAAAAGTAAATGACAAAAAAATGTTATTGTGGGATATCCATGAGAGATAGACATATACCATCGCGGAGTTTTCTGTAGACCTTTTCAATGTGTACAAATAATTAGTACATTATTTTGATAAATCTCGTAGGGTTCAGCCTGCGTTTGCAATGTAAGCGGAAAAAAATATGATAATTAACGACATCACATTAGAAACCTCAAAAATAACAGTATTTCTCCACTATTTAATGGATGTTATTATACATATAAACCTTCCTCTTGAATCACTCTATCTATTGAAAAAAACCGCATCAAAATCCGGTGCGTAGTTTTAAAGATTTAAGCATACAAAGGGACATAGGGACAGAGAAAGCGACTTTGTTTTATACTATGTAGTGATTTCGTAATTTTTAGAATTAAATTACGTGCGCGAATAGATGGTTTCCCGTTATAAAAAATAAGAGATGATATCCTTGAGGGTGAGAAACCTTACTTTAACATCATTTTGAACAACAAATAATTTTAATTTTATTTTGTAAAGATATCTCACTTAGAACCTAAGTTATTTAAAAAATACTGTTTTTAGAAAGTGATTTTAGGGACGGTTTTCACCCCATTAAAATGAATCTCAGCAGATAAAAAAAAATACGTATCTCTTATTTTTGCACCCTCTATAGCATATATTGAAAGTTCATCCAAATCGGAGCCGGACGCTTCAGGTACCTTCCTTGTTAGTAATATCCGATACTGATACATTTAGGCGGTAAAAGACCTCAAATTTTTAAGAAAATATTGATTTTTCCCAAATTTTTTGAAAACGTGGTAACACTATAATATGACGTTTTCTAATGGTATAGCGACCGGCTATAAACTAGTGTGTCATAAAAGTGACGTCACTTGTAAACTTCACTTCTGGTTTTTTATGTCATTAAAGTTATGACAACCTAGATATTTCTATTGAATAATTTGGGAGCTATTGCTATTTCCACATCATTTGTTCCTGTTACTGTGATTCAGTTTTTTTTTCTGTGTTCATCAAAAATGTCAAACTTTATTTTTGCTACAGTTTTTGTTTCATATTTTGAGATATTTTTTATATCGTGGGTTTTTCTGTACGAAAATTTAATGCTATTAGATAATAAAATGTTAGATCTGAGTTTATAATGTAAGAATATTTAAAATTTCTAATCCAAAACACCGTTATCCTGTGTCACACAGTCTTTCAATTAACTCAAAGACCATCGTGCAACTAAATTTAAGAAAAAAACAATAACGCTAATAACTGGTACGGAGCTCTATAATAATACGTGTCCGACACTCATTTGAAAAGTTTTTTTCTTAAAACGGCATTCTTTTGTAATGTATCGGTCGGAACATTCCCCTTTGGCCCTTCTTTACTAACTTTACACCATCACCCTGCAATGTTCTTTATGCGAAAAAGATACAGATATTTAAAAAACGGGTTTTTAATATAACGTAATGAAATTTACTATGGAAACTATTTTGAAAATCATTCATATTGAGGGTGCATTTTTTTTTGGTGGAAAATGTCTCGCTTAATCTTTATTCGGGATAAAGTATATATATTTTAATCCCTACCATGACGCGTATATTAACGCACCCTCCACGAAAACATATTCTTTACACGTAATAATTTACAATAATGTGCCATTTAAAACAAAATAAATATTTTAAGAAGAGCAACCTTGAGCATAGTATGTCATTTCGACAGCAACTTTCCGGTAAATGTGAAATAAAACGACGTTCAAACGAGACCGGGAGATTCTAAAACTGTCAGCATCGATCGTAAAGCTTTCAGCCCGAGTTTCGTTTTAACTTCCCAAATTCTGAAACATCATCTATTATCTAAAAAATATTTATTATCGGGGATCACTTCCTAAATGATTTATGTTTTATTTATTTCATTTGACGATATTTTATATTAACAATAATTCTGTAAGTTTAAAAATCTTAAGAGTTTATAGATGCGTCTAAAAAGGTACTTTAATACTGAAGATGTAGAATGTTATTTCTGCAAACACTGAAGCCAGACTGTAAAATATAGCGAAATAGATAAAGGAACACCTTGTAGCAATGTGTATTGTAAAAATTTTTGTGAGGAGTGCTGTTGAACTTTTTCATGCTAACGGAGTGACTAGTCGGGAAACTCAAATGGGTTTTCGTAGCCGATCAATAGACACGGCTTCAAAAGTTTTTTATATGTATGTATAATATCGAAGATAATTTGTTATAAACAAAAAAATTAATAATATTTAAAAAAAATTTTTTATAAATTCCGCGGCCGATTCTAAGCAAAAAGTATCTCCTGTAATTTTTTCGTCCGATGCATAGTTTATGAGTTAAAAATCGTTAAACGTTTAAAAAAATTACATTTTTGCCACACTTCAAAATGTATAACTTTTAATTAAATCCATATTTTCAGGTTCTACACTCAGCAATAACGTCAAAAACCACAATCTGATGTTGTATGTATGTGCGTAAAGTTGATGGTCTGTACATTGCGACCTGCCAGATCTATTGTGCCCCCTACTGCTGCCCAGTAATAAGAGTTACCTTATCGGCTAGAGCAGGTCCGCCAAGGTGGGCAGTTCCCCATCTTCGATTTGGTGTGTTCTCAAGAACCCCATCCTAGAGTTTTTTAGAGCGCTGCACTTTGAAACACACTCTCTCTATCTATCAGTCCGAGTTTCTTGAGATGTTCCTTCAGGTGGCAGTGCTCCGTCAGGACCACTTTCAGAACTCTGAGTTGGTTTTTACTTAAGCTTATACATTTTTTGAATCTCTTCTGGTCCTAGTTCCCAGTAAATTCGCTTCTAAAACGAAAAATTCCAATTTATCTCAAGGTAATTTCCCTGACCGAAGAAGACGAACCGAAGTCGAAACAAGTAATAAACATAACAGATTTTCGAACTAAAGAATAGTTTTGTTTTAATTGGTTATCCATTTGCCCATCCAAAAAGGTCAGACGAGCCGCCAAGTAACACTTGTATTCGCGAAGATCTGCGAAATCCCAAAAGGAGTACTGAAGAGGAGGTTTAACCAAGCGAGTAAACTTGGTCCGGGATTCACCTTAACCTTGTGTTAATACGGTATCCCAATTTGGTTGCTTTCGACATTTCCGGGTTTCATCAGTTAGGCGAAGAAGCCTAAGAATTAATTTGATATTTATTTATCTAGTTGGTTCAGAAGTAGTTCTCAAACGCAAAGAGCAGCATTCATTTTGCCCAAGGCACAAAGTTATACCAGTGTCCGACATCTGTGGAGTTCTACAATGCTTTGGTGAGTCCCAAAGGGTCATCGTCCCGTCAAGTAACACTTGTGTTCGGGGAGATTTGCGAATCCCAAAAGGAGTTTCTCAATTTGCAATTAAAATTGACTTTTTTAAACGTAAACTCCCTACCTTTATAATATGTTCTTATGTAGCATTAAAAATAAAGGTAACTTTGAATAAGGTTGTCTATTTTAAAAATTTGTAGTTTTGGAAATATTGGCAATTTAATATTTTTGTATTGTAAAAATGACCTGCCCAGGTAAACAACTTATTTTAATAAATGTTCAAAATTTCCATGTTCAATTTCCAAACACACCAGGGGCGGATCCAACCTCTCTCCTTGGGGGGAGGGGGGCTGTGATATCACAAATATATAGTATGACAAGCGTAAACAAGTTATCGACGGGGGGGAACCAGCAACATTCCAATTTCTAGTGTAGAAGTCAGGGTCGGGTCTCTGAATTTGAAGCTCTTGGAGAGGGTTAGGGCGATCACCAGAAAAAACAAGTGGTCAACAGGGGTGGAGGATGCGAGCAGCATACATATTCCTAGTATAAGAGGCAGAATCGAATCTATTTTCCTGAACTCAAAGCTCTTGGAGGTAAGACTATCGCAAGAAAAACAAGTTGAGAGAACTTAATTTTTGCTGGGAAAAACCAGATAGGAAATTTGTTCTTATAGACCGTCCGGAAAATGTCCATTGGAGAAGGAAATATCCCTCTAAAGTAAAAGGTAGAGTTGCTAGAAATAACACTACTTACAAAATTAGTCATTTAACTGAATTTTTGAAAGTTTTTTTTTTGAAAATAAAGTTACTGGAGGAAATTGGGAAAAATCCATAGAATAAAAGAATAAAAGAAAATGTGGAAACTCGATCTCATGATCGGTGAGATAGAGGAACCAGTTATAATTAATTTGAGCGAAGATAGCTTCACTGACTTTGATTACGAATTAGATACATAATGTTTACCAGCGTAAACACAATTTGTTATTTAAATTTTCAGTAACATATAAAAATTAATTTCATTTAAATCACTTCAGATGGTTTAAGAAATAAATAAACTGAAACGTCAAATGCCCTAAAAATGTTTTTAATTAATAATAAAACCGATAGCCCCAAAAAAAATTTCAATATTATATGAACGAATTTATTTTTTTATATATGTTTAACTTCTTGCATTTTTGACAATGGGTATTTTGTAAGTAGTTAAATTATAACTTAGAACTTTTTGAGAGAAAAAGGCTACGTTTTAGTCTGAATGTGCCTAAAATGGTTTCTATGCCAATATTAAAAATAATAAAAATACAGTTATGATTTGTGTTAAATAAAAATTATCTATATTTTCTAATGTACGTGAATTATTAATAAATCATAAGAAATAAAATAATATTATATTTTTATTTTAAGTTTATTACCGAAATAATATTCTATACCATAAATACTTAGTGATTAAATAAACCTCCTTCCGACGCCTATGACAAGGATTAAAATCATTTTTAACACTTCACACATCCAAATATCTATTGTTATCCAACTCAAAAAGACCATTATTATGGATCGGTATTTTTGGTTATTAAATTTCTGACCCATTCCTATGAAAAATATATGTGTCTAGCAGATTTTACCAAAGACACCGAACTCAAGAACACAGATAGTTTACGAAGAAAAAAAAGGGTAAAAAATGATTTATTACTCTCTCTAGTTCCTGAATAAACCATAGTATAAGAGGCAAAATCTGGTCTATTTTCCTGAATATAAAGCTCTTGGGGGGGGGGGGATAAACTTTCGAACGCCCTGTATTTATTTATTATCAAAATGTCAACACAGTTCACTAAAGTAGATCTTCTAGAAGAAAACCAACCCCAAATAAATAATAAAAGCTTTCATATAGGATAAATTGATAGTTAGTTTAAGCCTGCAAACGCCATTGTTGACACAAAATTTAAAATATACCAAAAACAGTTAGACTTAGGTATAAAATATTATTCATGAAATATGTCTATAATTTTGCGCAGAATTTAAAACTGAAATAACATATAGGATTTTCCATCTAAAATAAGCAAGAAGGCATCAACTTCCCGTATAACCGGGAGTACCACCATTTTGAAAATATTTTAGCCGAATTTATCGACTTTAGTAACTTGTTAAATTTTAGAAATTTATCAAAGTCTATTTTCCGAAATACCAATTGCGGTATTTCGTTGTAGAACACCCTGTATAAAATTTTAAGATAAATATCCCATTAGCCTTAACTACGATTTGTTTCATAAATTGATAGCAGAAAATTGAAATATATGTTCCAAAATTCGAAAGCAAAATAAATAGGAAGATATGCCAGGTGAATACGTAGAGTGAAGCAATTTTACTATGTCTTCTCTGATTCTCACACTTTTGATCTATCGTGTAATACTTTGACGGGAAATATAAATAAACAGAATAACTAGGCTCAGGTAATTAAAACTAAAATTAACGCTGATTGCTCAGGTGATAATACTATTTTAAGAACTGAAAACTAGAAAGTCCGGCTGCAATTAAGTTTTGGCTAGTATAGGAAGTCATAAAATCTATTTTATGACTTGTCTACCGTTTGTCTTTTCAGTATTTTTTCCACTTAGCAGGCCCAAGTTATGACATTAATTTTTTTAAACATGAACTCAAATGAACAGGTTAGCATTCTTGAGCAAACATATATAAATTAAAGCAATAAATTAAAATAATTTATGAACTTATATTATCCAAAATATATGGTTTAGATTTATTTGTTCTTATGTAGTAAAGATGTGAATATAACTAAAAGTAAAAGTAGATACATAAAAACATTAATTAAGTATGACTTTAATTAATTAATGTTGAAATGATAAATAAATCAATTTTTTAACCGATTTCTAAAAGGAGCTACTCAATATGTCGACTATGTATGCTTTTTTTATGTATGTACACCGATTACTCCGGAACGGCGGGACAGATTTCAATGAAATTTTTTACGTTATATTCAGGAAGTTGCTGCGGTGGTCCCATATTTTTTTGGACGAAATTGGTGCAATAAAATCCAAAATGGCGCTGACAATATGCCGGCCAAAAAAATTAGTTTTGTTGGATTTTCTCCAAAAAAAGGTATGGCGAAATTTTCGGGATTGTACCCAACAAATTAAAAATTATTTTAAAAAAATCAATATGGCGGATCGAATATGGCGGACAAGTATATTTAACTTTGTCCAATTTTCTCCAAAATTAGTGTGAGCGAGTTTTCGGGGTCGCTCATAACGAGTCCAAAATATTTTTAAAAAATTCAATATGGAGGATCCAATATGGCGGACAAAAAAATCAATTTTGTCCGATTTGCTCCAAAATTGGTATGGAGGAGTTCTCGGAGTCACACAAGATGAATCTAAAATGATTTTTAAAAAATTCAGTATTACGAATCCAATACGGCGGACGAAAACATCAATTTTGTTCGATTTTCTCCAAAATTAGTACGGGGGAGTTTTTGGGGTTGCACATGACGAATCTAAAATTATTTTTTAAAAATTCAATATGGCTGTTTCAATATGGCGGAGAAAACATCAATTTTGTTCGACTTTCTCCAAAATTGGTAACGAATCTGAAATTATTTTTAAAAAATTCAATATGGCGTGTCCAATATGGGGGATAAAAAATAAATTTTGTCCGATTTTTATCATAATTGATATGGGGGAGTTTTTGGGATCGCACATTACGAATTTGACTTTATTAAAAAAAAAATAGATATAGCTGATCCAACATGTTGGATCAAAGGTTCTACATCTCTCGATTTTGTCTAAAATCAGTATTGGGGGAATTTTGTTAGTGTTAATTACAAATTTGAAATATTTTTTGAAGAACTCAATCTGGGGGATTCAACACGGCATCCTAAAAATTTTACATTTTTCGATTTTCTCCAAAACTGATATAGGGGATTCTTGTGGGTGTAGGTTACGAATTTAATAGTCTCTTTTTTCAGGATTCAATATGGCGAACTAAACATTTTAGATTTTTCGATTTGGTCAAATGTGGGAATGAATCGTTTTTAAGGATGTAAATATCGAATATAAAATTATTTTTAAGAAAATCTAATATGTCAGAGGCAATATGACGGTCTAGAAATTTTGAATTTCTGAATTTCATCTAAAATTGGTACTAGGGGGCTTTGAAGGGTTTAGATTTAGATTATATTAAGACGTTCAAATTATTTTTTTGAAATTCAATATGACGGATCCAATAAACTGAGTTGAAAATTTTACCTTATTCGCATTTTGTCAGATTTGGTATCAGGGTGTTTTTGAGGTCGTGTATTACGAATATGAAGTTAATTTTTTACAATATTAGGTTGACGAGATACAATATGAGGGAGTGAAAATTTTACGTTTTTCGATTTTACCTAAAATTTATATTGCGGGGTTCTTGGAGCGTAAGCAAATTCAATATGCAGTATAAAATATATCGAACTAAGAAATTTACGTGTCAAGTTCTTTAAATATCGATATTGGAAGGTTATTACCAATCTAAAATTAATTTAAAATTTAAGATAGTGGATTTACTATGGCAGACTAAATATTTGGTTGATACAATTTCACTGCTATTTGTAGAACTCTATTGGAGTGTATATGGAGTTGCCTATCTAAGAGGTGGAGATTAATTTCGTCTCATAAGCTTAATGAATGTTGCAAGTCGACTTGTACACCAGTGTTTAAGCTGTAATTTCGCTGTCAATTTATTTCAACCAGGTTCAAAGAGTTTCTGACGATGGAATACTGACATAGTCACATTAAAATTGTTTACACGTGTTTTCAAAACAATTATAGTTATGCATTTAAATAATTGAACATACGCACTTCGTCATTATCGTATTCGGGCAATCGGAAAGAGTAATATCATTTTAAATGTATTTCAAAACATATATTAAACCGGGTTACCCCGCGAGAAAACACCTTTAGTTTGCTTGTCAATTATAAGCCTATTCTTTTAAGTCATTTTTACTTTCAGTTTTATCACTTGAAATAATCATGATCACTTCGACTTAATGAGAAGTAAATGCCTATTCAAACGAACATGATCTTATCAATTTCACTTTTTTCACTTTGATAACTGATAATTTATTCTAGAGAATATAGCATTCGTAGTTGTTTTGTAGTTCTCGTTTGTTTCTTGTACGGTACGCAATTGTATTTTTTTCATCTTTTACGTTTTGGTTTTGGTAAAAATAAAAAATTTATTCCGTTCAGAGTTTAACTGCAGAGCCATTTTATGGTGAGTCATTAAGTGATAAGGCTGAAATAAAAAGGCTTGGAAGGTCTACTCTGAATTTAATAATAGAACCATCCGTGTCTAGCAAAAAAAGGACTTTTACTAGGACGTTTAATCCGGATTTTTATAATAAAGATACGTGAATTTGTGGTTGTGAAATTAAAAATTACCTGTTTTGTTTTCTTTGTTTACTATTTGGAGAAATAACTTCTTGGACAAAAGCAGGTTTTACCGACTTATATCATTCAGGGGACCGCATTAAAAAGCATACGTTGTCGACAAAATATATTAAAAATGTTTTGCAATATTCAATTTTTGAGACTGTTAACACAGTTTCTCAAGAGGGCAGCGCTTATCAAAGAGATATTAAACTGCACAATAAGACATAATCGATACATCTCCCTCTAATCCCGGGGTTTTTCGAGGATTAATTGATTTTAGTGCTAAGTTAGACGGTGCTTTGAAACAACATTTGGAAACAGCATCGGTATTTAAAAGTACGTCAAAAATCATTCAAAATTAAAATTTTTCAAGCAGTGTTCATGGTATATGACGGGGAAATTTCGGGACTTCTTGTATTTTATGACTATCTTTCGCAAAATATCGAGTGAGACACTTGGTGAAGTTCTAAAACTTTAAAAAATTTTAATTAATATTCCGACGACATCTGCTGAAGCCGAATGGATGAAAACGATTTTACCGAATACTATGAGCCAAGAAAGACTTTCAGCTTTGGCAATGCTTTCTAAAGAAATGAATCTTATCGAAAGCATACCAGATTTCAATCAGCAATTTATTGATAAGTTTGCTAATGCCAAAGATCGGCGAACCTTCTTTATGTTTAATTATTTAAAATACACTATTTAATTTCATACTAACTCGATTTTTAAAAACTTTTATTTTGTCATCCACTGGTGCCTATGGCAGGCTTTGTACGTATCTATGTATTTAATGTATCATTAGAATTGCAACTCCTACTTTTTTAATGCACTAGCCGCCACTGACAAATCTCTCTCTCTCTCTTTGTCAACCTCTGTCCATCCACTCCTGGATGTAGGTCTCTCTCAATTGTTTCCATCTTTCTCTATTCTTCGCCAATCTCATCCACTATTTGCCCTCCACTGTCCTTATATCGTCGACCCATCTTTTTTGAGGTCTTCCTGTGCTTTTTGTTGTCTCCGTCGGTCTCCATTCCAGGATTCTTCGTCTCCATCTGTTGTTCTCATATCGGGCCATATGTGACCAGCCCATCGCCACTTCATCTTTGCAACCTCCTTCACGATGTCTTTGACCTTCGTTCTGCATCTTATTTCGGTGTTTCTAATCATGTCTCTCAATGATATTCCAAACATGTTTCTTTCCATCGCTTTTTGGAGTGTTTCTAATTTTTTAGCGGAATTTTTGGTGAGGGACATGGTCTCTGAGCCATACGTACATACCGGTAATATGCACTGACAAATATATAGTAGTAAATGAATTTACATAATTTTATATATGACGAAGGAATCATCTCCCGATATTTGATTAAAAATTTAGTAACCAATAATTATTTTCAAATATTTGAAAGCGGTTAAACTAATATATTTTAATTTATTGGAACATTTAATAGTAGAAAGCTTTACGGTAACAAGTTCGAGGACCATTGTGCGCAAAAAGAAGATACAATTCTTTTGTTTCAATTTTAATGATACCATAAAATAAAATTTTTATCATTTTGTTGCCGTTACACGTTTTATGGGACCTTTAAAATTCCATAAAACTTTGGCAGCAGGCGAAGGCAATAAAACCTATTATAAATATTGGTGCGTGTTTACCTTATTATATTTAATACCTATTTTAAATTTTAATATCCTGGAATTTACTAGACCATAAAAACGTTTGCCTGCCTATAGTACAAAATGATACTTCCGTTATTGATAGCTGGAACGGTAACGGTTTTTGCAAATTGTTAACATGACCTGATAGAAAAATGAGATTTTTCTATCTATACTGGCAATTATATTGATAGGAAACTACAGTCTTTAAATAAAACAAAGCAAAATCAATTTCTTTTGTATTCGATTTATCTTCACAGCTAGGTTCTCTAAAAATGTATGTATTTTAAACCCAATCCAGTTGTCATGGAAATTAGATATTCTATGAGGAGGGAGCGAGTTTTGTGCTTAACAAGCAAGTCCTTATCTAGGAAAATTAAGGATAAGAATGTAAATATTTAATCTTGGAAGCGTTAAGTGATCCCGAAAATAGACGATGAGAGTGGAGACATGCAATCAAAGTATTCAATTAAGATTCGCTTTTCAGCAGTTAGAATATCGAAAAATCCTCCGATGAATGGCGAATTAGCATCACTATCCTTATGATTAAAAAAGGAGATAAGAAATTGCCCTCAAACTAGAGAGGTATAAATCTCTTAATCGCTACACTGAAACTTAATTAGTAACTTAACACCCTTAGCAGATGAACAGCAAGGATTCAAATCGGGTAAATCCTGCACAGGCGCAGTTTTTGTCATAAGACAAATAACAGAAAAATCAACTGAATACAACAGACTGGCCGACATGTGTTTTATTGATTTGGAAAAAGCATTCGATCGAGTGCAGTTGAAAGACGTTATACACCTTCTTTACAAGAGGCAAATTCCACATAACCTCATCAAAACCATAGAAAATATATATGAAGCAAATCAGATTCAAGCAAAAATAAATGGGGTCCTGACTGAACCAGTAGCAGTGGGCCGTGGTATTCGACAGGGGGATTCCCTGAGCCCTCTTCTTTTCAACATCATTTTTGATGAAATAATAAGAAATGTATGTCTATTGAAAGGATACAGAATGGGTGACCGGGAGATTGCTACGCCAATGACGCTGTACTGATGGCTGAAAGTGAAAAAGATCTACAGCGACTATTGAAGGCTAAATTATCCAGCAAGAAATCAAATTCAAGTATTTAGGCATAAAAATCTCCGGTTATGGTGATGTTGAGGCGGAGGTAAGAGAATAGACAACTAGGGCAACAAGAATAGCAGGATGTTTACATGACACAATATGGAGGAATAAAAATATTAAAATAGAAACCAAATCAAGAATTTACAAGGCAATGGCGAGACTAGCTATGACATATACCACAGAAACTCGACCTGACATAGCGAAAACTAAACAACTAATAGAGACAATTGAAATGAGAGTATTTCGTAGAATAACCGGAAAAACGCTATTGGACAGAGAGAGAAGTGAAAATATAAGAAAAACATGTAGGGTAGAAAACGTTAATGAGTGGGTGCTAGGTAGAAAAAGGGAAAGGTGCTCGTTCCTTCGCCCCCGAAAACAATGAAGTTACAACTTAGCATTGCAATAGGCCGAGAGACGACGAAAGGAAATAGGCGATTCGCCTATATTAAAGAAGGGAGAAGAAAAAGAAAAAGAAGAAGAAAGATAGGGAAATATGAAGGTAAACGTTTATATTTTTGGAAAAATAGATAAAAACACATATTTATTAGTGAAAATGGTTTGGCTTTTTTTCAAAATATTCTCCACGATATTCAAAACAGAGCTGTACGGTACCCATGAATTCCCCGTGCTCAAAAGTCACTTGTTTGAGCCGATATGTGAGTGCTCGTGTTGTCTTGGTGGAGAATGAATCGTCGTATTCGGTTTGTTTCCCTCAATTCACCGATGACTTCCGGCAAATAACTGACTGCGTATCATCTAGAATTGATCGTTTTACAATTTTTTAGAGACACGGTTGTGATATGGCCAATTTTTCCAAAGAAACAGGCGATCATTTGCTTTGAACTGCTTAGTGAGTGGACAATTTTGGTAGTTTTAGCTTATCATGAAAAATCTACACAGTAGACTGCTGTCTGATTTTGGGCACATACGCATAAATATGAGAGTGGTGGTTTGTCACGATCTTAAATGTTTTTGGAAGCATCGCTATCGTATTTTTTGCAACTGCAGTCCCGGTTAAAACTGACCTTAAACCAACAGTTACAAAAAGAAAAAACCCTAGTAATGACAGAATTACAGTGCTCTGTATGACAGCCACAAATACTTTCTTGCTGACCCAATAGTTTCTTATCGGCCAAATATACATTCAATATATGATATATACTGATGTTTCTAATGCCCAGGGATGCCTCAAACTCACGATAGTTTTATGACGGTCTTATTTTCTTGCACTATAACCGATTTTAGACGATTTTGACGTGACTCATCCGTGAGCGAACGACTGCTACGACTGAGATGACTAAACCAGCGATATACCGTAGTGAGAAATGTAAAAATTCCAACGAGATCTACACACTGAAAATCAAAAGTCCAATTTTGATCCTTTCATTAATGATTTTTTTTTTAAGAAATGCCTCTACTACGAAATACACACAGGCTCAAAATCTAGAAGTATTACAGATAAGACATACTTAAAAATTTATTTCTTGGTTTTAAGGACGCCCTTGCGAATAGTTTTACTAAAAAAAAGCGAATTATTTTAAAGGTGTGCAACATAAGATAAGAATTTGTTGCGAAAATAAATAATTTTATTAGTGGCTGAACAATTGTTGTTCTGCAAACGTATTTTAGTGACATTTTAAACAAGCCTAGATGCCATTTAAGTGAAAATGAACTGTTGAGAGCTGTGGGACTGCTTGAGACCGGAAGGCTTCAAAGTAATATTGCAAATGCTATGGGAACGGCTAATGAGCGTTGTCTCGTGTCTCTGAAGTCGTTATCGTACAAGAAACGCATTTGGGTTAGCCAAGGATAACAACTACTCGTATGGACCGATATGTCCAGTTAGGAGCAAGAAGAAATGCCACTGTGACTGCACCTCAATTAATAAATCATCTGAGCAGAGCTCATAATGTGAGTGTTTCAAGACATCTACAGAAGGTTAAGGGAAGGTAATCTAGTCTCCAGAAGATCATGGAGAGGCCAACCTCTAAATCGGGGAAATCGCGCCACTCGACTAGCATGGGCTTAGGAACATGTCATCTGTAAGCAAAATAAATGGAGAAAAGTCTTATTTTCCGATGATCTTTAGTTTAGTTTGTATCTCGAAGGGTAGGTGTTTTGAGAGCGCCTGGTACAAGACGTCGAATCTAACATATCCAGGAGGTTCACAGCTATAGAAGAAATTTCCTGAAAGGACAAAATATTCGCGTTTTAGAGTCTCCCGATCTCAATCCCATTGAACATGCTTGGGATATGCTTTAGCGAAGAACTTTTCGGGACCAGAATCAATTTTAGAACCGAAATCAGTTGTTTCAAGCTCTCGACAGTATTGAAATGCAATTCCCCAAGGAGATTGGGATAATCCTAATAATGTAAAGGCGTTTCAGGGATATCATAAATGAACGAGTGAGACCAGCCATTACACAGCCTTGGTCTGGTGGCCCAAGGTAATGCAGAGAACAACCATGACAAAGCTGAGTGGAATACGAGGGGTCGCCTGTTTGTGTATTACTGGAGCCATGAAATCAACCCCCACTTCGGCAATGGAGTGAATTCTGGATCTGCCTCCGCTACACATAGTGATTCAGGCAGAGGCAAGAATGGAACTCCATCGACCCGAAATTGGCAAGGAAACTACTACAAATGAGTAGAAACCAATTAAGGACTATTACGGGTATAATGACGGGACACATGGCCGTCAAAGTACATCTGAATAGAATGAATCTATATAACGGAAACTTCGGCTGCAGACTATGTGGACAAGCCGAGGAAACGGTGAAGCATATCATATGTGACTGTGAGTCACTGGTGAGATTTAGACAACAAACATTCGGGTCAGTAAGTCTGGAACCGGGAGAAATACTCACTCACTCCTTAGCAGGACTGTACAGACTGAGCCAGGGGGCTAGGCTGACAGAGTGGCTGTAATGTCTAGGGTGAGCACAATAGGCCTACTCTGGCCGCAGTGCATCCGGCTTTAAGACGGACCCGGGAATATAATAAAAAAAAAAACGAGGGAGCCACATTCCATATTAAACCCTGATTTACTTTTTTAAAACATTTTCATAAGAATTTTCTATAATAAGTTTAGTATTTGCCATACATTTAAAAAAAATATGTAAATAACTTAATTTACCAGTGTATCATAATAATATTTATTTTTACCTTGTTACACTTACTACACTGTCAAAAGGATCTTGTTACACTTCTTATATTTTCAAAAGAACATTTAAAATAAAAATAATGATAATTTAATAATAAAAATCTGTGATATCCCTAGATTTTGAGCATATGTGTAAATTAGATATATTTTAAAGTAAAGGGTGTTTTTTATAGAGGTATAGAACTTTAAGTTGGCAACACTTTTTTAACTGGCGGCCATTTTGTCAGCTGTCAAGTGATTTATGTTTAGTTTGGTTTGGCATTTCAACATGAATAGACTGACGCCTGAACAACGCTTCAAAATTGTGCAAATTTATTTTGAAAATCATGGTTCTGTTCGAAATATGTATCGCGCACTACGTCCATTTTACGGTCAACATAATCGTCCATCAGAGCAATTAATTCGATTAACTATGGAACGTTTTCGCACCACGTTTACTCTATATGATAATACGCATCCACAGAGACGTCGTACAGTGCGTACAGAAGAAGTCATTGCTTCTGTAGAGTGTAGCGTAGAGGAAGACCTGAATCAGTCTATCCGCCATCGTGCACAGGAATTGGATATGTGTCCATTCACTTTTAGAAGATTTTGCGGAAAGATCTTGGTTTGCGTGCTTACAAAATCCAACTAGTGCAAGAATTGAAGCCACACGATCACCTAGCAAGGCGTAGATTCGGTGAATGGGCCCAAAACAAGATTGCCGTTGATCCCGATTTTCATAAGCGAATTTTGTTTAGCGATGAAGCTCACTTTTGTTTGAATGGATAGGTCAGTAAACAAAACTGCCGTATTTGGAGTGACGATAATCCTCAAGTGTATATTGAGACACTGTTACATCCAGAAAAACTGACTGTTTGGTGTGCTTTATGGGCTGGGGGAATCATTGGTCTGTACTTCTTTAAAAACGATGCTGGTCAGAACGTTACAGTCAATGGTGACCGCTATAGAGCCATGATTACTAACTTTTTCGTTCATCAATTGAACAACCATGATGTGCAGGAGCTGTGGTTTCAACAAGACGGCGCAACATGTCACACAGCTCGTGCCACAATTGATTTATTGAAGGAAACGTTTGATAACCGCATAGTTTCACGTTTCGGACCCGTGAATTGGCCTCCAAGATCGTGCGACTTAACGCCGCTAGACTATTTTCTGTGGGGATATGTGAAGTCGCTAGTCTACGCCGATAAGCCCGAAACGATTAATCACTTGGAGGACAACATTCGCCGCGTTATTGCCGATATACGGCCACAAATGTTGGAAAAAGTCATCGAAAATTGGACCTCTAGATTAGACTACGTCCGAGCAAGCCGTGGCCGTCATATGCCAGAAATCATATTTAAATTATATTGCCAGAAGGTTATCTTTCGAATAAAGTAAATTTCATGTCAATTTAAAAAATGTATCTTTGTTTTATTCCATTTAAAAGTTCTATACCTCTATAAAAAAACACCCTTTATTAATACCAGAGCTGGTAAGACTATTGTTAGAAAAAATGTGACGAACTATAGATTCTTTTCTAACTTTTACAGTTTAATTAAAATTTGCATACCATTAAAATCTCATTCAGCATTTTTGTACATAAATCTATATTAATCGATTATTACGTTTTATAATATATCCTAGTAATTAGTAGACCATGAAAACGTTTCGCCGCCTCTAATAACAAAAAATCCAAAGAACAGACTTCCTTTATTGATAGCTTTGACTTTAACGGTCTCTGATTGCGAACCGTTATAGGAATTTGCCAATTTTTTGCTTGTGTTCCGTCTGGGAATCAAGTTGCAACAGAGTATATGTTTTAAAATAATTTGTTAAGGCCTCCAGCATCTCTGTACTTACAGAAATTAAGTTAAATTAATATAGTCGTGGTATTGAGGAGTATAAATAATGTATACAAATGGCGTATGAATAGGGATTTGGGTTTAGAAATTTTTGACAAAATAAAGTGAACAATTTATGTAACCTTACCTCTCATTTAAGTTAAGTTAGTTTTGGCAACCAGTTACCTGCTTACCTTATATCTCATTTTAGAAGCGTGGTTGATTGAAGACTTACCTGAAAATAAAAAAAAAAAAGTTATTATAAAATTCCTTGTGTACAAGAAACCGATTATCTTACTTATAGCAAATGTAATATACTATAGTATTTTTAAATACTTTTCATCTTTAAAATACAGTAGAATGCTTTCTCCCTTTTACTCTGTACTTATTTTACAATATCATATAAGAGTACTAAAGATAAATAATCAAATGCTCTCTCGGGTTTAAAAATGCTAAAAGGTCTGGCTTTTGTGGTGGAATATATTAATAAATATTGAACTAATAATTAATTATTTTTATTAAACATAATCATTTCCTCAATCTGTAAAACGGACCAGATGATTTGAAAGGCCAGTCTATCAAATATGCGCCGAAAATTTTAGTATATTTATGTATTTTGTAGATTGCAACAACTGTAGCCGTAACTGTAAATCTAAAATTTAGGATGTTATCGAACCACAAAATGGTAATTACCGTAGCTCTGTTCTTAACCCTTTTGGTCCTAATGACAGTTTAACTAACTAGAAATAAGTGAATATTTTGTGGTTCTTCTTAAGAATTCGCAAAAGATAATTTTATTACTTCCAATATTGATAAAACATGGACAGTCAAAAATAATTGTTAAAATTTAATAAATAATGACAAAATAACATAAGGTAAACATTTTTCCAATAATAAAATGCCTTATAGATCAAAGCCGACCAATACGATTTAAATATCATTAAACTACATAAAATAATAGCTAAATTCTATAATTGTTTTTTAAATAACTTCCGTTTGTTAATTCCGCACCTCTTTGAATTTATTCTGCACCTAATTAATTGCTATTTCAGTATTTACTCACTTTAGAAACCCTTCTCCCTTCCCTTCCTCCCAAAAAAGCCGATAAAAAAATGTAGTTTACAATGTAACCAATTAAAGAAAAAAATAAGGTATGTTCTGCTGTTGTAAGAATAATTCTTATTAATAAAACAAAACCCTACATTACTAAAACCTGAAATTTGTATAAAAAAAGAAAGAGAAAATAAAAGAGACAAATAAGAAAAACATTAAACAGAACAAGAAATTTATATTAAAAAAAAACTAAAATATAGTTACTAGAAAGTACCTTAGGAGAATTTGCAGTACGGTTCTGTAATGAGAATATTTTACGGATCTTTTAAAAGTCTTAATATCTTAAATTTATCGGTTTACAGATGGTAAATGCTTATAAATTTAATTGTTTTCTAATATCGCAAAATGTTTGGTGAAAGTTGTCATGGTAAACAATTTTAAGCATTTTACAGTTTCAAATATTAATAAAAATATTCTTCTAAATTAGACGAACAATCTTCAAAATAAGAGTAACTGACACAGTTAACATACCTTCTTTGAATGAAAAGGAATTTAAAATATCTTTTCGGTATAGCATCCATTAAATATGCCTCAGAGTTGTCTTTTGAACTACGAAAGTGGACTTAATAGCTCCTGACTACAAAAATCTCAAATCTTCGTCTTCTAATTATGCAATAGTAAATAATTCGAACGGTGATATTTTTCAATTCCTTTGAAACATAATATTTTGAAGCTTTTTTATAAATTATCAAGATGTGCTCCTTAGATTTAATTTTACCATCATTTAAGAATTTAGCAACATCTACATTTTCTATAAAACTTTTGCACACGTTTTAATTTCTCAGAATTTTAACCATTTCGCAAAAGTCATTGGCAAACATAGCAAATCTACTGGAAATATTAATATTATTATATACAGGATGTCCGAGAAAATATGAAAAATCTCCCGGATATGAAAAAATCACGTGAAAGGAATGCTCTTTTGAGATATTGGCTCCCAAAGAGCAGGAATGGAATCAAGTTTGTTACAAATAATTGTTGAACCACCAGGTGTTTTTCGATTTTTTTTTTAATATTGTGTATATCAGGTAAGACTCTTCAAATTACCATCCAAGAAAGTGTTGTGAATGACTCACAGCTTCAGGGACAGACTAACTGTAACACTCATGACTCCTTTTTTTAGGCCCTGTATGATAAGAAATTTGGGCAACGTTCTTTACATACCTTTCATTATTGAATAAAAATTAAGTGCTCCTCATTCATGTCCCTGCTCCTAATAGTTTTCGAAAAAATGTGATTTTATTTACTTCATATATTTTTGGAGTATTTCGATAAAAGATACATATTTGTTCCTATCAAATGTTCAGTTTTCAAACTTATGATAAAAAAATTCGATACAAAATTAGAGTTTACCTCTTTAGATAAAAACGCGTCTAATTCTGTGAATTGCACTTCGACCTAGGTTCCCAAAAAATGTGTAGATGACACTCCTTCAGCGAGCACTCGAAAATTATCAGCGCATTATAATATGTCGAAAAAAGTAGTACATGAAGTTTTCCAAGAACAGCTGTTATATCCATATCATTTGAAAAACGCGCATGAACTGATTCTTGAAGATTTTCTCCATAGAATGCATTTCATTCATTAGCACTATTCTCTTCACGGATGAAGCAAGTTTTATAAAAAATAGGATCATAAATTTACACAACTCACGTGTATAGGCTGATGGAAATCCTCATGCAACAATAATTAATGTCTGGGCAGGAATTATCGGCAATTTTTTGATTGGGCCATTCGTATTGCCGGCACTACTGAATAAACAACTTTATCTGGAGTTCCTCCAGAATGCTTTTCACGATTAACTAGAATATTTACCACTTAAAACCCGCCGAAACATGTACTATATGCACGATGGGGCACCACCTCATTTCAGCGTTGCTTTGCGGGAGTCCTGAATAACGTCTATGTAAACCATTGGATAGATAGAGGAGGACCTATTGCCTGGCTTTTTTGATCTCCCGACCTAACGCCGTTGGATTTTTACCTCTGGGGACAACTCAAAACTTTGGTGTATTCCATTCCGGTCGATAGAAGGAGGAAACTTCTACGGAAAATCACTTTTTATTGTGATCAAATAAGGAATAATGTTGAGTTAATATGGCAAATACAGCAGACCTCAATTCGTCGTGCCCACGTGTGTATCAGACTCACAGAATCCATGTTGAACCCTCTTACGAAGTTTTTAACTAAGCAGTTAGTTTAACTTTTTATTGAAACTATGATCACAGGGGAAAATTCTTCTTTTTCATATTTAACCCTACAGAAGTTAGGTTGGGATTAGTAACATGAATGAAGAGCACTTAATTTTTAGTCAATAGTTAAAGGTATCTAAAAAAAGTTGTCCAAAGTTCTTACAGTTCTTACACTAACTTGGATAGCAATTTGAAGGGTCTCACCTAGGATACATCGTATTAAAAAAAATTGAAATATACCTAGTGGTTCAGTAATTATGTGTAAAAAATTTGATTCCATTGCAGCTCTTTTGGAGCCCCTGATCTCCGAAGAGGAGGCTTATACGAAAAAAGTTTATGTGAACTTTCACGTGTTTTTTTCATATCCGAACGATTTCCCACATTTTCCCGGACACCCTGTATAATAAACAAAAAAAGAGCCCATGACTGAATTTACAGGAATATCGTCGAATATACATGGGGAATTTAAATAAGAAAACTGGATATTAACCATTTGTGTTTTCCAGGTAAGCAACAATAAAACCATTTTCTAGAATTTTCCGTAATACCATAATATTTATATTTGGTGAGCAACTAATAACTGTAGAAATATTCTGGAGAGTAAAGACGATTGCAAATGTAGAAAATATACCTTTATAGTTTCTAGGTATACCATGGTAGCAGAAAATTCTTCTTCTTCGGATGCATATCCATTAATGGATGTTGCTCACACGATCACATGCTCCATTGCTTCTCTATTTCGGGCGATGTGGATCAGTGTTTGTACATCGCGTAACCCTCTCCATTGTCTTATGTTCCGAAGCCAAGACATTTTCTTCCTCCCCATTCCCCTTCTGCCGTCAATTTTGCCCTCAATCATCAACTGTAAGAACTCATATTTTTCGTTTCGCATCATCGGCATAACGAATGTTGTTGATCCATACACCATTCACTCTAATGCCCTTTTTTTATATCTTCTAAGGCCTCTCGGAAAATTGTCTTCGAATATAGATTAAATAGGAGCGGAGATAGTACGCACCCCTGTCTCACTCCCGTCTCAATTTGTACAGTATTGGACATACCATTTTCAATTTTTACCTGTGCATTCTGGTTCCGATACAAATTTTGGATGCATCGGATGTCCTTTTGATCGATGTCGAGCCTCTCGAGGAATTGTATTAACTTTTGATGTTGAACACGGTCGAAAGCCTTCTCATAATCTATGAAACAAAAGCACACATATTTTCTTTGGTCATAGCAATTTTGTACCAGTACCTGTGTTGCGACTATCGCCTCCCTTGTACCTAATCCCTGTCTAAATCCAAACTGGGAGTTGCTCACGTCACTTTCACATTTCTTGTATATTCTTTGGTTTATTATTTTTAAGAAAAGCTTTAATGTATGACACATTAGACTGATAAGTCTGTGATCTTTGCATCTTTTTGCATTGGGTTTCTTTGGTAACGGGATAAAAGTAGAACATAGCCATTGTTTGGTGTAGAGACCCGTATTATACATGATGTTAAAAACTTTATGCAATGCCGCAACACCTCTTTCATCTAGGAGTTTGAGTATTTCTGACGGGATTTTGTCTGGTCCAGTTGCTTTGTTGTATTTTAAGTTATGGATAGCCTTTTCAATCTCTTCTTTTGTAATTGATGGGCCAGTCAAACTATCACTTAAATCGGTGTCTCTTGGTGGTCTGTTCTCTAATGTATTCCTCCCAGATGTCAATTTTTTCTTTGCTTTCGAGGACTCTCTTGTTGTTCTGGTCTACCATTAAACTTGGTTTCCATCCTCTATATAATCCAGCAGTTTCTTTCAGCTTTTTGTGCAAATTTAAATGATCGTGTCTGTTTTGCAGTTGTTCTATTTCAGTGCATTCATGTCTAAGCCAGTCATTCTTCGCTATTCTTATTTTTGTTTTTATTAATTTATGGATGTTTCTATAGATGTTTTGGTCTGCGTCGTTCTTGTGTCTCCGTCGTTCATCCATTAATAGCAGAATTTCATCGGTCATCCATTTCTGTTTTTTGTTTCTTGATTTGTATCCCAGTCTTGTCTGTAGAGTATTCATTACGGTATCTGTTATCTTCGCCCAAGACTGGTTAGTTCTACTCCAATGTTTCATGTTATCGTTTGGAGTCCTATGTTTATTTCATTACTGATTTCCGTCCTTATTCCAGAATCCTTCAATTTATCCAGTGCCAGCCTTACCTGTGTTGTTGGATTTTTTATGCTTGATAGTGTGATCTTTACAACGGCCATCAGCAGAACATGGTCAGAAGGTACGTCTGCTCCAGGATATGTGCAAGTTATTTTTACAGTTGAACCAAATCTTTTGTTTATAATAATAAAATCTATTTGATTTCGCACAATACTCTGTGTTGAGTCTGCTGGGGATTTCCAGGTATAAACACGGTGAGAATGAAGTTTAAACCATGTATTTGTGATTTTTAGTTCTTGTTCTTGGCAAAATTCTAGAAGTCGATCACCTCTTTCATTCCTCACACCTAGTCCATATGGCCCAATTATATTCTCAAAGCTGCCGTTTCCGATTTTGGCATTAAAATCGCCCATAATTATACTGAGTTCGTGTTTTTTAGTTAGCCTAAGTAACTCTTTGATCTCATCATAAAACTGTTCTACATCTCGATCTGTTGAGTCCTTTGTTCGTGTGTACACCTGTATGATAGTGAGGTTGTTGGGTTTCGCACTCAGACTCAATAAGGACGTGCGGTCGGAATAGGGGACAAAGTCTATAACAGAGCTTAAAAGTTACTTTGCCACTACGATTCCTACTCCCTTTCTATGGCTTGGATCTTCATTTCCTGAGTAGAAGAATATACCATTATCTACACTGCATTTTCCCGTGCCGGGCCACCAAGCAGAAAATTACATTTTTAAATATATGTATAGGGCGAGTCAGCAATAAGATGACGTAAGTTTATGGCGAATGGGTAAACTTATGAATAAAATATATTCACTAGAATAAATAGTATATTAATGTACACATTTCAAAAATAGTACATACATACATGTACATAAAGAAAAAAAATAATTTCTCTAGCAACTTTTAGCGTTTGATGATATTTTTTAAGTGGACCTTGAGATCTAAACTAATCGTCTCGTGTGAATCTACAGCTACTTGCTACTAATAATAAATGATATATTTGTAACAAGGATTTACAATATGCACTGTTTTAGATTACTTGTCCAAACCATAACAATATAATAATAAGAATAATGAAATGATTAAGACAATCTCAACATGACAACTGAAATGGCTTTCTGATATCTAATTAAATCATTAACTGGTTCGGGTTATAAATCATCTGGGTGAATATACAATTACACATGAACGTAAGTGGACACAAGTGAACTATAGGTATTAGGTTAACATGACCGCGACATTATTAAGTTGTGTTATTGGAAGGAATGTTGTATGATTGTAGTCTAGCCTACGGGTTTTTGACATTTAATTAGAGGACATTACTTGGTAAAAATCATACTGAAAAGTTACGCTTAACATTTAGCGAGAGCGCGTTTTTCTTATATTATTTAAAGTCTGCTGCATGTTAAACCATTTTTATTACTTATTTTATAATTATAAATATTAATGTAACTTTAATTTTTATTTTGTTTCCAATTACCCTATGCATGGTGAATCATTGAAGATTAGAGTTATTTAAAATTTGATATGTACATTCATGGAAAAAATTTTGGTATATTTATAATATTTCATAATTTTTTTTTGAAAAAATAAATTTTGATGATTCAGTCATTTAAAAACTTTATTTTATGAACAAAAAAAAAAATAAAACCAAACGTTACGAAAATTATAGATATTTATTTTAAACTTATATGCAAAGTAAGTAATACGTAACCCCCCCCCCCCCCCCCCGAGTTATAATTGCTACTTGCGGCTTACTACTAAGTTGAGTTTGAATGTATGCTTATGGAATTGCATTCCATTCATATTGTACTATAAATGAAAGCTCTTCCATTGTTATGAGAACTGGATTTCTTTCTGCTACGCGGTGATAACTCAATTTTTTGGGCAGCATTAAGACAATTAGTCACTATTCGAGGTGTAGAAATGCTCTGTCTATTTCTAGGAACAACTCCAAAACAAACTGAATAATAATACTTTAATAAGTGGGGTCAGCACAAAGAAAAATGTAACAGGCTGTTGGTCAATATGGATTTTGTGAAAGAAAATGTTAATCAATTTCTTGTATGCAATGAATACCTTTTTTAAAAAAAATAGGAAAAAATGAGCCTAGAAAAGTCTAGACTTCAGACACAGAAACGAAATACATAATCAAATTACCCGCAGATAGTACAAGATGTAACAATCAACAACATTAATAGAGGGAGTCACCATAGAATGTTAAGATCAAAAATATTTATCAAAATACATTTTCAAAGCTCAAGACTATTTCTGCCAAGAATTGTGATTGAAACCGTAACTAATAAAAATCAACAAACTCAAGAAAAAATTACAGAGTGGTTAAAGAGGAAAAGGTTGTACAACCAAAAAAAGTTGTAAACCAGTGTACAGATCGAATAACTAGAATTATCTGAGAAACTGCAGAATAAATTACGACCAAAAATTAAGTAGTAGTTAGTGCTTGAAAGAAGACGACAACTTGAATTTTATCCAGATAAAAATACCCTGGAATGATCAGAACTTACAAATTAATTCAGAAAGAGGTGCATAATTCGAAAATATAACACAGCAATTATTACAGAAACAATTGAGAAAAATAAATACCCAAATATCTTTAAAAAAAAAAACAGATAAGTGCAAAGAGAAGACATTGTTTCATTTAAATACTCAAATAGAAGTCTAATAACAAAGGGACAAAATATAATGGAAGAAAAAGAAAAGTACTACACAGATATATGTACAAATGAGAAAGAACCAGATACCATGAAGAATTAGAGAGGAAAAGGATAAAAACAATATTGGCAATAAAGACAATCCAGAGATAACAGAAAAAAAAATAAGAAAGCGGCTCAAATCAATAAAAAGTAACTTAACTGTTGGGTTTGACGATCTTCTTCTTCAGGTGCCATCTCCTATCGGAGGTTGGATATCATCATTGCCACTCTCACTCTATTTGCCGCTACTCGAAAAAGTTCTACTGAGCTACAATTCAACCACTCGCTCAAATTTCTCAACAATGAAATTCTTCTTCTTCCGATATTTCTTCTCCCTTCTATTTTACCCTGCATAATCAATCTAAGCAACTCGTATCGCTGGTCTCTCATTATATGTCCAAGATATTGCAGTTTCTATATTTTTGTATTGTTAATTATTTCATAGTTTTTGTCTATCGCTAGCAATACTTTTAAGTTTATTATTTATTTTCAACATCCTTCTGTAACACCACATTTCAAACGCTTGCACTTTATTTATGTGTTCTTGTTTTAGTGTCCAGCCTTCCAACCCATACTGCAGCACTGAAAATACACAACATCTTAAAATTCTCATTCTTAGTTCTAGAGTGATATCTCTGCTGCACAGAATGGTTTTCAGTTTTACAAACGCACTTCTTGCCATTTCTATTCTCGTTCTTATTTCTGTTCTTTGTTCATTATTTGCTGTTATCGATGTGCCCAAGTATTTGTATTTCTGCGCTTGGGGGGGGGATTGACGATATATATATATATATATATATATATATATATATATATATATATATATATATATATATACATATATATAAATCTTAGACTCGTGACAGAAGGCTGAAGTTATCCTAATCAACGCAAATTAAGACATTTAAAATCTAGAAAACTATAGGCCAACTGGTCTCCTATTCCAAATCTATAAACGTTTTATAAGAATTCCTCAGAGCACTGACATTGTTAGTAAGTCCCTCAGGATGTTAGGTTTTACTAAACTTCATGATAAGGAGCTTTCTATTGCGCAGTCTCTTAAAATACTCTATTCCTCGTTGGTTCGAACACACCTTCAGTACGCTTCTTGTGTTTGGAACCACCACTGTGAATCACATGTGTACCGGCTCGAACATATAAGAGAATGTTTCTCAGATATATTAACTTGAAATTCAACGGGGGCGATGATCTCGATTATGCTGCTTTATACTTCGAGTTGAATTTGCTCCCCCTTGCTAATAGAAGAACTTCTTGTTATAATTATAAGCAATATCACCGATTACCCGCGCCTGGTGACGACTGTTGGTTTGTGGGCGCCTCCCAGGAGTACTCGTACTTCCCATATATTTCACCGGCTTTTTCACAGAACAAATATTTTAATTAAATAAAAATAAAAAGTTATAATATCAATTTTTAATAGTTTCATTTGAACGGTTCACCTTGACATCTAGGAAGGATAATTGATCATATACCTTTTTTTCCATGGCAAACTTAATTGTAGGTCGAACGGTATTCAGATGTTTCAGGAAATCATTAAATTCTTGATCATTGTCCTTCCATACGATGAAAGTATCATCGACATATCTCAACCAGACCTTCGGTTTTACTGTTACCGTTTCTATGGCATGAGTTTCGAACCATTCCATATATATATATATATATATATATATATATATATATATATATATATATATATATATATATATTGGCGATGACTGGAGAGAGTGAAAAACCCATCGGAAGCCCATCGTCCTGAGCGTAGAACTTGTCTACGGCATCTAACCTAATTAAAACGTCGTAAAAATAAAAATCAAGACAATGCAAGTCCGACCACATTTTATTCTTTCTTCAACATTGTCTACAACCTTCAAACAAAGATATTAATTATTTTTGGAATTCAGAGTCCGAAATAGTTTAAATGTTTACTTCAGTACAATTTAACCATTTTTTTTACATGAAGTTAAATATACCTTCTTAATTGTAGTACTCCTAGTTCCATTTTTAATTGTAATATTCATGGGAATTAAATTTACATTATTTTATATTTTAATAACTATTAAGTTAAGTGGGTTATTTCGAAATAATAAGAAAATTAACAATACTTTACATGTAAAGTATCAGGATCACACATGTATAAACCTAAAAAAATATAACTTAATTTGTTTAATTTTAATAGAAAGATAACCAACTCTTTACTATGCTAATAGAATAAATGGCAATAGTATTGTTTTGTGGTTTAACATTAAAAAGTTTAATTAGTTCTATAAATTATTCTGTTGGATTTAATGAGTTAATTATTTCATTATCATATAAGTTTAATTAACTTTACTGAAATTTACTAAATTCGGCAGTTTCGTGCATTGTACATAATATATCATTTTTATTTCCAGTATTGTTAAAATAATTTAAAATTAACTTTCATGTTTTATTTTGAAGACGTCACGCTTACGCAACAAACACTTCCTATTTTTCTGGCAA
Source organism: Diaprepes abbreviatus (assembly GCA_034092305.1). NCBI lineage: Eukaryota > Metazoa > Arthropoda > Insecta > Coleoptera > Curculionidae > Diaprepes > Diaprepes abbreviatus. The sequence goes on along the minus strand of JASJET010000089.1, from coordinate 760,110 downwards.
TACAAGAGTTATTTTGCATATGTTAACGGTGGTTTATATTTATATATTTAATTTATGGTCTTTTATTATTTTATAGCCATAAAAAGTAATCTCCCAGACTGTCAACAAATATGCTTTAGGTCATTCATAGGAAAGTCCTGTATATATTGAGGATCCATTCCATTACATTTTAATATACAAAATTTAAATTCGTGAAAATTCAATAGTACCTTTAGCCGAACATTATCTCTTATTGTTCTTTTTTACTTTCTTTCTTTAATCTTTTTAATAACGCACTTGACTTTTCTATTGCAATATCTCATTTTTTATAACAATATAAAAAGAATGATCTTGATAAAAAAAATACCTCATTTTCACATTTTAGCCAAATTTAGCACACACAAATTTTCAATTTCGCAAAGTGAAGATGAGCCCTAAGGCATTATGAGTGGGGCCAATAAGGGTATCAAAAGGGGCGAGCGGGGGCGAAAGGGGGTTAGAAACTCGAGCTCTCCATCCCGGTATTGATTTAGTAGCTGGCTGGCGTTCTCAGGCCGAAGGAGGCAGATAGACAGGCCAAGCATGACGCATTATATATAGCGCTGGAGACGAAATTCAACACTAGAAAAGAACATATGGTACTAGACACGAGATAGAAAAGGATGGGTATTTATTATGGCTGTCTCCGAAGGTTTAGATTGATGAGAAAGAGACAGCTGGGTTTTGTGCCGTGTTTTGAACGAAATAAGTTTGATGATAAAGTTTTCTGCATAAGAAATACAGGGCGATTTTTAGAAAAAGCGAATTACTAGAAAAATAAGATGTTTCAAATTAACTGAAAAATTATGAGGCGGAGAAAAGTTTAGAAAATAAACAGTTTAAATTCTATTCGGCATATATTTTTCAATTATTTCTGTCATAGGTATGAATACTTATAAAAAATGAAAATTTAACTACACCGTTTTCCAGCAAATCATCCCCTCCACCAGTATTTGTTAAATACTTTTTTACTCTTACAGGAAGCAATAACTTGAAACTCGACTTTTCTTAAAAATCAAAATTTCAGTAAGAAATCTATCTGCTGTATTTAAATAGTTGATATGTTTTCCTTTCAGGAAGAGAAAAAAAAAAGAATATATAAAAACAGTTTATATCCTGCAAATACAACTCTGGCCCTCTCTCCATACGCGTTTCGACCACTTCTTGGTCTTCTCAGTGCAGCTGTGTCGAATTGAGAGTACCATTCGCAAGAAACAACTGTTGTATGTTGGCAGGACTAAAAAATATCACCAGTCAAGCGATATTTATACATTCACCAGAATAGACCGAAATTTTAGAAATCCAAATTTCAGTAAGAAATTAATAAATCCATCTATAATAGATTATAGATTTATTTGGCAGTACTCTGGTGAATGTATAGATGTAGTTCGAATGCCGATATTTTTCAATCTGACATCGAAGTCAGCAGGTTTTTAATATCCTGCACATATGTCTCGGAATTTATATTTTATATAACAGTTGTTTCCTGCGATGTTGCTCTCGGTTCGATAGAGATCCACCGACGAGACTATGAGGTTGCCGAGAGGACTAGAGTTGTATTTGCAGGACATAAACTGACCCTATATATTATTTTCTTTTTCTCTGCTTCAAAAGAGAATATATATAAGCAACTATTTCATATTTCTGGGTCTTTGCAGGTACATACTAGGTAAATTGGAACGTTTCTAGAGTGCTGCATAGATGAGGTTGATACTAGAAAACATATGCTGTTGCTAGAATGTTCCATCCTTCTTAAGAATACATGTAAAATTTCAAGTAAATCTGTCATTTTTTTTTGCAGCTCTTTAAGATAGACTTGTTTTAATTTTCCCACAAAAATGAAAAAATTTGAAATTTGTACAGTAATAAAATATTTTTACAAAAAAGGTTCAAAGAGAGATTAAATTCATACCGATATGGTAAATGTAAAGGGTATTTTTTTAGAAGTTTGGTTTATAAATTGACAACACTATTTTTAATGAGTATAAATTTGACAGTTGACAGTTGATTTGTAGTCAGTATGTTTTGCCATTTCACCATGAATAAATTTACGTCAGAACAAAGCTTGCAAATCATGGTTCAGTTCGCCAAACTTACCGTCCGCTACGTCCATTTTACGGTTGACATAATCGTCCATCCGAGCAAGTTATTCGGAAAACCATGGATCGTTTTCGCACTACGTATACTCTGGTTGATAATGCGCATTTACAAAGATGCCATACAATGCGCATAGAAGACGTTATTAGTGCTGTGGAACGTAGTATTTAGGAGGACCCAAATGAGTTGATTCGCCATCGTGCACAATTGGAGCTGTGCCCATTTACTTTTTGAAATATTTTGCGGAAAGATCTTAGATTACGAGCTTACAAGATTCAACTTGTACAAGAGTAGAAACCGCGTGACCATTATGGACGCCGTACGTTCGGTGAATGTGCCGAAAACAATATTCAGCTTGATCCTCTTTTTCAACGCAAAATTTTGTTCAGTGAATGAGGCTTATTTTTGGTTGAATGGCTACGTTAATAAACAGAATTGCCGAATTTGGAGCGGAGAAAACCCAGAAGCCTTTATTAAGATGCCCTTACATCCATCAAAAGGCACTATTTGGTGTACTTTATGGGCAGGTGAAATCATTGGCCCATATTTCTTTAAAAGTGATGCCGACCAGAATGTTATCGTCAATGAAAAGCACTATAAAGCTATGATTGCTGACTTCTTCGTTCCTCAGTTGAATGATATTGATGTGGCAGAACTTTGGTTTCAACAAGATGGCGCAACATGCCACACAACGCGCGACACTATTAATTTACTGTGAACTGGCCTACGATCGTGTGATCTCACACTTATCGATTACTTTCTTTGGGGATATGTAAAATCAGTAATCTATTCCGATAAACCACAAACGTTAGACCACTCGGAGGTCAACATTCGTCGCATAATTGTTGATATACGACCACAGTTGCTCGATAAAGTGGTCGAAAATTGGACTTTTCGATTGTGTTTCATTCGAGCTAGCCGTGGAGCTCATATGCCCGAAATCATATTTAAACACTAATGGTACACAATTATCTTTTAAATAAAGGCAAAACCATAGCTATTAACACTATTTATATGGGTTTTATTTCATTTTAAAATTGTATACCTGTAAAAAAACACCTTTTAGTAGGAAACGACGCTCCTTTACGAACAACAGTATTTAGTTGGTCTGCTGAATTTAAACGTGGTCGTCAAACATTAGTGACGAAGCATGAAATGGACGTCCAAAATCTCCTGCCAATAGAGAAATTATTGATGATACGTGATATGGTATTGGATAATAACTATGAATGTTAGTTGAGTTGATCACTATAACTGCGACTACAAACCGCAGAGGAGTTGAAGAAAGGGTCAAAATAGTTCAATAAAGTTATGGCATAAGCTGTTTGGAATAAGATAGGAATATTTTTAATGCAAAACGGTGAAACAATAACAGGAAAATATTATTGCAATTTTCTAGATCAGTAAGATGAAAAATTAGGGAGAAAAGACCTGGTTGACGGAAAAAAAAATCCGCGCAGAAAACATTTTTCATTGGATTAAAAAGGCATTGCGAAGGATATTTTGAAGACCTTCCGGAAAATCAATTCAGGAATGGGATACGTGAATTGGAAAACGCTGGAAAAAGTATATTGAACTCAAAAGAGATTATATTGAAAAATACAAGTATTTTCAATCATTAACTAAGGTTGTTTCATGTATATTCTAGAAACTTTTCAAATCACCTAGTATATGCTCTTATTTTATGTTATATTAGAAAGTTTTACTAAAACCGTTGTATGATGCTAGGCTTTACTATGCACGTTGATAATTTGGAAAGAATTCATTGAAAATCCTTGAAATATCCTAATTTTAAAATTGGTGCAGTTTATCCTGAATCGAGTTTTCAGAAGAGTTATTAAATTATTATTTAAAAATATTTCTTACTGACAATTCCGTAAGAAGAACTCTATTATGGAATATAAACAAAAAGAGTATTGTTACCATCCTAAAAATAAAATAACTTTGAAGAAAATCCTAAGGAAATTCAATCTTGTTTCATTTTCTATTTTCGACTAGCATAAAATGGAGAAATTGTGTTGTAAGCTTATCGAAAATACAGGGTTGTGATAAAGAAAATGATCAGCCTTTTATATGGAGTAGTGCTTGTTTGATGAAAATTCCTACCTATGAGGTTAATTTTTTTGAATTGCATTTTTTATAAAATGAAATGTTCTGCAGAGTGGATAATAAAAGTATATCAACTGAAATTTGTTTAATGAAACACATTATATTCCATTATATTTTTAGATTATACACTAAATTTAAGAAATTTTTATTGGATCTTCACTGTTTTAGAAATATTTACACTTTCGCCTTTAAAAATCATGATTTACTGTATCTATTATAGTCTAAGGTGTTTATAATTTTGAAATTATCAACCAATCTAATGCATGACAGTTGAAGATAGATATATGGTGTATTTAAGAAAATATGAATGTGAATTTATTATAGAATATAAAAATGTAATGACAAGCAACGTGTTTCATTAAACAAATTGGAGTTGATACAAGTAGCACTCCTCTGATCCACACTGTATAATATTTTCTTTTCTTAAAAAATGGATTTCAGAAAAATCGAATTAAAAGGTTCTATTTGATCTGTTTTTACCCCAACCCCATATATAGTCTTTTGTGTCTGGACTAACAAACCTAGAATAAATTGATAATCAAAATTATTAAGAAAAGTAGTAACATTTTTTATTTAATTTCTTTACTCTAGTCATTTTACGTGAGTGCGCTAAGTACGGTTAAAATAAAATTTTTGTAGAAATCCGAGCAGTATGGCTTTGACACGACACGCTGTGGCATGGCTTTAGGTTCACACGCTGCATATTTTAGCTGCGCTTAAAAAGAGCCCTATCCTATAATTATTTTCGAACGGCCCAGCTGTCTTCTTCTCATCAGTCTGCTTCCTTTCGTAGTTGTTTTTGTTGTGGGAGGGAATCCACGCTGTTGGTTACTTTTTCTTTGTTTTCTGTTGCATTTCTATATTAAGCTATCTTTCTCGCTATATCCATATTTATTTCGGGTAGTAAAAATATAATACAGTCCTATTATGATTATTATTACCATTATTGTTAATATAAAAATACTACACCATTAAAAATAGTATATTGTTGTCAAAACAATTATATTTAGACTTGTAAAAAATATATGAGTAATAGAATATAGTTAAGTTCGTTTGAGAACATCATCTACTCGTATTATATTATCAATGAATTTTGTAATTTCAAAAACGGGAATATCAATTAATGAATAATCATTAATTCACAAAATAGAATTATCAATTACTTTATAAATTGATAATTTTTATTCCTAAAATTATCAGTTAACAAAGTTACTGGTAAGTAATTAATAATGCCATTTTTAAAATTATCATGTGACAAAATAATTAAAAATTTTAGAAATAAAATTTTTCATTACCAGAGTAACTGAAAATTTCATTTTTCAATTACCCATAACAAACGCAATTAATAATTTATTTTGCCGAATCATTGTATTATTAATTGGTAATTAACCACAATTAAAGTTAAAAAATGACTTTTTATTAAAACACGCCATCTTTTTAAATAAAGCAATAGAAAATTAACAGTACCAAAAATTTGTCAATTGTATCAATTAATTCTATGGGAAAAGTTTAACAAAAACGTATTTTACGTCGCTGGCACATTTTTTTGTTCAGGTTAAAACAAATAATAAATAATTAAAAATAAAATGGCACTGCTTCTGTCCATAATGATATGCTTTGATCTCGTTAGGATTCAAAATAATCGAAAAGTTTTAAAATTATCGATTTAGCTCAAAAATCGCAGAAAAAAAAGCGAAAAAAGGTGACGAAAAATTTCATCCACATGCCTAAGTAAGCTTTTTACAATAATTTGATGTTTTTGTTCATCTTTTGATTAGAAGAGATCAATGCATCTGAGTTCAAGCTAAGCTCATTTTGTTCTTAAAGATATTCATAATATACGTATGGTTTTCATAAATATTCTGTTGTTTATTCAAAGTTACATTGCCGTCTAATATGGTGCTGCATTATTTTATGAATGTTAAATTATTTTTAAAGTTTAGTTCAGAAAAAATGATCAATTAATACTTCAATAATTTAAAACATCCAATTTTTAATTACTTCTCTAATGGGTAATTTAAAAAATGGAATTATAAGTTACTCTGGTAATGGGTAATTTTGTTCCTAAATTATTAATTACTTCGTCAATTGATAATTTCATAAACTAAATTATGATTTACTTCGTTAATTGATAATTATAAGAATAAATACATTAATTACTTTATTAATTGATCATTTTGTGAATGAAATCTCCAATTGCTTCATTAATTAATAATTTTAGTTTCGAAATTATTAACTGAGTAATCGAGAATTTCAGTTTGCTGATTAATGATTTTATATTAATTGATTAATTGTTAGTTATATATTTTTTTGCTGATAACTTAATGATAGTAATGACATAATGTTTGTTAATAGTTTTATCTAGATCTTCACCTGTGATGTAAATGAACGCTTTATTTGTTTCTTCCTTACTAACTTACCAGTTCTATGTTCTCTCTATATGTTTATTTTCTAGCAAAACAAAATATCATGCTAAAAAGACATATACCGATTGCATGTCAACCAAAATTGTTCTTAAATTACAGGTAGTTATTTCGGTAGAAAATAGAGTTTTGGTTTAAATACCTAAAATTTAAAAAACAGAAGAAAATATTATTTTAATTGAGAGAGGACCTCTTTGCATATATTACAACCATTTTAAATCATGTTTTTAAGACTACATATAACTGCAAATTCATTTGTTTATATTTATTTTAAAATAATATAAATTTATATTAAAACATCAAAAATGAATTTGTTGGAAATTGTATAAAAATATACGAATTATTTTGTCATACGCTAGAGTTAAAGTATTTATTTTAGAAGAGGCTATCTCAACCTAGGTGGGACAAAAAATCTTATATATTTTTTCCTGTTGTTTTATAAGCTCTAACCTATAGTTCCTTTAAATTAGATCACGTATCTCGTAAAATTAGCCTACTATAGACAAATGCTAAAGTCAACACTTGATTGAGTATGAAGTGACGAACTTGATAAAAAAAGTGAACACAAAAGTGAAAAAGTAAAAAGGAGTTGAAATCTCTACATGTATAGAAGATTCGATGGTTGCCTCAAAAGCCCTTGTCTAAGAACAAGCTTATCAAGACATATTTCAAATACTGTAACCAAATTTGCACAAAGAGTAGGTTGCATCTCGAAAAATTTTTGGAACTTAGCTTTTCGAAAAAAAAAAAATAGTAAAAAAGTAATGTGGCTAACATGAATTAAAATAAAATAATTTTATATTCCTAAACAAGATTTTCTCAAAAAAAAAACAACAAATACAATGGTAGGTACCCTGTTATGCTTTTCAAATCTTCTTTTAATAGTACTTTATCAATCAATCGTTAAATGTCGTTTTTTGTATAACTAAAATCGCCATATTTTTCTACCTTTTGACCTACGTATTTACTTGTTTATTTCTTGGGTGTTAATAAAGTGACTGACTTCAAAATATTTTCCGTTTTGCTTTCTCACGTTATCGACGTTATTTTATAGCCTCCCAGGGAAGTTCATACGATAGAAAAATGAAGCAAAAAATGCAATTTAAACTATTAATTTAAGCTATTAATTGAACCATAATTCTGAAACATCCTGTGTTGTTATCGACATATTCATTTAAAAGATGATTTTTGTCATATCCGGTCCATAGATTGACCGTGTGAATACACCATGAAAAAATCCTCAATTTAATAACAGGACTAACGCTCTGAAGACAACCATTACGCTGTAACAGTTTCTATAAAATCTCTTTTTTTCAACATTTGTTAAATCCTCCATACCACGTGTACATTGTGTAATGAACCTGATTTAAAAAATTCATGATCAAGACGATAATCAACTGGTGATCCAACAAGAAATGATCAATCATGACAATTTCAAGACCAAAACTAACCCCCTAATTCATTAACATGGTTTAACTTTAAAACCTTCCCAAACTGACAGTAGAGGGCTTAAACTGAAAAGAGCAACAATAAATCGGGCAAATTTTAAACCCTGAAAACACAAGTATGCAAAAATCATTTTGTTTTATCACTGAATAGGCAAAAATGGAGATTTTTATTTATTTTCGAAACACAACTATTCGTTTTACATATTTCAAGGCTTTAATGTACGGTTCTGGTCGTTAATATCACAATATAAGCATTTATTTGTTGACGTAGGTAATAGAAATTATGACAGTATCACAAGTAAAGCAAAACTGGCTGACTAGAAGATCTAAATTTCATGACTAGATCAGGTTTAAGTTTTAAATCTTCTTAGTGAATCTAGCTGTAAGTGTCCAGGATCTGTACTAGCGTTAAAAAATGATACTACATGCAAAATCTCCTTATCAAACTTTTGACAGACCATAATTTCCTTGGAAAATGTTAAAAGTTTCGTGATTCACATCCATCAGGGCGGGTTGTCGTGTCTAAAACACCCCGCGGTACGGAATTACCTTTCTGATTAGCCTGGAAAGAAACTCCGTGTTTCATTAGATTGATACAAGGTAGGTAAGCATAATAAAAAAAATTTGTTGTTAGTTGATCCAAAAGTTATTTTTTACTATCTAATATCTCGCTAATTTGACAAGAATTTGAAATATTTAAAAATATTTGTATAATATGAGTTACATGAAAATAGAGTAATCCATTTCGACATCATCGTTTAGTTCAACGAGCAAATTGAATTCATCGTTTGAATTATTTGGGGTAACCCGCAAAACTCAGCAATGGTTATTTAAGAACTCATTTGATAATGTCATACTGTCTAAGTTAATGACTTTTCTTAATTTAAATTTCAAATTAATTTTGCTTTGAAGTTAGTGCATAAAATTGTATTGCTGCATATTTTGATGCTATATTGGCCTCGTTTGTGCCTGTTTACTCAGTAAACAGATTAGAAGCAGCTTTTCTATGTAAACATTTTTATGCATAAAAATGACATACTGGCGCTGCAAAATATCTGAAAAAGTTTGTGACTTTGGTACAGAAATGGATGAAAAGATATAATTGAGAGAAACATGTCCGTGATCTTCTGGATTATGGTTTAACCAAGTGTTTCAAAAATTCACATGTTAATGTGTGACAAGGACGAAGGAAGAAGTATGTTAGCTCAGAAGGAAATAAGTTAATAGTGGTTGCTATACAATGACCTGAGACACCGTAGTCGCCATTGTCAGGACTGGAATAGAGAACAAGGCATAATGCACTCTAGAACAACTAGGTATAGAAATAGATAGAATATGAAAAAATTATTACTAGATTATGCGGTGAAGTTGATAAGCAGCCTTCCTCGGCGATGCGGGTCAATTATAAATACCAGTGGTGACTGAACCCTAAACTGAGGTAATTGTGTGTTAGATAGAAAACTAGTGTCTTAAAAAAGTTACGAATTTTTTACTTTAACTTCTATGGTATATATTTTAAAACCGCAGTTAAAAGGTAATTTTTATATATATTTCTTTCGGAACATATTCATTATATTATTGCCATGTATTCAAAAGTTTCTTGGTATTATTAATTAGCAGAAAAGGCTCTTTGTTTCCTTAATAAAATCTTAGTAGACTTATTAGAATAAAAAAAGTATATACCTATATTATTAAAAGTTAAATTTGCAGTAGACTTAAGGAATAAATGATGCAGTACGGCAACACTCCAATAAAAAGAAACCCACACTTGAAATTCTCGGGCAGTCTGTTTTCTAAGAATATTCTCTGGGGCGAAGGTCGACGCTTTTCCAAAGCTGTTTCTCACCGTTTGTCTTCCATGAAAGTTGGAGCTTTCTCCCGCTAAACACGAGCGCTAAGTGTTTTAGCCAACTTCGTGAAAACACTAAAGTAATGCAATGCGGGCTAGTTTAAATTTAAAGAGGAATGGATTTAGATTAAGATTTAAAGAGAAAGATAAAACAGAAATAATTTTTCTAGTGCCAATTTTGTAAACCGACCATTTTACAAACGTTTGGTTATCTCAGTTGCTGCGGCCAGCACCAGTAAAGTAAATTAACCATTTAATTGCAAGTACGAGTAATATTTTTCATCAGAATGATTTAATTTATTAATAAATATTATTAATGGTAATAAATTTATGATTTTACTATCACAACACGAATAATTGTAAAATTTAATTGAAAAGAACCTAATGAAATATATTTATTGTAATATAAGATTAATTATATTACAAAAAAAAATTAACTGTTGTTTTTATTAATGTCATTAATAAAGAAGCACAGATAAGCGCGCGGCAGATGATTCAACATCCCTGCGTTTAAGAAACCATGAACTAACTTATCACCACCAACCAGATCAAGGAAAACGTGAAGCCTAGCTCCAGAAACCTCTTCATGGACGACACCCTGACCCAGGAAATGCTTACAAATTAATGTTGGATTACGGGGAAAATGTTTCCTGAAACTAAAGTCTGCTTACTAGCTCTCCAAGATCAGATCATCATAACAAGAGACTGTCTAAAATGTATAATCAGAGAGACTCCTCGATCCAGAATGGTCAATGCCGCTATGGACGTTGAATATCAGACAAGGAGTTGGCAGAGAAATTCAAACTGGTGCAGGTACAAAAAGTACGATACTATGAATATAATCGGGAACCTATACTAGAGAACAACGAGTTCAAGCTGTAATGGGATTGAACTGTACTTACTGATCATACAGTTCCACATAATAGATCAGACCTCATTATAATGGATAAAACATCCAAGCAAGCGGCACTAATAAAAGTCGTCATTCTTAACAACAACATTCTAAAGGACAAGCATAATAAGAAGATTGTTAAATACAGAGACCTGGAGGTACAAATACGCAGACAGTGGGGAATGAATAGGATCTGGACGATCCCCCTGCTAAATGTCTAGGAATAGGGCCTTAACGATGTATAAAGCTATGCAACTGTCTGGAAATTTATGAAAAGTGCAGAGAACCCTATAACTTAGGACGTGACGATATGGCAAGGGTCCCCATAGAGCTCCATATATACCAAATCTGAGTCTATATGGGATGAGTGCATAAACCGTTTGGCTAAGTCTATGGATGAAGGGTGTCCATTTATTACTCCAGCATTTGATTGCTACTATATCATTATATCAATGAAAAATTTGATAAGAGGAATGTTAATAGGGTTAAAAGGGGTTAAAAATAATTTAATCTATACAGGTTGTCCCAAAAAAGTGCGACGCATAATTTTTTTTTATCGGTCTTAATAAACCCTCTTTAATTCTAATGTTTTTTTGCCTTAAAACACAGATATTTAGACATATTATTAAATTATTTAATATTTTTTTCACCGAATCACTATTTTACTTAAATCGAAATACTGATACAACGATTCTCCACTTTTTGGAGCTGTGATCATTTTACCTCACAATAGAACCATGTTTAGTTTTTTTATTTATTTAGGGTGTCCAAAATTGCTATTTAAACATTGATATATTTAATTTGGTTTTAAGCGATTTTTTAAAATATAACACCTAGTATTATTAAACGTCAAAACTAACATATACTTAAAATAATACAAAACAGAAGAAATCATGGTCAAATTTTTAGTAGGTATTTTCTGATTTTTAGATGAAGTAATTGGTATTATATTACTTTTTATATTTACTGATAATTATAATATTAATTTTTTCACTCGAAAATTTAGAAAAGGGAATCGTATATAATGGCAAAGCATCCATTAGGTTTATTCTTCATATGAAAAGATAATTGGTTTCTATCTTAGTAAAAGTCGTAAGGTAAAACTAGACGATTTTTTTATCGAATAGCCTTTTTTGACGAAACTGTTAGAGATAAAGACAAACATGTTGATACAAATATGAAGATAGGTAAATGTTCTATCGACACATGTCACAAGATACGATGTCTTCCATTTAAGAAAATAAAGTAAAACAATACTGAAAATATCAACAATTAAATAACAATTCTAGACAGTCTGTATTATTGTGATATAAAATGATTTTTTTTAAAGACAAATTTTACAAAACAGTAAAAAACCATGTGTGTTAAAATGAAAGTGAACTACTGATTTGGGCCAAAAAATATTTAAATATTTAATAATTTGGCAATGTCACATTTTTATCGATTTGGCAATATAGCAGCAATCAAATTCCGGGGTATCGAATGGGCACCTTAAATAAATTGAAAATACTGCATAAAGTCCACAACTTCTAGTTAAGATGAGACCGTTTCCATGGTTGGTACGTTATATGAAGCGACAAATACTCGAACGCAAAATACATTTGTCATACAGGGGAGTACTGAAACCTCAACATCAATCATATGATGGAAATACAGTCTTTGACTTCTATATTCTCTCAAGAAACATCCCACTATAATAATTTAATTTTATTCCATTTCGTTTTTATAGGTCTATGGTATCAGAAATGTTTTAATGTAACACCGGAAAAAGCTTTCTTACGGTAAAGTTATATATGAGGCGAGGTCAAGTCCCTACTTGCTGGCGAAGTTAGCAACAGCCATATAGTATAATTATATTAATTTTTCTTTTTACTACTTCATTAATATTTGTACTTTAACTCGCAGAAATGCTGGAAATAAAGCTTATAATTACAGAAAAAATAGGTAACGCATATCGAATGATGGCGGTTTTTTCCTGTTAAAGTTGCTCTATTTAACAAGCATTCTTTCGCCTTCAATTTTACAAAATTGAAAAGAAGATGCATGAATCTAATTTGGTACACTAATTTTTACTAGAAAGTCGCAAAACTTCACAACGAGGTGAAAGATAGATTTAATTTAATTCAGTAAACGAAATGTAGTGAAAAATAGAGTATAGATAAAGGCTAGTAACAGCACTAGCGAGCAAAAATGTCGAGCTAACTCTTATGCTGGAAAGTAGGGGTGAGAAATTAAGGGCACCACTGCGTCAGAGCCAGGTTGAACGCAGAAACCAGTTTGCAACTTTACTCTTTAAAATTCACTATCAACAAAACTAAAGTAGAATGTGGGTCAGATAAAACTCATAAGAGATAGTTATAATAAAAATTTTATAAAAATTCAAATGGTTAAAATAAAAATCTTCAATCAAAAGATCCAACTGTAGCGTAAGCTAGATTTTACAAAATATAAAAAAAACATCAAACTAGATAAAATGTACAGAGAAAAAGGAAATAAATACAACTGTGCCTGCCAGTTGTTTATTTCTCGCTGACTGATAGTTGCCCATAAGTTGAACAACAGCAATGATCGAAAGGGGGTAGAGTGGATACCCGTAAGGTGGACCCCGATTTCCTGGGGCCTAAACTGATTCCTGATTAAAACGACTTAAGACAAACAAATCTCTGTTTCCAGGTTTTTTCTCGTTAACGACAAAAAACGCCAAGCAAGCAAAAAACTAAAATCAAGCGAGTAGTAGCGGTTTTTTCCTGTTAAACTTGCTCGATCTCTATTTAACCAGCATTCTTGCACCATAAATTTTATAAAATTGAAAGGAAGATGCATGAATCTAATTAAAAACTTTAGGCGAACATAAAAATTATCTACACAAGATGATTGCTCACGATTATTTAAATCGGATCCAATTTTAACAAGAACCTGCTATCATGCCGTTTTATTATTATCAAAATAATGCTAATCTCAGGTAGTATACCCATTTTTCGTGCAAATTTGTTAATATAATTTTACAATTTGAAACATATATTTCTCAAAGCGGTGGGTAATTTACCTTATCTCCGAGCCGCATATTAATAAAGAAAAATCGCTTAAGTTGCAAGAATTAAACAGAATGCAAAGAAGCTAGGCATTTCTTATCTTTCATTATTTATAAGCTAACACTTTCCGATGTTAAATTATTGTATTTACCTCAATCATGGTATAATGATAACTTACATATCAGTCTGCCATCAGGCGCGGATGTGAGATTTTACAAAAGATATTGCGTCGCATGAACCGCTTAATGACGAGATCACAGCAATTTCGAATTGTTTTAGATTATGCAGCTTTTCCTTATTATAAAGTTGCCTTTTTAGAATAATTGGCTTCTGTTGTGTGCATACAAATATTTTAATTTAAAAAATTAAATACATTTTACAGTGAATTTTAAGTAAATTGATTAGTCTGTAATATTTTTATAAGAACCCTTCGGAGAATATGTAGAACAGTGTTTCCCAACCGGTGAGGCGCGAACCTCAAGAGGGTTGCCTTACTTTTTTTTAAGAAGTCCCCGGTTATCAATTTTAAAAACTAAAATTAATTTAAAAAGTTAAGGATAGGTGATGAAATATTATTAACTCATTTATACTTGGTAACATTGCAATCATAAGTCCTAAACAAGTACATTAAATTGTATAACAACTCAAAAAACCCCACTGTACAAATTTCTATTACGTTTGAATAAAAAAAATTCTGTTTAGCTACGAAATCGTGAAAAGGAAACACTGTGCGCCGTAAAATAAATTTTGGAAACCTTACCATGTTTGAATATCTGTGCACCAAAACTGAAGAATGTGAGACGGGAATTGTACGATTGACAACCTAATAGATGTACTTCATAACTACTTTCAAGACCTTGAGTTTGAAATTTAACGTTATTTCCTGGAGTTCTCTGCACAAGACGGTGCTTTACTACGAAACCCATGTCATATATTTTTGGATTTTACCAGTATTTCCAATGAAGTGCAGGATTAGTTTTTGGGAGCAGCGAAATGACTCAGCCCGTGATATATTTCAGGAAAAATCGTTAACTCAATTTTAGGGTCCCATGTGTCATTCATGTCCTAAATTTTATATGCTTTGTTTTCCATTATTAGTGCCATTTAGTTCTATTTATCTCCTCGTAGGTGAAGTTTTAATTAGAGATTAAAACGAAAGCCAGGAATAAGCTGGATGTTTAAGGTAATATGAGACATCTTTAGAAGAAACTCAACCAGTACTGATTAAGCAGATGCAATGCAATCATCACATCAATCATTAATAATTAATACCTAGTATAAAATATTATTACTTTTGTTAGGTCTAAAAATATTTTTTTTAAACCGTAAGTTTTTTTGTTTTATTGAGTAAATATGGGGGATGAGATCACGCACATTTTTAAAAAATCGAAAGAGGGTCGTGATCAAAAAAAGGTTGGGAACCATTCTTGTAAAGCAGCTCTCTCTCTACAGCTTTCGACCACCTTATGGTTTCGCCAGTGGGGCTCTATCGAACAAAGAGCAACATTCGCAGAAAACAAGTGTCTATAGAAAATATAAATTCCGAGACATGCTGGTAGGATATTAAAACCTGCTGACTTTTCGATATCAGACTGAAAAATATCGAATCTATAGATTCTCCGGAGTAGTACAAAACTTAAATATTAAGATTTTAATAAGAAATAAATATCCTACCAACATGTCTCGAAACTTCAACTTTTTTTCCTGCGAATGTTGCATATATATATATATATATATATATATATATATATATATATATATATATATATATATATATATATATATATTATATATCTATATATATATATATATATATATATATATATATATATATATATATATATATATATATATATATATATATATATATATATATCTATATATACGCGACTGGTTAATATGTGTTATGATTAGTAACCATTTATTCTGCCTGAAAACTTTTTTAGACCAATTAAAATGAATATAGTCACAAGCGGGACAACTTCCTAGGAATCAAATTAAAAATTTTAATCTCAACCCGGCCAGAAAAAAAATGGATTTTTATGTCTTGAGGGCATAGAAGCAGTAGAAAACCCCAAACCAACAGCTTAATATTAGCAGAAAATGACAATTTAAGACTAATTTCACAGTAATCTCATATACCATTTTTTTTAGCGAACACGACTTACTAAAAAAAAACAGATCGTGTCACTTTTACGAATTGCATATTTCTTTTTAATTATAAGTTTTGATCAAACAATGCCAAAAGATCCAGCAAAATCTCCAATACAATTCTGTGACAAAGATAAATATACACGAAACAATAAATTGGCAAAAGACAGGCTGTATGATACATCCCAAACCGTATTAGCTTTTAAAGGTAGGGGAACATAAACACAAAAGTTTGCACAGGAGCCATTATTCATAGAGGCGACACAAGGCTGACAAGCGGAGGGTCTTTTTGGAATATATACATGGTAGTGTAATATGGTAAAATGGTGGTGGATTGATGAATTAGATTAGCGGTGTTTTGAGGATAAGACTTTGCTGTGTTATTTATACAATAAAAAAATGTTTAAAAGAAGAGGCATTCAGCAAAAATATGTTAATTAATTGCTTGATCAAAAATAAACTATTACGAAAATTTCAACATGTTTGAGAAATTTGAGTACAATTTGTTACAATATTAGAATACTGTGCGCAATTGGTTGATTCTGAATTTCACATTACGCATTTTTAATAAGCCAATATCAAATTTATTTATATTTGGTATGAATTTATCAAATATCTCAAGGAAGATTGAATGACACATTCTAGGGATATATTCTGGACTATCCTTGAAATACTGTATCTAAAAACCAGAAAATGAAATTAATTTGGAAATATGCACACCCTTGAAATAATATTATCTGATATGTATATTTCCAAGTATTAAGATTTTGCTGTCAATATTCATTGATTTTTTTTAAACATTAGATCAAACCTAAAATTGATATATCACAAAATTAGAGGCATCAAATAAAAAATAGCCAACAAAGTTGAATTCAAAAACATTTCCAAATGAGTTTAACTACTTTTGGGTCACTCAACAGGAATCTGATGTATGTCCATGTTACCAATATTTACGGAATTTTGAATAAATATTTAAAAAGAGAACATTCAACTCTCTTATAATTAGGAGGTAGGATATTAAAGAATTTGACACTCTAATAGTCAATGCCCTCTCCTGGTCCTTGCAAGTCGGTGGAAATTTGGTACATTATTGTTATTTCTTGTTAAGTGGTTGTGTACATTGCTATGTGGTTTAGGAAACTGAATATCTCCACACCAGATTAAACCAGTATCCAAGTAGACACCAAGAAACGTCACTGCGTCATCAACAGGCACAGATGAACTGAGAGTCCTTAGGGAGAAATTTATGTTGTCTTGGAATCATTTGACAGGAACCAGTCTTCAGCATTGCAGTGCGCGTTTCAAATATTACTCTCTATGGGTTCAAAAAGATAGTGGCTATATCACCAAACAGAATTATATTAATTTGCGAATTAATATTATGAATATTAAAAATAATATTTGTCCCAATACAGACCCCTGGGGTACACCGTGAAATATTAACTATTTATTTGACTTATTCCCATTATGGGAAACATATGGAATATGGTCTGATAGGTAAGACTTGATTAGCATAATTGATTTAGAGTGAAAGTTATAAAAAAAAATAATTCTTGTAACAGAATATCATGTGATGCACATGTCAGATACCTTCATTGGATCAAAAAAGGAGACTTAAGTCTCCAGCCCCTTCTCTAAATCCACAACTACACACTCGGCAAGGCTATCAATGGCGAGATAGGTAGATTTTTTTGTATCTAAAATCATACTGACCCTAAAAAACATATCATGACTCTCAAAATAGGTATTTATTTGATTTTTCAAATACAAGAAGAGGTTTTATAGGTAAATAGTTATTAGAATAGTCAATTGGTCCTTTGTTTTTGCAAACAGGAATAACAAATGTAGTATCACCACCTTTATTAATTCATTCATACATTCATGTTTTTCTTTTATCTTAGTTATGAACTACCCTGGCCGCAAATGTCTTGCAAACTATTGACTGATTTTTGACCTAAATTTCATGTTGGTTGTAGCGTTTTTCGAGGAAATTTTTGGTATATAACACATCGATATATACTATAAGGTAACCGAGCAATAGTTGTAGTGTCAGATTAACTCAGAGTCGGAGTTTTAATAGCTTATGATTACTGAGCAGTCTAAGCTACATCAAAATAATGTATAGCCAAATAACATATTCCAAAAATTCAACAAGTAGGTATTCGATAGCGGATCTCGTTTTAAGAGTAATCTAATATTCCTGTATTTGTCGTTAAAAAAAGTTAACAAATCATAACCGTGAGAGACCTTGGGTGATCTGCCACAAACCACAGGATTAAATTTCTACAATGCTAATTTCAATTAGGAATACATTAAGTTTATCAGGAGTTATTTTACATAATAATTTTGAGGGGCCATTCATAACACCTGCATCCAATTTTATTTAATCCTCAATTTACATCTAATTTTAAATGATTGTTTAACATGTATCTTTTCAGCTGATTTTCACTTAACATACACTCCCGAACAAAATAAAGTTTCATCAGTTTTCAATAAATATGTCTTTTCTCAAATAAAAATAATTCTGGATACATCTGTATACTAATTACAGTACTGAATAAGAAGGGATAAAGATATTATTTCACAATCAACTAAATTTAATATTACTACCTATTAACTCTAATTATTGCTTTATAATTAGTCGACCATTATTTAAAATCGATGAGTAAAAACAATATAAAACTTGGACAGTATGCAAAAGTTCTTAAATTTATTTTTTTTTCGGTTGTGACTACTTTATAACATCCTTGTTTATAATATAACCGATCTATCAGGTGAGTTTAAAAATTTATCTAAGAGCAGTACGAT
The DNA here is from genome assembly GCA_034092305.1 of Diaprepes abbreviatus. Lineage (NCBI taxonomy): Eukaryota > Metazoa > Arthropoda > Insecta > Coleoptera > Curculionidae > Diaprepes > Diaprepes abbreviatus. The sequence continues at coordinate 741,283 of JASJET010000089.1, read as the reverse complement.
CTTCAAAAATATATTGGCACTCTATATAGCACTTTTTACACCATTATCTGAAAATATAGTTTATGAATATGGCACATATTATTCGGTTTGATCAAAAAAGAAGTAAAGCTTTCGTCAAAGTTTCAAATCTACCCATAACTCCTTTGCTTTCAATATCCCCACACGGAATGTTAAAAACTAAACACATAAAATTTTAATCACTTCTCGAATATTCCGAAAAACCCCCGCTCATGCCAGCGTCAGTTTTGTAAGTTAATCTGAAAGAGATGAATTAATCCGAAGTCCATGTCGGCCAAAATGCGCACATAATTTATAGCGCAAGGAAACAAAATTTTGGCATCGTTTTATCTAAATTTAAAATCTTCGTTCTCCGACAGAAACTATATCGTATAATTAGTTCTTCCTGGTAATTAAAAAGTTTGGTTCGAGGATTAAAAATATGTTGTCGATTTTCCAAGATAGAGTAAATTTATATTTCTGAAATTACTGTTTATGATTGTGTAAAATAAAACCAGGTTAAAGATGGTTTACCTTTATTTTATTAGAAATCCTAATTTATAATGTCTCTTATAATAAAATTTGTTGAAACATCTTAGTATTGTTTGTTTGAAGGTCATAGACAACGATTTTCTTGCGAAGTAGTATATATCTGTTGGACTTCATTGTCTTTATTTTTGTTGAATATCACGATGTTTCGGCTAGTAGTTATCTCTAGCCATTTTCAAGTGAAACTGAGTTCAGTAGCTAACCCTTCGATGGCTACGGGATATGGTAAAATTTGGAATTACATGGGGTTTAATGGACATCTCCGTTATTTTAAACCCCAGACTTCGTAAAAGGGGAGTTGTCTCCAGAACGCCTGCATGTGGTCTTGCTAGATTGTGCAAAATTTTCCTAAACTTAGAAAAAAGTAGATTTGGCAACATCGCATCCCGGTATGTTATTACAACTTATACGTCGTAAAGGTACATCCTTATACCTGCTTTGCAATCAGTCAAAACGTCTTGTTCATGTTTTCTAGATTTAGCTACATGAGACTACAATTTACAGATTAGTGTAAAGGTTCCATAAATAGAAATTATCGAACACATTAGTTTGGCAGGGAAGATTTTCATGCAGAAGAATGTAATCTGCATAACAGAATTAGATACAAAGCTGTTTAATAAGAGTTTTATTATTACTTTATCTAAAGCTTAATTTGCAAACTTTGAAGATGTAATGGCAAATATTAACTCACAACTTTACAAACAAAAACTCAAAAACTTTCCCTGGATGGCGAAACTTTTCAGGAGGTGTTTCAAAAGTTTTAGGAGCATGAAAAATGTAAACGCTACATCGACACTGACTGAGTTGCCAAGTGCGCAAATATAAAGGAAATCCATAATTACAATAACGACACAAAAGTTTCTCAATACTTTTAGCTTACATAATCAGAAACATAACAATAGTTTACAGCAAATAAGAACACAGGACGGATTTGCAGAAATTAATATGGAAGGATATTTTCTACTACAAATATCTAATATCTTACGCTAAATCTTCTTGAAGTCGACTCAATCAAATCTACTCGGTTAAAAATATTCTGTGGTTCCAAAAACTCCCGTATACTAATTTTGGTAAAAATTGAACATTGTAACAAATAAAGCACTATTTATCATTTATATTGAATTACTGAATAATGTTTCGATACTCTATGATAAGCATACCAATCTTCGAACATACCCCTGTAGAATTAGCATAACGTCAGAACTACGGCCCGGTTGTTTGAACGTTGAATAACGTAATAATATTTTTATTTATATTTGAAAAATTGTTGATAAACAGCAAATATTTCATTTCTTGATACACACATACGGATTTTATGCTATCCTTTTCTAATTACATTATTTAAGCGAGTATGTTATGATAAGATAATCGGTAAGTCAATTCTAGAATACATAAAAGTATGAATTTATGGTTACCTAAATTATTATTATTGGTATTTCAATATGTAAAAAATATCTAACAATATTTCCAATAAAATCAGTTTTTAATCCTCTTTTTCTTCTTCTTCTTCTTCTACCTTCTATAATAGGTCCCTGACCTGTTCCTTCTTCGATTTTCCTCATTCTGGACTTAAATTATCGCTCCACCTTTTCCGTGGTCGACCTCTACTGCGTGTACCACTAGGCGATTTATCTCGTGCGATCCTTACCAGTATATCCTCTGTCATTCGGCTTATGTGTTTGTTCCATTGTGTCTTACGCTGTAGGATTCACTCATTAATGCAGTCTGTGTTGCATGATTGCCTAATGTTATCGCTTCTTTCTCTGTCTAGTAGCGTTTTTCCTGTTATTCGTCGAAGTATTCTCATTTCTGTAGTCTCCAATAGTTGTTTCGTTTTTGTCGTCTCTGGCCGTATTTCTGAGGTGTATGTCATAATAGGTCTAATTGTGGTTTTGTAGATCCGAACCTTTGTTTCTTGTTGTAAGTGTTTGTTTCGCCAGATCACGTCGTTGAGACAACCCGCCACTTTATTTGCTTTGGCCACCTGCCCTCTTACTTCATCTTCGATGTTGCCATAACTAGTTATGTCGATTCCTAGATATTTGAAACTCATTTCTTGTTGTATTATTTGACCGTCTAGTTCTAGTTTGCATCGGAGGGGTTCTTTTGAGGTTGTCATACATTTAGTTTTTTCGGCTGAGATAATCATATTGTATTTTCTTCCCGTAAGATTAAAGGTATTTAACAATCTCTGGAGGTCGTCTTCATTTTCGGCAACGTAACAGAGAATTTTTATTTCTGTATCACCCATTTTATATCCTCTACCAAGTCGCAACTCCTTTATTATTTCGTCCATTATCATGTTAAACAACAAAGGACTAAGCGAGTCTCCCTGTCTAATACCGCTGTTGACTGGTATGGGTGTTGATAATTTACCGTTAGTGCGAATCTGAACTTTATTGTTTGCGTATATGTTTTCGATGGTCTGAATTATATTGATAGGAATATTTCTCTTATATAACAGGTGGATTACGTCATCTAGCTTTATGCGATCGAATGCTTTTGTTATTTCTATAAAGCATAAAAATGTTGGTTTATTGTATTCTATAGATTTTTCGACTATCTGTCGTAGAATAAATACTGCATCCACGCAAGACCTTCCTGATCTAAATCCCTGCTGTTCATCTTCCAGTGTTGTAACCGAATTAATTTTATTTTTGATTACTTTCGTAACGAGTTTCAGAGTTGTGTCCGGTAGATTAATACCCCTGTAGTTCCCTGGTTCTTGTTTGTCACCTTTCTTAAACATAAGCATTATTGTGCTGGTTCTCCACCTATCTGGTACTTTGCATTGTGTTAGGATTTTTCGAGTGAAGCTTGTGAGTTCCTGTGTTAGTCGCTGTCCTCCGTATTTCAACAATTCGTTATGAATTCCATCTTGTCCGGGAGACTTTCTATTTTTTAATCTTCTTTTTGTTAATATTAATTATAAACTTCTCATTTATAGTAATTCCTAACACTTAAAAACACAGAAAAGAGTCACGACAAACAATTAAACTGAAAGAAAAGGTAAGTAAACATGTTTATGTCTGCCAAACATCATAAAGCCTCTCCCCCATCAACCATAAACAGCCTTCAAACAAATCTATTGTTGTTTCAGAGAAATTTGCGGATATATGTACATTCATATACGTCCGTAAAAAATCATACTTATAAAACATCAATTCTTAATTTAGGTCAGAAAAAAATATTTAATATATTTTCTTCTCCCTTAAATTATCTGAACGTTCTTTAACCCAAAGTAAAAACATGCAATGTCGCATCGATTTAAATCAAACTCGAAAGTAGAACTTTCGAAGCTCGGGACGTTGCCATGGGAATTAAATTAAAATTGATACGATCCAACTGCTAAACAAGTAAAAAGGATAACTTGCAAAAAATCAATCATGTCTCCGTATTTCTATCTAAAATAAAATTGTAGATTTTATTAGCAGTGCAGTTCCTCTCATATTTATTTGAAAATAAGTATTTTTTTTTTAATGGGGAGTATAAAAAAAGCTAATTGAAGTTGGGTAATAGTACTTTTTCTTATAAGAGAAAAAGTTCACACATATTTATATAATTCTTATATTCCTATCATTGCTTTTTGGCTAATTTACCTGCATCATCTACAAGTCGACCTTTTCAGATTATCTTATTCAGTAGCGGAAATACAGAGTTTATAGTAACAAGTTTTTTCCGAAAAATTATAATTTTTGTAACTCTTTTCAAAATACGTTCCTCAATACATTCACAGAGCGAATTATAAAAATTTATGAAAATATACATTAAAATAGCTATCATGGAATATACAATAAAATAGTTACTAAGGAAAATTTAAAGAATAACATGTTTAATCTCGTTTATTTAAAACAAACCCATCCAGAACTTTGGTTTTCTGTCATCTCTAGGAAGGTCGTTAACAGAAAGAATCTAAAATGTTTAATTTAATAATTTTATTATTATATGCTACAAAACTTAAAAGTGGCATCAAATCACTTTTGACTAATTTTAAACATAATAGCGATAAACATTTCCACCTTTTTCTTCCCTGGTTTAAAATCATTGACTATTTATATCACATAATTGCACAGTCATTGAAATTTTCTCGATTTATTTCATTTTTAAAACAGATAAATATGTCCACAATTTCTCCACGTAGGCCTACAATTTAATCAAATATTTTTGAAAATTTTGCATCAGAAGAAACATTTGTAAATTTCGGCTCATTTTAAAAAGTTATTGACATTTTATATAAAGTAGTTGTGTAGAGCCCTTGACATTCCCAGGTTGAGACCTTCACCACCTAGTTCACTAACATGTTTTTACTTTAAAACCGATCTAAAATAGAATGTTTAAATTAACGAGTGCACAAGTAATATATATTATCAGGATTTCATAAGCAAAGCAAAACTATCCAACAAGAATGTCTAACTTTCATGGCAACTAGATCGGGTCTAAATCTTAAATCTTCTTACTGAATCTGGCTGTACATTATTTTCAATGAATTGAAATAGCTTATTTTTGAAGAGCAAAATTAAAGTATCCGAAATTGTCTAGAAAGTTTCACACCATCACAAACCACAAAGCAATCGCTGTGGAAAGCAACATGAAGACTGAAAGGGCCTCAAGCTAAGCAATAATGACAATAACACTAGTTCCAGAAATAATAAAGGAAAAGCTCAAGTGTTCCCGAAACATATAAAAAGTGTATTCAATAACTACTCCTGAAAAAAAAAAAAGAGTTTATACTTGATAACGATTAGAGATACAACCTAATCGAAACGTCGTAAAAATAAATAAAAATAAAGACAATGCAAGTCCGACAACCACATTTTAGTCAATCTTCAACATTATCTACAATCTTCAAAGAATACTGCTCTGCGGTTTTCCTAGACGTATCTCAGACATTCAGTGTAGTGTGACACAGTGACTTACAAATTAAATAAAGAGACTTCTTCCTGATCTCCACTATCAACTACTCAAATTATATCCAACATACAGGTACTTTTCCGTGAATCAGGTTAGTTAAAGTTAGGGAGAGTACACGGATTTACATCTGATATATTCAGGTGTTCCTCAAGGAAGCGGTCTAGGATCAATATCATACATCCTGGGTACAACCGATCTGTCAAACAACAATAACCACTAGCGTAGTAATATATGCTGATGATACTTCGGAATTGTCATCTGACCCTAGCATCTATGTCCAGGAACCTGCAAACAAAACTTAATAGATAGATATATTTAACAGTAGCTAAAAGCATGGCGCATCAAAGTTACTGGACAAAATCGTCTCAGGTTATAATCACATTATGAAGATACCTTATCCATCAGTGAAGATCAATAATTCTCAACACAAGCCGGAGGTGATAAATATCTTAGCATATATCTGAACCAACTCATTAGACATAAATCAAAACTATCTTTCGTTAATAGAATGCTATTTTACAAGGATATCCATAAACTTGTGTGAATTTACGGTATCGCTAGTAACTCTAATATCATTAATCTGAAGAGCTCCTAAAACTGTGCTGCGAACCATAGCGAAACCACCGTACTATGTATTGAATAAAGTTATCTTCCACGACATACTGCGGAAATCCGTTAAAGGCATCCACTGATTCAGTATTCGGTACAGTGAAAGAATGTTAGTATACCCTAACGTGTTAGTCAACTAACTAAATGTGACCACTACTAACGAAATAAGTAAATTTAGATTCTATAAACATTGACTTACATCTTATAGAGAAATAAAGTTTAGATTATGATTTCAACAGATTTCAAAGAAGATCATTACATGCCATTCATTCTCGTGTCAAAACAAATGCTTATTGCCCATTGGTTGAGAGCAGACCTCAATAAAGTTTTTTTAATGCTTTTTAAAATAGAACAACATATCCATAATACTTCTGCTCGAGCCTTCTCTTCGATTTTGTTATCAATGCGCTTTCTTTTTGCAAACCAACTTTTTAATCTGTTTAACTTTGTTCTACAATTGAGTTTGTATTTGTTCTCTCGGCATATTGACCTGTAACTTTCTCAATCAATATTTCTTCTTAATTTCCCCCTGTCTTACTTTCCTACTGTGCTCCTGACTGCCATATCTTAACAAGTGTAAAAGTTTACTATTTATAATTCACGATGCCGTGAATATATAACATCATGAAAGTGAAATTCAGGAAAGCGACAACTTTAGGTATAATTGGTTAATATATTTAATTAAAAAAAGAACAAAATTTCGCAATATAATAACAAAATAAACAAAAAATACAAGGCTCCCTATTTTAAGTAAATATAAACAAAAAAAGTAGTTACATATTTTCCATACACGGAAATGGGATATTAAAAGGTCCCCTTACACATATACCATTTTCATTTGCGTTCACCTATACTAAAAACACATAAATGATACTTATATAGATAGCTTTTCCCTCCATCTCTTCTATTAAATTCCAAATTTTTAGGCCAACGAAGTTATCGAATATTAAAAAAAAATTACCTCGCCAAAGTCACCCAAAGAACTTTACAACTTTTTATTTAATAGCACCTTGTTGAATTAAAATTTTTGTATGGTTTTTTGTACTGCTAATTTGAACATATATATATTTTTGTCCAAGCTCTTAAAAAATGTGGTTCCAGAGAAGTAATTAAAACGAACTTACTAAAAAGAACTAAATACCACTCAATCTGATGGAAAATGAATTTTAAATTCTTTTTCCAGTCCCAAAATTCTCTATATACATTATTTTAATTTAAATCAACTAATAATGTTTACAAACGGCGCCTTTTTAATAGGAAGCATTAAAACTCTCTAATATATGCAAAAACAAACTTTTATTAAAGGCAGTAATTAGATCTATTTCGGTCACCATTTATCTTTTAAACTAATTAATTTATTCGAGGACATAACCATTTATTTTTAGTTGTATTCCTTTCTTTAACCAAACTTGTTGATAGTTGAGAACGAGATAAAAAAATTGATACCATTAATTTATCCGATAAAACGATGTTTATTATTAATTATTAGTCAGAACATCTTGTCTATAGGAAAGAAATAAAGTAACCGTTGGTGTGTGGTCTTTATAGTTATAATTTAACAATGTGGGTGAATTATTGCCTGTCATCAATTTACAGTTTTGATATAATAAAGAAATAAACACGAAATATAAATTTAAATCTGCTATAATAAGGTTCAAACTACTAACTGGCAGTTACTACAGATTGGACTTTGGTTATCTTTGACTATAATCCTTACGCGGTCTCACATGCTCGACATTTCATCGTTGTGGCCGATTTTAGAGCGAAAATAGATAAAAAGTAATTTTCAGTAAATGCATTTTTGGTTATAATAAATATGATAGACTTCAGCATTAAGTGTCCTGACATTTTTCCATTGTCTAAAGCTGAAGCAATGACCATCAAAACATGGAATCTGTAATACTTTCAGGACAATTTCCTTTCGATTTACCTATACCATTATACAGCTTCACTAATGAAATTCGTTAGTTATTTTGAAAATTGCTTCTCAAATTTTTCAGGAAATATTTTAGGAATTTTTTTAGAATACGTAGTTTTTTAAGACAAACATTTTGGAAATAATAAAACTTGCAGTACCATGTTCTTAAAAATGAAAATTTTGCACTTATACTCGTACAACCTTTATAGTGAACTAAGAACTTTTAAGTTTAAAACCGGGTCTAGTTGTCTTGGAAGTTAAATCTTTTAGTAGACTAGTTTTATTTTGCTTATAATATTATTATAATTTATATATTTGTCAACAAACAAATCTTGTCATCCAGGTTTAAAAAATGTTAGTAATGAAAAGAATAATTTGTACCTTCTTATATGTATGGTGCAGGTGCATGTCGGTACCCTGATGAGTCTAGTAGAGACGAAACATGTACATTTTATTTTTATTTTGTCTATATATATATATATATATATATATATATATATATATATATATATATATATATACTTTTCTACCATATAATTTAAATCAATATTTTCTTATTAAATTTTATTACGTGCCATATTACTATCAAATAAAAGCATATAGTAAAGTAGTCCAAGCCATAAGTAAAAATTAGTGGTGTCCTTGACGTAAATTCCGAGATGGATGAGAGCTATCCAGGGATGTTGAAGGCAATGTAAGAACAAACCTTACATAAAATGTAACAGGACCAAAAGAGGAGGGGGGGGGGGGGGTCAAAGTTGGCTAAAACAGGTTTTTTAAATATATAAGCCTAGGAACGCATATTGGAAAAAAAGTTTCAAATAAATGTTGTAGAGATTTTAAAAATATACAATTTGAGTTTTGTGTGATCATTTTCGTCAATTTGTTATTGCACAAATGCCAAAAAACCGGTCATATTTTGCATATTAATTACTTATTACAAAATTAACTTTTTTTACACTTTTTTGACTTTAAAGGGACGCCCTCATCATTTTGAATAAAACGATATTTTATAACAGTAAATCAGATAATTCGTTGCTGAGATATTGCTATCTGTTTATCCCAAGACGCAAAATGTTGGTTGGTACAACTTTTTTTAAGTTAACCTTTTAACCTACACAAAAGCTCCATCTCTTCGTGAAGGCTTAAATTTTCATATCTTGTAAGGGGCAAATGAAAAAAAAAATTCAACCCCTTCAATATCGCTCTAAAAAAGAAAGGTGTGCCATAATCATAACTTTTCGAGCTACTCCAGATTTAAAAAAATCACCGAAAGCGGTCATTCGTTGCTGAAGTACGGCGAATTTTTGTGAGCGCTGATGATTTGAAACCGCGAATTCAGTTTTCTCGTGCGCGCGAGAGCTTTATTTCTTTATAATAAAAAAATCTCCTTTTTTAAAGCGATATTTAAGGGGTTGAAAATTAATTTTTTCGTTTGCCCCTAACGAGATGTGAAAGAAATTGAACCGTTGTGGAAGTCAAAATTTTCACTCAAAAAAAATTTATAGCAATCAACATTTTGCGTCTAGGGATAAACAATTAGCAATATCTCAGCAACAAATTATCCGATTTACGCTTAGAAAATATAATTTTGTTCAGAAAGACGAGGGCTCCCCTTTGAAGGTAAAAAAGTACAAGAGAAGTTAATTTTGCATTAAAAAATTGATATGAAAAAACGGCCAATTTTGAGGATTTTTTCGCATTTTTGCAATATTAACAAAAATAATCGCACAAGCTCAAATTATATGTTTTTAAAATCTCTACAACTTTTATTTGAGACTTTTTTTTCCAAAATGTGTTCCTTGGCTTGCAGATTTAAAAAAACTGTTGTAGGCAACTTTGACCCCCCCCTCTTGACCCCAACCTATTTTTTGATGTTATGTTTTAAGAAAGGTTTGTTCTTACATTGCCCCCGACACTCCTGGGTAAGTTCCATCTATCTCGGAATTTACGTCACTATATTTACCTATGGCTTGGACTATAGAGTGAGCAAAAAATGTCGAGTTTATTTTATTCAGTTTTTTTTTAAACTGGAAAATGTTTTGTATTATTTAATTTTAATTTAACTACCTTTGTTTCGTGTCTTCAAAACAAAATGGATATACAGAAGAGACATATGTAATTAAATATTTACTGCTCTATAAATCTTATTTTATAATAATGCTATAAAATTTAACAATTATTGAAAAGAATGTTGATATCGCAGTTTCAAAAGTTGTCATTAAATTTATCATGCTATTAGATACGTTTTACCAACGTTAACCAGCTGTCATTAATATTGCAGTACTTTCCAAATATTTTATTTTTAACTCGTGAGTTATAAGTTATTTATCACTTTTGAAAAACCCATATTATGGTAAAAGAGCTGACGAGCAAATTGTCCAAAATATTTTGTATCGAAGAAATAAAAACAAAATTTCCTTTATTAAACATAACTTTTTTTTCATTACCAAAAATTAGAGTGACGGCGATTTTGTAACGCTGTTACATTCTCAAATGCAATGCTTTAATGAAAATTTTGCAAAAAAAATTGAAAAGACTTCTAAAAATTCACTACAAAGCGATAAATGACTATAATTTTTATATGATATGGAAATTTTTGAAGTGGGAGCCAAACTAATAACTGGCAATATGTTATTCCCATAAAAATAAAAAAAAAAATACTTTATTTTGTATTTATTTGTATATATTTCATGTTTCATTTTGAAATAATTTGGCGCCGACTTCAAGAATTTCAATTTGTAATGTTATGTTTTGCTTTCGAGCGCATTCTTAGAAGTTAGTTAAATTTTCTTATATACACTTTATTTTTCGATTTTGGGTTTTGAATTGGTTATAATATTCATCAATTATTTGAACGGAGGATTATGCGGGATTAGTGTATCTCGCAATGATTCCCAGGTCTCAAAAAAGTATCCATTTTATCCAAAGTTGTAAAGCACATTAAAACAAATAACTAAAAACAACTTGACTCTGAGAATTCTCCAAATACCAGTTTTGAAAGAAATTTGATTTTAAGCTACTTTTAGATTAGTAATATAGGCCCCCAAAAGCTTCCAATATCGACATTTAAAGAACTTGAGACGTAAATTTTTTAATCCGTTTATGTACGCTCCAAGAACTTCCCAACATCAATTTTGGACAAAAGCGGAAAACTGTAAAATTTTTAGTACTCAGAACTAACTTCAGATTCATAACCTATGACCCCGAAAACCCCTTAATACCCAATTTGAAAAAATATGAATAACGTAAAATTTGCAACCCACTATATCCGACATACTGAATTTCAAAAAAATAACTATAATCTCTTAATCTAATTCAAATCTACACCCTCGAAAACCCTCTAGTAACAACTTTGGACAAAATCCGGAAATGTAAAATTTTAAGATGGTCATATTGCATCTAATATAAAATGTCCTTAAAATAATTTTTAATTCGCTATTTATACCATCAAAAACGATCCGATACCAATTTTGAACAAAATCGAAAAATGGAAAATTTTTAGTCCGCCATACTGGACTCGCCATGTTGAATCTTTTCAAAATAATTTATCCTCTCGAGAAACTTCCTATACTAATTTTGGAGAAAATGGGGAGATATAAAACATTTAGGACACCATATTGATTCTGCCATATTGAATTCTTCAAAAATAATTTTAAATTCGCAATTAATACTCCCAAAAATCACTCAATACCGATTTTGGACAAAATCAAGAGAAAAATTTTTAATTCTCCATATTGCGTGTGCGACTCGAGAACTTCCTCATACCAATGTTGGAAAAAATCAAACAAAATTTATTATAATGGAATTTTCTATAGTGTAGAGTTAAAATATTTAGAAGACGTCAATAACGTCACATGCGCACAAACCATATATGAAGCGGAAACGAACAAGCCCATCAGTATCGCTAGACTGAAGAGAGAGACAGAGCGACCCTGGTGTAGGCGTCACGCAGCGAACGATAGTTTCATCGTCTTCTTCTCGATTGAATATTACTCCACAGATATAGACAATCTGGCATAGCAACCCCGATTACTATGCTGCACGTATATTTGTTGAAATTGCAAGAAAAATTAAATTGAACCATTTTGCTTGAAACAACGATACATTATTCTACATGTTTTTTGAGCAAAATAAACCTGCTGCTAGGTATCCTGGTTGCATCATGAAACAAAGAATTTAATATAGTTTTGCAAGCTGTAACTTAAGGAACATTGTTTAAACATTATACAAAAAATGAATATTGCAAGCTAGGTGTAAGAATGACCCAAGAAGATTGGACAAACCAAGAAAATAACATTATTAGGTTTCAACTTTTTTTTATATTTCATAAATTAGTAGACGTAACTTAGCCGTGATATTTTTTTGCATATGTAAAAGGCATTATATCAACTTTATCTAGATATTTCAAATTTATCGTTGGAGAATTAAAGGGGGGCATCCAACAAGTCACTTTGGAAGCTCATATTTCGAAGCGACTCAAAAAAATGTGATATAGAATATTTATTTGTATTTTTAAAGATTTATTCAATGAAACACTGGATGAGGTAAACGAAAAAAAAAAATATTGGTAGTTGTTACACAGGGGGAGGGAACTCTAAATGTTTTCTTCCAGTGCTGCCACAAATCTGTTTGGAGGTTAATGTATAGCATATACTTATAAAATTTCATGGCAAACAGACGAAATTATAAACATATTAGTGTATTACGAGAACTATAAACTGATTGGTCCTATTGGCTTACTGGATGGTTTTAGTAGGCATCCTCACATCACATGAATTCTTTCTATACTCTACTTTGATTAATTAATTAAACTATAAATATGTGACTGACGCAGAGACGGGCATAACGATACTATAAAGACTTCCATCATATTCTTCATTAGATCTATCAAATTTATTCCCTCTCTTTTTATCTACTGGTTCGATAAATTCTATGCCTGATATAGAAAACAAAAAATTTTTGAAAATTTTTTATTTATTTTTCAACACAGTCCCCTTTTACTTCAATACATTTAGACCAACGATGTTTTAACATTTTAATACTCATAGGATAATGCGATTTGTCTAACTTTGCAAAATAAGCGGTTGTCGCTGCTCTGATATCGTTATTTGAAGGGAAATTTCGTCCAGTGAGGCAAGCGTAATACTCCCCGGTGATGGTCTTGCCTTGTTCTAAATAGTCTATAAGCACAACGCCATGTGAATCCCAAAAAACTGTTTTCATGACTTTTCCTGCAGACGCAACCGTTTTTGCTTTTTGAACGCACTTCCACCTGCCCTCACCCACTGTTTAGACTGCTGCTTTGTCTCTGGCATGTAATAGTGAATCTATGTTTCATCTACAGTTTTAAAACGTCGAAGGAACTCAGCAAGATTGCGTCTGAATAAGTCTAAACACTCTTGCGAAATGTTCATTCGAAGGCGTTTTTTGTCGACTGTTAACAGACGCGGCACCCATCGCGCAGAAAGCTTTTTCATGCCAAGAAAATCATGTACATAAAATGTAGTAGACACGATCTATCGAGATGTTTGCTATATCAGCAAGCTCTCGTACTTCCAATCGGCGGTCATGAAATATGACATTGTGAATTTTTGTGACAATTTCGTCAGTTGTAGCGGTTTTTGGGCGTCCCGGGCGCTCGTCATCTTGAATTGATGTACGACCACGATTAAATTCAGAAGCCTATATTTGTACTGTCGAGAACGAAGGAAAAGAATCCTTTAAAGTAAAATCTAATTCATTTTTATGTCCGTACGAGTTAAGCCCTTTAAAACAAAGCACTTTATAACCGCTCGAACTTCAATTTTATCCATCTTTCACAAAATATCGAACCTTATGAGTTCGCTCAATCGCCACAAACAAGCAACTGAACGCAAACATCTGAAACTTTGCAGGGCGTCATATCAAGGTTAATGCTTACAAAATAATATAGTTATTTGATCCTACGAGCGCCCTCTCTGTTTCAGGCCGAGAACTTATCAAACCATCCTCATACAGCATATAAATAAATACATGTTTATCAATTGAAATTATAGAAAACAATGTGACTAGTCAATAATTGTTTTAAATGTCATTTTTATCTTCCTCCTATAATCAAACAACAGAAGAAAAACACTTCAAATCAACGACAACAGTGTAAAACGGGGTTGTTTTTTTTTTTTGATATTGTCCTTTTAATAAAAAAAGCATATACATAATAATTCTTCGTATAGTAACAATACGATCACTTTTTCTCTATATTTAATATACATTCTTTGACCTATTTTCCACTTAATAGTGTTGCACTATCTGTCATAAATTTGTCATTCTCATAAAAATACACACCGTTAGCACACAATTTCTTAACGGATATGATTTATGAACTATACTCACCCATTAATTAATAAAGTAAAATTTTTACATCTACTCAGTATGTCGTCAAGAAAAACCAGTTTCTTCATGTCTGTTGTTATTTTATTACAGTGATTTTTAATTACCTATTTAACCTAAAGGAAACGAGACAATATAATACTTAATGTTATTAATTTACAAACAAAAATACACCTGAATTGAATATTTTAATAAAATTTATTCTTCTATTTAATTTTTCAATAAGACTTTAATTTATCGGTTTTTATTTGTTTGATTGTTAAAGTCGAGACCATCAATAATCAATTGACAATAACTGTCGCATACAGCGCTAAAACAAATTATTATTTATGCTTGTCAATGATAAATTGCATTTAATGAAAATTTTTTAAAGTCGGGTTGTCTATAAATTATAAACAGCAGAGCATTTTTTGAAACGAACATGCTTTACTAAATAAAATAATAAATTTATTGTCAGCTATCAATGCATTATGCGACCTTAATATTAAATTTATCATAATAGCTCCCTTGCAGCAAATAATTTATTTATATTGCGGAATTTCGGTTTTTAAAATTATGTTTTATTATAGTCCCATTTTAAAAAATTCGGATATTTTAAGTGATGCATTACTATGCATAAAAGAACTTATATCCCTAATACTAAAATTTGTGTTTATGTTGGCAATACCGAAATTGCAACATCTCATATTCACAGATCACCGGACATCAGCTCTGTTTAAAGTGTTATAAAAACACGGGAACCTTGAATCATCCACAACATTTCACAAAATTAACCCAACACAAATTTATAAATATATAAAAAGTTACAAATATAATTTCCCCCTTCCAACTGACGATGTGACGACTTAGGTAGTATATGTCTTATCAAAACTTTTATCATTTTCACCGTTTTCACTTTTTGTACTTTTACTTTAAAGGGTCCGTTGAAAATTCTGGAACATCGGTTCTTGCAATGTTAGTGGCTTCCTGGTAATTTATTAGTGTTTTATTATTTGACATTCTAGTTATATTTCTTGGTGGTGTTTTTATATTATGTAAACAGAATACTTTGTTGGTTAAATTAACTTCTAGGTTAGGTCAGATTGTTTGGATAAAACTAGTTAAAATCTATTGCAAAAACAATATATTTCTTTGATCATGAAATATAAATTTTCATCCCTCCAGCTCAGTCGTCTAGAAGAAGAAGAAAAAAGTAGAGTTTCGTTCTAATTTTCTAAAAACGAAATTTAAAAACATCTTAATTTCAGTACTTTATACCTTATACGAGGATGGTTCGATAAGTTCTCGGCCTGATAAAGAAAACAAAAGATTTTAATACCCATAGTCCAACTCTGCAAAATAAACGGTTGTCGCTGCTCTGACCTCGTTATTTAAAAGACAATTCTCGTCCAGCGAGGCATTTTTTCAAGTTTGGGAAGAGAATGTAATCGCTGGGAGCCAGATCCGGTGAATATGGCGCATATGGAAGCACTTCGAAACGTAGGTCATGGAGTTTTGCAGCAACAACTACAGATTTGTATGCAGGCGCGTTATCCTGATGAAAGAGCACTTTTTTTGGAAAGATATGGACGTTTAGTCTTAATGACATGCTGAAAACGGTCCAGTGGTGAAACGTAATACTCCCCGGTGATGGTCTTGCCTTGTTCTAAATAGTCTATAAGCACCACGCGATGTGAATCCCAAAAATCCGTTGCCATGACTTTTCCTGCAGAAGGAACCGTATTTGCTTTTTTGGCACAGTTTCATCTGCCCCCGCCAACTGTTTAGACTGCTGCTTGGTCTCTGGCCTATAATGGTGAATCCATGTTTCATCTACAGTTATAAAACGTCGAAGAAACTCAGCAGGATTGCGTCTAAATAAGTCTAAACACTCTTACGAAGTGTTCATTCGAAGGAGTTTTTGGTCGACTATTAACAAACGCGGCACTCATCGCGCAGAAAGCTTTTTCATGCCAAGAACATCATGTAAAATGTAGTGAACACGATCTATCGAGATGTTTGCTATACCAGCAGGCTTTCGTACTTTTAGTCGGAGCTCATTGAGTATGACATTGTGAATTTTTGTGACAATTTCGTCAGTTGTTTTTGGGCATCTCGAGTGCTCATCATCTTGAATTGATGTACGACCACGATTAAATTCAGCAACTCATTTTTTTAATGTCGAAAACGAATGAGAAGGATCCTTTAAAGTAGAATCCAACTCATTTTTAATATCCGTAGCAGTTAAGCCCTTTAAAACAAAGTACTCTATAACGGCTCGAACTTCAATTTCATCCATCTTTCATTAAATATCGAACCTTGTGTGTTCACTTAATCGCCACAAACAAGCAACTGAACGCAAATATCTGAAACTTTGCAGGGTGTCATCTCATGGTTAATGATTACAAAATTTTATAGTTATTTAATCCAACTAGCGCCCTCTTTGTTTCAGGCCGAGAGCTTATCGAACCATCCTCGTATTATGGTAATAATTGGGGTATCAATAAAAAAATTGTTTCTAGTAGCCTGTTACTAATACATTTGTAATTTTTCTCCCATTTTGATATTTTATTCACTGATATTATTTATAGAAATTATTCAGTTTATAATAATAAAAATTATTATCAAAATAGTATTTTAATTCATTTTTTGCAATAAAGTTTAATGAATGATTTATTCAGTCCACCACACATTTCCGTCGACACAGGTATCCTATAGCATAGCAGATCATACTTAATTTCTAAAGATTTTTTAAACACAACTTTCTATTTGTTCAACTGGATTTATATAAAAGTTTATTAAAAAGATAAAATGTTCAGGTTAGTTTTCAAAAAATTCTCATAATCTGGATAAAAAACAAATAATTTGACAAAGATATAAATAAAACAAAATTGCCCTAAAATTTTGGTGCTAAAAAATTTTATCTATCTAAACGCAACCTTACAATATTTCCTAAATGGCTATGATGCGTAGCCAATATAAATCTCAGAAGTAAAATGTATTAGTGACTAGCAAAAATGCGAATTTCCATAAAAAGTAAGAAAATCGTTAGCTTGTCATTTGATCTTTTTTTTGGTCGATTTAGAAGAAAACCGGTTATTTACTGTATCGGACCGAGAGCAGCACCACTGACGAGGCCATAAGATGGTCGAAACGCGTATGGAGTGAGGACCAGAGTGGTATTTGTAGGAAATAAACTGTTTGTAAAAATTCTTTCCTTTTCTCTGCCTGAGAGAATACATACGTAACAACTATTTAAATACGGTAGATAGATTTCTTTATTTCTTACTGAAATTTTAATTTTTTTAAAAACTTGTTGGTGTCCTCGAACGAAGATCCTACCACTGACTCGAAATAAATTATTTTGAAACAAACATCTATGACTTGTAGGTTCTTGTATCTTTTTTAGTACGATACGGTTGTTATATAAAAGATACATAAAGAAGTCAAATGATCTCCGTGATATTGGATATCGACAAAATAAATCCCACTAATCCGATGTTAGCAAAAAGTCAAGAGAGACTGTCAGGGGAGAATGTATTCACTATCAATATAAATTGGTTTTAATATGATATGTGTGTGTGTGTGAGAGTATTGCGTTTCATGGCTCTGGCTTAAACCAGAGGGTCAGCATCTCTCTTTTTGTTAGGATTTATAAAGTTTCAAATTTGTTAACTGTTTTACTCAGATTTTTATATATAAAAAATATATCGTCAAAATATTTTTTTCATAATTAATGGATATAATTTTTTTTGTAAATATATATAGTTATTTTCTTCATTTCTTTATTTTGTATGTGATTGTTTTTTAACTTTTGAAAGTTAGTTTTATATATGATTTTGTTGTGTTCGTTCTCTAGCTTTTTCCATTTACTTTTTCGGATTTTTGCAATAAACCATTTTACAAGGTATCAAAGAAGACTACGTTGCTTTGGCGTTGTAAAACCTGATGGTTTAGATCTCCTAACGATTCCTAAACATTTCCAATTTTGCTAAAGCGTAAATATCTGTGGAGGGAATATAAAACTTATTTGCAAAGATTTCTATATTGGTTGCGTCTTTGGCTAGTTTGTCTACAATTCCAATATTACATACGGCTTTCATGGATTCCTCCCTGTGAGATGCATTAGCAGTGGTTATATCCACATTATGCTGTTGTAGTGCTGAAATCACATTCAGCAAACGTACAACTATATGCAACTCCGTATGTAAATGAAGTAAAATGCGAAACAATAAACGCAAACTTCTCTCCATCATATCATTTCTGTGTTAGAGGTTGCACAGTTAGAATAAATTGTTATAAAACACAATTTATCCTATTCCACCATCATTGAAATGGTGTCCTACCTGTACTATCATACCGAGAAGAAAGTCAAAGCTTACACTCCCCGCCACAGTGATACGGCAGAGGTACATGTTTCGTCTCTCACTAGACTCATCAGGGTACCAACATGCACCTGGCTGTGCGCAGTTGCACAGTTAGAATAAATTGTTATAAAACACAATTTATCCTATTCCACCATTGCATATAGTTGTACGTTTGCTGAATGTAATTTCAGCACTACAACAGCATAATGTAGATACATCCACTGCTAATGCATCTCACATGGAGGAATCCGTGAGAGCCGTATAAACATATATATGCCATCCGGGGAGAGGTCGGCGAAACCGCGTTCAGTGTTGCATACTTTGCACAGCCAGGTGCATGTCGGTACCCTGATGAGTCTAGTGAGAGACGAAACATGTACCTCTGCCGTATCACTGTGGCGGGGAGGGTTAGCTTTGACTTTCTTCTCGATATGGTAGTACAGGTAGGCCACCACCTCGATGGTGGTGGAATAGGATAAATTGTGTTTTATAACAATTTCTTCTAACTGTGCAACCTCTAACATAGAAAGGATATGATGGAGAGAAGTTTGCGTTTACTGTTTCGCACTTTACTTCATTTACATACGGAGTTGCATACAGATGTACGTTTGCTGAATGTGATTTCAGCACTACAAGAGCATAATGTGGATATAACCACTGCTAATGCATCTCACGCGGAGGAATCCGTGAAAGCCGTATAAACATATATACGCCATCCGCGTTCAGTGTTGCATACTTCCTTCCGATCTGTACTTTGCACAGTCAGGTGCATGTCGATACCCTGATGAGTCTAGTGAGAGACGAAACATGTACCTCTGCCGTATCACTGTGGCGGGGAGGATAAGCTTTGACTTTCTTCTGTAGGCCACCATCTCGATATATATATATATATATATATATATATATATATATATATATATATAAGTACATTTATCCTCCGCGCAGTGGATGGTTAGAAGTTTTGTAAAAAATATTTTGTTTAAAACACAATTACAAATTCTAACTATTCAATATATATATATATATATATATATATATATATATATATATATATACATAAGAAATATAAAGAAATATATTATTTTTGCAACAGATTCTCGCTAGTTTTATCGAAAACAATCTGATCTAACCTAGAACTGAACTAACCCGGTAAAAATAAAATTCGGTATTCACATAATATAAAAATGACAAAAAAAAATATAAGGATAAAGTTGAATAATAAAAAACTAATAAATAGTTTAAAATCACCAGGATCCAATTAATATCTCAAAAGCCTGAGTTTCCGACCAACCACTATGCGGTATTCTGCATAGTAAAATTAATTAGTACTTGACAATGAAGGTAAAGCCGCACGTCCCGCATATCTGTATACAAGTATAGAACATAGTCAACCCACAATACAGGTATCTGTGACAGGTTGTCTATGCAAGAGAACGGAACTTGAAGAAGAAGAGCGACCCAGTAGTTCATGTTTCTACTTGATTTTGGGTGATATCTTGATAATTTTCTAATTTTTACACTAGTTATTGATTAAGCTATATTAAATCAATTTAGTTCTTCGTAATATGCAACAAAGAATTCTATGAATTTTTCGGTGAAAAAGTAAATAAAATAGCGGCTACTGTTTACGTATTATTCTGTTCAAAAGTTTTCGGATACCTGTTTTTTTCTAGTAAACGTATTCTAATCCGATGAATAATATGACACGTGTTACAATTATCTTAAAATTAGATTCCGAGAATTACCATATTTTCGGAATATGTTCATCTTGTTTGCGTTGCTTTCTAGAGAAGGATCAATCGTCGAGTGGGTTATATGAAATACAATTCCATGAACATCAATTTTCGATAAAATATAAAAGATGACACACAAATATTTCAATAGCAAAACTATTTTATCACTGAAAGACATAACAATGAATTACCATAGTTTTGCTGGCAGTAAAAAATATTAAAAAATATCAATAGTAAATCTTAATTCAGAAATTATTTATTCAGAAAACTTTAACAGTATATTCTTCAGTTTTATCAACAATTAGTAATTTCCATGTAAAATTACATTTACTTTGCATGTTTCAAGAAAGTCCATTATGAGAGTCACGTGAATCACGTATTGAATCATGTATGCAGATAATTGTAAATGCATCATTTACAATAATCTGATCATCGACAGCACGTACACTTATATAAACACATCGCTACATAATTATTTCAACATATTAACAGCCTTCCTAAATTTTATTTTACTTGAATGTACATATGTGTATATTGAATTTCTGCCAATAATTTCATAAAAATATTTATGTTTCTAAAACTACCATTCGAATATCACAGCTCTCAATTAATGCTATTCCCATGTTATCCCGGGGAAACAAGTCGCAGTTATTTATGGTCATTTTCTTCCGCCACTTTTCAGGCAATCATAGTTTTCTTTCCAGGCTTAATCATTAGACCACCCTTGGGGAAGTTTTTCTTTCTGCCTCTGTTCTCCCGAAATGGAGCACTTATTTTTCTTATTCCGCGTGTTTGGGGGAGAAAAACAACCGAAATCCAATAACTTTAGAATTTAGCTGAAAACGTTTGTGGTTGAAATATACAGTTTTGTTTACTTCTTTTAAGCAA
Source organism: Diaprepes abbreviatus (assembly GCA_034092305.1). NCBI lineage: Eukaryota > Metazoa > Arthropoda > Insecta > Coleoptera > Curculionidae > Diaprepes > Diaprepes abbreviatus. Next base: position 719,960 of record JASJET010000089.1, on the reverse strand, counting down.
CTGAATATATAAACGGTGTAAGTGAAATTCTCCTATTTCATTTGTAATTTTATTATTATTTTCTTATTTTAATATATTTGAACTCCGATATTTCTGTCATGAACAATATGTTGAAATTCATTATTAAGTTATCGAACATATAAACATATGAAGGTTAACAAAGCTCCAGCTTCTAGAACAAGCAACGCTTGTCCAATTGAAGCGACCAGATGTGTAATCTAATATTTTTATTTGTATATTTTTAATCGTAATAGATATCAAATAAAAAATGGGCATGCTTTCATTGATACTCTACATTATGACGGTCTTAAATATTTTGTCATCCATTTAGGAGTGTAGATATTGAGTAAGCAGTTGAACACAAAAATATATCTTCATAATTTTTGATTAGGTAAAGTATTTTTATCAATTGATAAAAATGTATAAGAAATCTAACAAACGTCAAATAGACGTGGGATTACTGAAAAAAAAAAGTTTAGAAAAGGGGAACAGCGGAAACAATAAATCAAAAATATGAAATCAACGGAGATCAACAAAAAGTAGGAAAATGCTACGAAAGTACATACTCATATAAGCAATAACACCAAAGGCCCCAGAGACAAAGAAAAAAACACGGAGGACCAATGAAATACTAGAGTTCATCAAGATAAAACAACAAAAAAGTGTAGATACAAAGAAAATAAGGAAAAAATTTAAAAAGCATAAAAGAAAAATCAATTTTAGGCAAATGCACTGAAATAAAGATGCAGGAAAGACCAAAGAGTTAACAGGGATGAATAAAATTTAAAAAATTGACTTGCTGCAATACATGGCAGGCGCTAAACCAAAAATAAAGAGATGCACAGAGTATATCGGCGAATTCTTTAATGACTAGAGACCGGAAATAATTCTAATGGACAGAAATAACGTCTTAAAAACACCATGATGTGAAAATACTGGAAATTATGATAGATCTATTCAATTCATGTAGTCAACAGGTATTATCACGAAAGAGTGGCTCTTACCCAAAGTTCAAAATCAAAAACTAACGTAAGTGTTAAAAGATGAACACACTGACGATAGACATCTTCTTCTTCTTCTACCTTCTTCAATATAGGCGAACCGCCTGTTTCCTTTCGTAATCTCTTTACCTATTACAATTTTAAGTTGTCACTCCATCGTTTTCGGGGGCGTCCCAAACTCCTGCGACCTAACGGTGATCTATCGCGTGCAATTCAGACTATTTTTCTGTCGTTCAATCTACTGATGTGCTCGTTCCTTTCTCTTTTTCTACCTAGTACCCACTCTTTAACGTTTTCGACCTTGAATGTTCTTCTTATATTTTCACTTCTCTCTCTGTTCAAGAGCGTTTTTCCAGAATTCTACGAAGTACTCTCATTTCGGTTGTACCAGAGACAGACCAGAGTTGTTTACTTTTCGCTGTGTGAGGGCGAGTTTCTGCGGTATATGTCATAGTTGGTCTCACCATTGCCTCGTAAATTCTTGATTTGTCTCGTCTTTTAATATCTTTATTCCTCCATATTGTGTCGTTTAAACATACTGCTATTCTTATTGCCCTAGTTGTTTGTTCTCTTACCTTCCCTTCAACATCGCCATAACCTGAGATTTCTATGCCTAAATACTTAAATTTCATTTCTTGCTGGATAATTTTGTCTTTAACTTCCAGTTTGCACCTTAATGGTGTTTTTGACGTTGTCATGCATTTAGTTTATTGGACTGATATCATTATATTAAACGATTTTGCAGTGCAGTTAAATCAATGTAATAGTCGCTGTAGACCGTCTTCACTCTCAGCCACCAGTACAGCGTCATCGGCGTAGCACAGAACAGTAATCTCCCAGTCGCCCATTTTGTATCCTTTCAATAAACGTACATTTCTTATTATTTCGTCCATAATGATGTTGAAAAGAAGGGGTCTCAGGGAATCCCCCTGTCGAATACCACAGCCCACACCCCATTTATTTTGCTTGAATCTGATTTACTTCATATATATTTCCTATGGTTTTGATGAGGTTATGTGGAATTTGCCTGTTATAAAGAAGATGTAGAAACGTCTTTCAACTACACAAGATCGAAGGCTTTTTCGAAATCAATTAAACACATGTGGGCCTGTCTGTTGTATTCAATTGATTTTTCTGTTATCTGTCTAACATAACAACAATAACAAAAACCACGTCTGTGCAGGATCTACCCGATCTGAATCTTTGCTGTTGATCAGCTAAGGGTATTAAATGATTAATAGATATATGAAAGTAGAAAATGAATCAACATATGAAGTTCAAATTTTGCGGAATATTCGATAGAGTTGCGTATTGTCTCCTCCATCGTTTAATATTTACAGCGAAAAAATTTTCCAAAAAGCTATAGCAGAAGAGGAGGGCGGGTACTGTTATGAACGGCGAAGTTATTAAGATATGAGATATGCTGATGATATTGTCAGAGTGGCTGACACCGTAAGTGATTTGCAGCATTTGGTAAAAAGAATAAACAACTTATGTTAGAGGTAGGGCCTTTTAATGAACCTCAAGGAAACCAAGTTTATGATGCTACTGAATCCAATACAAATATTGAAAGAGTATTACTAGGGATCAGATTTAAAAAATAAAAGATCAAATTGAGATTGCTAAAAGCGCCTTTGTTAAAATATGTAAATTTCTTTACAGCCATGATATTCACCTTAGGCCTAGAACCCATTTAAACAAATATTAAAAATATTGAAATCTTTGAAATGTGGTGTTATCGTCAAATGTTGGGAGTGTTGAGCAGAATATCTAAGACATGTGATATGATAACAACAAAGAAACGACAATATCCAGTAGTCGTTATGAGAGGAGAAACGTATAACTTGCTGCGACTCAACATGCACGGTAAGATAAAAGGTAAAAAAAGTTTTACTTACGCCATCTGAGAGAATAGTTCGATTGCGGTTTAACAGAACTGTTCAGGATAGGGGTCAATAAGGTACGAGTGGCCTTGATAATTTTAAAACTCCAGTAGGAATAGCTTTGGTGATTTTCAACCACCGTTAGGAGAGGAACTTTAAAAAGAAAAACTAATTTAGAAAAAAAAATATGTTGTGCCTATTTTCGTTCGGAATTAAAGTTAGTTATTCATAACTTCAAAAGTACTAAGTACGAAATAAAATAAATCCTATGATTAATATATATATATCAGACATCTAATATATGAGTTATAAAATGTTAAAAACTTCCGTTTTGCTATATACTACTGTAGTTAACACTAATTTTAAGAAATATCAATGATGGTTTTCTCATATTATTCTCATAATTTTAAAAAGTGTTAGCTAATATAATATTAACAAGAAAACGTTCGTATTATGTAAAAGAGATTAATTTTCACGTGTGATTAATTTCCTTATTATTTATCATCGTCTGGCAATATTTCTAATATCATCAACTTAATCACTTATTCAATATTAATAGACAATTTCTTCTGAACATGTTTTATTCCCGTAGATAAACCTACTTAATCGGTAGCCAGAAGTGCAATCGTAAATCAGAAATCTCATCTTTGAGCTCTGGGTTGGAACAACAAGAAAACAGTTACAGAGACCCGATTAGACAAGGGTGGTGTCTGACCGACCGACCGACAACGGTAGCTAGGAACAGGAATTACTAGTCGATCATGCAGCGGCGGCGTAGAATCTATTGAAACTATAAATTAATATCTATTTGAAAATATTAACAATATTAATTTTGAAGAAAAATAAAAAATAAGCTGTTCGTCAAAATAATAGTTACTATCCTTTATGAGGGTTTTGGAATAGAATAAAATAGATTAGAGTATATTGTCATTAAAAATACGTAAGTGGTCCTCATGAGTTACTAATGTTGGTTATAAATTCTGAATTGAAAAACATAAATAGTATTTTGAAATCAGGACAACTTAGAAATTATTGCGAATCATAAAAAGGTGCTCAAAAAGGACATTACCGGTGATGAATCGTAAGTTTACGGTTATAATCCCGAAACAAAACAGGAGTCTTTACAGTGAAAGCTCCCATCCGAGCCACTACCGAAAAAAGCATGTCAAAATCGAAGCCGTGTTAATTCGTTGTTGATTGTTTTTTTTTTCGATTATGAAGGTATTGTACATCATGAGTATGCTCCGAGAGGTTAGACAATCAATTTCATTTTAAAGTTTTGAAGTTCTTTAAGAAAAATATGAAATGCAAGGAGTATTACAATTTTGACAAAAAACTTAAAATCTCTTCGTACTATTAGGAAATACTTTTTAAACATTAATTAAGTTAATAAATGAGTCAATATTATGGCATCAAATCATCAAGAATAATCAAAGCAGGAAACAAATCCAGGGAACAGTGGTCACTCATAAACCACCTAAGAGAAAGAACAATACACTAGATACTAATATTGAATTCAAGCCTGATGCCTTAAATAAGTTTTATTGTTAAATAGCTCAAAAAATCACTGAAAATATATCGTGTCAAAATTATTCTTTTGACTACCTTATAGACGTGTGGTTTCCATAAGACTTCACATTGACCTCAATTAATTCAGACGAGTTGTGAGATATATTGTAGCGAATAAAAAATAAGTATTCTAATGGTTCTGTGGCAAAAAATGGTCGCGAATCTGCAACATTTTTTGGCAAAACACAACGTCACACAACTTCGCCAGCCTCCATACAGCCCGATATAACACCCTACTACTTTTGGGCTGTTCTCAAAATTGAAAATTTCGCTCAAAGGACACTAGTTTGACGATATACAGACAATTAAAACGAATACAATAAGCGCACTCAAAACCGTTCTAAAATTGACTAAGTGAATTTCTTCATAATGTGGAAACACCGATGGAAGCATGTTGTTGCATCGAATGGCGATTAGTTTGAAGGATGCCGCATGACGAAAAATAATACTAGCACGAAGTTATAAACGCAATGATAATTTTGGGATACATCTCGTTTATTAATTTGTTTTACAAGACGTTATCAAATTATTGCTTATGGCTACAAATAGATTACTAACAAATTGTAACTTGATGTTAAATTGTTTGAACTTCTTTTACTTTCTTCACTTAAATTAAATGACACCTTCCACATCCCAATGTGGCCTATAATCAATGGTTGGCAATGAGCAATAGATGTGAGTATACAGCAGCCAACTACGAATTAGATGAAGCTCTAGATATTACACACAAAAACCAGAAAATATGAAATCAGTAATTCTATTCTATATTTAAAACAGTATGGTGTAAATTAACTTAACGATATGCGATTCTGAAACTTAGAAACATAATTATTCGGAATTTTAATGATGAAAATTCAATTCTGGGAAATTTAATCCTTGTTCTTAAAAATACAGAAAAATAATGTAAGTAGTATTCAATTTTTAGGTTATAGTCCCAAAAACCAATTAAAATTGATATGGAAATCCATATCGCAAATACTCAAACGGTTGAGAAACGCTGGATTATAGAACTAAAAAGATAAAATGGAACAAATTTCGTTTCTGTAGAAAACGAGTAGCCAAATTAACAAAAATAAAATGATTTTTATCTAAATTCGTTGTAGAATCGGTGAAAATGTTATGACGGAAAACCGACGAATTTATTTTGTTTTAAATCTACAGCATCATTTGCTCAGCCAATCACAAAGAAAGTAGATTGAACCATCTATTTCCAAATACCAAAAATAAGTACCTTTCTAGAGGTTTTTTTATTTTAGGATGTGATAAATCCAAAAAACAAAAATGAAGAGAAATGCTAAATATCAATATTAATCATTCGAAAACTATATCAGAAATGTTAACTAATATACCGATTTAAAAATTATTAAGAATAATTCTTTCTGTAGTATCCTTTTGAAAAAAAATTTTTTATAAACCATAAAAAAAATTTCTAAAACCGAATTTTTAATTTGAAGTCAAGTAAAATGGAGTAGAGGGAGTGCATTATTGATGTGAAACATCATTTATTAAAAATACAAGAATATAAAAAAATTGTTTTGTTTTACTACTGAACCGGCAAAAATGAAAAACTTTATTTATTTTCGGGATAGAACTATTTCTTTTACAAATTGTAAAGCTTTATCGTAAGGTTCTTATCCCTAATATCCCAATAAGAACATTTATTTGTTGACATGTATAATATAAATTATGACAATATTTTAAGCAAAACAAAACTGGCTCTCTATAAGATTTAAATGCCATGGCAACTAGGTCGGGTTTAAATCTTAAATCTTCTTAGTGAATTTGGCTGTAAAATTTAATTTTTATCGAATTTGCTTTTCAGCGATTCAGGCTTTATTTTCACAAATTTTCATATTTTGTTTCTTTGAGATTGTTCTAAAATACTCTTTTGAAAAGCAATACCAGAGAAGTAACCAAAAAAATCTAAAAATCCCTTTTTTTCTATCAAAAATGATTCGAAATCAATCACAGCTTTTTCGTAAAAATTATTATTGACATATAAATTGTTACATTGAATAATTTAAAACAAAAAATTGCTGATTGTGAAGGACAACTAATTAAACAACAATAAGGTACTCGTCGTTGTCTCATATTACAAATAAAGCAATACTATTTAATAAATAATAACTGTTTTTATTTTTGTAACAATTCTACACTGGTGAAGTTGCATACTATGTCTCATAAAGAAAAATTTATGGGCTTCTAAAGTCCATTCGCTACCACGTGAGTCAAATGAAGTGCAATATTCAATATTTGACAAATTAAATTAAAATACTAATAAAATAATATAGTTTAAAAATAAATAGTTTGCAAGGCGTTTATCATTGAAATACAAAATATTATACAAAAAATAATTAAATACTGCACTTCATTCGACTCATTTAAAGCTGGTGGTAATTAGTGTGTGTTTTGGCAACGTTGTGTTTTTACTGTTTATGCTTATTACGAGAGTAAGGCGGGACTTACTTTTTCATAATAAATGCGTTTATAAAATAGTAAAATGTTTACTCATAGTATTCAAATGTTTCATGGTAAAGATACTGGTAAATTTGTAAATTTCAAACCATTGCGTCCAAAAATAATGAATGCAAAAAAAAACGTAAATTAGAAGAAAGTGTATTTTCATATCAATAACCGAGTGATAGGAATAAAATGTATTAATGATATGTAGTGTAAAAATTGTGGTTTACCAATATGTTTAAAATATTTATTAAGTATTTTTCATGTAAAATGTATAAAATGTAATAGTAAAAATTTAGTTCATACATGTAATTATAACGAAGATAGTACACATCATAAATGTTACGACATTAACTTCAAATTAACTTTTGTTTTAATAAATTTGTGTAAATTTCAAAGTTTTCATAATGAATGTATTCAAAGATCTGAAATGCGTGCTCGTGCTACGTTGCCAAACGTCTCGATTCAGGTAATCTGAAATTTTATATCATTTCTTTTAATTCATATCTCAGTAATTATCAAGCTCAATTAAATATTTTATAACAAAAAAAAATTATGTATGCTTTAAAATGCCTATGTTTGATTCTTTCAACCTGATATAATTGTTAAATGATAGTATAATTCAAAGAAATGTTACAAGATTCTAATTTTTCATAAGATGTTGTACAAATTTTTACATTTTTGAAAACTATTATGAAAAAAAAAAATTTCATTATGGGCAACAACTGGACCTCCTTAAGGAAACAATTTAACAATTAAAAAAAAGGATTTTTCTATTGCGAATAAATTTTTTTACATCATAGAATTCTATTAAGATTGAATAGAGCGATAAGGGTAAGATTGAATTGGGCGATAAAGCAACACCTTCCGCCGATAGATTCATTCGCGGGTCTAGATACATTTTGAACCCATTAGAGGTCAAGGTCTTTCCATTTATAAATTATATAATTTTCTTTTTTTCTTAAGCGTGATGTTTCTTTGCAAACTTACATTTTAATTTTAACTATTACTACAGCTCTTGATTTCCATTACATAATGGAATGATCAATTTACTCCGAATAAATCATTTCAATCTAATTAAATTACAAATAAATGAATGTTGGAAAAAGACTAAAACGTCTTTTCAGTCTGTATTACTGCGTAGTATAATCGAAAGGTCGCGTCTGACTGTATGTCCAGGTTAATCCAGAAAACTACTAAATAAATTTTGTTCTGGTTTTCACCATTGTTAAGACGTTATTCGAGGAAGATTTTAGAAAATATTACGTAGATACATTATCGTCTAAGGTAGCCGAGCTATGACGATGATTTTAAATTAAGTCGAAGACAACTCAGAGATCTGAGCAGTTTCTTGGCTTATGCTTACCACCAAGATAATATGTGACGATATTCTAAATCTCAAAAAGTTTTATGAATATGTTCATGCTGGCATATGTCTGTCAATAATCACTGTATTGCTGTGGTAAATATTGATAAAAAAAGGTTTCAAAAAATGATATAAGATAATATTAGCCATATCTATAGTAAAATTTGTAAAGTGATGTAATGGGCTCTAGGAATTTCTTTATAAAATTAAATGAAAATAACACTACCACTTCCAAACTAACATAAACTACACCACTGCTGATTTGATTTAGTTCTCCTAGATCCGGCAGTCACATCGCACACACAGTCGACTGATTACGCACAAAGGGAGGAAATTCATCAGCGAAGGGCTGCTCGGTCACCTCCCTTCCAGCGTCTTACCACCCTTAGGGCTTCCATGTTGCAATCCAATCTATTTTGATGACGTATATATAGACAGCCGATCCCGTTTAAGTTTTTTACTCTCTGTGGGAGTTCCGGTGATCACTTTGAAAAATTGCAAGCTTAGGATAATAATGGGAGTATATCTTCGTTGCAGATTTTCGTTCTCAATGCAATTTTTTACTTTTTGAGTGGAAAATATCTTATTATAGAAGAAATAGTTTAATTAATAATGAAATTGCTTTATATATATATATATATATATATATATATATATATATATATATATATATATATATATATATATATATATATATAAAGTAAAACCGACGAAAGTTTGCTAGTTCATATCATTTAATTTAATAAAATTAAGGAAACATATACTTCGTGTCATATTCATTAATGAAAATAAATTTTATAACAAACTTCATTGATTTAAAAGTAAACTTCTGATTTTTATGTTCTTACATACGAGTATTTTATCGAGCAGTGTTGTCAAAATTCTCCAAAAAGCAAAGTTAAAAAGTGGCTATTTTCGAAATGTTTAATTTCAATATAGTGACATCAGAACACAATAAGTTAATAATATTTCTAAAAAACTTGACAATTTAAATTACAATTTGAATATGCAAACTTATTCTCCGCAAAATTGCTCTAACAATATACATTTCATTAATTTCAATAAATTTCAGGAATAATAAAAAATATATTGAAATATTCACTGCCAGATTCACTACGAAGGCATAAGACCTAGACCCAGTCTAGTTGCCACTGAATTTGGATCTTCTAATTGGTCAGTTTTGTTTTGTTTATGATATTGTTTCATATCTCAACCCATAAACGCCTATATAAGGATACTGAAGACAAAATCTAGAGTTGAAGGCCATGATGACTACGAAGGTTTAAGACCTAGAACCGGTCAAGTTGCTACTGAATTTAAATCTTCTAGTTGGTCAGTTCTTTTTTGCTTACGATATTGTTACATATCTCAACCCATAATAATAATAACATAATAACGCGTATATAGGGATACGGAAGAAAAAAATGTAGAGATAAAGGCCATGAAATCAATAAGAGGAATAGTTGTCTGCCTAAAATAAACAAAAATTTTTCATTTTTGTTGGGTTAGTAATAAAACAAAATCATTTTTTATCCATCTGATTTCAGGGCTCAAAACTTGCTTGACTTGTTGCACTTTCCAACTTTAACTCTCTATTGTCAGATTAGACCGGTTTTAAACTTAGACCCTGTTAGTGAGTTAGAGGAATAAATTTTATCAAAATATATCAAAAATTCTAACAGCTAGGATAGCTTCGTAAGTATAGCTAAATTACTAACAAAATCTTCTGTAACGTTCTCAGTCCAAGTGTTTTTCTAGGTCCGATATCGCAATATATAAAGGGTGTCCCAAAATTCACGCAAGATTTGAATTTTCCTCCATTTGTGCGGTAAAGTTTTGATAAGCAATAAAGAAAAACAGTTTGACAGCTGACAGTTTAGGGTTAGTAAAAATGGAGCAGTACACGAGAGAACAACGTGTTTTTATTTGACCAATATTTCAAAAATAATGAATGTCTGGCGGCCAAAATTCGCAAATTTCGTAGAAAATATGATCGGATTATTGATTTAACTTCGTTGACTTTGAAGAGAGTAATTGAAAAACTCAGGAAGACTGAATTGGTGATGCTAAACATACTATCGTCCAATAATAAGGCGGTCAAATTTTAATCTCCAGGTGCGTGAGAGTATTGGTGAAAGTCCAGGAACATTAATTTGACATCGTGGACAAAATTTCTAATTTCAAGAAACTCTCTACAGCGTATATTTATCAAAAATCTGCGTCTCCATGCTTGTAAAGTTCAATTGACACAAGAACTGAAGTTAAGTGACCATGCACAGCGAAAAAAGTTCATTTAATGAATTAGTAAACATAACTGGATGCTAATTTTTCGAGCAAAATCATCCTAAGTGATGAAGATCATTTTCACCTTGATGGCTTCATTAATTGTCAAAATTGCCGCACATAGAGTTCAAAGAGCCCACATGTGATTGTTAAAAAACAAATGCACTTACAACATGTCACTATTTGGTGCGAATTTTGGGCTGGAGACATCATTGGACTATACTTCTTCGAAAATGAAGCTAATCAAGCAGTGGCTATTATTGGTGATCAATATTGCGACATGATAACCGAGTTCCTTCTATCTTAAATTGCATGATATTGATATGGATGACATGTGGTTTTAACAAAACGATACCACATGCCATATACTTCAATTACTGCATGAGACACTTCCTGGTCGTGTACTCTCTCGTTCCGGTGATCAGAATTGTCCCTCTGGATTTCCTCCTATGGGATTATTTGAAATCAAAGTCTATACCAATAAGCCCACAACCACCCGTGCATTGAAGAAGGAGATTCAACGCTGCATCAATGGAATTTTGCTACATTTTCGTATGTGTCAGCAAAGCGGTGGAGGCCATTTGCCCGATGTGTTATTCCCTATATAACCATATCTTATATACTAGATGATTCAATAAAAAAATTACAATAAAAAAAAACTATGTCCTATTTAATTCATATGTTACGTAAATTTTGGGACACTTTCTATACAGGGTACCCGGAAAATGTGGGAAATCTCCAGGATATGGAAAAAAACACAAGTTCATATAAACTTCTTTCGTATAGGCCTCCTCTTCGAAGAAATGGGCTCCCAAAGAACTGCAATTGAATCAAGTTTTTTACACATAATTATTGAACCACCAGGTATATTTAATTTTTTTTTAATATGATGTAAACCAGGTATGACTCTTTAAATTACTGTCCAAGAGAGTGTTGTGAATTACTCAAAGCTGCAGGGACGGACTAGCTGTGGAACTCCTGACATCATTTTTTTTAGGCCCTGTATGTTAAGAACCTCTGTTAAACCATTTTTACATACCTTTAACCATTGATTAAAATTTAATTACTCTGCATTCATGTTACTAATCCTAACCGTTTTCGAGAAAATGTCATTTTATTAACATCATGTATAGGCGAAGTCTAGAAGTTATCGCTACTGTTTCCACACAATCATAATTTTCTAGAGATAAAATAAGTGAAGTTCAGATGGGTGGTTGGAAAAATTACGGATATTTATTCGGTACTCAATCGCAGTCTAGGTTTTTAAAATAAATTCCAACATTACCAGATAAATTATAGGCCAGTTTTCAGATTTGAAAAAAGTTTTCATAGTTTGTTATATATGTAATTCTCCTTTCAAGCAGAGAATATGAAAAACATAAGTACAAATAGTTTATTTCCTGCAAATATCGCTCTGGTCCTCTCTCCATACGCGTTTCGATCACCTTATGATCTCGTCAGTGGAGCTGTATCGGACCGAGAGCAACATTAGCAGGAAATAACTGATATATGAACAGCTCCACTGACGAGATCATGAGGTGACCGAAACGCGTATGGAGAGAGGACCAGAGCGATATTTGCAGGAAATAAACTCTTTGCTCTTATTTTTTTTTAATATTCTCTGCCTGAAAGGAGAATTACATATATAACAAACTATTTAAATACGGCAGAAAGATTTCTTTATTTCTTACTGAAATTTTGATTGTTTAAAAATTTCACTTTACTCCGTTGATTCATAGATGTCGTTCGACTGGCGATATTTTTCAGTGTGCCCTCATACCTTGAAATTTATGGTTCATATATCAGTTATTTCTTGCTAATGTTGCTCTCGGTCCGATACAGCTCCACTGACGAGATCATGGGGTGATCGAAACACGTATGGAGATAGGGCCAGAGCGATATTTGCAGGAAATAAACTGTTTGTACTTATATTTTTCATATTCTCTACCTGAAAGGAGAATTACATATATAACAAACTATTTAAATACGGCAGAAAGATTTCTTTATTTCTTACTGAAATTTTAATTGTTTAAAAAGTTATTTTCATATTCGAAGGATATATCAAAAAAATAATGCTTCAACAATCTACAATGAAATTTTTGAATCTCATATGATGGAGAGAAGTTTGCATTTACTGTTTCGCATTTTACTTCATATATATATATATATATATATATATATATATATATATATATATATATATATATATATATATATATATATATATTGAATAGGAATCGACACAAGATGACCTAATGACCATATTATAAATACTCGACGAGTCTAAACAATTTCAATTAAAATATCTAAGATACAACATAAATTTATTATTTAGATAGTAATAAGTAGTTAGTAGATATATTAATTAATTAGAGTCATTAATATTTACAAATAATATGGACCAAAGCATAATTAAAAGCTTACATGATTAAAAAAATCATATATAATGCTAAATTCATAATGAATTTATAGACATAATTGTAAAATAAACAATATATAAAAATTAATACAGTAAGATCATATTATAAATTGATCATAAGAATAATAAGGTATAAACATTAGATGTGATAGTGAAGGTAAAGTGATAATAAAGAGTGAAAATCATCAAGTGAAATAAAAAAAACATAACGATCGGTTTTTGCAACAATAATGTTTTGAAAAGGAACAAAAGGTGAACATAGTGTGAAACCAGTTACGAAAAGTATTTTTAAATAATAAATAAGATTCATTAAATTGTTTTTAATATAAATTAGACAGTTAACAGTAATATTAAGAAAATAATTTTAATTAAAACACATAAAAACATAGAATAAATTTAAGAAAATTTGTGTTATTGACATTAAAATTAAATATTATAAATTAATTTTAAGTAATGGAGTAAAATAAATTATATTAGAATGTAAGGAAAATTCTAATATTTAATATTTTAATATTAAGAAAACATAATTTAGCATCTTCAAACAATAATTTTCAATAATTAGTTAATTATATATTTCAATATTTTCATGTCAAGCCATTTTGTTTTATAATTTTTAATATTAAAAATTGTTTTGGGAAGGCTAAAATATGTATAATTAGATAGGTAAAATAATAGAGTTTAATTTTATAATATTTATTGTCATGCATATTATTGGATAAATCCAGGAAATGGTAAAATTGGAAAAATTTTATCAATTTTAAAATTCTTGACAGCCATTTTTGTTTGACAAGAACGCCAAGAAAAGGGTGATTTTTCATCAAGTAACCCGATGCCTTCAACTGCTGAGCCAATCAGAATGATTAATTAAGTCAGCTGGTGGCATACGATAGAAAGAAAAATCACAAAAATTGGAGACAGTTGCAAAAAAGTATTGTTACAGAGAGGTGTAAAAGAAAAGTTTCTCCTCAAAACATAACCTTAAAATTTTTCACGACGAGATCATAAAGCCACGTGCGAGATCTTTTGTTTTTGATAAGTAAATAATTTTTTAAAGGTTATGAAAGTAAATAAATATTAAATAAAGTTTAATTAATCAAGATATTAAAAAAAAAATAATTTAAATTAAATTGAATGTCATTAAGAAATAGCAACTCCAACTAACATCAAGAAAATTTAGTAAAAACCCGATTGTGGCAAATAAAAGTTCAAGAAATTAAACCTGGCTGGTGTAAATACCAACATTTCCTAGAAGTAGACAATTCCTGGACATTTCCAAAATAACCAAGACAGTGTTTAATAAAGAATATCTACTTACTTGATAGTAGGTATTTTTTAAAAACAAATATCCCAATCCAATTTGATGGTAAAAGAAGACAGAGAAACACAAATATACCTTTTTATTGTTTATAAGTAAACAAACACTTAAGGATCAAGGTATTTTAAAATATAATATTACCACATTTATATGAGACATTATAAAATCATTAGAACTAATTTATAATCACTTATTAAAATTAATAATCCGCACTTTGCACTTTTTTTTTTTAATTTTTAAAATAAATAAAAGTAATACATTTCAACTGAACACGAGACCTTCACATTTGTCAAACAACTTTTGACAGTTAAGTGGAGTGACATTATACTTAACAGTAGAGATAAGGTGCAATTGATTTTAATTTTAATAAAGATGATCTAGATAATAGGTGTATCAAATAATTTTATAATCAGTAATAATATCATTTTGTTTTATAATAAATTTATGTTGATTGTTAATACAATCCAGTGGTTTTAATTGGCAGTAGATAAAAAGTAATTTTAACCTATGAGAATCTGAACTCACTTGGGATAGTTTCAGGGTAAGCGAGCTAGTTATATTAAGGGGAGATTAAAAAGAGAAAATAGATTTATTATAATTTTGTTAACAATAATATATGTATTTTTAAGTAAATCCAAAGAATAAATACAGTGCTGTTATCTTATCTTTGATAGGATACAGTAACTGGGCGCTCAAGGAAAAATTAAAAATACATATCGTGGTTTAGAATATTTTTAATAGAGCAAAAGAGAACTTATATCATTCACATTCACCAATATTCAAATTTTATAAAAAAAAAACGAAATATTCAAAATATTAATATTCTAATTCCTCTTCGGGCAGTTGCTTGAAGCGTGTGTGGGCGACGAATATAGACCTCTGACGATAGACGTTAGGTCCCGCATCACGTTTTTCAACGCAATTGGCGCCCAACGTGGGGCATCTTTTGTTTTTGGGGCATAAATATTTTCAGGGATTATTAAAATATTATCATGACATAAATATTTTCAGGGTATATAAGTCTACTGTCAATAAAAATAATTAATAGGAACTTGTAACATATAAAAAAAAAAAAACGAGTATTATTGCATATCAGTTATTTAAAATTAATTACAACAAAATTGATAACAATAGTATTAAACAAAAGTTTAGTACATAAATTTTATAAAATTTTTGAATTGCATAAAACTAGAATAAATAAAATACCATGGCTGAACAAAATATAACCTTAAGATCAGGAAAACAAATTAATCAAGAAATTGGAGTACGGAAAACAAAAGAAGAAACAGCTAGTACATCCATTTCTTCTACCGATCGAGAGAGTGAAGTATTTCAGCAGACTAAGCTAGAAGAGGTAGGGGAAATAACAACCCCTGAGCAAAAAGAACCAGAAAAGACAGAACAGAGTAGTAATCAAGATATAATAAAATTTTTGCAGAGTATGCAAAATACTCTGGAAAATAAAATAGAAATGGGGCAAAAAGATCTGGAAAATAAAATGGAAAAAGGCCAAAAAGATCTGGAAAATAAGATGGAAAAAGGCCAAAAAGATCTGGAAAAAGGCCAAAAAGATCTGGAAAATAAAATAGAAAAAAGACAGCAAGACCTAGAACATAAGATTGAACAGGGTCAAAAAGAATTAAAAAAGGAAATAACTAAAGGCCAAAAAGAATTAAATGATATTAAACAGGGGCAAATAAGATTAGAAAAACAAGTGGATGAGAAAATATTAGAAATTGAAAACAGAATGTCAAAAGAGCTGTCAACATGCATTGAAGAAATACATGAAAAGGTAACTAAAAATAACCAAGAAATATTAAATATGCTAGAAAAAGAGAAAGGTGACAGGAACACAGAAATAGAGCGTCTCAATGACAAACTAGATACGACCATGCATGACATTACCTCAGAATTAGATAAGCATGGTAATGAAATAGATAAAATTGATAGGAAATGTTACAGAACTTTCCAGGAATACGATCAGATTATAGAAGAAAAACTAAAATCCACAACTGAACTAGTTACTTGTACCGTGGATAAGAAATTGGAGACTGTAACTAGAAATAATATGGGCAATGGAAATATTTGTAACAGTACTAATGACATGGGTCTAAAGTTTAATGGCAACATTCGTATGTTACACCCGGTAGCTTTTATTAACAGTATCAAGAATAGGTTAAAAAATGTAAATAATCTTCAAGTAATAAAAGACTTTATTCGAGTTAATTTGATTGATCATGCAAGTATTTGGTATGGTAATATAGAATCAACGATAAATAATTTTTGTGAGTTTGAAAGGGAATTTTTGGAATATTTTTGGGGAGAGATTAAACAAGCAGAGTTTAGGGAACAATTATACTTTGGGAAATTTAATTATAATAAAAATGGGGATCTAGTTAATTATGCTTTAAAGCTAAGTACAGTAGCAAAGTATTTAAATCCACCAATGAGAGAAGACGAAATTATTCTGAACATTGCTCGTCATTATCAAGATAATATAGTACAAACAATTACAATTCAAAATATAAAAACAATGGGTCAATTTATTAATTTCTTAACAAGAGTACAAAGAGGTAATTTTAATGGGCACAATCAAAATAATAAAAAAAATAGTTATGATCAAAACTTTAAAAACCTAAATAACAATATACGTCCACAGCCGAATCAATTTAGACAGAATCAAACTAATTATACAAATAATATTCCTAACAATTTTAATAGAAATAATAATAACTATAATCGTAATAATGACTTTTACCAGAAAACAAATAGAAATTTTAATAACAATAATTTTAATAATAATACACGATACAGACAAACAGACAATGGTACAAATAATTATAATTTAAATAATAATAATTCACAATATAGACAACAATATAACGCGAGACAAAATAATATAAACTTAAATAGAGGCGCAAATAACAATGATCGACAAATTGATAGGAACGTTCAGAACAATGAAAGACAAAATTTTAGGAATCGAACTTTTTACAATGGAAATGACAGGGAATATAGACAAACTAATAATATTAGACGAAATAGAAGTGATACAGACTTACGAGTAGACAATGAACAGACAAATAACCACATGACAGGGAGACGGAGCAACAGCCTGGAAAGAAATCGAAGGGAGGTATCTTCGGATCCTAGAAACAGACGAACAAATTTTTAAATAACAGCCTTGGATCTGAAATTAAGACGAATTTTATACATTACGAACATCCACGAGAATTAATAGACTTAAATGACAATTTATACAATGAAAAATATGAAAATAATTTAGATTTAATTTATGTAAAAGGTAAAATTGATAATACTGAAGTTAAAATATTAATAGATAGT
The DNA here is from genome assembly GCA_034092305.1 of Diaprepes abbreviatus. NCBI lineage: Eukaryota > Metazoa > Arthropoda > Insecta > Coleoptera > Curculionidae > Diaprepes > Diaprepes abbreviatus. Next base: position 702,319 of record JASJET010000089.1, on the reverse strand, counting down.
GGTTCTGAAGCATCATTAATTGATGAAAATAAATTAGAAAATATATTGTTATTTAATAATAAAGTAATCATAAATAAAATACCAAAATTAAAATTAGTGGGGGCAAATAATAAAAAGATTTGTGAAGTAAATCGGCAATGTATGTTAAAAATAGTGCTTGGTAATAAAATTATAGAAGCATCATTAATAGTAGTGAATAATATGAATATCGATATAATTATGGGGAATGATATTTTAAGTAAATATGGGGCTAAAATAAATTACGAAGATATGATCTTGATAATTGATGAACATAGAATAGAGTTCATAAATAATTTGGTTTTTAATCATTCGAGTGAGGATTTATCATGTATAGAAATGTTAAGTGAAGAAGTTACAAGTAAAGAAAGCGCAAATAATATAATAGAAATACATAATCTTGAAAGTATTATAGATAATTGTAAGAAGGAGAATAATGCGGTAAATAATAAGGTTTTGTTAGCTAAAAGGAGCACAAAACCAAAATTTTTAGGAGATATTAGTATTGACAAAGTCAATGATAATTTTAGTAGGAGAAATTTTTGTGATTATAATAAGTATAATAATGATGTGATTATGAATGAAAAGGAAATTATATGCGATTCAAATTTTAAAAAAGATATAGTATACATGTTAAATTCTTTTAAAAACTTAATTTCAAACGAAAACAGAGTAGCACGAGACTATATTCATTATATTAAAGTACAAAACATTGAAAATTTTAAAGCCAAAACTTACCCCATACCATATAAGTATCAAGCACAAATAAAAGATGAAATTGAAGAAATGGTCAAAAATAATATAATAGAAAGAGCCGATACTACATATTTTCAAAATGAAAAGTTTAAAAGGTACAGTGCAAGGAAAAATATGATATTAAATTTTACAAGCATAAGACATCCACAAGCAAACCCAGCAGAAAGATACATAAAAGAAGTGTCAAAATTATTGCGTATCCAATGTCATGAAAAACCTCTTACTTGGGAAGAAAACCTGGAAGAGATAGAGACCTTCTTAAATACCATGCCTAATTTAGTGACAGAAGAAATCCCAAGCCAGATCATGGGATATGAAATAAGTAACAGACCCTGGATATTGAATATAGAGACCCAATATCAAAATTTAATTAAAAATATCACTAAAAGAATGAAAAGAAAGGCTCATAAATATATAAGACAACAAGAGAAAGACATTAAACGAAAAGTCAAATTTAATAAAGGAGAGTTTGTATTGATTAAAGCCCTAAAAAAGACAGATACTAAACAAGGTCAATACAGTAGATTTCAATGGCCATATGAAGGACCATTTGAAATAGAAACAGAAAACGGAGATAATAGCTATAAAATAGTATACCCTGACACAAGACAAGTCAGAGGCATATTTAATATCAAAGATATGTATAAATATAATATTAGCTGATCAAATAACGTACAAAAGCTTATGATTAAAAGGGATATTTTGTGAAACAATAAATTTCTAATAAACTGTGAAATATATAAGGATATAAATTTTATTATCAACTAAAAGTTGTAATTAATATAAATAATAAGTACAAATAAGAATTAAAATATTCATATTTAATATTTTATTTATAATAAAATATTAAATATTCAATTTGGGGCAATTGAATAGGAATCGACACAAGATGACCTAATGACCATATTATAAATACTCGACGAGTCTAAACAATTTCAATTAAAATATCTAAGATACAACATAAATTTATTATTTAGATAGTAATAAGTAGTTAGTAGATATATTAATTAATTAGAGTCATTAATATTTACAAATAATATGGACCAAAGCATAATTAAAAGCTTACATGATTAAAAAAATCATATATAATGCTAAATTCATAATGAATTTATAGACATAATTGTAAAATAAACAATATATAAAAATTAATACAGTAAGATCATATTATAAATTGATCATAAGAATAATAAGGTACAAACATTAGATGTGATAGTGAAGGTAAAGTGATAATAAAGAGTGAAAATCATCAAGTGAAATAAAAAAAACATAACGATCGGTTTTTGCAACAATAATGTTTTGAAAAGGAACAAAAGGTGAACATAGTGTGAAACCAGTTACGAAAAGTATTTTTAAATAATAAATAAGATTCATTAAATTGTTTTTAATATAAATTAGACAGTTAACAGTAATATTAAGAAAATAATTTTAATTAAAACACATAAAAACATAGAATAAATTTAAGAAAATTTGTGTTATTGACATTAAAATTAAATATTATAAATTAATTTTAAGTAATGGAGTAAAATAAATTATATTAGAATGTAAGGAAAATTCTAATATTTAATATTTTAATATTAAGAAAACATAATTTAGCATCTTCAAACAATAATTTTCAATAATTAGTTAATTATATATTTCAATATTTTCATGTCAAGCCATTTTGTTTTATAATTTTTAATATTAAAAATTGTTTTGGGAAGGCTAAAATATGTATAATTAGATAGGTAAAATAATAGAGTTTAATTTTATAATATTTATTGTCATGCATATTATTGGATAAATCCAGGAAATGGTAAAATTGGAAAAATTTTATCAATTTTAAAATTCTTGACAGCCATTTTTGTTTGACAAGAACGCCAAGAAAAGGGTGATTTTTCATCAAGTAACCCGATGCCTTCAACTGCTGAGCCAATCAGAATGATTAATTAAGTCAGCTGGTGGCATACGATAGAAAGAAAAATCACAAAAATTGGAGACAGTTGCAAAAAAGTATTGTTACAGAGAGGTGTAAAAGAAAAGTTTCTCCTCAAAACATAACCTTAAAATTTTTCACGACGAGATCATAAAGCCACGTGCGAGATCTTTTGTTTTTGATAAGTAAATAATTTTTTAAAGGTTATGAAAGTAAATAAATATTAAATAAAGTTTAATTAATCAATATTTTTTAAAAAAAAAATAATTTAAATTAAATTGAATGTCATTAAGAAATAGCAACTCCAACTAACATCAAGAAAATTTAGTAAAAACCCGATTGTGGCAAATAAAAGTTCAAGAAATTAAACCTGGCTGGTGTAAATACCAACATTTCCTAGAAGTAGACAATTCCTGGACATTTCCAAAATAACCAAGACAGTGTTTAATAAAGAATATCTACTTACTTGATAGTAGGTATTTTTTAAAAACAAATATCCCAATCCAATTTGATGGTAAAAGAAGACAGAGAAACACAAATGTACCTTTTTATTGTTTATAAGTAAACAAACACTTAAGGATCAAGGTATTTTAAAATATAATATTACCACATTTATATGAGACATTATAAAATCATTAGAACTAATTTATAATCACTTATTAAAATTAATAATCCGCACTTTGCACTTTTTTTTTTTAATTTTTAAAATAAATAAAAGTAATACATTTCAACTGAACACGAGACCTTCACATTTGTCAAACAACTTTTGACAGTTAAGTGGAGTGACATTATACTTAACAGTAGAGATAAGGTGCAATTGATTTTAATTTTAATAAACATGATCTAGATAATAGGTGTAGCAAATAATTTTATAATCAGTAATAATATCATTTTGTTTTATAATAAATTTATGTTGATTGTTAATACAATCCAGTGGTTTTAATTGGCAGTAGATAAAAAGTAATTTTAACTTATGAGAATCTGAACTCACTTGGGATAGTTTCAGGGTAAGCGAGCTAGTTATATTAAGGGGAGATTAAAAAGAGAAAATAGATTTATTATAATTTTGTTAACAATAATATATGTATTTTTAAGTAAATCCAAAGAATAAATACAGTGCTGTTATCTTATCTTTGATAGGATACAGTAACTGGGCGCTCAAGGAAAAATTAAAAATACATATCGTGGTTTAGAATATTTTTAATAGAGCAAAAGAGAACTTATATCATTCACATTCACCAATATTCAAATTTTATAAAAAAAAAACGAAATATTCAAAATATTAATATTCTAATTCCTCTTCGGGCAGTTGCTTGAAGCGTGTGTGGGCGACGAATATAGACCTCTGACGATAGACGTTAGGTCCCGCATCACGTTTTTCAACGCAATATATATATATATATATATATATATATATATATATATATATGTATGTACATATTAACTTGAAATTCGCACACACATTCGTGATATAGATTAAAAATAAGAAAATAATTTGCGATATCTTTATTAGAAACGGTGAAAATGTTAAAAAAATGTGTAGAATTACATGATTTTCGGGATGGTATTACATAGCACCCAACTAATTTAGTCGAATAATTGTTTTTATTATTCTAAACATAATTAATTACTGAATATATAAGTGATACCTTTTCTACAATTTATAATCCATTTATTTATACGATAAAACAAATATTTTGCGGGCGAAGCCGCGACAGGTAAAATGCTAGTTTTAAATAAAATTCTCACATAAACATACAATCGTAATATTTTAAATTTAGGAGATATAGGTTATATGCCCTTAGAGTGAATATTTCAATTAAAGATAAATGTATATATTAAAAGAAAAAACGTATATTTAATTAAAAGACAATACATTTTCTTCAAACATACGCTCATCAATATTAAACACGAAACTTAGATGAGAAAACAAATTTTTATTTTTAATTATCAGTTATTTACCTCGAAAACATCTGAAAACGAACAAATTTATAAAACAAGATATAATTTTTTGTCCCACCTAGTGTAACAATTATGAAATAATAAAAATGGTCAAAGATTTGCTACTCCACACTGTAACGACCTTTAAATCTCCGTCTTGGGAGCTCGTTTATATTAATGATGCTTATCTATGGACAATCTATATTCCCCTCTCGTTTTCGCCACATGTGAACTCTACAAGTATAAGGGATTTTCCACAACGATCACTTAAAAAATTAGGTTCTACTTGACCATTAACATAACGGGATAAATGGTAATTGTTTCTAAAAAGTAAATAGGTAAACGTTCTTCTTTTCTAAATAAAAAAATGGAATGAATATTCCTAAATTGTCTGATTTACGTATGGTTCTAAAAAATATGCAACTGGTATTTTATTTTTGGGGAAAACAACAAGAAACTTATTTTTAAAATCAAGTCGACCTTGTATAACGATTTATTAAATCAATAAACAATAATGGTTTGAGTGTTTCAAAATTAATTTTTTCAACAGAAACAACATTTTGTAGAACACTCCTGAAAGAGGACTTAAGTTAATTCTAGAAGTTCCTACATACACGTAACACGCTAAAATTTAGAGTATGTCAGTTGCTATTTCTAAAATAGAAATTCCATAAAATTTAGCACCAAACACCTGAAAAAAATAACGAATGTTCGCAGTGTATAAAAATAAACTTTTTATAAAAAGTTGAATTGACTTACACAAATGCGTTAAAAAGCGAAAAATAGCAACAATGCTTTAAAAAGCGAAAAATAGCGCCAAACCAATACCTGACGATATGTCATTCGTATAGAAAGATTAAGAAATAATTTATTTGTAATTGCTTTCTTACCGTGTTAGAAATCATTTGCTTCATTTGATAATAATTTGGCGCTGACTTCAAGGATTTTAATTTCATATAAAAATTTTTCTTGCTATTTTTCGCTTTTTTAGCTCTTTTTGGTTGAATTTTTTTATAAAAATATTATTTTCCGGTTTCTAGCTTTAAATTGAGTTTCTAAGATAGCTAAAACGTACTCATTTTATCCAAAGTTGTAGATCACACTAAAATAAGCAACAAAAAATTCTTCTGAGAATTATCCAGATACCAGTTTTAAATGACATTATACCAAATATTTAGCTTGCAAAATAAATCCGCTATCTTGAAATTTAAGACGTTAATTTTAGGTTCGTAACCTAGGGCCCCAAAACCCCCCAATATCAAAATTAAAAGAACTTGAGGCATGTAAATTTTTAGACCGATATATTCTGTTCTATATTGAGTTTGAAGAACTTAATTTAAGACACATAATATACTTCTTGAGAACCCCCCCCCCAATACCAATCTGGACAAAATTGGAAAAATGTAACATTTTTAGTCCCCGATATTACATCTGTCATAGTAAATCTTAAAAAATGAACTTCAGGTCCTAACCTAGGATCCTGAAAACACCTTTTAAACTAATTTTGAAAAAATATGTATAACGTAAAATTTTCAATCCACCTATTATATCCTCAATATTGAATTTCCAAAAAATAATTTTATACTCTTAATCTAATCTACACCCTTGAAAATCCGGCAGTAACAATTTTGGACATAATCCAGATATATAAATTTTTGGACCACCATATTACATCTGCCACATTGAATTTTTTAATATCGTTATTTACATTTTCAGTAACACACCGGCAATAAATTTTAAACAAAATCTAGAATGTCAAATTTTTAGTCAGCCCTTTTGAATTTTTCAAAAATAATTTTAAATTGATAATTTACATCTTCAAAAATCCTCTAAACCAATTTCGGACAAAATCGAGAGATGTAAAATTTTTGGTCTGCCATATTGAATTTCTAAAATATAATTTTAAATTCGTAATTTACACCCCCCAAAAACTCCCCTATACTAATTTTTAATTCACTATCTTGGATTCACTATAATCAAATTTTTAAAATTCGTTACGTACGGCCCAGAAAACCGGGGCCACCGCAGCAACCTGAACATAATGCAAACAATTCCATAGAAATCTGTGAAGCCGTTCCAGAGTAATTGCCGTACATTCATAAAAAGTCATACATAGCAGTAGAAAGTAGAACTTCCTTCTTTTAGAAGTGGATTAAAAATAATTAAATTCTGCTAGTTTTTAGCTACAAGAATATTTGTGAAAAAATATTTAGCAATATCCAAAATTAGTTTTCTACCAGGTTCCTAAACTGTGTAACTGTTTACCCATTTTGGAAAAATTTTGTAAGTTAGCCTGTACATAAACCACTTCCTATTACGGTTTTCAACCGATTTATCAAACAAATAATTAATTGCCCTTCATAGATACGACGTATATTTTTATAATGACTTGAATTTATAGCATTTTTTAGTTATAATTTATTTACTTGCATTATATATAACAAACTATAAATATTATTTATTATGTAGCGGGATGCAAAAAAAATGTATATTTCAGTAATGGAAATAGAAGTATGAATATGAAAATATGAAAATTATATAAATCAGATGTAGATTTCAAGAAGCAGTAGCATTGGTATTTACATTATCTTTCAGAAAAGCTGGCCAAATGCGTATTGGACACGCACAATATAAGGCTTCCGTAACAATTATACGAATTACCGTTTTTTTCTGTAATTCCGTTGCACGTTTACCTTTCAGTAATTGAAAGCACGTATCTGAAAAGTATATTGAAATATCAGAGATTCAATTTAATTTTTTTTTATTTTATAAGTTAGTAGATGGAATTTAATCATAATAATTTTTAATATATTTACTAAGTGCTGTTATGACGAATATTTTCAAAATTTTAAAATCAAAAATTCGAAAATTAAAGGATAGTGAATTTTATATAAAAAAGATGGAATTTAAATATAAATCAATATAAAGTTCGTAATAAATACCACATTGATAAATCAAATACAAAATATTGGAATAACTAGTCCAAAAAATAATGAAACATGCGCAATTCAGCGAGTGACAAAGAATTAATTAGGACTAAAATGACATCAATAGGAACGCTTATTTAAAAATTATTTGACTTCTTTCAGGCGACATCCTAGAAATGCGAAAATAAACCATGTTTAAACAACTCATTTCCATATCAATCTAACTCACACGAAACGCACCCATTACAGAAGAAATAAAATCTATACTTGACTAACACGTTGTTATGCCCGACGCACTCATCAAAAGTAACATTACTGAAATTTAATTAGGGTTAATTAGTATAAGGAAAACATATACATATGAAATAAGTTCTTGTAATGGCCTGTAAAAGCAATGAGTGGAATATGATCCTAATAATATGAAATACCAATATTAAAGTCGCATAAATTCATCTCTTTGGATACACCAGCATCAATGGCGTGGTAATAAACTCACTGCTAGAAGTGAGCAGTTACACTATGCCAAGAACACACAACTTTGACAGACCATACACCATTTAGCTTGACTGGAAGGAGCGATCTGACCGAAATGCGAGTCAGCCAGGAAACCTCGTCTGGTACATCGACGGGTCCAAAACTGACCATGGTATAGGCGACGAAATACACGGGGATATACCCAGACTTAATATGAGTATAACACTGAGGCAGCATTTATTGGACCAGAGCCAGCATTTGGAATTACTATGGCTGCGATTCGTGAGTGGCTATCCTGGTGTACAAATCAACAACACAAGAGCCGCTGGAATCACCTTGCAGGACACAGGCACAGCAAGTTATTGCTGAGCAGACCATCCGGCAAACTAAGCAGTAAAATTCTGCGTCTAAGCAGACAACAAATCAGGCTGGTGACAGGACTTATAACTGACCACTGCAGCTTAAGAAAATATCTACATACAATGGGCATCTTCAACGAAGAACCACTATGTAGACTATGTAATGAAGAGGACGAGACGATCTCACACATCATCTTCGAGTGCGACGCTTTGACCTACTGAAGACACCCTCAGGATCAATCTATCCGGAAGGCTTATATTCAGAGGACAAGCTAGAAAGCAGGCTGTTAAACTTGATCAAGGCAACCAACTTGTTCGCCTAGAACAGATATGACAGACAATTCAATAAATCTGAAGGCTGCAGTGTAAGGGCTTTCAATTCTAGCCTGCTATGTCACATAATCAATCAATCAAGACTCCTCACCTATCATGGTCTTATTTTTTAAGTATTTCCGTGAGCCTTTTTTTGAGCGATTGTCAAATTCTGAGGGCCAAATATTATGCAATATATTATATACGCTGGTGTAACTAATGCCAAGAGATGCTTCAATCTCACGGTTCGTCTATTATCAGTTCACGCACAACATCGATATTTTTTTCATTACAACCGACTTACGACGACCTTCCTGCGACTCGTCCGTGAGGGAACGAAGGCCTCGATTGAATTGGCTAACCTAGTTCATCGATGTTCTCTTGTTAAAATAAACCAGCTAGAAAATTCTGAAAAATAATAGCACAAAATGTTTACGAGTTAATTCCATTTTTTTGGCCGAGATGAAATTTCGAATTTGCTCTAAACAACACAAATAGCGTCCTTATGTTAAAACGTTCTGAGTACGTATACCGACGAAAATGTCAAACTTTTAATAGATATGTCAGATTGCACCTAGCAACGCCGGTGTTGTCAGGTTCCGAAATATAGACGACAACCCTCGTTCCAACCAACTTGATTTGGAACAGACTGTATAATGCTTTTTATTTTTATAAATTTTAATTCTTTCTTAGCGGCAATATTTAGGAAATTGATTCATGTTATGTTAAAATACGAAAAATGAAAAATTAAATATAATCACATATTAAAAAAGAGACAAAAACCTAAACCGATACGTTTAAGATTGTAATACTTCCGGCGTCTTAGCTAGATCAAAACTTCAAAGGAAAAAATAGCTTTCTCTTATTTTTTAGAAAATCTTAACAAAAATAGAAGTGCGGCTGAGATCATTCCTAGAAACTTACTGTTATTCTTTATAGTATCCGTTATTTTAGGTAACTTTTATAGGGTCATAAAGTCCTTAACAAGGGACAAAAACACCCTAGGTGGGTTGTGATTCGCATTGCATCATTTTTAGTATTAAGGCAAACTTTCACTTCTTTTCAAAGGTATACCCTATATTTTTTTGTCGAAAGTATCAGGCCATATTATGTTATGATAGGGGGTAGAATTTGGTTATTTTAAACTTTCTCTTCTTGTAAGTTAGTATTAGAATATCTGCCACCGATTTAAGAAGCTTTTTTTAATGTGTGGAAATTTTGTGTTATTATGTTTTAAAAGACCGTAACTTTCCAGCGGGAACTGTAATAATAAATGGGATTAACTTTTATCTGTTTTCAATTCTAACAAGTAATATCCTGTTCAATGTGTTTGAAAATCGTTTGATGTGATTTAGAGTGAAAAAAAGGTAACCATATCCAATTATTATTTTTTTTTAAACATTTTAAACTTCAAAACACAGAAGTTCTGCAGTCGAAGCGAACATATTTTTTTTTTAATATTTATTCATGGAATTTTTAATAGAAAACGTATATTTTAAGAAGAGAAAAAAATTGAAATGGAAAATATGTACCAATCAAAACTTTCCTTAAAGTAAGAAAATACGATTAGTCATTTTAATAGTTGTACTTGTAAAATTACACAAAAACAAAATACTACGGATTATTTTATAATATTTTGAAAATATAATTAAACTCGAAAGAATAATAAATTTAGTGAAGGAAAAGAGATGTTATCAACTGGTTAATTTTATGAGCTCAAAGGTATTTAAAAAGAAAGAATTTTTCATTTTCCGTTCTTATTATTGTAATTTTACTTTAAGTTATACAAACTAAAGGTTAAAAATTATATTGTAAAGGTCAATTTGTAGCAGATAAGAGTAGATCCGTTTCAAGTTTTCAGTTTTAAATATATATTCATGAATTGAAAAAATAAATGTTTATTAAAATTAACTATATTAGTACATTATCTTTACATGTAATATGTTGACGGTAAATGAATATTAATTACAAAATTGTAATATTTACTTTTCTTTTACTTTATTTACGTGCATAAAGAAAATTCGTAATCTTATTGAACCACCCATATCTTGTAGATGGGCATGACTGTTTAAATTGTAGTAAATGAAATAAATTTACATATTTCCTATTTGCATAAATATTGCTTGTTATTTAAATACAAAAAAAGTAGATTATGAGGGAAAGTTAATACATAAATTAATATTGTTTCGTATTAAGTAGATTAAGAATCCAAATATGAGCAACTGAGTATTTGATAATTATGACCTGTTAAATTAAGAACAGAAAGAATATTATGCATATTACTCAAAATATCTATAAGATAATTGCGCAAAATAATTTTGTCTCCCATCAAAGTTCACAGTTTGTCTTTATATATATATATATATATATATATATATATATATATATATATATATATATATACATACATACATCTAACTTCTATCAAAAGGTTTGGGAGAAAATGTTCGTTAACCAACAAGATTTCAGTTTTTCTGGTTCCTACCCCAGTGCAAAAAAACTACGTTGGAAACATTTACACAGAACTCCTTCTAAGAACTTCTTAGAATATGCTGAAAATCAAAATATTAAAACCTACGCTTAAACAAGCATTAGAAAAATGTATATATATGTTGAATTTAAAATCTCTTTGAGGTCAGTTAAAAAATAAAATTTTATAAAGAAAAAATTGAACCGATTTGTAAAAAAGCGGTAAAAGGCGAAAAAATGACAAAATAAATTTTCATATGAAACTGAAATTTTTGCTTGCCAATGCTTGCCAAAATGTAATTCAAATAAAAATATTTAGAAACACTTCATTCATAATTGCTTTGACTTTCAAATAACAATTTTAATTATTATTTATCACTTTTCAGTGCTTTTTTAAAAGTCGGTTAAATTTTTTCATAAAAATTTTTTTATTTTTAAAATTCAGTTTTGAACTCTTCATGATTTTCATAATTTCTTCATTTTATCCAAAGTTACACACAAAATTGAATAACAAAAAATTCCTTGAATCTCAGAATTCGATAAATACTAATTTTGAATGAAATGGCCAGATTAAATCCGCTATCTAGAATTTTAAGAAATTTTCGATTTATAAACTAAGCTTCAAAAAACCCCCAATACCGACATTGGAAAACTTAAAATATGCATCATTTTAGTCCTATATATTTTATCCAGCATACTGCGTTTGAAGAAATTAATTTAGAATCTAAAGGGTGTTTTTTATAGAGGTATAAAACTTTAAGTTGGCAACACTTTTTTAACTTGCGGACATTTTGTCAGTTGGCAAGTGATTTATGTTTAGTTTGGTTTGGCATTTCAACATGAATAGACTGACGCCTGAACAACGCTTCCAAATTGTGCAAATTTATTTTGAAAATCATGGTTCTGTTCGAAATACGTATCGCACACTACGTCCATTTTACGGTTAACATATTCGTCCATCAGAGCAATTAATTCGATTAACTATGGAACGTTTTCACACCACGTTTACTCTAAATGATAATACGCATCCACAGAGATGTCGTACAGTGCGTACAGAAGAAGTCATTGCTGCTGTAGAGCGTAGCGTAGAGGAAGACCCGAATCAGTCTATCCGCCATCGTGCACAGGAATTGGATATGTGTTCATTCACTTTATGGAAGATTTTGCGGAAATACCTTGGTTTGCGTGCTTACAAAATCCAACTCGTGCAAGAATTGAAGCCACACGATCACCTAGCAAGGCGTAGATTCGGTGAATGGGCCCAAAACAAGATTGCCGTTGATCCCGATTTTCATAAGCGAATTTTGTTTAGCGATGAAGCTCACTTATGTTTGAATGGATACGTCAATAGACAAAACTGCCGAATTTGGAGTGATGATAATCCTCAAGTGTATGTTGAGACACCGTTACATCCAGAAAAACTGACTGTTTGGTGTGCTTTATGGGCTGGTGGAATCATTGGTCCGTACTTCTTTAAAAACGATGCTGGTCAGAACGTTATAGTCAATGGTGACCGCTATAGAGCCATGATTACTGACTTTTTCGTTCATCAATTGAACAACCATGATGGGCAGAAGCTGTGGTTTCAACAAGACGGCGCAACATGTCACACAGCTCGTGCCATAATTGATTTATTGAAGGAAACGTTTGGTAACCGCATAGTTTCACGTTTCGGACCCGTGAATTGGCCTCCAAGATCGTGCGACTTAACGCCGCTAGATTATTTTCTGTGGGGATATGTGAAGTCGCTAGTCTACGCCAATAAGCCCGAAACGATTGATCACTTGGAGGACAACATTCGCCGCGTTATTGCCGATATACGGCCACAAATGTTGGAAAAAGTCATCGAAAATTGGACCTAGAGATTAGACTACGTCCGAGCCAGCCGTGGCGGTCATATGCCAGAAGTCATATTTAAATTATAATGCCAGAAGGTTATCTTTCGAATAAAGTAAATTTCATGTCAATTTAAGAAATTCATCTTTGTTTTATTCCATTTAAAAGTTCTATACCTCTATAAAGAAAAACACCCTTTATTATTATTTGTCGCTTTTTAGTGCTTTTTTTTAAGTCTGTTCAATTTTTTCATAAAAATTTTTTATTTTTGGAAATTCAGTTTTGAACTCTTCATGATTTTCATAATTTCTTTATTTTATTCAAAGTTACACATAAAATTTAATAACAAAAAAATCCTTGAATCTGAGAATTTGACAAATACTAATTTTGAATGAAATTGCCAGATTAAATCCGCTATCTTGAATTTTAAGAAATTTTCGATTTATAAACTAAGCCTCAAAAACTCCCCAATACCGACATTGGAAAACAGCATATTGAGTTTGAAGAAATTAATTTAGAATCTATATTATACCCTCCAAGAACCCCCCCCCCCCCCCCCAACATAAATTTTGCACTCTGGAAATCCTCTAATACCAATTTTGAACAAATGTGAATAACATAAAATTTGCAGTCGACCATTTTGGATCCGCTATACTTAATTTCAAAAAAATAATTGTAAATTCTTAACCTAATCTTAATCTACACCATCAAAAACCCCAGTACCAGTTTTGGACATATTCGGAGAATGTAAAATTCTTAGAATGTCATATTGCATCTGCAATATTGAATTTTTTTCAAAAAAATTTTAAATGTGTAATTTATAATCTCAAAAACCCCCAATACTGAGTTTAGACAAGATCGAGAGATGTGAAATTTATAATCTACCATACTGGCTCCACTTTTTTTTTTTTGTTTTTTTTTAATAGTTTCAGATTCGTTGTGTACGACCCCGAAAACTTCTCAATACAAATTTAGAAGTAAATAGACGAAATTAATTTTTTTGGGCGCCTTATTATAAGCGCCATCTTGGATTTTACTGAACCAATTTCGCTATACATAGCGGTCGAATTTGAAACTTAATAGAAAGTGGAGAACCAACTTTCTTAACTAGACATTTTTACTTTTTTTTTGTAACAAATAATTCTTGTATTAACTCTTTCAAATATTATTCTTGTGTCAATTCTTCAATTTTTCTTAATAAAAAATCAATAGTTTGTAAACAAAATGACAGCTACCGAATTAAACGTTAAATAGATTTTTCAATCTCGGGAGACAAAACCTCCATTGACCTTATTCGACTCCAAATATCTTGGCAAGTGGAATTGATTCGACAATTTTGATGCAATCAGAATTGCATTACATATTCTCAAATCGCGGATTTTTAATAAATCAACACACAAATACCAAAATTTAAAGAGAAAATATATTTCTTTTAACACGCAATTAATTTCCACCATATTAATCATAAAAATTAAACTTTCCAAAAAAAAATCTTTATCCTAAGTGGCATATGTGATACGTAGAACCTCAGGGGTAAAAATTACGACCCTTCGTTATGCGGGGGTAATTAAGAAAACCCTAGTGAGGGTGTGTTGTTCAGCACAAAAGCTTTTGGCAATTAGATGTCGGTTTGATGGAGGCATTAGAGAGGCCAGTGTAAATTGCCTTGATAACTCGCCGCTCTTTCGACCTGGTAATTATTTATCTTGTTTTGGCCACTGTTTACTAAAAGGTACTCTTTTTGGGCAGTTTAGAAAGTTCTAATTTTGTAATTATTTTTTTTTTTTACTTTACGTTATGTAGACGAGGATACAACAAAAAATTATTGAAATATTTCAAAATGCTGATAAAAATTAACCGCGAAAAACAAGTCATATTAGAACCGTCTTTGGCCCATGAAATAAGTAGAATTTTTACACGATTAATATTTTTATTTTCCATTAAAAAAACTGCTTTTTGATAAGTGATACCTACAACTTCTCGCTTTGAGCTCCAAACAGTAATCTAAAGGGTGTTTTTTATAAAGGTATAGAACTTTTAAATGGAATAAAACAAAGATGAATTTTTTTAAATTGACATGAAATTTCCTTTATTAGAAAGATAACCTTCTGGCATTATAATTTAAATATGACTTCTGGCATATGACCGCCACGGCTGGCTCGGACGCAGTCTAATCTGGAGGTCCAATTTTCGATGACTTTTTCCAACATTTGAGGCCGTATATCGGCAATAACGCGGCGAATGTTGTTCTCCAAGTGATCAATCGTTTCGGGCTTATCGGCGTAGACTAGCGACTTTACATATCCCCTCAGAAAATAGTCTAGCGGCGTTAAGTCGCACGATCTTGGAGGCCAATTCACGGGTCCGAAACATGAAACTATGGGGTTACCAAACGTTTCGTTCAATAAATCAATTGTGGCACGAACTGTGTGACATGTTACGCCGTCTTGTTGAAACCACAGCTCCTGCACATCATGGTTGTTCAATTGATGAACGAAAAAGTCAGTAATCATGGTCAGCGGTCACCATTGACTATAACGTTCTGACCAGCATCGTTTTTAAAGAAGTACAGACCAATGATTCCACCAGCCCATGAAGCACACCAAACAGTCAGTTTTTCTGGATGTAACGGTGTTTCAACATACACTTGAGGATTATCATCACTCCAAACACGGCAGTTTTGTTTATTGACGTATCCATTCAAACAAAAGTGAGCTTCATCGCTAAACAAAATTCGCTTATGAAAATCGGGATCAACGGCAATCTTGTTTTGGGCCCATTCACCGAATCTACGCCTTGCTAGGTGATCGTGCTACGCTCTACAACAGCAATGACTTCTTCTGGACGCACTGTACGACGTCTCTGTGGATGCGTATTATCATTTAGAGTAAACGTGGTGCGAAAACGTTCCATAGTTAATCGAATTAATTGCTCTGATGGACGATTATGTTGACCGTAAAATGGACGTAATGCGCGATACGTATTTCGAACAGAACCATGATTTTCAAAGTAAATTTGCACAATTTGGAAGCGTTGTTCAGGCGTCAGTCTATTCATGTTGAAATGCCAAACCAAACTAAACATAAATCACTTGACAGCTGACAAAATGGCCGCCAGTTAAAAAAGTGTTGCCAACTTAAAGTTCTATACCTCTATAAAAAACACCCTTTATTAGCATAGCAGTATTCCAGTTTCCTTTCCGCGAAGTGGTGACTTGACTCGTGGAAATAGGAAAAAGTCACAAAGAGCCATGTCGGGTAAATACGGAGCTTGAGGAATGATATAAATGTTGTTTTTTGTCAAATAGCCGTGAACATTGTCCCTCAAACGATTTAATACGCTGACGTAATACTCCTTATTTACTGCCCGGCCTGGCGATATACATTCGGATTGAACCACACATTACGGCAATAAAAAAAGGTCAACAAAACCTTCATTTTTTTTCGACTCTATAGTGTTTTTTTGGCTTTTAGCTCGTCTGAGAAACGCCATTCTGATGTTTGTTGGTTAGTTTCGATGTTATATTCATAGACCCATGTTTTGTCACTAGCAATGATGCCATCAATAACATTTTGGTACAAAGAAAGCATTTCTTTAGCAACATAATTCTGCAACAAATTCAGCACTCTCGACACAATCCGTGCTTCAATTCGTCTTATGCTAAAAATATCGTGCATAACGCGCTATACCGATGCGAAGGAGACACCAAGATCGGGTGCTGTCTCCCTGATGCTCCCACAGTGATCTGCGAGGATAATTTTCTTAACTTTTTGGATATTTTCGTGAGTCAAACCGGTGGATGAACGACCGGAACCAGACAAATCATTAACCACAGCACGGCCCACTTTAAACTCTTTGCACCACTCGCACTCGTGTCTTTTCGACATTGTCGAGTCTTCGTAGACTACCGTTAACATTTTCAATGCTTCTGCACATGATATTTTGTTAGAAACACAAAATTTCAGAGAAACTTTTTGCTCAACTAAATTCATTATTATGAAATTCGTAGGATACAACCAACACTGACTTGTTTACAAGCTATCACGCATAAACTCCCGACAGACCGCACTCAAACAGATATTTGAGCACTAGACGACAGATGTACTAATCCAGAAAAAAAATGTTTGACAATATCTCAAGCGCGGTTGGTTTGAATGGGAAATTCCGGATCCTTTTTGATCAAGAGGTATAGTTTTCTGCTATTTTTTTTTTCAAAGAAGTTTTTAAAAACCTGTTTCCTGGATTTAAAAGCTCCTTTTTCTTTCTGACTCAATCTAACCTCAAAGATTTTATCTTCAATCAATTTTCGTATCTGAGTTCCTATAAAAATCCCCTTCCTTAACTTTTACACTTTCTTATACCGACAACTGTTACACTGCCAAAAGGAAGATTTTGTTGTTCCTGATCTTCAAGAATTGCTCTTGTACAATTATTTGTTATTGCATCTGAAAACGTTGAACGCTGTTTTTCGCTCTTGAATGGAATTTTGTTGATATTTCCAAAATTGTCTAGTTCTATGAATAAGTAACTTGAAATATACATTTTTAGGTATTTATGCTACAAAAACACGTTTACGATTAAAAATATGCATTTTTTTTTTACAAATAAATAACAAACAATCGGCAACACAGCGTCCATTTCCTTCCGGAATGCTGTGCCGTCCGGCGTGGTGGCGGCCAAATATCGCGCCGCGCCGAAATGCCTCCCGGGGGACTTCCGCTCTGATTTCATGCCGGCCGCTCTAATCGCCGATCAGCTTTATTCCATTTGCGCCAAACTTTTCCACCATTGTTTTCCTATTTTCCAGTAATTTATATTTTAGGTGATTTTGATATGAAAACCAGGTTTATTGTTTTTTTTTTCAAAATTATTTTGAAGTTGAACCAACTGACTAGTTGACGGAACGGTAAAAATTGTTGGAACCTAACGTGTTTTAATTTTCTAATAATAAAGTCATCATTGTAACAAAAAAGTCCATTTTCACCCACAGAAACAGAACATCGTAACGTAACTTCATCGTGAATCAAATCCGGGCACTATTTTGCATCAGAATATCGGTCTTTGTCCATCGAATCAAAGAAATATAAGCTACACGTTTGTGTGTTTGAATCAGCAGGACGGCTGCCATGTCCATCTAACCCGGAAGAATGAATGAACTGGGACGAGAAAATGTTAAGCGTTGACGATACGCGTCGATGTTCTGTTATACCTCGAACTTTATCACGCCGTATCTTTGCTACATAACACGAAATATGCTGTTTCATTTCTGTATGGATGTTTAAATATAATAACTACGGTTCGAGAAATTTATATTCTGGGAACATGAAAAAATGATTTTTTGTACGAGTGTAAAGGGTTGGGACAAAAACGTCACGCTTGTTGAATCCCAGAATTTTTATGTAAAAATGGGGTGGAAATATGCTTAATACGATTTCGCAAAACTTTGTAACCGGTCTAGAAATGATTTAAAAGCACAGCGAATCGAAATCAGAACATTTAATTCCCCCAAGATATTTTTAGCAAAATATTAAATGAATTGTTACTCCTTTTACTCTCTCAACTTAATTTCAAATTTGTAACTATAATACAGCTTAAAAAATAATATTAAAATGGGATAATAAAAACCACGAGGAGACGATAAAAGCGAAGCAATAAAAATAATTTGGATATCGTAAACATTCTTAAATGGGTGTTGGTTTTATGTTTTTTTTTTAAGTTTTGAAAGTAATCTAACGACACACTTTAGATTAATTATAATAAAACATAACACTAATTAATTGGAGCTTGATGAATTTCTGCTTGGTAGCTGACAGACAATACAAATCTTAGATTATTTTAATTTTGAGGAAATTATGTATTCTAATTTTTCGCCCCTAATATATTGCTACATTTAAACTGGTGCCATTTATGATCAAGGAGTCAAATATCTGAGAATAATAATAGATTAAAAGCAGACCTGGAATTAACCCCATTGAAACTATTCTACTTAAAGCAAAAGCGGCAAGGACATGTCGGAGAATCTTTGGTAAAACCTGAGGTTTGAGACCGAAAATGATCATCAAATCCATAGTTCCATATGCATCCTTAGTTTTAGCTCAACAATGAGTAAATCTGCCAGTAACTCCAACTAGGATTACTATAGCATAGAAATTACCAATAGAGGTATTGCTAGAAACAAAGTAAAAATATATAGAGAAAACAGACAGGTACTGCTAACCCTAAACAGGCCAAACAATTCTTCCAGCATAAGGCTGGAATATCACGAGGCCATTACCTTGGCTGGATCAAAGGAAACCATTTGTCTGAGATGAAGATGCCGGAGCCAGATCCACTGAAAACTTTGACTGAACCAACAACTACAAAACTAATCAAAGATAACTCCATCGTCCCTTTAAAACAAGATGGAATGGAACCGTAAACTATGAACCCTCTAACTAGTTATTAAATCACTCGGAGGTGGAAACAAGGAAATGACCTCCAGGAAAAAACTGTGATTAGTCATAGAGATTCTCAGAGGTCACTGTCAGCTAAGAAAATGCATATACAAAATGAAAATATGCTCCAGTGCGTCGAGGTTATGAAACAGAAGTTAAGACCGTGGAACATGTTTTATGCGACTATCCTGTTCTTTCACTAAAAGAGAATCCATATTCAGCTAGTCCTATAAAGGGCAATGCCGCTGGCAACGTTGTCGCATACTTTAACTATGTGGGCTGGGCGACGGGCTGAGCTAGATAGAACCCTATAGGAGGGGTTTAATGAGGCTTAAGTTCTGTGGAGTCTACCTTCCCTCTACCCTCCTTACTTTCCAGATCCAGATCGAGATTCATCCTTAGTATGGTGGCCAAAAATACAATAAGCAGCAGGTCAAGGAAAGCTGCAAAAAATATAAAGTTTTCCCTGTGTAAGAGTCACGAGGGATATGCCATCATACCTTATGGTTGCAATAGAGGCAATGCCGTGATGAGGGCAGCAGCAACAAATATTCTTAAGCTATTTTAAACAGAAAATAAACCTGGATACAATTGCATCAGAATCCATATCAAAACCGACAGACTACAGATCTGAACTATAAATTAGTAACTTACTGCTACCATGCGAACAGAGAAGAGCACTCCGTGGTATGGTTTACTAATGGATCCGAGATGAAAAAGGGTGTCATCGAGTACCTGAATAATAACACTAAAAAGCCAAAATATACATACTAAAAGCTCTCAGGTTAAACACCTATGAGTCTAAGTTGATTTACAGGCAAGCTTTAAAGCAACTGGCAAAAAACAATACGATATCGAGATGTTGGTGCGAAGACCCAGGGAAATTAAAGGAAATGAGGAGGCACATAGTCTCTCAAAACCCCTTTTTTCGACTTGGAGCTTTTCTGTGGATTAACAAAACAAAATTAGGTAAAATTAAAGTACAATATGCCTGGTTTCAGACAAATAAATGCATAACCCATCGTCAAAGAAGGGAAGAAGGTTTCTTGATCTCCCAAATAGGAATACTCGAGTAATAATGAAACTCTTAATAGGATATCGCCCTGCGAAATACCATTTTAAAAAGATCGGCAAAGCTGAAGAGAAGATTTGCTGTGTCTGCGACTGTGTAGCCGAAACAACGGAATACCTGCTATGCGAACGCATGGCATTGTTTTGCAATACTTAAATTTTTGAAATGCGTCACCTGGATGCCCAAGAAAAATAATAAATTTCGTGAAAAGTCTAAATATCCCGAGCTTATACTAGAAACACCTGCTATGCGAACGCATGGCACTGTACTGCAAGAGATTTAAATTTTTGAAATACGTCACCTGGACGCTCTAGCCCTTCGTGAAAAGTCTAAATATTCCAAGTTTAAATTAGATCAGGGTAACGTACAAAATATCTAATAGATCGAGATACTGTAAAGGGGCAAGAAAAACCTAAACGAACCGTTTACAATCTACAGTTCTAAATTTAAAAAAAAATATGTTTTTTAATACTATTCACGATAATGTATCTCAATATTTATTACAAAAATAAAATTGTATGGCAAAATGGACATATTTTTTTACAAAATAACATAACGCCCACACAAATATATATTAAAATTTAAAAAATATATATACACAAGTAAAAATTAAAACACATTTTCAACGAATGCAAAAAATATTTGCCCAACAAGGACAAAACTGCAACAATGTAGCTATGAAATTATTCAAACGTGCATTTCATTTCAACAGGAAAGGAAAAAACGCAAAAATGAATATAGAATCAGTGAGTCGGGCAAATGTAACGGCAGAGGTCATAAATCAAAAAAATATGAGATATGGAAAAACTTTTGCGGAAAAGTTTAAATTTTTGTTTTGTCATCGTAGCCAGGTAAAATTGGAACTCTTTTTGGGAGGTAATCTTTAGCCTTTGGTTTTAACATATTTCTACTCGTTTGACTGTTAAAAATTTTTTGGTTCCATATTTGAAATAGTATAGGGAAAACAATAATTAAAAAAATACGTATGATCGAGCGTATTCAAAAATTACTTACCATTTAGTTCTATATCCGAAAAAAATATCCAATTATTGTTACCTGCAAATAGAAATAATATTTATTAGTAATTAGGTTTTATAAATGTTATAGATAAACAATTTTATGGAAAAATAAAATATGACATTACAAAGGGTTTCAAACACAGGAATAATGAGAATGAGAAGAAATTAACTTATGCCTTTTTCAAAATTGTGAAGTACCACTCTAAATTATACCTTTTGCATCAAATTAAAATACGATTTTGAGGTTATTCCGCTACAGTTATTGTAGTCCGGGAGCCCATGGCTCCACCATACTTTTTTATGTGTATTTCGACCCCCGATTAAGAGCATAGAGGGTGGATTTCCGAAAAATGGTCAGGTTATAAACAAAAAAATGTTTATAATTAAATACTTTTTTTGTAAAATAAAAATATTTTCGTGTTTTCCAACCGATTCTAAGCAAAAAATGCTATTTTTTAAATGTTCAGGTTAGTTCAGGTTAGTGAACCCACTTGGCTCCCTGACTATATGATTTACTTGGAAATTATTCAGGCTCTCTCCAAAATTTTAAAATGTGAGTTTATCTAATTTCCAAACAGATACACACCATAAATACTTTAAGTACATTCACGGGCGGATCAAGCGTCTCGCTTTAGGGGGGGGGGGGGCGATATAACAAAACTACAGTATCCCAAACCATAGCGAGTTGTCTACCGGGGCAGAGGGCGGAGAGGCAGTTGCATTCACGTTCCTAATACAACAGGCTGGGGTGAGCCTTATTTCTGAATTCAAAGATCATGCGAGGTGTGCGATCGCTCCCCCCCCCCCCCCCCTTGGATCCGCGCCAACGTAAATCCAAAAATTTTAATTAATTGTGCCATAAAAATATTTCATATTATCTACTATAACTTATAATTTCCCAAAATCAGAAGAAAAAGTTACACCATGTGAAATATTCCTCCAAACCAGTGTTTTTATAATTAACTTATTTAATCAACGGTATTATATATTCATACAGTAATTACAAAAACATTACAGCAACCATAAGAATAAAAATTTATCAACTATCCCGCTAAGATGCTTACGAGGCCAAAATCATTATTAAAATGACAAACGAGTTTGATGCTCATTTTAATGAATACAACTAATAAATTAGAATTTGTTGATTTCAAATTCGAAAAGAAACCAAATAAAATAAATAGAACTCATACCAGTGCGAATTATTCTGATCAAAGAAATTTTAGGTTAAAATAGAAAGAGTCAATCCTAATCTGAACCAAACAATTGTTTACAACCAAAATTACGATGAATACGTGGAGAAAAAGACTGACTGAAACACCCTGCAATACTGCCGGATTTTGCAGTTAATCAGAAAAATGTTATGAAGTATATTTTTCGGAGAAACATTATATGTAGAAGTCAAGGACTTTTAGGTAAAAGCAATTTCTCTATAGGTCAAAAAGTTTTAAACATTTCAGAAATTTCCTTATTTTAAATCTTGTGATATACACAGAGCGTAGACTTATACTATCTTAAATATGATGCCAATTTAATGTCCATTCTACATTAAATTTAATGATTTAATCGTATTTTAAATTTCAATAAAGTAACTGAAAAGATATTTCAACTTCTGTACATTAAAATTAATTCACATATACTCTAATACTAAAGGAATTTACATTATTATTCAATATACATTGCATGAGATTCCGGGAGATGGCGCAACTTGTATTGAACTTCTTGTTTAGTATGATATGATTTGTTTAAAGGGCTCAGTTTTCTTATAGTGAGGTGTTTCTACTGACAGGAACCAATGAGTTGGAAACTCGTTTAGGTGGCGGACACTACCTATGGGAAAAATGTCTACCTTTTACTGGTAGTTTAAGAATTTCTTGAACTCATATTAATGTTGGTGCATATGTTGTAACATATCTCAAATTCAATGAACACTGGCTGTATATTTAATGCACATAGTCACCTTGAAAAGTAATGATCAAACTTTAAATTCAATGTATGATTACATTAAATTTAATGGAAAATTTTAAATTTATATTTATATAAAGACTATTAAATTGAATGCATTACATTAAATGCATTTAAGAAACGTTTATGAAATTTGCTTCCAGCACACTTACCTTAAATTTAATGTATTTCCTTTTTACAGCATAGCAACAAGGCAAGTCATTACCTAACGGTTACTATGGCTACATGAGTACTCGAGAGATAATGAACATTTATATAGGTCGAAAATTTTGGACAGTATTTTTCTTGTATGTGCCTGCCTCTGTTTTAACCTAAAACCTTTTGGATTCTAATATTAAGATTTCATCAATTTATTATGATTTTGCGTTACGAAAACTTCAACTTTAGACTCATCCATTCGCATTTTTTGGTCAACTGATAGGGAGTAGGAGGTACTTTTGACTTGATAATTAATTATAGCTAAATTTTATAACATAATATTGCCGACAATTTTCATGAAACCAGCATCTGTTTTATATTTTAACGAATGAAATACCGAAAATACAAAAGAATGAAAGTTGTAAAATGACAGTCCGCGTTTGCTTACCTAACCTCAATATTTACTCACTATTTTTTTGATAGATAGTACATATTTTTGTCCTGAATTCATGTTTTGCGGTCTCATATATTCTATAAAAAAATTTGTTTAACGAAAATTCTTAGCAAACATCTGAAATAAATTTTGGTTATAATCCTTGCATGTGTAAAACATCAATATTACGAGTTTTCGAACAAAATTAATTTAAATTTTGAGCCACGCTTGCCGTGATATTGTTTTTTGTTTGTTAGAAGTTTTATGTTTTTTCATTCTGAATGATTAAATTCTGATCACAAATCTTCAGTAAGATTAATAGCTTCGGTCTGCCATTTTCACTAATCTTGGTACAATATTCACTTTTTAATGGCCCGCATTGTATGCTTGTCTAAAATTCCAATCTTTCCCGCACTGGCGTTACGTAAATTGTTCTTTATATAATATTTAGATGGACAAATTGATCCATAATTTCGTCAATAACAGGAAGTTGGCCTACGCCATACCATGACATACTCCGACAGATAAGAATATAACCCCGTGCGTGTTTTACCGTCGGCATTACATTTTTGGTTTATAGACTTCCCCGCGTTTTCTATACACGAAAACCTTTTTTGTTTTGCCAAAAAACTCAATTTTTGTTTCGGCAGTAAATCTAATATTTTCCAGTGTCTAACATTTTTGTTCAGGGTGCTTTTTTATTTTTTCTTTTATTTTCTATTTACAAATGTTTTTTTTTTCTACACATTTTGCTTCTTAATAGCTTCTTACTATTTGCTTGGCAGTTAACTAAGAAGTTCCTCTCGCTTTGCTTTTTATTTCTCGTTTTTCACAATAAGTCAAAACATTTTTGCAACCCCTTCTAGGCATTTTTTTTTGTTGTATTTATCGCATAAAATTTTTTTATATTAAGTTCACCTATTGATCAGCTCTTGCTAATTCTACGCTCATTGTTCTTTGATATTTTCTTTTTAATTTGATTAACAGTTTTCTTATTAGAGGAGAAAGCTTTAATGATAAACCGCCCATTTTTAAACTTGCTTGTATTCTTTATAAGGTTGAATCTCAAACTTCCATAGAAACTAATTCTAAATCTACATTTAGCAGGCTTTTATCAATTTTTTTTGGGGAGTAGTTACTTAATAATCTGGTGTCAACACTGTAGGAATAGAGGAACTGATCTACTATAATTTTTAAACGTAATTTGAATCTATGTAATAAACGAATAACCAAAATTTTGCATTATTTAGGATATTAGGCACGTGCTGTTAGTAATTTAATTAATACCAAGGTAAATAAATAACATTATCCACAGGCAAAAAATTAATTAAACTTCCTTATAAGGTGCCAACGAGGCCACAATAATAAGTAAAATGATGGCAAAATAAGCGGCTCCCTTTAAGAACCGTTTAAACAGCCATAAAATAAACTTTTACGACTATGTAAGCAAAACCCTCAAGTATATAAATTACCTTTTACGACGTGAAGATGGGAAAGTGCGGTGTTGCCAGCTTTGGGGATTTCCCAGAAGATTCAATGATGATTCAGCGATTTTTAAACTTTTTTTTAGCATAATAATAAAGGTTCTTGTTATTTATGAAGTCCATTCTACTATATATGTAGATGAGTATGTATTATATCAATGCAGCTCCGTAACTGTTTTATTTTTACACAGTGCAAAACTCTTAGTGTATTCTGGTAAATAATAATTATGCGTAAGAACATATTTTTTGACTAAAAGCATTTTTTATGCTTCCATCCATCATCTAAAATTTGGACACTCTCACTGTAGAATCGTAGTCAGCAATTTGAAAAAGCTATATTATCTTTAAGGTAGAAGTCATCATTTCTGTAATTTTTAGCCCTTTTAGGTGCCCTATTGGATCTGCCACCTTGCAAGTGACCCATTCTGAAAACACTAGGGAAAATGAATTTTTTGAAAAGTAACCGTATGTTACCTCATCTCGTTCGTCTTCTCCAAACCTTATGATTTAGAATGTTTTCTTGCAGGACATTGCGAATGCCCTTATTTCAATATCTCCGGGTGCCAAAAACACCGCCCTCAGTCTTGTTAGAACTAAACGATGAAAGATGTTTTAATCTCCCCTTTCGAACAGTAAGTCTACGTGGTTGTTGCTGTTTCAACAATTTCTTGCTCTGGCTATTGCAGTAAATTCGACAATGCTTCTTTCTTGAAAATAGACTTAGATAATTCTCCAACGGTTTGAAATTGCTTCTTTATTGCGACATTATTGCTTTGATTTTTTGTGACGTCGAACTTATGTATAAGATTGTTGTTTTGTCGCTGGCCGTAATCGGAGGTTGTTTGTGATATCAACGGATAGCTAAATAATCTTCACTTTCTTTCAAAAAATTATTCCCCTAAAACAAAACCAGGAGGTTAAGTATGTTTATGGAATATCATATAAATATGACGAAGCAACGCTGACGAAAAAAAAAATCATTAAAGAAAAAGGTAAAAGACCATTAAAAAAGTAAAGAAAGTGAGGTAAAATGGAATATTCTAGATCACATAGGAATAGGTTTTTTAAGGTTAACATTATTATTGATGGGATGAAAGGCATACCCATTACAAGCAGTTTCCTTTAAACAAACCCAAAGGGTATTATCGACAAAAAGAGATCCCCCCCCCAGTAATAATACTCACCGCGCCGAATTTCATCAAAGCAGTAAACATTTTTTGATGTATTATCTCTTTTAATGAAACCACAGTTTCGCTTATGGGATACGTACATGTACTAAAGAAATAAGGAATTGACTACTAATACTATATTAATAATAATATTAAGCATCTACAAGTATACCAAAATGTAACTAAACTGTTTTGCGAGTATTATGGTTATTCCTTATTAATATTATTTCTAAAGCATTTATTAAGACCAGGAATGTATTTTTAACCGAATTCTAAAAAAAGGACGTTCTAAATTGAACCGTTATTAGAAAAAGGACGTTCTAAATTGAGCCGTTATTAGTATTTTGCTGAATGTAGGTACGTTGATTACTCGGGAACGGCGGCACCGATTTGAATTACATTTTTTGCATAATGTTCTGGAAGTTGCTGCGGTAGTTCCATATTATTTTGGCCGGAGTTGATTTGGTGAAATCCAGGTGGTCCTGATTATATGGTCGACAAAAAATAAATTTTGTCCGATTTTTTCCAAAATTTGTATGGGGTAGTTTTCAGGGTGGTGCATAACCATTCTCGATTTTGCTCAAAATTGTTATAGGGAGGTTTTTGAGGGTGTAAATTACGAATTTAAAATTATTTGTGCAAAATTCCATATAGCGGATTTAATATGAGAGACTAAAAATTTAACATCTTCCGATTTTGTTCAAGATTGGTACTGGGGGTTTCCGAGAGCGTAAATAACTAATCTAGAATTGTATTGGGGGTGTAAAAATTTTATATTTCAGAATTATGTCTAATATTGGTACTGGAGGGTTTTCAAGGGTGTGATTAAGATTTAATTAAGAGTTCAAAATTATTATTTTTAAAATTCAATAGAGCGAACCCAATACGACGGGTTGTAAAGTTCATGTTATTCACATTTTTCAAAATTGGTATTAGGAGGTTTTCGGAATCGTAGGTTACACATCTGAAGTAAATTTTTTACATTTTAATACGGCAGATACAATATGTGGGACTAAAACTTTTACATTTTTTTGATTTTGTCTAATTTAATATTGGAGGGTTGGGTCCTATATTATAAATCTTGTATTAATTTCTTCAAAATCAATATGCAGGATAAAACATGTCGAACCAAAATATCTACTTGTCTAAAGCTCTTCAAAAATCGGTATTGGCGAGGTTTGGGGACCTAAGTTATGAACCTAAAATAATTTCATAAAATTAATATGGCGGATTTACTATAGCAGACTAAATATTTGTTTAATACATGTTCATTCCAAACTGATTTTATTCAATTTAGTGTGGTCTACGACTTTAGATAAAAGGAGTACTTTTAGCCACCTGAGAAACTCCACTCAATTCAAAACAATAAAAAATTATAAAAAAAATTGAACCGAGTTCTAAAAAAGCACTAAAAGGAAAATAATAACAATATAAATTTTTATATGAAATTGAAACTTTTGAAGTCGGCGTGAAATTATTACTAAATAAAACCAATAACTACTAACATGAGATACAAACAAGTTACGACAAGAAAACAATTACAAATAAAGCATATCTCAATATTTTTATGTTAATCATATCTTATCAGATATTAATTTGGCGCTGCTTTCAGAAATTTCGATTTCGTATAAAGATTTGTATTATTATTTTGCCCTTTTTACCCTTTAGAAATCGATAAGGATCTGTTTTCGCAAAGTAAAAGCATAGATAGAATAATTAGTACGCAAAAGCCGGACACGTGATTCTTATGTAAGATGAACCTGGAATCTATGTATATCGGTGACTTTTGGAAAAACTGATAAATTAAGTGCCTTGACCCAGGAACATCACTTAATGTGGTCAAAAGCTAAATTATATATTTCCAATAACCCAGTAAAACTCAAAGAAATACATGACAATCTAACATATTTCAATAAGTAGATTTAGTTCAGACATGAAAGTATCTTTTCAGATACATATCAGTGTAGTGGTTTTTATACAGACAATTCTGTAGCCAGAAAACTAAGTCAATTATAATCTTGAGGTAATTGGCGACATCTACCAGACGAAATATTGTGATTATCAATAATAAAAACAGAGAAAGTCAAGTTACATTTATTTTTTAAATATTTCCTTAAAACTATTTTTAAATTAATAAAAAACTGACTTAAAGTCTTATCTTTCATATACAAAATTATTCCGACAAAAATTATTACATTTGACTTCAATCTAAGAAGTTTGGCAACATTGATAAAAATCGGAAAATATTTCTATTGTGGAGGGTAAAGCCGCCTAGCGGTACAGTTTTGAAGTTATATAAGGGTTGTAGTTACGTACGTTTGTCGTAGGAGAGCGCTACGATCTAAACCATTATTCGTATTTTAGCGGCAATCAATAAAACGTAAATTTATAAAGTTTAGATATTTTTTTTATTATGGCAGGATTACATTGAAAACTTGCAAATCTCTAAAATTAGTATTTTAATTCTTTATTTGTTGCGTAGTTATAGGAAGAAAAGACGTAAAAAATATTCTAACAAAAGCCAAACTTATTTATTAGTAAATAGAAAAGTAATTTCCTAATATATGCTAATCCTTAAAACTACATTTTATTAACCTTAATCAGTATAATATTTATATGAATAATGTGAATAAGTTACTTTTATGATATTCCGTGAACATGTATTATATATTATATAAACAAATAAACTTTTACATAGAAAAATTAACGATAAAAGCGTTAGAGAAGAAGCTTTGGAATCGGTAAGACAGTGTTTTGCCGAGTTTAAATAATGGTCCCGCTTAAAGAGAGTTTTCCAAGTAGATGGTAGATTGAGTGCATCGTCTCTCTTATTCAGAGTGCCGTTCTTTTCAATTTCGATGGATTCACGAATCAATCTTGCCTTGTAGAATTCTATATTAGCGATTTGCTGGCCGGTGTCAAAATCAATTTTGTGTCCTGTCTCGTGCTGGTGTTGAAAAAGTGCCGGTGTTGTCTGTTTGCTTCTTCTGTCTAGCTGATATATATATATATATATATATATATATATATATATATATATATATATATGTATTTTTTATTGCAGGTGCCACATGTGATTTTAAATACGCCTTGATTTTCCAGATTGATTTTGTCTTAAAGAAGAGCCTATTGTTTTGTATGGTTTGTAGGCTATAGATATGTTGTGTTTCCGGAGTAATCTGCCGATTCTGTCTGTTGTGTCTTTTATGTAAGGAAGTATGGTGATTTCTCTATCCTCGGCAGGTGACCTTGTTTCTTGCGTTGGTTTTTGTTGCAATTTTACTGCTTTATTTATCCTTGGTGTCTTGTAGCTGTTTTGTTGGAGGGCCCTTTTTATGTGTGACAGTTTCTTTTCTTTTCCTTGGTCAGCAGTTAGGCGAAGGAATCTTGATATTAGAGTATTGGCAACGCCCAGTATTTGTGAGGAGTGGTGCTGATTATTTTCCTCAAGTTCTAAAGTAAATTGTATCTTTGTGTGGATAGAATTAAGAAACTCATGGAAATAGTTGAGCCGTTGTTCGCCATGAGGCCATATTACAAATACATCACCAACGTAGCGACACCAGAGTTTGGGTTTGAGGTGGAATTTTTCAAGAACTTTCATTTCGAAATAGGTCATGAAAAGATTTGCCACAGTTGGAGATAGTTAAGAGCCCATAGCAGCGTCATCTATCTGCCTGTCTATCTGACCATCAAACAGAAAATATGCGTTTTTAAGACAGTGTCGGGTGAGATCCATGATGTGAGTTTGGAAATCCTCTCTTTGAGCGATCTGATCCAGTGCTTCATCCATTGGTATGCTCCGATACAGAGATTTTACGTTGAAGCTTGCAATGATGTCGTCTTTGTCAATTTTTACGGAGTGTAGAAAGGTTAAGAAGTGCTCCGAGTTTTTGACGGAAGAAGCGGCATTCTCAACACGTGGTCGCTTGAAGCCAGCAAGGTGTTTTTCTAGTATTTTGAGTAGCGAAGTTGTAGACGCTAGCGATGGGTCTTATATATATATATATATATATATATATATATATATATATATATATATATATATATATATAAATGTATGTATGTATGTATTTATTCAGGAATTTCATCACTTAGGGGCTAAATCAAAATATATAGAAATATATAGGGTCACTCAAGAAGGAGCTAAGACGTCCTCGTTATGTTTTTTCAACTGCAAACTACATTTTTTATTTCAGATTCAGAAAGAGCACATTGTTTTATATCCGACAAGA
Organism: Diaprepes abbreviatus; assembly: GCA_034092305.1. Lineage (NCBI taxonomy): Eukaryota > Metazoa > Arthropoda > Insecta > Coleoptera > Curculionidae > Diaprepes > Diaprepes abbreviatus. Next base: position 671,369 of record JASJET010000089.1, on the reverse strand, counting down.
TAAATATCGATGTTGTTGGTTACAATTGTCAAGAAAAATTCCTTTAATTCCCAAGACCTTCCAAAACCTAAAAGCCATATAGCATGTTTACAATAGACAAATGTTGAATTGCCAACCTTATACATAGTTATCCTTATTTTTAATGTTTAATATGATACAATTATAAAAGAGGTGCTTTTGAAATTTGAAAAATTGACTCTTGACGATTTTTTAAATATATTTTTTTTTCTTCTTTTTTGACCATTCTGTACCAATAATTTTCAAAATATCATAAAAAGACTTCTAAAGTCGATCTTTGTCTATAAGAAAATTAACCCAAATTAAATAATAAAGACGTTTTTATCGAAAAAATTTATAGTTAAGTTTTGGTCCGCAATAAAAATTTAAATATGTCCAAAACGGTAAATATAAATATTAGACATGAAATATGTCTATATTTTACGTAGAAATTAAAAATGTAATAATATATAAGCTGATCCATTTAAAATAAGCAAGTTGATATCTAGCTCCGGTATAACCGGAAATGCCGCCATCTTGAAATATTTTAGCCGGCTGTCCCCCATGCACGTTAGTATACTGTCAAATTTTCAGATTCTTCTTAATTATAGTTTTCCCACAATCGATCGATAAAATTCCCAGAGATTCACTGAACATGACTTCTCTGACAAATCATTATCTGGTTCTAATCAAAAAGGAAAAGTATTCTCATTTTTTGACAAACAGTTTAAGGTGCAACTATCGTTCAAATGTATTCATTTTTAAATTGGCCTCAATGGTATGTTCGTTTTATGAATTTTTGGAAGTCCGTAAAGATATGGTGGCTTACTGTAGTGTGGTGTGAGCGTCGATCGTAGGTTGTTAGGTATATTGTTTTGGTATTTCCTGAGTGTTCAGTAGATTTTTGACTCTATAGATTTTGTGGGGTCACGTGCTAATTGTCTATATTTTCCTTTTTCCAGGATAAGAATGTGTTTACAAAGTTCCATGTGAGTGTGGTGAAATGTATATTGGAGAAATCATACGACCACTAGAAGTTAGAATTAAGGAACATAAAACTCATACACAAAAAGGGGAAACGTCGAGATCAGGTATTGCAGAACACTTCTGGGATAAACAACACCATATAAAATGGTCTGAGGCTGCGGCAATATATATATATATATATATATATTATATATATATATATATATATATATATATATATATATATATATATATATATGGAACCCAATATGATTTATAGAAGCAGCATACATTAAAAACAATAATGGAATCTTCAGTAAACCGAGTGTTGCGATATCTAATCTTTGGCAACCACTACTTTGTAACATCAAATCATTGAGGTGTGTACCGTGAAGCGAAACTTTGCGCTTCAATGGACACAGTCCCTATATAAGGCTCCGTAGTCTTAAGACAAAACATTGAGTTTATACTTGATAACGATTAGAGATACAACCTAATCGAAACGTGGTAAAAATAAAAATAAATAAAAATAAAGACAATGCAAGTCTGACCATATTTTAGTCAATTCAGTTTTTAGTCGAAGAGGCAGCCTCATAATTTCTCGCTGTCCTTTGTTTATGAGAAATACAGAAAAAATATTAGCCGAATATCTTGTCTCTATAAAAAATGATTGATAGTAAATTTTTGATTGCAAGAATTTTATTTGAAAGATATCCTTAGGCAAGCCTAAAAACTATTATAAATAATAAAATTCCCGCAATTTCGTCTAAAAATAAAAACTGACCTTTCATTGGCATTTTATTGCTGCCTACATAAAATTTGCCTTCTTTTACTTTTATGACAGCCTATAAAATCTTTTACAACTTGCAGTCCCGTTTGAGCTCTTTTGCATAATCAAATTAAGATTAAAACAGTTTCAATAAATTTCTATTTTTTATCATATATTTCGAACTGTCAATATAAATATCAAAACAACGGGACGTCTGTCTATTTGGCATGCAAATTATTCTATTAAAAGATTCTTTTATAGGTGGTTTGCTTGTTTAAACTATAAAAGATGTAGTTATAAATATTAAAACTTCCTTATACTCTCAAATATGCCTTGTTTATTATCTACTAACCGAATGACCTCATTCAATTGGAAAATCCTTCATTTTTAAAAATTTTATGTATTGCCCTGCAATAAATATCGAAATTATTGAAAGAATAGGTGATAATAAATATTTCTAAACTCATTGCATTACTTGGACGTAATTATTACGCTGCCGTAAATCTAATTATATTTAAATATTATAAGCTTTCATAAATTTAATGCAACAATAAAATTTCTGATCGTACACCTTATAGTGTGTCCTTAGTAATTTATCTTGTTTGTGCTTGTTTTTATATATTATTTGAGATTAGTAAGATACCCAAAAGATATGGCTTCCACCTCTATATTTATTCCAAAATCCTTAAACCAAGACCTCAACGGAAACCTTAAGACGATGAATGTTTATGATGACTTAAGATATCAATATCTAGATAATAATGTTAAAAGCTCTGTCGAGATGTGTTCCAACATGACAGGAATTGGAAAATCTACTATGTACCGAATACTGAAGGAGAAAAAAACGACTGAAATTGTTAGTACTCCCAAGCCACATTCGATCACAGGCAGACAAAAAACCTCGTTGGAAGAAGAGATGAAAACTCTAATTAAAGGTGTTGTACATACATTTTATTATGACAAAATCTACCTAAAATCAATGAAGATCGGGATTTACCTGAAATTAAAAGAACTGAGCTCTAGAAATTGCTCAAAGAACGTAATTTTTTGGCTGGGAAAAACAGATAGGAAATCTGTTCTTACAGATCGTCCGAAAACTGGCTGTTGAAAAAGGAAATATCTCTCTCGAGTAAAAGACAGATTTGCTAGAAATAACACAACTTACAAAATTAGTAATTTAGCTGCACTTTTGAAAGATTGTTTTGAAAAAAGTTACTGGGGAAAATTGGGAAAAATCCATATAATAAAAAGAATAAAACAAAATGTGGAAACTCAATCTCATGATCGGTGAGATAGAGGAACCAATTACAATTAATTTGAGCGAAGGTAGCTTCACTGACTTTGATTACGAATTAAATACGTAATTTTTACGCGATAGACCCCACCGCCCCCCGCCTCTTGGATCCGCACCTGGTTGAGTTATATATTCGAAATCGACAAGTCAAGTAGCAATATGAATAAATACGAAAAAGATGAATTTTTCAACACTTACTTGTGCATTATTTGTCAAAAAAATAAAACAAGTATAAATTTAACGCGTACTGACCAAGGTAGGTATCGAATACGCGATGATGCCGATTTGCATGCCGACATTGATATCAATGAATTTACCCGTTACTATTATAAAACTGAATTGTGCTGCCGCAACTGCTAATAAATGCCTTGATTTCATTATTCAAAGTAAATTATTTACGAAAATGTAATGTTTGAGGTCGTTCATCCATCACTCATCGTTTCACAATTTCACTTGACGAATAAAATCGTCGAGAATGAATGAAGTACATGGGGCCATTAAAGCGACAAAACCTTTTTTTGTTGTATAGGCTGATCATAGTCCTGCCTTAATATAACATTGTTTTACAATTTCCACAATTTTCATTTAACGCATATTGCCATAAGTTAATTTTCATATTTTTTTTATGTAAATTACAAAAACTGAAATAATATTTGTTAGTTTTTATTCCAAAAATTTTCTATATATACTAATACCCAGAAACCTAAAGCCAAATAACATTATATATAATTTTTATTATCGTATTCTCGAAGTTGTCTAACTGTTTCTAGTTCCACAGACAAAATATGAACTAGCAACAAATCAAATTTAAGCTTTAGTTTTGGTAATTTAAATGTTAAGTCAGATATAAACGTCCCGAATGGCTTTCTGAATTCAGAATGAACATCTGCATTCATGTTTTGCTTACTTTAAAACTAGTTTCAAAATAAGCAACTATCGAACAAGCATTAAAAATAAATAATAATGGAATTTCTAAACCTGTCATAGAGGTCAATAATGAAGCAAGTTGTATCTTCATTTACGAAGTTTGTGGCATTTTTTGGTAGGTTTACCAACTTTTTAACAAACGTTTCATTGGAACATGTAACTTCGAAGTAAAAGTTTTTCCTCAGATACTCAATAACTTAGCAAAAAAATCGATTATTGTGCCATCGATAGTATGGATTTTCTGTAAAGTTCAGCGATTTTTTGTCCCTAAGGGTGCCCTTTTGACTTGATCTTAGAGTATTGATCAGCTGCCTCAAATATTAGGTAATAAGCCATGTTATGCCAAATCCAATACTATGGATTTGCTATGAATTTTAACGATTTTTGATAGCTACCGGAGCCACATTGAATCTGCCATCTTGACTTTTCAAAATAAATTACGGTAACTTCAAATTTGCTTCAAATAGCAATAAGTTCAGCTTATATCCAATGGAATCAATATCAAAATTGATTTTTACAGTCATTCTTTCCCCTACGTATAATTTCTAGCTGGCATATTAATCCGCTCTTTTCCAATACCAGCGCGAAAGAGATTACAAAATTAACATTATAAGGAAATGTTAATTCCCGAGTTCATTAAAAATAAAAAAAGGACATTTTGAATAAGAGAGACAACTTAACCTGTTAACTGGTTTAAAAAAATTGTATTCAAGCGATACCAATGTATCGACTTGGTACCTGAGCCCAAACTGCCAGCGGCTCTCGATAAGCGGGCGGAGCCAACGCCAACCAATAGATACTTACTACGAACATGTATAAGGACACGCTGCTCGCAAAATTCTTTCAGTCGATCCTCAACCAACAAACCCTCAAAATGTAAATAACATTTTGCCGAGATATCCACAAAAAAAAATGTACTCAGATTAATACAGATTACACGTTTTGTTAAAACAAATTTACATATATATATATATATATATATATATATATATATATATATATAAATATATATATATATATATATATATATACTAATTATTTTTACCAATTAAAACTAAAATAAAAGTCTAGGAAATTAACTAACAATTTTCTTTTCAGGCAATTCATCTTCGGCTTACAAGAAAAACAAAAGATAAAGTTATTTTAGGCCTGAGTAATTTTCTTCTAGTATTAGTGACCAGGTTTTTCCAGAAATCGTACGGCAAGAAATTACGTTGGGAAACAATAGATCACGTTTGTTTTTCCGTGCCCAATGGACCTAAAAGCCCGACGCCGACGGAAGGGGAACAAAAATGCTGCGTCACAAACTAAAATGGTGAACTTTAACAAAAAAGGTCAGTGTCGGAGTGTACATTTGATTCATAATGGGATTATTAAAAAGCTTACCTTCTTAGGGCGATCATTAGACGTTTAATATTTGATAGGATGTCATAAAATAATTATACAAAAATTTGGATACCAGTATTTTACTTTATTTGAAGTCTACAGAATTTTTCACATCATTCATATGTCACTGTTGATTTGATGACGAAATGAATATTTAAATTTTGTCTCTAATTGACAATAAGTATAAATAATACCACAGTCCAGTGATTCATGTGTAATAAACGTATAAAAAACGATTGCATTATTGAACAAATTATTATTAATGGAATCTTTTGATCAAAGCATATTTTTTCTAAAATCGCTGGAAGGAACTATATCGATCCTTAAAGCTAATAAGGAGAAAAGTATTTATCTTTTTAATAACTCGATCAATTTCAAGTTGTAACATTTTGCTTCCAATGTATTCAAGACAACAGAATAAAATTGAGTGGCATTCGAATTCGTTTCAGAATGCAACTCTTTTTATAGGTGAAAAAGGTAATTATTTTATATACGAATAAGCAATATATATATATATATATATATATATATATATATATATATATATATATATATATTTAAGAATTCACCATAAAAATTAATGTGACTCTTCTTCTAATAACCATTTACAGTCTATTCATAAAGATAGTCTTTCCTTGCCTTATCTCAAGACCCTTTCTCTTATGCCAATTGATGCCACTTTCCGGTAACTTTTTTCTTGATATCATTCAGAAAAAGCTTATATGGTATACCAACACTTCATTTGTGTATTCGTGTCTCCATTGAACTATCCATCTTGTCCACCAGTAATCATCCTAGGAAAAAATATATTCAATCCATCTCGATTTCATTTCAATTATACGTTTGATATTACGACATCATCGGTTTTAGTTCATTATTTAATTGGTAATATGATCCCTAAGACTTATTTTTATCCAGCACCACTTAACGATATACAACCATTAATATTCAGTGTATGCATCATGATAAATGTAGTTATAGAATACAATCTTTAGGCTAGAAATAATTATTTAGTTGCAGATATGTTTATGTCATTTAAATACCCGCCCATGTCTTTTAGCAAACTCACTTTCCGATGTTAGCAGGGTTTACCACCCATAGGCAGGTCTGCTGCCGGCCTTTTTATTTTTTTGAATTATGTCGTCGTAACTCATAAAATAACCAGCAGCATTGTTGACTATGTGTTCATTTACTCTCTAGCATTTTTATTTTAGTTAGAAAATGTTCTTCTTTATTTGAAAAAAAAAGTTAAGTTGGAAAAAATTTTGAATAAAACTTGAACTATAATTATAGCAAAATATTAAAACTGAAAATTTTGGTGGAAAGCTATTCTTAAATGTTGAAACGTTATATATATATATATATATATATATATATATATATATATATATATATATATATATATACTAACATTTTTATCTCTCTCTCTCTCTCTTTCTCTCTCTCTCTATATATATATATATATAAAGAGAGAGAGAGAGAGAGAGAGAGAGAGAGATAAAAATGTTAGTTAATATTACGAGTCGAAATATAATATTTTTGACTCAGATGGACATCACATAGTCAATTTTTAATGACAAAATGGCAAAATGCAGCTTGTCTTTTCATTTTGACATAGAGTGTGGAAAAAGCACAAGAGCTTTGAGTTCAGGAAAATAGACCCGATTTTGCCTCTTATATTATAGTTTATACAAGAACTATCACAACTGTATTTTTACTATTTTTAAATTGGTATAGAAACAGTTTTAGGCACATTCAGACTAAAACATAGCCTTTTTCTCTTAAAAAAATCTAAGTTATAATTTAAATACTTACAAAATACCCATTGTCAAAAATACAAGAAGTTAAAAATATATAAAAAAATACATTCGTCCATATAATATTAAAATTTTTGGGGCATCGGTCATTTCATTATTAATTAAAAACATTTTTAGAACATTTGAAATTTCAGCTTATTCATTTCTTAAACCATCTGCAGAATTACAATTAAACACTAAAAAGGGATTCAAATGTAATTAATTTTTATATGTTACAGAAAATTTGAATAATAAATTGTGTTTACGCTGGTAAACATTACGTATCTAATTTGTAATCAAAGTCAATGAAGCTATCTTCGCTCAAATTAATTATAATTGGTTCTTGTATCTCACCGATCAAGAGATCGAGTTTCCACATTTTCTTTTATTCTTTTATTATATAGATTTTTCCCAGTTCTCTGCAGTAACTTCATTCAAAAAAATCTTTCAAAAGTTCAGTTAAATTACTAATTTTGTAAGTTGTGTTATTTCTGGTAACTCTACCTTTTACTTGAGAGTGATATTTCCTTCTCCAACGGACATTTTCCGGACGATCTAGAAACAACAGATTTCCTATCTGGTTTTTTTCAGCAAAAATTTCCAGAGCTCAGTTATTTTAATTTCATCCCGATCTTCGCTGATTTTAGTTAGAATTTCGTCCACGGTTGGGATCTGTTTCTCATAATAAAATTTATGTACAACTCCTTTTATTGCAGTTTACATCTCTTCTTCCAACGAGGTTTTTCGTCTACTTGTGATCGAATGTGGCTTGGGAGTACTAACAATTCCAGTCCTTTTTTTTCTCGTTCAGTATTCGGCCCATAATAGATTGTCCAACTCCTGTCATGTTGGAACACATCTCAACAGAGCTTTTAACATTATTATCTAGATATTGATATCTTAAGGCATCATAAACATTCATCGTAATAAGTTTTTCGTTGAGGAAAAAATGTCCTGGTTTAACGACTTTAGAATAAATATAAATGTGGAAGCCATATCTTTTGGGTATCTCACTAATCTCAAATAATATATAAAAATAAGCACAAATAAGATAAATCACTAAGGACACACCGTAACGTGTACTTTGCTCACTGACAGAAACTAAATTGAACTATCATAAATTTTATTGTTGCAGTAAATTTATGAAAGCTTATAATATTTAAATATAATTATATTTACGGCAGTCCTTAATTACCTGCGGCACTGAATCAGGTACGTTGGAGGATTCGGTAACAGTTTTATTACTCTCTCTAGTTCTTGAATAGAGTATAGGAATATGTATACTTGCGATCGCTCCTTCCCCTTCCCAAGAGCTTTGAACTCAGGAAAATAGAACCGATTCTGCATTTTATAGTAGGAATATGTACGCTGCTGGCACTCCTCCCCGTTGACAACTTGTTTTTCTTGCAACAGCCCTCCCCCAAGAGCTTTGAATTCAGGAAAACCGACCCGATTCTGCCTCTTATATAGGAATGTGTATGCTACTCGCATCTACCCCCCTGTTGGCAACTTGTTTTTTCTTATGATCGCCCTCCCCCTCTCCAAGAGCTTCAAATTCAGAAAAATAGATCCGACCCTGCCTTTTACAGTAGAAATGCGAATGTTGCTGGTGTCCTCCCCCTCCCGTCGATAACCTGCTTTCGCGTACTTTTGTGATATCACCGTCCCCCTTCCAAAGAGAGATGCTGGATCCGCCCTTGGTGTGGAATATCATAATAAATATAATTAGAAACTCTACCTTTTCATTTAAAAGTATATTTAAAATTTAAAATAACCAAACTAGGACGAATACTTTTTAACCACACCTCGTTTTAAAGTTGTGAATACACCGTGAGAATACGCTTAAAATACTATAAAAATAAGTCGTTTAAAATGTTGTATTATTTTTCCAAATTAGAACGTTACAGGGCATTACAAAAATTGTCAATTTTTTGAGTTTAATCCTGTATTCTTAAAACCAAAGAAATTTTTTTTGAATTTTTTGCGACATTCTTATCGCGGAAAAAACGAAATATAATATTTTTGAACATCAAATAGTCAATGAGGAACTAAAAAAGAAAATTTGTAGGTAACTGGTTTTTATTGATCATATCATGGACAAAATGGCAAGGTGTGGACACACCTTAGGAGAGGAATAAATGGAGTTGCTAGTTTGCGAATATCTTAGTAGATCGCGCTAGTGTACCGGTAAAGTAGGATCTTAATTTACCGATTTGTCATCTGAAAGGATCTGTTGTTTTTTTAAAATATGGCGATTGATTGCGAAAATTTGTAAAATTTTTCCAAATTCGATACTTTTATGGGGTCCTTCATTAACTCTTAAAGATAGCAAAAAATAATGTAGCTTTCGCGAGCTGTTTCTCAGGGAAACTGAAAATGCCGCAAACAGAACCCAAAAATTTTCTTCGGTTTTGATGATACAGGATTAAACTCTAAAGTTGACAATTTTTATAATACCTTGTAACGTTCTAATTTTAAAAGATATTACAACATTTTGAACATAATGATACTTGCATTTAAACTTAACAGATACTCTTACTATTTATTTAATGACAACACAAGACAATAACAAAATAGTATTTAAAAAACAAGAACATCAACAAAACATAATTTAATCTAAATAGCCAGATATATCCTTTCTGGTGTGTTGCCAGTTATATCCTTTGGGTCTTGTGTGAAGGTCAAATTTGCCTCTCTCTTCATTCAGTTTATGTTCCCATTAAAATAAAGTGAATTTTCAAAAACTACAAACTTTTAGAAATTAAATGATTCCTCGTGTGAGTCTATACGATTCACAAAAAAAATTTTCCAGTGCATAAAAATTGATAAATCTTATCTTACCGGAATAAACAATTGTGCTAAAACTATTGAAATTCATCAAAATTCATCTTTTAACAACTTTTTTGTATTACTAATAACAATTTTTTTCGAAGTTATTAACATTAACAAAAAACGCCATTTTGGTGTCATTTGAAAATATCGCAATAACCACCAGACAAATTTCGACAAACCTAAAAACATTTTAAAGGTTTTTTGAGCGCCCACAAATTTATATTGGTACATTTTTGAGCAGAAATACTAATTTTGAAATTAAATAAAGAAAACTGATGTTTCGCGCCTAATTGTGGAAACAAAAATATTAGCCAAATAAAATTTGAGGCGTTAAAAATATCATTTGTATCCATTTGCATTTATTGGATTTTTTTTTGAAGGTTTAATATTTCCGCGCTATTAGCTTAACTTGATCAAATGTAACCTATTCTATTACATATTTGCTGTAGGACACAAATAGCCCTCAGATTTTTCGTGTCTTTAAAGTAAAGCTTGTTTTTATAAAATTTAGTACGTTTTAAAAGATGAAATATAAGTTATTATAAAAAAAAATAAGAAAAACTTACTGTCATCATTTTTCGATGATGATATGAACTTTAATTTCGTTAAAAAATGCACTTGATCATTCAATAATTAAAAAAAAACATCAGAAAACCAATTTTAATGGTCCAAATTATATAAAATGTAACATCTAAGCTTCCGCCGGCATACCACAAACAAAAAAATTTAACATGTTTTCGTATTGGTCAATAAATCAACATCAACCATGTTATTAAGCTGTACAAAATGTAGGCTGAACTCCGTTCCCAAAATGGAGCCCGTCGAAAATAATAATATTTCATTAGAGCTAGAAAATTTTAAATTATGTTTAAGGAGAACTAGCCCGTAGAATTTAGATGTTGAAATATTTAATAATATACGGGCAGATGTTTTTTGTTGTTGGCTAATTATTTTAATTTGAAAGATTGTTTTATAGTTCGGGGTCAAGCGGATTACTGAATTATTAAAATTATTGGTTCTAGTTGTAATAAATCAGGTGATCTGTAAAATTTTAAAAAATACATCATTTGAACTGAAACATAATTATTTTGAACGATAAAGCGGTATCTCAATAATATTTACAACGGGTTTCCAAGATTTGTTAAAAGAATAAGGGTGGTTTTATAATCAAAACTCCAAAAATATATATAGGGTAACCAAAAACGACGTCATATATATATATATATATATATATATATATATATATATATATATATATACATATATACATATATACATATATACATATATACATATATACATATATACATATATACATATATACATATATACATATATACATATATATATATATATATATATATATATATATATATATATATATATATATATATATATATATATATATATTTGCAGGCCCATTGAAAAGTCAAGTTATTTTTATTAAAGGGAAATTCTTTTTTATTGCAGAAATAGGTAATGGGAAAATTTCTCATCCAATGGTATAATTAACATATGAGGGCCAAATCACATGTAAAGGTCTTTTAAAGGTCAAATATCCTTTTGTGTAAAATCAGCCGAAAATTTGAAAACAAGATTAGTTTTTGAAAATTCACTTTATTTTAATGGGAACATAAACTGAATGAAAAGAGAGGCAAATTTGACCTTTACATATGACCCTGAACAACTTACCTAAGTCAGAGATAAATTTTCGAGGGAAATGTTTCCTACAACTCTCTGGCCACCAGGTGACCTTGACCTTGATCTTCAGTGTCACTTCAAGATCAAGTTGATTTTTAAAAATTAACCCCGAAAATTGAAAAAACGGCAAATTTTACTTTGCGATATGACTATAAGAGCTTTGGTCTGTGAAGGTCATATCAAGATCAAATATTAGAACGAAGATATAATTTAAACATCAAGTCTTACTGGAATATATCTAGAACAAAAGTTATACAATAACATCATTACCAACAATCCAATGCGGTCTGTTAGTCTGAAGTTGCAAGTTAAATCAATAAAAAAGGCTAAAACATCAATCGCGATAATGTCAGCAGTGAGGATTTTTATTAGTCAGATATCGAAAATGGTGGCGGTTTACCTCACCTTTAAGTTGAAAATAAACTTTATGTGAGAAAGCGATTTTGTACAAAAAATTGCTAATAACCACTAACCGACAATGATCAACGCTATTTTAGTTGATCATCAATAGCCAACTATGATCATTGTTGGATCGATCACTAATGAGCCATAACGCCCTGCGTTTATTGCTCTTGGTTAGTGAAAATTCACCGTTTGTGTAGTGATTGTTCCAACAATCCTTTCCCGAACAATTGAAGAGCAATCGCGATTGATACAGCTTTATTATACCAGTAGATAAGAAATTTTACCTGTTATCCATTCCTGCAAAAAAGGTGGTTGCTGTATAAAATAATTAACTTGACCTTCAAATCACCGTGAAGGTCATGGTCAAGGTCAAAGTCAAGATCACCATAAAATTATTTGATTTCTGAGTTATTCAACCGTTCCTGTACTTTTATGCCACCCTGCATATATAGAGTAGAAAATTTCAAACATCCCAATGGTTTCCTGGATAAATACAGTTAAAATATTTATTTCTGTATGCATAAAATTCATAAGTTCATATATGAGATGTCCAGTGAACAGTCTCATCTAGAGGTAAAACTTGATGGGTAATAAAATGAAAAAAAGCGATTTATTAATTGCAACAAACTTTTTGAAACAAACTATCGAGTATCTGAGAATAACGTTTCAGAATTCCTGCAATTTTACTTTTAAAGATCTTTGCACCAAACAAAAATCAAATTTTAATACTACAGCGTTAGAAGAAGCAAATTTTACATATCTGATATTTGTACAGCCAAAAATACTTATTCGTTTATTAATTTGCACTTAAGAGAAATTTATTCAAAGTTATGCAAAAATACAAAAATATAGATTTTTACGAGGTTCACTATAAAATGTTCTCCCTATAAATGAAACAAAAGATTTCTATTGGCTTTCAAAATAGGTCTGAATATACAGGGAAAATGGCGCCGCCGCTCGTAGTACTGATGGGCGCCTGTATATGCATTGATCCAAAATTGCTTCACCTACAACTTATTTTTACAGTTCGAGGCTCAAATTTATGAGTGGGTACACACAAAAAAGTGTAAAATATTCTTAAATTTTTTATTGCACAATTAAACAATAGTACGTTAAAACGAAAAAAAAAGTATGGAATATATAGAAAATAATTATTATTATTATTACTAATTATCGAAAAATACAACGTCACTTGTCATTTCTTAAAATAAACTTCAGCTCCTTTAAATAGTCAAATTCTATAATAATCATCAATAAAAAAGATAATTTTCTATTAGAAATTACAAGTAAAATGTTGCATCTCAATAATTCCTAATAATTCGGCACGCTCACGACAAGGAAAAAAATTAATAAACCTGCACTGACTACCAAACCATTTAAATAAACCTATAATTTTTGTGATAAAACAATAAAACTTTTGTCATAAAGGAAATATGATGCACCTGAAGCTGCAGGGAAAGCTGCGAGGAAGAAAATGACGTCCTCTGAGATGCTTCTTCAAATTTCTGACGAGAAACGGTGGCAAATCTGGACTAGATGGCGAGTGCTTCAGCTCAAAAAAGTTATATTAGCGGGAGATGAGTTGAAATTCGGCTGCTTTATAACTCATGTACTGTCGTGAACAGAGAGGACATTCCTGTCTCATATACCAGGAAATTTATAATTAATAGCCGTACTTAATTTTGTTTATATATGGTAACCGTATTTAACCAGAGTTGAATATATTGAGCGAGTTTTTTCTAGAGAAGGAGAGTTTTTATGGCCCAGGGCATAACCTCTAATTTTGTTTCAGAATCGCAATGGTCTTAAAAAAAGTCTGGATTTGCTTGCAAAAATTCCAAATGATTTAAGCAGTTTTCGTTTGGAAGTCAATAATGTTGGAACTCACATTGCTTAAATTTTACCTGTGCCTATGCTATCATGTAGAATTTTCAAAATGATTGTTTTAAGTATATTCAGTGCTTTAACAACAGTGAACACTTTCCAACGACGATCTTTAAGTAGCATTTCTTTTCTGAAAAAATCATGCCTGTTGGCGTATGAAGGCCTTGCCTTTCTTGGTTTATTTACAATGGATTTATAATCGCGTCGAAATTATTTTGATCAAAATTTTACTTTAAAAATGCAATCTTGTCCCCACATACGGTAATCATTCATACGGGAATATTTTTAGGACAGTTATGTTTATTTGTTAAAAAAAACTGCAATGTTACGATTTTACAATTTTTATTTCAGAACACGTCATGGGCGAATTGAAATCAAACTGGATATCTTTTTAGAGATGAGAATGTGTGACTACGACCTAAAAGATCTATTGTACCCTCTTCTGTTGCAAAGTCATTAAGGACGTCTAGCCAATTAAAGCAAGTTATCCAAACGTATTTCACTTAGGAGACTTAGAATGTGGACGACTTTAGATTGAGTATATCTCCTTTTTCTATTCGATACGGTCCCAGGTTTTTGCAAGGTGATGCCTTCTGAAATAATGTGGATAGAGGGTTTTCCTCTTCCTCTCAAAATCTGCCTTCTTCCATCTACGTTAGTTTCTTAAGCCCACCCCTCAGGTGGCAGTGTACTGCTAATTAAATTGTAAGTATAAAAAGGTTGTCATTATTATACCACAATCGGTTTTTGCTATAATATCATGGCTTGGTAGATATTTTTTCTAGTATCCATCATATTTTAGAAAATATTTAGAAAGATTATTGTCTGCATCAATGTACCCCCAAACCCTTATACATTCCTCTGGTTATCATTAGAAGTTCAAAAATTTACCTGCATTTAAATTTTTCTTGTATTTGAAATGATGACTCCTCACAATGTGAAATTCATCGCTACAAATCCATCTTGTGCTAGTCACTCTTATTCAACTCCCGTTTCTCTTTTTCTACAAATTGGCTTCAAAACCAATTATACATATGGATTAGCGACGTGATGTCAGTACCCGAGTTCTAATATTTTTTATTTAACGAATTGATATTAGAACTTAACTTGTAAAGTTTTTATATAGGCCCAATACTGACAATGTCAATCATGTATTTTTTCTCTTTTCAAATATCGTTTATCCTTTTCAACCAGTCTCAAAACAAATAATATATATGTAACAGGGGAGCGATGTCAGTATTTGAATTTTAATATGCTTTATTAATGTATGCCATATGAATATAGCAGTATTTCCAAGCTCTAAGATTATGCTGTTGTAATCATCGGTTATACATTCATACAATATATTTTAATTTGATTATTACTAGTTTTGTCAATTTGATTTTATACAAATATCTACATTTATTTCTCATGAATAATAATGTAATAAGGGAAATAGCTCTAGGAAATAATATTTAATTTATATCTAACGTTTTATTTAATTAAACTCCTATCTTGAAAAATGTAATAATTATGTAAATATTATTATTTTATTACATGTTTATCACTGATATATCATAAACACTCAATTAAGAAAAAGCACCAAGAATTTATTTGCTTTTTGATCCTATACATGGTTCACGGTTGCAATTGTAATAAATAATAATAAAAATTATGTAGTGGAAAATATTTATTGCAATACCATTATTACGCTTGGGTGGTCAATCAAAAAATGTAAAAAAGTTACAGGGCCTCCATAAAATCTTCGTTCTCTGTTTGCTTTAAAATAACTGAACATAAAATAAAATATTTTTTATATACAAGAGAATACTAGGTATACCACCGATAATGCTATTAGGTGGTCAAACTAGTATGGAGAGAAAACCAGACTGGCATTTGCGGAGACTAAGCTGTCTGGTCTTTTTTAAGGATAAATGTCAACCCAAACTCCAAATACATAAAATCTGAAATCATTTATTTTTTCTTTCAGGACTGACTGAACCTTAAATATGTCTCCAGCAGGTTAGAACTTCGTATTCGGAGATGATAAGGAAGGCTGTTTCATCTTCTTCATTGCATAACTGCATAGTTTACATGTTAGTTCTTCATTAGTATGCCCATTTTGTGTAGATGTTTTCTTAAACCGCAGTGACAGGTTATCAATTCTGTCACCAACTTAATCTGCTGTCTGCTTAGGAGCAGGTTTGATTGATTGAGTGACATAGCAGGCCAGGGTTAAGGGCCTTACACTGCAGCCTGAAGACTTATTGTGTCGCCTATTATATCTCTTCTAAGTGAACAAGTTGATTACTTGGGTTAGCTTTAGCAACGTATTCACTAGTTTGTCCTCTGGGTTCAAGCTCTCCGGATTGGTTGATCCCTGAAGGTGTCTCCAGTAGGTTAAAACTTAGCATTCGAAGATGATGTGTCAGGCCGTCTCGTCCTGTCACCAACCTGATTTATTGTCTACTTAGACTCAGAATTTAGCAGCTTATTTGCTGGATGGTCTGTTCAGCAATATTGCAATAGCTTGCTATTTCTGAAGCCCGCAACGTGGTATTGTTGATTTATCCATTAGGGCAACCATCCACAAATAAGAGCATTTTAGGTGCAGGACAGTGCAGCTTAAGTTTCTGAATGTTTTTCTCAGCTATAGTTTGGTATAGAAATCAGTTGGTGGTGTTTGTGTTATATATTGCCTTCTCTATAAATAATGCGATGAGATTTTATGTTAATTTACTGAAATTTTACATTTTTAAAGACAAAGCAAAATTTCTGTGTATCAATTATATTTACAAATTTTAACTGAGGGGCCTGTTATATTGGAAATATTTTGTTGAGAGCTTCAATAATTTTGAAAATTACAGAGTCTCTTAAATTATAGTACATATTATTTGTCTAATAGATAAACAGCAAGAACTTTTCCACAAGATAAAGCCAATTTTGTATCTTTCAGGTATAAGTAAATTTTAACCAATCCAAAAGGGGAAATGGCGAATAGGTCATAACTATAATCCGTTGAAAAACTACCTACCTAAAAGACTTTTGTATAGCCACTTGTAACCAGTTATAATAGAACGAGTTAAAGGTTTCAGGACCAATCATTGGACAGGTAATAATATACTTTTTCTATTGAATGTAATTTACAATCTTCAATTCCAAATTTTTGTGAGTTAGAAGTTGCCCATTTGTAAATTTTTCAATAAAATGGTACCATACAATAACAACTTTTTTACTTTTTATAAAATATATGTTCGCTGATCAATTGTTAACCCAATCGCAAGTGTGTGTTTTATCATTTGAGGCATAAAAAAGAATATTTCTTCTAGAACATAGAAAAAATCTGCATAGAACGTATCATGATGTCCTTACGAGTTTAAAATTAATTGGTTGGAATACTTAGTGTTCAAAGCGACTTAAAAATAACACATTAGAGTTTAATCAGGAAAATATCAACCATTTTTCAAATTTTTATTAGTTATTCTCTAAACTTCAACAAAAACAAACACTAAACTATATAGGTAGTGAAATACATATAGTTCTCCTGTATTTCATCATACATTTTTGGAAATATTTAATTAAAATGCTCGTAAACGGTTTGTTTAACTTCATTATCGGAGTTGAATTTTTTCTCTCGTAAATTTGCCTTGAATTTTGAAAACAAAAAATAATTGAAGAGAGTCAGGTCGGGAAAATCAAGTTCAGTGAAGTTCCATTCCCGAATAGAAGTCTTAAAAATAGCAGCGGTGTGGACTGGAGCATTATCATGAAGCAACCGAATACCTCGGCTGACTTTTCCTCGTTATTTCTACACTGTTAAAAATAACCTTAGATTTAATGCAAATTCAATGTCCATTTTATATTAAATATAATGATTTTGTACTTTTAATCGTGAATAATTTACATTTACTTTGAATTTAAAGCAAATTTATTGAAATATCAGTTCGTCCTATATTAGATTTGATGAAATGGTATCTTAAATTTCAATAAAGTAACTGAAAAGGTATTTCAAATTCTGTACATTAAAATTAATTCACATATACCCTAATACTAAAGCAATTTATATTATTATTCAATATACATTACATGACATTCCAAGAGATGGCTCAACTTATTGAACTTTTCGTTTAGTATAATATAAGTTGCTTAAAGGAATCAATTTTCTTATAATAAGGTATACATATCTGTCCCGTACTGACGGGAGCCAATGAGTTCGAAACTGGTCCAGACGGCGGACACTACCTATTGAAAAAATGTCCTCCTTTTCCTGGTAGTTTTGAAATTTCTTGAACTCATATTAATGTTGGTGTATCAAATATGTGATAACATATCTTAAATTCAATGAACATTGGCTGTATATTTAATGTACATGGTCACATTAAAAAGTAATGTTCAAAATTTAAATTTAATGTATGATTACATTAAATTTAATGGAAAAAATTAATTTAGATTAATGTAAAAAGTATGAAATTTAATGCATTACAATAAATGCATTTAAGAAATGTATATGAAATTTCCTTCCAGCATATTTACCTTAAATTTAGTGCATTTTCTTCTTACAGTGTAGGTAATATTCAGCCGTAGAAGAGCACAGTAATACTCTTGGTTAACAGCTGTATTTCATTCTTGTGTGTGTATCAATAAGATTCTTTGGAAGGCCAAAAGAATAATTTATTTATTTACCATAAGACTCCGTACAAATTTTTACATTTTTGAAAATTGGGCTCTCAAAATTTTACACGGTAAAGTTAATCGAAATTGCACGGTGGTATATATTACGACTCAAACTATTATAAAAAAATTGATTTTCATTATGATATAATTAACATTAACATAAGCAGCGATTGGGACGCCTAAATTTCTTCTGAAAAAAAATCGCGAAAAAGCTTTATTTTGAACATAAAATCAAAATTACGAAACCTAAATTATTTAGCAGAAGTTAGGTATAATAATCGATAAAAAATAAGTATATTTTTTAATAACACCATTCATACAACCTATGTACTGACAATTAAAAGAGCATTTTTTTAAAAGGTAGAAATTAATTTATAAAATAGAAAAAACATGTATTCGGATAAATATACAGCCCTAGAGTAAATTTACAAACACAAATAAAAATGGGAAACACGGCACGCAAAGCACGGAATCATACGTGTGAAATATAATTTTAAAAAGTGCAAGCGTAGAAATGTAATTCATGTTATGAATTTATGGTTGTTTACTTTTATTTTAATGCTTTTTATGTATTTTACAGCTTTTTTGCTGTTATTTATTGCCCAACGGAAAATAAATGTACACGATTGTTACCGATATTTTTTTGTACAGTGTTTACCAAGATATGGGCACCATATAGGGGATTTAAATAAAGTTTTTATAAAAAAATTGAACCGACTTCTAAAAGTGCGCTAAAAAGGGAAAAATAACTATAAATTTTTGTATGAAATTGAACTTTTAGAAGTTGGCGCCAAACTAATACCTGACAAAATGTGATTTGCATAAACAGATTAAAAATACTTTATTTGTATTTGCTTCCTTACCATAATTTGTATATATTAGTAGTTATTTATTTAATTTACAAATAATTTGGCGCCGACTTCCAAAAATTTAATTTCATATAAAAATTTATAGTTATTTTTCACTTTTTAGCGCACTTTTAGAAGTCGATTCAATTTTTTTATAAAAATTTTATTTTTCGACTTTTAGTTTTAATTCATTATGATCTCTATAAATTATTTGAACTACGTACTAATTAGTGTACCTCGCAATGACTTCAAGGTCGCAAAAAAATAGCCATTTTATCCAAAGTTGTAAATCACCCTAAAAAAAACACTAAAAATTCTTTGGTTCTTAAAGTTTTCCAAAAAAAAAACAGTAAAATTGTGTTAAATAAATATTTAGTCTGTTATAGTAAATCCACTATCTTAAATTTCAAATTAATTCTGGATTGGTAATATAGGCCCCAAAACCCTCCAATATCGATGTTTAAAAAACCTGAGATGTAAATTTCTTAACTCAATATATTTTATATAGCATATTGAGTTTGTATACGCCTCAAGAACCCCACAATATCAATTTTCAATATTTAAGGAACCTGAGATGTAAATTTCTTAGCTCGATATAGTTTATAATGCAAATTGAGTTTGTATACGCCTCAAAAACTCCACAATGTCAATTTTAGACAAAATCGGAATATGTAAAATTTTCTGTCCCTGATATTGTATCTTAGCAACCTAATAGTTGTAAAAAATGAACTTCATATTCGTAATACATGACCCCAAAAACCCTCAATACCAAATTTGAAAAACTGCAAATAGGGTAAAATTTTCAACCCACCATATTGCATCCGCTATATTAAATTTCTAACAAATTATTTTAAGTTTTAATCTAATCTAAATCTAAACCCTTCAAAGCCCCCTAGTGCCAATTGTGTATGAAACCATGAAATTTAAAATTTCTAGACTTATATTTCGCTATTTACATCCTCAAAAACGATTCGGTCCCATCTTTGAACAAAACCGAAAATGGTAAAATTTTTAGTCCGCTATCTTGAATTTGCCATATTAAATTCTGAAAAAATACTTTCAAATTCATAATTTACACCCTCAAGAATATCAGTTTGGGAGAAAATTAAAAAATGCAAAATTTTTAGGACACCATATTGAATCAGCCAGATTGAGTTTTTCAAAAAATATTTTAAATTCATAATTAACACTACTAATCCCCAATACTGATTTTAGACAAAATCGGGAAATGTAGAATTTTTAATATGCCATCTTGGATCCGCCATATTGAATTTTTTAAAAATAATTTCAGATTCGTCATGTGCGACCTCGAAAACTCCCTCGTACCAATTTTGAAGGAAATCGGACAAAATTAATTTTTCCGTCCGCCATATTGGATCTGCCATATTGAATTTTTTAAAAATAATTTTAGAAATCGGACAATATTGATTTTTTTGTCCGCCATATTGGATCCGCCATATTGAATTTTTTAAAAATATTTGGATTCATTATGTGCGATCCCGAAAACTCCCCCACACCAATTTTGGAGAAAATCAGACAAAATTTAATTTTTGTCTGCCATATTGGATCCGCCATATTGAATTTTTTTAAAATAATTTCAGATGCGTTGTGTACGACCCCAAAAATTTCCCCATACCAGTTTTAGAGAAAATCAAACAAAATTAATTTTTTTGGCCGTCATATTGTCAGCGGTATCTTGGATATTACTGCACCAATTTCGTCCAAAAAAATATGGGTCAACCGTAGCAACTTCCTGAACATAACGTACAAAATTTCATTCAAATTGATGCCGCCGTTTCGGAGTAATCGGTGTACATACATAAAAAAAACATACATAGTCGACGAATTGAGAACCTCCTTTTAGAAGTCGGTTAAAAAATGACTAAAAAATTCGATATAAATATTTTGTTCCTCGATCCTTCATTCTAAAATTCTAAAAACATTTTGAAAAATAGGTGTTTAATATAGAATTTCCTTCGAAAATGCGTGAAAAAATAGCAAAATATCGGTTTTTATGTTAAACATGTGAAAAAAATTATTTAGGGTTTTTAGTGTTGTATTTCCACCGAAAAAACATCAAAAGTAGCAAAAAAATCGGTTTCTGAGTTTTTAAAGTATCCGCCATCATCTTTAAAATTCTGAAAAAAATTCTGAGAAATAGGTTTTTATGTAAAACATGTGATAAAATTTGTTTCGAATTTTTAGTGTTGTATTTCCTTCGAAAAAATGTGAAAATATGGCAAAAAAATCGGTTTATGATATTTTAAAGTACCTGCCTCCATTTTTAAATTCTGAAAAAAATTCATACTGAAAATCTGTGAAAAAATACGCAACATAAAATTTTTTCGTGAGAACGGAATTTGTCGTATTTTTTTTTAATCGCGTTTGAAATTTTAAAACCGTTCTAAAAATTCAAATTTTCCTCCAATAATTTACAAAATTTTTTTTTCACATACCTTCCTCGGAAAGCTACAACTTTTCTTACACAAGTTTTTCGCTAGCTCGTCCAGCGGCTGAGATATTAAGAGAAAAACAAAAAAACCTTAAACGGGCTCTAAAGAGGTCACGTGACCATCTAGGCGGCTGAAAATTTCAGGAAAAGTCTTTTTTATGTACTAAAAAATGGACTTTATGGAATTTCCATCGATTTGCGTACACTTTTCACCATCTTACCCGGCTAGGCCCTTTAATTCGACACGAAGCAAAATGAAGACTAAAATATATTTAAAGCGAATTAGAACATATATTAATCCATAAAGTGACATGACTGAACCTTAAAAAAGACCGATTATAATTTAAATGATATGAAGGCAACTTAAAGCGGCACACAGCTTTTATAGCCTCAGCAATTTATTGTCCGTACCCACGCATCTGTTGTATTATGATAATCTGCTGAAGTAAGTGCGGACCTGCTGCATTGTAACACAGAAGCGTAGTAACTACAGGATTCAATATAACAAAAATAAGTATTTCATACTTCTATTAGCAGAACGAATCAAATAGTATCATAATTAGCTGATAACAAAAAAGAAGCTGGTTGAAAAATCTATCGAATACGATAAGCCGCTGTTCATTTGTTTTGTGGACTTTACACAAGCGTTCGACCGAGTCAAACTGGAACACATAACAGAATTACTGCGAAGACCAGAGGAAATCCCTCTATCCATAGGAATAAGACAGGGTGATAGCCTAAGTCCAACACTTTTCAATGTAATCATGGACGAAATCATTGATGAGGTAAAAAGCACAAATATTGGGTACCCAATGGGACACTACACCGTTCAGATTATATGCTTTGCAGACGATGTTGCCTTGACAGCAGATAGCGAGGACAACTTACAAAGGATGCTTTTCCATCTCAATCGAACAGCCAAACAGTATAATATGAAGATATCTGTGGAGAAAACCAAAGCAATGGTAATAGCAAAAGAACCGGTAAGATGCAAACTAATGGTTGATGACAAACATATCGAACAGGTTGGGAAGTTTAAATACCTAGGAGCACATATAACAAGTAACAGGGCAGTAACGGAAGAAGTACGCACACAGGCCAACAAAGCGGCCATGATATCAGGCCAACTAAGAGACATAATCTGGAACAATAAACATATGACGGTTGAGAGCAAAGCAAGAATTTACAAGGTCTGTGTAAGACCGATACTGACCTATGGCGCAGAAACAATAAATGAAACCACAAAGACAAAACAAATTATGAGAACCACAAAAATGAAAACGCTGAGAATGATCACGGGAACAAGTTTAAGAGATAGAATAAGAAACGCAAAAATACGCGAGGACAGCGGAGTGGGGGATGTTGTGAAGTGGGTTCGAAACCGTCGTAGGCAGTGGAGAGATCACGTGGAACGAATGGACGATGGCAGACTAGCAAAAACCGTGATGAGAGAGAAACCAAACACCAAACGACCGCCTGGACGGCCCCCCAAAAGATAGAGAGACAGCTGGATTTCGACCTCAAACGAGGATCGATGAAGCATTGTGTAAATAACAGAACTTGGTTCTACCTAGAAGAAGAAGAAGAGAAAAAAAGGAGTTTTACATATTTCAATGCTCCTTCATCTATTTAAGTTCATAATCTTACAACTTTAAACTAAACATGGTCCTTAACTGGAAACGGTTTATTTTGCACACATGTTATTGTAATAATTTAATAAATAAAGATATTATTTACCGTTAGTCTTGACTTCTAAATTGTTTTGAGTTTTAAATTCTTTAGTTACTACGATTTCTTATCGACTGGTCGAGCAAAGAATGCTGAAGAATTGAAATAGAATAAATCTTAAAATATCAATTCTTGTACTGAAGCAGAAATCATCTATTTTTGTTATTTCCATGAGCTGTTATGAAAAACAAATGTAAATTTCCAAATCAAGTTCTAGTTTACAGATGCAGATTCTAATTGCAACGTACAAAGTTCTAGAGTTAATAGTTACAGATCGTAGATTCCAGGTCACAGCTTCAATTCACAGTTGTCTGTTCTGAAGTTTGCAGCTTTTTACTGTTTTTATATGTTTTATATTTGATCATCTAGAGATCCACCTAATTATCGGTTTGCTGCTCACATTAACGGCTCGCCATGGGCCATCCTAGAGAAATCGTCATAAAACATTGCAGTTTGGTGATGCCAATAAATTTTAGACATATTTATTTATTTTATTTTCTTTAAGAGTAAATATTTTACATGTGACAATAAACCTAACATTACCTGTAGGAAATAAAACCTCCTGAAACTTAATTCATGTCTTGTACGTTACAGAAGGCACCTAAAATTATTATATAATTTAGAAAGTTATTTATGGTTTTTGATATAAGTACATAAATTCCTCCAAACAACATTTTCTTGACAACAAAGCTATTTTAATCGGATTTTCATATTTCCTTTGGAGTGAAAATTAATAACTAGGAGTAATCCATTATCAAAATATTTACCATTCAATTATAAGAGTACTTCTACGTCTAGCTCTCAGAAAAATATGGGTCAAGTAAGGATGTTGAGGAAAAATTTCCATTTTAAAATATCGATTTATTTTCAGGGTCTGCCATGCAGTGTGATGTCTGGCGGAGTCTTACGAGGTGATGGTTCTTTTCTGGCTGTTTTGGAGGTAGCTTCAGTTGCAGTAAATTTCAACTGTAATGATTTGACCTTCATTACCAAACTCGGTGGTTAACTATAGGCAGTCCTACTGTAAACAAGGTAAAATTTTTCGCATAGGATATAGTGCCTTTGGAATTTGTGGTCTTGGATCAATTGCATTTTCCGTTTGCATTAGACTTCAGAAACTATTTTTCGTCACAAGTAAGTAAACGATTGAAAAAGTACGGTTTTGAAACGTGAATTTAACGAAGCAACAATTGTTAGTCTTTAAAGCTTATCATCATCTGTCAACGTGTGCTCAGCGTCCTCAGTTTTAATTTTATGCAAATACAAACGAATCTCGCTTACACTTTGTTGGGCATCCAGTATTATTCTGAATAATAACTTTTGCTCAGTTCCGGTTATACCAGTAGTTGACATTTTTGGGTAAAGAATGAAGAACTAAAATAAAAAGGTACAAATCATGTTATTCCAAGTTATACTGTATACATGTTAAAATATAATTTTTTGAATATCAAATTAATTTAGATATAATATTTTGCAACAAATCTATCTAGATCCAACCGTATAGTTGTAACATTTAAAAATAAATGAAGCATACAATTATATCGATGTTCAATTGTTTTTATATATGAAAAATTTTAAGAAATTAGGAAATAACATGGCAGGTAGTCACTGGAAAGTTTCTGTACATGATTTAGAATCCCCTAATAATTACTTTATGAAATATTACAGCTTATTTATCTAGCACAATGCGTTTTTTTATTATTTCGATTGTTAAATTAAGAATCTCTTCTGACTTTTTGTAAGAAAATAAAGCAAAAAAACAGACAAGGATAAGTAATTGCTCCAACAATCGAGCGCAAAAAAATCACTCTGAGACCTTCTATAGTGCCTGTACAATTTAGAAAACCTAGTATTCCCCAAGAGTTTCTTGTGGACTTGACTGGAATACCTGAAATATTTTTTATTATAATTGTTACAGAATTAGGTATTCACTGTACAGATATACTGATATACAAAGAAGCACATCTATTTTAAAAGTGAATTTATTCAGTTGTTTTAAACATACTGAATTTGAGACTAATCAGCTATTTTAGTTTTAATGCATTCGTAAAACAACTACTACACGCATTTCTTACTAAAAAAGTAATTTAGAAATTTATACTTACGTTAACTGTCAACGTTTGGCTTAAGAATAAATTAGCAACCATTTTATTTTCAATCCAAATATATGCTAAATCGAACTCACTGTTTAAATTTCATTAGCTAGTAATTCTAACAGTACTCGTAAGTGTGCATTTTACAAACATTCAATAGATGCATACATTTATTACGCATCCAATAAAAGCAATATGTATATTTTTAAGGTAGCTTAAACACTTGAATGTTCCGCCACTGTGATAAAAAGACTTTAATATCTCGCATGCATCAGTACGGGTTCACATTGGCGTTCACACAACTGTCGCGCAAAGTGTCGGAGATAGGAAACGTATGACAGCACGTTTTCCTTTCTGGGATGATTGTCAAACGACTTAGAAGCGATATCCTGTGTTGGAATCAAGTGCCGACTTAAGCAGTTGAGAGCTTGAATGGAGTGTCCTTATTCTGTTAATCTTATTTTAAGTGTAATTTCATAGTCAACGAGGAGTTAAGTTGGAAGGTTTTAATTTGAATTGAAATATCTAGAACTACTTTTTTGCGATATAAAGTTTTGCTACGACCTAATTGGTATTGCAGATCAGTTTGTGGTAGACAGGAGTGGATCCTTCTCCTTCTTTGTTGGGGGGGGGGGGGGAGGGCCGGCGATATAACAAGAGCAAAGAAAAGATCGAAATTACTCCCACCTCATTTGTATACAAGACAATACAGTATGATAAGTGAAAGCAAGTTGTCACAAGGAGGGGGAGATCAACGATATTAACGTTTCTAGTGCAGCAAGCAGGCGAGTCTACTTTTTTCTGAAGTTTTTGAGAGGGGGGCGATCGTTCCCCCATCTCCCCCTTTTATCCGCTCCTGATTGTAGAAGTACATTTAGTAAATAGGCTAGCCGAATAAAGTAACAGAAAAACAGTGGCACAATTTAACAGGGTATTTTGGTAAAAATATAGCATCAAGTTATACGAAATATGCAAACATAGGCTAAAATATTTGGTCTCAAAATGGCAGGATAACTGGCCTGTTGATTTCTACTAAGAAACTTTAAAAGAAAGTATTATTTTGGGCAACGATAAACTGTTTCTTAATAAATTATGCTAATAGATCCCTTCAACAATCTAAAATCCAGTCCCTGTCATTTTTAGATTAGAAATTTTTGTATTCGATCGTTTATCTACCTTTTTTTAACCCATTAAATTAGATTTAGATAATGATGAAATGAAGATTGAAAACTCTAAGCGGGCAATTCATATTTTATCTAATTTTAAAAATTCCGATAAACTGACAAGAAATCACACAAAGATTCGTAAACCATTTCGTAACATTAATATTATAAAACAATTTATCAAAGATCACCCAGAAATGATTATTACAAAATCTGACAAAGGCAACTTTACAGTTATATCCTCAAGGATTGATTCCCTCAATAAAAATTTCAATATGCTTAACGACACTAACACCTACACAAAGATAACCCAAAATCCAATTACCACCACACAAAATAAGAATAAAAAATTGGTTACCAAGGGTGTAATTGTTAAAACCTGCGCAAATAATTCAATAACGGAGTTTTTCCAAAAATGTATTTTCTTCCCAAAATTCGTAAGAAGACCTATGGGGAATTTTATAGGTTCACCAACATATAACCTTTCAAAGTGGATAAGTCAGTTGCTTAGATATGTCTTTCAACAAGATGAAAAATATGTAAAAAACGCCTTTAAATTTTCCATTATTACTAGATTACCAATATTCCCATTTTGGATGGTTTATAAAATTCCATGCAAATTATGGAAAGTCATACGTAGGTCAAACTGGTCGCTATATTAAAACACCTTTATCTGAACACAACAGCGACTCTCAGAAGAAAAATACGGTAAACCTCAGGGCTTTTAGTAATTCATAGCCTTAAAAACCACGAAGATCCCAGAATAGTCATGTCACACAGAATAAAAAAAAATGAATTCGACAAGCTTCAGGACGAAAATATTTGACATGCAGTGGAAAGAACGTTAAGTACAGAACTAGGAAAGACTCCTCTAGAAGATCTTCAAGTAGAAGACGGTTTTCAAGAGCTCAGTGAGCCAAGTTTGTTGTCATCAATTTTTAACTCGTGTTCAACTTCAGCAAAAGAAGAAGCAGTGGATGACCGACGAAATTCTTAGAGATGATGGATCAAAGAAGAAAAGTAAAAACTGCCAACCCCGAGGCTTATCGGCTCATTCATAGGGTCATTAAACAAAAAATAAGAGAACTAGATCATAAGCCTGATGTAATATGTACAAAAAGATAAAAAAAAAACCACACGTCGACACAAAACAGGAACAACAGAAGTCATTAACTAAATATATGACAGAAATACATACTTAAACTCTTCAGGGATGATCAGCGTCCCGAAAAACCTAAACAAACAAACAATATGGAAGGAACAACTATATCAGTTCATGGGGATCAACATGCCATCAAAAATTGCTAAATTCAAAAAAACTCCTGCTCCCGACCATATACCAGCAGAACTACTTAAGATTATGGATCGACATTATATTACCACCCTAACATTACTCTTGAATAATATATATGATAGTGGCACGATTTCAGATCACTGGCTTGTCTCTACATTTATAACTATATCGAAGAAATCCAACCCCAAATCTTGTGGTGATAACCGCACCATCAGCCTTAAGTAACACATTTTAAATATCTTTCTAAAGATAATTCATGCCCGCCTATATAAGAAATGTAAAGAACATATGTGTGTCTCAATTCGGGCTTCGCAACGGCATCGGTACTTGACATGCATTATTTGCTATACAGCGCTCTAGGGATATGAACTACGACGTTCACGTGCGTTTTATAGACTAGACTAAGGCTTTCGACGGCTGTGAACATGAAACAATGATAAAAATTCTACATGAAACTGGTCTGGATGGAAAAGACATAAGGATCATTGACAAATTATATTGGAATCAGAAAGCAACCATAAAATTGGGAAACAGCGAGTCGGGCTTCTTAGAGATCAAGCGTGAAGCCCTTGTTGTTTAACCTCTACACAAATAAAATATTTAAACAGGTACTAGAAGACACCACAGATGGCATTAGGGTGAATGATGAGGTAATAAACATCAGATACAAGAACTTGTTAACAGGGTACACACATAAGTGAACGGGGTGGCACTAAATATTAATAAGACAAAGTATATGGTTATAAGTAAGTCCTCTGATAAGACACACATGGTGTGCTATACTGTAAAAACCAAGCTATCGAGAAAGCGGGCAGTTTTACTTACCTTGGTTGAAACATCAATGAATCGTGAGACCACTCCCGAGAAATAAAGTATAGAATAGAAAAGGCCAGAGCAATGTTTACACAAATGAAGCACTTTCTTTGCTGTCGAAATCTTAGCATGACCCCCAGGAAGGGAATGATAAGGTGTTATATTTTTCCAATATTACTCTATGATATCAAAGCTTGGACGATGTTTCAAGCAACAGAATCCAGAGTTTTGAAATGCGGATTTGTCGAAGAATCTTAAGATTTTCCTGGGTTGATCGGATCCCCATTGAAGAGTTCCTCAGAAGGATGAACTGTCAAATGGTGCTTATGCACACCATAAAATAATGAAAAATGAATTACATGGGCCATATCATAAGAAACCCTGTCAAATACCGCCTGTTGCAACTATTCCTACAAGGTAAAGTGGAAGGATGGAGAGAACCGGGTAGAAGGAGAATCTTCTAGCTCGCAAACTAACGCAAGTGATTTGGCGGACTTCTATTGAACCGTTCCGCGCTGCAACCAATAAAGCGCGCATGATGATAGCCAACATCCGGAACGGATAAGACCGACGAAGAAGAGGCCTTAAAAAGCGGTACACTTTTGATTTGGATAATACAGGAGTTGTCAGTATTCAACCTAACTAAAATAAAAGACTTATGCAAGAAATGATTTGCCTTAAGAAGTATGACTCGGTTAATAGTCGTAAAGATGTGGAGAATAACAGTGCTTCTTTCATTAACTTAAACGCTAAATTGCCCACATAGTCAGTTCTTTGATCTCTATATATTTTAATTTTCTTTTTTTTTACAATTTAAAATTTTTATTCTCAAAATTTAAGCAATTTCATGTTACACAAATTATTTTTGACGTTTTTTTTTTCTGTTTGTAGGTATATAGAGATAATTTTAAGACTTTGTAATTTCGGCAATTCTTTTTTCCTATACAATTTAATTATAATTGTTGTGTTTGTGTCATTTTTTGACTACATAATCAAGCAACGGTAGCAGGATAAAATAGCTAAAATATAACATTAACAATGAATTAAATGAATCATATTCAGTACCATTTTTCGTAGCGGCCAAGGGGTGTGTGTGCCGTTATCTTATTAATGTTATTGTCGAAAAATGCTAGTATTTGCGGTTTTGTATTTGATTTTAAATTTAACTCGGGAAAGCGGCTTTCCTGGTAAGCTGTAATGCTCATTTCTGCTGACCCTTAATTATGTTGTTCTTCTATTACAAGCAATTTTTCTTATATGTGCATTGTCTTTTTAGTATCATAAATTGAAACATTTGAGTCTTTCATTGGCTTGAAAATGCTTAAAAATGAAGCAGACCGTCGACAAAGGGAAAAAATTAGTTTTCTCCAATTGATGATCTATATCCCAACTTATCTTGGCTGAATAATTTTTAAGTTTTGAATTTCAACGGTTTATTTTTTTTTATCAAAGACCTTACTTCGTCCAATGAGTTTCCTATGCTTTCACCATGCCTGAATAACTTCTTTCAAGCTCTGCAAATATTGACGGCGTTGATGAAAATGAAAATTCGATAATCGTTAATTAAATATTAAACCACATATTTCATCGGGCTAAAACTTCGTGAAAAGCTGCTTCGAAGAAGGATTCTCAACGAAAATGAATCCGTTATATAAATGATGGCGCCATCTCGTAAAAATTCCCCAAACTTTACAAAGAATCTAATATTTCTATTGTGAATTAGCCCGGGACGATTTGTGACTGTCAGAAGCAGTTAGTCAATAAAAATGATTTAAGAGATTAGTTATGTAACTTTCAGTATATATCTGCGCTACTGTATTTCTGATTGGATTTAGACTACTTATTTAAAGAGAACTATAATTAAGTAATTGTGTTCTCAAAATTTATTAGTAATGTTTTATTTTCAAAAAATGAACAATAAATGTATTTATTTTACTGTTAATTGAAACTTTCGATAAGAGCCAATGTTAGTAGATTCATGTTGCCGAAAACAGAAATATGTTTTATTAGTTCCAAACGAAACTGATTTCCTGTTGTGTATTTATTTACATGTATGTATGTATTAGGCGATTGTAGTTTCGAGTTTCAAGGTTTTGGTTCTTGTTCACATTTTGAATCAGAGTAGGAGAATTAATTTTTCAAGACGGCAAGAATAAAGTGTTTTTTTAATAGCGCTATGAATTTGAATTCGAAGTATTTAGTATATTTCTAGTATAATTCTAAATAAATATATTAATAAAATAATTTTAATTTTTCTAACCCCATTAAATTAAACGCAGCGAAAGTTATTTACATGATTTTAGTTATTTTTTTAATTTTGTTTTTCGGACATTTTTCCTAAGAAAAGATTGTCTTGCCTTACATAAAAACAATATCCTGTAAAAGGCATGTATAATCTGGATATGAGCTATCAGATACGGCACATTCATGGTGTCGTTAGAACACCGCATGTCCATTGTGCTGTCCACCATATCGGGAATTTGTAGATGAAATGGCAGAGCATGAAAGAATAGCGAGAACAAGTCCCAGTCGAATGCGCCTGAAGGCACAAATAAAAGATGCAAATCTCATATTTTTTTTGTTGAATATAAGCCTGCGGTCATTTTGTTTTCTGATCTTATTCTAAAGCCATCGATTTTAGTTAAATTACTAATATTTAAATATGGTTTTAGAAATTATATTGTTTGACATTTTAAAAGTTTAACGCTCTTAGGTAGATTCCATGTTTACCGAAATTAAACAAACATTTTTTGTTGATAGAAAGTTTTGTAGATAGATAATTTCAATAAAATATACTAAAATATGTACCAAAGTAGCAAAATACAATGTTTTTAAAATAAACAGTTCTCGAGAAACGTATTTTTATTAATTTTAAACCCATTTTTATTTATTATTTACTTTACGTCAGCTTATAAACTGACAACTACATTTACAATACTTTATAATATTAGAGTAGCCAAAAAGTATTGGAAAGGCAACAAATAACGTCCATATAATTTTAAAAATAAAAAGAACACGAATTTTTAGTGAATATTACTCTCGTATTGAAAAGTGCGGAGAACTCCGGATCTGAAAAATGACAACAGCGCTGTTTCGTCCTCAATGAGATTCATCAGGCCGTTCCAAGGTTTAAAGACACGCAGCGTTCTCGGAGGGAGATCGTTGGTGCCCTATTTTTACTGTAAAGAATCTCGTAACTAGTTCGGATGTCGGTACGAAATAATATAACCTCTAATTTTAAGGTGACATGCTTCGTGTGACATGTTGATAGATTTCTATTTTTTTTACCATCGCACTACCATAAGGCGGTTTTATACAACATTATTCGTGTTTTTTCTGCTGTTTTCTCAGTTGAGTACCAGGTATTATAGTGTTTCTTACGAAGTATTACTGGCATTAAAAGCTAAATTTGAATAGTTTAACATCATTGTACCATAGAGATAGAACATTTTAACAAGAAATATAAAGGAAATTGACTAATACAACCATAGACACAGAAGAACCTCAATTTGAAGAAATATAAAATATTATTAAGGGCCTAAAGAACTATAAAGTACCAGATAGCGACTGCATCCCGGCAATGATTCTAAAAAATGGAGATATTATAGTATGAAAAAAAATCCATGCACTAATTTTGGTAATGGAACCAGGAAAAAAAATCCAGAAGAATGGACTACTGGAGCCCATACATAAAAAGTCGTTAAAACTGACTGTTGAACGCAATTTATAAAGTACTATCAAGAATTTTGGAGAGTACCAAACGGTTTTCTACCAATAAGACAAATATAGGAAAAGCGACATGAATGGAGTTACGAGGGGTGTTCCAAAAGTTTCCGACCTGCATTTGTAACTTTCACGCCATGACTTTCAAGCGACCTCTTTAGGGTACGAGAATACAGTGATCCTACGAACTCGCCGATTACCGCCATTATCAGTTGAGTTAGTTAGCGCGTATAGTGTTTTTATTTACAATGCCTTGTTTACGTCCGTCGGATTTTGTTATCGCTGAAAATGACTGAGAGATGTGAATAACGAATTTGTATCAAGTTTTCTTTAAATTCGAAAAAAGATGTGCGGATATTATGGAAATCATGCAGAAGGTCTTTGGGAATGAGTATATGGGCAAGAGAATCATACAAGTGGTTCCAAGAAGGCCACACTTCTGCTGACAGTGACTCACGTTCCAGGAAACCTTCAAACACAATAACACCTGAAAATATCGAGCGTGTGCGACTCGGGATTCTCGGAATTGCAAAAAATCGTCGTTTACCTATTCGTGAATTAGAAAGTAATATTCCAAAAACTTATATTTCGAGAATTTTAACGGAGAATATGAGAAGGACTTGCATGTTCGTAAAATTCGTTCAATGTCCTTTTTAAACCTGTAATTTGGAAGGAACAAAAAGATCACGTGACTGACTGTTATTTCTGTTTAACGAAAGTAAAGGGATATACTTATAACACAAGAAATAAAATTGTATATCCTGATGTGGAGCCAGTAACCAAACTTCATACTGAAGACTGCCCACCTCTACAACCTGCAGAGGAAATCGTATTAAGTAACATAGAATCAGAATCTTCAACATAAGCCACCTCTCAGTCATACAATTTTGTTGTAAATGAAAATGGACCACACTTAATATGTTAAGGTGAACTAAATGATTTAGTTAGAGACCTAAATTTATCCAAAGTTCAAACTGAACTCTTAGGTTTCAAGCTCCAAAAATTATTAGTTATTTCATACAAGTACACAAGTTTCAGTGTTTCGACAACGCGATACTGAATTTGTAGACTTTTTTAAAGAAGAAAGTGGTCTTACTTATTGCAGTGATGTGTAGGGGCTAATAAATATTTTAGGCTATGAGTTCTCACCAGATGAATGGAGAATATTCAATGATTCTTCCACGTTTAAAAGCAGTCCTACTGTATAATGGCAAAGATCTTTCATCTGGAGTTTAGCACACATAAAAGAAACATACACTAATTTAAAAAAATAGGCTCGAGAAAATTCACTACATCATTCTTGGAAAAGATGTGCACATCCTAAAGTTGTTGGAACATTGCTTGGGTTGCAAGAAGGCTACACCCAATTCTGTTGTTTTTTGTGCGAATGGGACAGCAGAGCTAGAAATCAACACTACATAAAAAAATAATGGCCATTGAGGACTAATTTCATTCCTGGACAAAAGAATGTTTCTGAGAACCTCGAAGTAGATCCAAAGAATATCATTTTACCGTCTTTGCATACTAAATTAGGCCTCATGAAAAACTTCGTTAAAGCCATGGATAGAAATGGAGATTTCAAACCCTGAGGATGTAATATGTCTTTGAAGATTTATTTCCCTGATTCCCTGAAAACTGAAGGGCTGTAAGCGACGAGCACGGTGAGAGATTTTTTTTTGTTGTTCAGTGTAATTGTACGAGTTTGTTCCATTTTTTTTAAAGAGATGAAATTTTGAACTTCCTGTAGACAACACAAATAGTGTATTTCAAAATGTTCTGAGTACGTATACCGTCTAAGATGTCAAACTTTACAACGAATATGTCAGATGGTACCGAATAACGCCAGTGTTGCACTGTTCCCGGTACAAACGGCTACCCTAGTATCTTCAAGGAATATTAATTGTAACTAAAAAAATAAAAAAAAATGACTAATAATTTGTAAATAACTTGTGTAAGATATTTTACATATTAGGCCGCTCCAAAACAAAGAAAAATTTAATAAAACCGAAATGAAAGGCGAAGGACGTCTTCAGTTGAGACCAAAGGGCAAAAACAGCAAAAAGGCCGCGGGTCCGACACTCCGATCGATAAATCAGTCAGAGAGTGACCGGTCGACGGGCGGACCACGGGAATGATTTATATTCGAGCCGCCACTCGCGCATGTGATTATTATTATAATAACAGCGCCTTTTGATACCTTAGCCTGGAGACGATGTTATGGACATTGGCGTCTCATAAAAAGACAATTATATATATATATATATATATATATATATATATATATATATATATATATATATATATATATGGTTTTAAAGGATAAGGAGTGACCACTAGATGACACTCAAGGTTGGTTGGAAGAGAAAATCTTTTTTACAGTAGAAGAACAATTATGGAAGGTATTTGGAAACAACAGCAACGTCAGGAAACGTAAGAAGGCGACTGATTCTATATCATAAAATAAAGGTTGCAATTTCAGAATCTAAATAATTTCATACGTAAATATCCTAGTTTTTTCATTAGGTTCGACAATGTTTCATGAAAACTTTTGAAAAATGTAGAGAAATAAAAGGCAGTAATTTCAGTAAGGAACATTAGAACGGGCTCTAGTATTTATATATTTTTTATAACATTGGTTTCGGTTAATAATGTCGATTTTACTAAGACATGGTATCAGTCATACATTTGTTGGCATCTGGAAGCCATTAAAAACCAGTTTATTATTAATTATCATTGTGCAAAAAAACATAGTTCCTTATAAGTTAAAAAATATCGAACTTTGTGCAAGGAAAAGACATTCAGCAGTGGAAATATAATAACCTTCTCTCATTTAATGAAAACTGCTGCTGAAAGTTATCTATAGCTGGTTGAAGCATATAGCAGTGGCCCATCCAAGTGGGGGAGCGATCGCCACCCCCTCCTCCTAAAAGCTGTGAATTCAGAAAAATAGACCGGGCGCTGCCTCTTACCTAGGATTATGAATTTTGTTGGCTTCTCCCTCCTCGTCGGCAACTCGCGTTCGCTTGCAATTGTCCGCTCCCCAAGAGCTTTAAATTTATAAAATTAGACCCGAGGCTGCCTATTACGTAGGAATGTGAATGTTGTTGGCATCTACCTTCCCGTCGACAACTCGCGTTCGCCCCCCCCCCCCCCCACCCAAGAGCTTTGAATTCAGAAAGATAAACCCGACTCTGCATCATATCTAGGAATGTAAATGTTGTTGGCATCTTCCACCCTCCGGTGACAACTAGCTTTGCTTGGCGATCGCTCCACCAAGAACTTCAAATTCAGAACAGAACTGCTGCTATGATATCCCCCTCCCCAAAGAAACAAGCAGGATCCGCCGCTAGCTTATAGTGATAATGTTTTTACCCAATAAACTTTTGAACCATGGTTTACACGCTTTAAAAGTGGTAATTTTTTTTGTAACAGACAAGGAGCAACAAGCCGAAAAAGTCTATAGATGAATGGAGCTGTATATTATAAAGCATTGAAACCTGGTGAAACAATTACTGGCAATCGACACCGACAACAACTGATAAAATTAAAGCAAGTATTGAAGGAAAAACGAACAATATATGCTGAAAGACAAGAAAAAGTCATTTATAAACATGACAATGCTCGGCTGAGCTTTGCAAAATGAGAAAGCCTCCATAATCACCAGACTTAGCATCTTGGGAATACCATTTATTTCGATCAATGCATCATGGACTTTCATAACCACACTTACATTATTATCAAGAAGTGAAAATTTGGCTTGATAAATGGTCGACCTCAAAAAACAAACAGTTCTTTTGGCACGAAATCAATTCTTTAACACAAAGATAGGAAAAAATTATAGCTAACGATCACCAATACTTTGATTTTTGAGATAATTCATTTTGTTCTAGAAACAAATATTCAAATTTGATTAAAAAAATCGACATTACTAACCGAAACACATATTATTAATTTATCTGAATCTGTTTCTAGGTATATTAAATATTTTAATATCGGTAAAATTTAATGATGTGAAGTAAGTACTTCTGCAGGAAAAAATATAAACAATATTCGCATAACTAGGGAAAAGAAAGCTTGTTAAATTGAGGGATGTCAAACAATTTCATGTAGATAGAAAATAATTGAGAATATAGTCTGTTTCACAATAAAGAACCACAGATATTAAATCACATATTCATTTTACAACTTTTTTACATAAAAGTACGTAAAAAATTCTAGTGAGCATTTCATTAGTAGACAGTAAAATCTCCATTGTTGTCGATAATTGACTAATATCTTCTGGGCATACTTTCTACTAGGTTCAGAGCGTAGTCAGTTGTTAACGATAGTCAAATTTTCAGAATAAACAATGAAAGCTGCTTCAAATTGTGCACATTGTTCCCATCTAGTCGGTCTTTCATAATTACATATTTTAGATCGACGTTCGCGTCCGGAGATTGCGATGACCAGTCCACCGCCACAATGTTGTTTTCGTCTTTGCAGGCTTTGCAAAGTCGACTCCGGTGCTTGTGCTCTTGAAACACCCAGTCCCCATTATTTGACCCAAACATATTTCTGACCGATATAAGAAGAATACATATCTAAATTTTGACCATCTTTTCAGCGTTCAAATTTTTTTTCCGCTGGATAAAGTTTCTGCCAGGGCAGACTATGCATACTTTGTTGGAACCCATGGCCAGAAAGTCGCTTCATCAGAAAAAATAACGTTCGACCAATCGCGATTCCAATTTTTGGTTGCCCAATCAAAGCGTTTTTGAACGTGGATAGACCTATATATACAACACCTTTGCTACGTACAACCGTTGGCTAATAATATTAATACTAACATCGATTCATTTTTTAGCTAGTTTCACTTTAGCTGCTTGTTCGCTGTGTCTCTCTTTTTTCCACACATTGTTTATGCTGTTTTACCCACTTCACGACGAATTTTTTAGGTTTTTGTAATAACTTTCGCAGCAACGTACGATAACTTTGTCGCTTTTGGGTGCAAATATCGACTCGAATCGTTTAGCATACGTAGCACTCATTTTAAAAATATCTTCTCTCTACTAAGTCTCGAGCAACACTGGAATAGATGTAGCGATATAGCCTTTCATCATACAATCGCTCCTCAAGAAAGAAACACTGATTTTTCATTTTTCTAGGAGAAGAGGAAGTTCCTTTATTGTTGAACTAACTGTATATAACACTGGATAAATCATTGAATTGGAAGTCGCATCAGGACTATACAAAGAGTCAGACTAGCTCCTTGAAATAGTCACTAGTTATCCGTAAAAACTGATTTTAGTTTATCAGAACCATTAACCCAATGGCATCATATGGATCTGAAGTCTGGTACTATTTATTCCTTAATATTTTATAGTCAACATTGACATTCCCGACTTAGGTTTACCCACCATTACTTTTTATTTCCAAAATTATTATTAGATATTATGTTATTTCCTCTGTTAATTCATGAACTAAAAATGGTTAAACTGCACAGGCTGTCTTGGTTTAAACTTTTTTCGCTACTCCAGTGTATGCATAGATGTCGTTTGATTCTTTATATTTTACAGTCTGATATCAAAAAAGTCTGCAGGTTTAATATCCTGAGAATATGTCTCGGAATTTATATATGGAAAAGAAAATGCGAAAATATGGGCATTTCACTAAATGATTCCATACTACACACATTGTGTTTCGCAGACGACCAAATAGTTCTGGCACAAGACTACGAAGATCTAGAATACATGGCTCGTAAGCTAATAGAAGAATATCAAAAGTGGGGGCTAGAGGTTAACATCAAAAAAACTGAATACATGTGTATTGGGGGACAGCAACAAAACTTGAGTCTGGAACAACAGTAACAGGAAATAAATCACTGTGAGAAATACAAGTATCTCGGAATGCAGATAACAAAAGATATTAGAATCAACCAATTTAGATGGTACGGACATGTTCAGCGAATGGATGATACTAGACTTCCAAAAAAAGTTTTAAATTGGGCACCACAGGGAAGAAGAAAGAGAGGTAGACCCAGACTAAGTTATAGAGAAGGAGTGGATAAAGATATAAGAACAAGAGGAATGGATGAAAATCTATGGACAAACCGAAATCAATGGAGACTGGAAATCAGAAGACGGCGTAGAACGTTATAAACTGATGTTATATATATATATATATATATATATATATATATATATATATATATATATATATATATATATATATATGTATATATATATATATATATATATATATATATATATATATATATATAATCGAAGGTTTTCGGGCATCCCGTGTATGTGCTGAGTCCCTCTCAGGACTGTAAGGCAGCTGACGTTTCGGTGAAATCTCATTTACCATTTTTAAAGCTCACTGTATGGCGTCTACGAGCGAACTTGTTCGTCAGCTGCCTTACAGTCCTGAGAGGGACTCAGCACATACACGGGATACCCGAAAACCTTCGATTACACATCACACCCGTGAGAATATCCGACATAACATATATATATATATATATATATATATATATATATATATATATATATATATATATATATATATATAGTTGTTTCTTGTGAGTTTTCCTCTTGATTGTTTACAATTCTACTGATAAAATCATTATGTTATGTAATCGAAACGCGTATGGAGAAAAAACCAGAGTTGAATTCGCAAGAAATAACCTGTCCGTTTTTCCTTTTTTCTTCAACAACCTAAAGGAAAAAAAGTGGTAGCTTATTAAACCGTTTTGGTTTATTGTAAAAACTCTGTTGACATAAAAATAGACCATACTCATTTCTATAAAAAAAACTTGTTTCTAGATTATATAATGACATTATGCACAGAACAAAATTATTAAGAACGAACATATCTTTATACTTTTTTCTCTTTTAGGTGTTGCAGCAATGGATTTCAAAGAAAACTAGAGCCAATTCTACTTAGACACGTTGCAGTTATAGGTTTTACTTCAATTTAACATTTTTCACAATTTCAAAGAATATATAGTTGGTTTAGCGAGGATGCTTTGACAGGTTCTCGATGTCCGCTGTGTATGTATAAAAAATGCCTTGTAATTAAATTTAACTGATATAAAACGTTTTAAATAAATCATTTACTAACTCTTATACTATTTCACTTTTAGGCTTTCCAAAGCAATATTATCCTCAATATGTTTAAAGAAGGGCAAAACTGTAATTGAGTGGATTCTTGACACCTTGGTGAATATTAAATTAAACGTGTTATAAAATACTTAATGTGACTGAACCATTTTAGAATTCATTTTTGTTTTTTATTGATTTAGATACTAATTTACCAGAAACCATTGTATTTTGTAAAACCTATGTAAGCTCTCTTTTCTTCATAAATTCAACAAATTAATTTGCAAATCAGCACCGCACTGTCTATCTATTTTACCTTCTTTTCTAGACTTTTACTCACTCAGACATACTTCGAATAGCACTTTATCTTCATCACTTTTTAACCCATTCTAACCTGTTCCTTCTACCCTAAAGCAAGTGAGACAGCAACGTCTAGCTAACGGTTTTTTTTTGCATAGCTGTTTTTTAGGCCTTCCAGACAATTTAATGTATAATCTATTCTTAGAAACAGCCGTTATAAGACAAATACGGCTCATTTGAAGAGTTTAGAGATTGCATTATTAGTGGTTGAGGTAGTGTTATATAACGGTTATTTTAGAGTAGTCGATAATTATTTTATTAACATTTTTGATATAGATAATTTTTCATACGATTTAAAATGACTTATATTGTATTTTCCCAGAACATGTGGTCCTCTCCATATGTGGTTGTATGACGTCAATAAGGTATTTTCCTAGTTTTCGAGTAGGAGAGTGGTAAGCTGCTGATGATGGGTCTTACGATTAGAGGAGCATTTTGCTTATGGATATTTGGACGTCTGTAGAGTGCTGCTAATATTTTCCCGTAATGTCACTTTTTGTTTGACATTGGATTTTATGTGTGAGTTCATGATTTTGATTGGTTGGTTTTGTTGTTTTTTCGGGATATGTGGTGAGATTCCTTGGGATAGGCTTATAAGCAGGGTGTTTTAATATAGTTATCATTTTTGTAGTCTAGTTTCCATAATAACGGTTATATTGGCTTTATCTTTTAGTAATATTATGATTAACAATTCTACACTCCGTAATACTTGACAAAGATGATACAGACAGATAGATGGCGCTACCATGGACTCATCAGCTGTTGCATATCACGACCTATTTGGAAACCAAAACTGTTGAAGAATTCCACTTCAAGCTTAAACTCTGGTGTCGCTACGTGTAGGATGCAGTTGTGCTGCTGATTCTCACCATTTTCCCTCATATATACCGTTCGCAGTCAACATCCTAATATCAAAATCTCTTCTAGTCAATAAACGAAGAGCCCTTAAAGAATATGATTACAAACCACCAACCATAAAGCAATAATACTGCAACAAAAACCCAAGAATCACAAGAAATAAAATCACCTACCGATTATAGCAAAATCACCATACTTCTATACATAACAGACCCAACAGATAGAATCGACAGATTGCTCTGGGAACATAACATATCTATAGCTTACAAACCACAGAAAACAATAGGCACATCTCTAATCAACCCAAAGGACATAATCGATCTCAAAATCGCAACATAGAACACTTTAAGGCAATAATGATTCCCCATTCCATTAACATTAAAGAGAACGGCACTCTGAATAAGAGAGACGATGCTGTTAATCTACATTCTACCCAGAAAATTCTCCTCAAACGAAATCATTGTACCGCCATGACACATGAGCCACCACAAATCGTATTAGGCTAACTGACAGGACATTGTCACCTGTGAGGCCATCTTCATAGATTGACATCAGAATAATGAAGCTGCTGACCATTTTCTCAGAAAATACCCAGGTGCTTGGATTAACAAAACGATCAACCTCAAATAACTAGCGGTAATGGTGAGATGTAAAGGGTCCAACGAAGCCTGAGCATTAAAGATCTACTATCATCACTTCTACTCATTTATATATGTATTTAAAAATATTTTTTTCTGGAAAACTAAAAATTAAGATAAGGAAACTAAACTATTTATTTACAAGTGATTCTGTTTCGTTTACACAACCTGTCGTAGCAGAAAGTATTTGTTTTTAGAATCAAATATTCTGAAATTGAGCCAACACCGATATGTTTATATTTGAGTGGTATGTCGAGGTATTTTAACTCGAGGCTTCGTGAATCTGACACTAAAATTATGAAAATTAACTTAGAGAACTTATATTCCCAACATATTGCATAATACCTAGGCACGCTGTTAGCAGTTAAAATACTACATTTAAAATTACATATGGTCTGTTCTGGAAAAGCGTTGCTAGTGGATTGCAAAATTTAAGAATTTGTTATTATCTGTAAGAAGTTTT
The DNA here is from genome assembly GCA_034092305.1 of Diaprepes abbreviatus. Classification (NCBI taxonomy): domain Eukaryota; kingdom Metazoa; phylum Arthropoda; class Insecta; order Coleoptera; family Curculionidae; genus Diaprepes; species Diaprepes abbreviatus. The sequence continues at coordinate 629,244 of JASJET010000089.1, read as the reverse complement.
TTAAAAATTCTCTCCTAAAAGTAGCCACATAGTATGATTTTGTTAAATCATTTTACACATGAACTATTACGTAAATTGTTTATAGAATCGACTATAGAATTCACCTATTAAATAAAATATTCTATTAAAAAAAACCATGGTTTTAAACTAAAATATTTTTAATACCTGTATTTTGGATGTCTACTCAACATTTATCTAAAATATTTTATTAGAACTCAGTGGCTTTATTGTACAGCAAAGTTTGAAGACATTTTTGAAACCTATACAAAAAAATCTTTGATCTGGCCATTAAGATTAGTGTATATCTTAATGGATCAATCAAACCAAAATAATAGCAATCCTAAAAGAAGGACCTATAGAGGTGTACGTGGTTCTGTTTGAAAAAGAAACCACACAACCACTATGGGTATAGAATTACGTATATTGGTACTAAAAAGAAACTCTACATAGAGATTTTTTTATATATTTTAGGTAGACATAGATATATCTATTCCCCTCATTTAATTTAAGTAATTATAGTAATACCAAATTAAAATTCAAATTGTGCAGATGAGTATATAAATCTCGAAATTCAGTTTAAATAAAAATACATACATATAAATAATATACTTACAAAATATGACTAAAATTACGACGTTGTGGTACGATCATTTTTACCTGGAACAAAAAATAAATGAGATTAGTAGAGGTCAAATGTAAATCAAAATAGATAGTTTATTAAAAAAAAAAGTCTATTAAGTAAGGAATTATTAAGTAACATATAATTAATTACATTAATTAAGTTGTAGCGGCTAAAAAATATCAGATAAATATTACAATCGAAAGAAATATTCATTACAAGTACTAATATTATATAGGGCGTTGAACAATTATTCAAATTACGGTTGCATGATATAACTTCAGTAGATTAAGAATAAATTAACTTTAATCTTCTTTCGATTAGATGTGTATTCACTTACTTATTTAGTTTTACATGAAATAAATCAAATATAACACGTAAGAAGCGTTTCTATTTTGAAGTTTGTTTTATTATTATAATCAAGGTAGATAGTTCATCTAATTTATTTTTTATTTCCTCGAAGCATGGATGACCCTAATAAAAATGGAACTTTTTGGCTGCTGCATTGGTACCATACCACATACGTGAGGATATTCATGAGTAGTGTTGCGTTCTTATATGGGTTTTATAATTCTTCGTCTAAAGGTGCCTATTTTCTTATGATGTTGGCGACTACATTGGCCCTTCTTAGCCTATTCACTGCAGCTCGGAATAGGTCAGTCGATGTTAGGCCAGTCTATTTTCTAAGCTTGGCCAGCCAGGATATATGCCTGCGCCCATGGCCTCGCCTGCCTTCAATCTTGCAGAAGTCGGTATTTATTATTACGCATAATGTGGCCAAAGTAAATGAGATTTCTTTTCTTTATAGTAGTAATAATTTCCTTTTCCTCTCGAGAATCGTAATGTTAGTTGTAGGGTGTGTATATGAGACCCGCAACATGCTTCGGTAAGACCACATTTCGAATGCCTCTAAGCGTCTGGCGGCAGCCTCGGTAAGACTCCAGCTTTTAACTTCTAGGTAGAGAAAACTGAAGATGTAGCATCTGAGAATTCTTATGGTATATTGATATTCAGAGAGAGGTTACAAAGTACTTCCTTAAGGAGGGTAAAAGCGCTTCTGACTTTTTTAATACGAGTTCTTATTTCGTAACCGTGTTCCCATATATCACTAATATTGCAACCCAGATAGTATATTTTCTCCACCCTCTCTAATGGTGCATCGTTTACTGTTCTTTAATATCACTCATATTTTTATACAAATATGATTATATTTACTGATAATCTAGATTTTTAAATTGTATATAGTAATAAATAAAATAATGATACATTTGAAATACACAATCAGAGACCCAGGAAGATCCCCATAATTATATCTACAACAGGCGCAGTCTTCGGCTTAAAATCAAGGAATCAAGGAATTGAACCTTGGCGAACATCTGTATCAGACTATGCAAAAGACAGTACTACTTGGGATCGCTTGAACTGTCCGGAAGACATCTGATTATATCTGAGATGAATAAATGTTGCTCTGGAGGAAGTACGAAAGCGATAAGGCTCAGTTCGTGGTATATATATATATATATATATATATATATATATATATATATATATATATATATATAGGGGAGAGTGGCCTAAAGCGGGTAGGTTAACGGAAAATGGTCATAAATAGTACTTTTTGGACTCTAATCATAAACGCTATCGATAAATTTCTTAGAAGGGATGTCAAACTTCAAAGTAAAAATTGAATATGACGTTAATTTATTCATATTAATTGTTTATTTCAAAAATAAAAAATACTTAAAAAACTCGCTTTGCCCTACAAGGGGGCCTAAAGCGAGTAAACCGTTCGGGCAAAGCGGGTAAGTACAATAGACTTGACAAATCTTCGCATATATTAATTTCCTTAAGGATTATCATTAAAACTATGATTCTACTTATAATTATCATTAAAAATAACCGTCACAGAACACTTTTGATTTATTTTATCAACCTTATTAGAAGTCGTAATGAAATAAATGCTTATCACATTAAATTATTTTGATTTGGTGCATTGGTTAATTAAATATAAAATAGTAAATGATGAAATTATCAAACTATAATTAACTGTTAATATAAAAAATTAACTCTTTAGGATATATTTATATTAATATTTAAAATCTCATGTTATGTTTATCAAGAAAATAAAAAAATAAAAAATGACTAAATCATCAGACTAGTTAACTGTCATAAATAAAATCACTTTTTAGGTTATAATTATCTTATTAAAACTTAAAATCTCATTTGATATATTTATCAATAAAATAAAAAAATAATTAATGATTGAATCATTAGACTTATCTGTCATTTTAAAAAAATAACTTTTCAAGTTATACTTAACTAATTTAAATTTTTTTCTTATTTTAAATCAGTCTCAACTTATTAAATTTTATTCGTGACATAAATCACAAAAGTAAGATCCTCGTCCTGAGTAATTTGTGCATGCTTCATGAGCCCACTCACGACAATCTCCACATTCGATCCAATCTACTAAAGGTGGATCTTCATAAGGCTCACCACAAACAAGACAAAGAAAAGTCTTCTCTTTTTGTTTTTTCGATACTTTTTTCTTTCTAGTTTTAACAGTTTTACTTGTAGAAGGTAAATCTTTCAGATTCTTTTTAGCAGTATCTTTGGTATTAACACGCTTTTTCTTTGCTTCCTTTTCAGCTTGCATATTTTTAAACGGAGAACTAGTCAAAATTTCCGCCTTTTGACATTTACGTTTACGGTTAGTTTTATTTGGACTAGGTTTCGGTAGCGGTCTAATTTCTAAAGGTTTTACGTGAGATATCATATGTTCATCTTCTGATCGAGGTGAATCTTCACCAGTTGTCATAGAGCACGAGGCTTCATCTTCAAAAGCTGAATCACACGACGTTTCCATAGATACATCAATACTTTCGTTATTTTTTACTCTGTTCCTGCGACGAGTCATAATCTGAGAGTCTCGAGAATTATTTTCATTTACATTTTCGATCACCGAGGACAGAACATTACCATCAGAATCATTAGAATTAAAGTAATCAGTACCAGGTTGCGTTTGTGATGCATCTTCGTTAGTTTTGTCAACTAGAGGCCTGTCTGTCAAACTAGATGGTAAGAAGTCTCTATCAGAAAATACATTTCGATCTGTAGGCCATATTCCTGGAGATTTAAATCCTTGGACAGCGTTTTGTGCAGTAGCTGCTTTGAAGTACGCTCTTCCAACAAGTGAAGCAATATCATACTGTGAAATTATCCTACCTACATGATTTCGTTGAAAAGTAGAAACTTCTTGCTCAAAATAGGTTTTTAACGGCCCATATATACACCGGTCCAAAGGTTGCATACGATGTGTCGTATGAGGAGGCAGTGATATAAAGATTACATTATTCTCTCTTGCATATTCTAGAGCTTCAACATATTTATGAGATTCATGATTGTCTAAGATTAAAATCACTTTCTTCTCAGGAGTCGGGCGGGTCATCGCAACGAAATGTTGGAGCCACTCTAAGAATTTTGGCCCATTTATCCATCCATTATCAGTACAAGTAGCAACAGAACCAGGTGGTGAACCATCCAACAATCTACCAACCATTCTTTTTCTACCAAAGATAAAAAATGGAGGAATAAAAGAACCAGCCGCGTTGCAACAACAGATAACAGTTGTTAATTTACCTCTTTCCGCATTTGCGATGACACCCACCTGCTTTTTTCCAGATTTAGACAAGATTTTTGGAGGCTTACTGCTAGATGCATGAATGCCAGTTTCATCCATATTATAAATTCTAGACGCATCAATCCCATGCTTACTGATTTCACCTTCCAGCAAATCATAAAATCTGTACACTTGAGGCTTATTAAAACCTCGTGCTCTTGCAATAGATGTTGGCTCTGGTTGTCTAACAACTAATTTTGGATGACGTTTTTTAAAACCTAAGTACCAGTCATTACCAGCATAGCCGTCTTTAAAAGGATGAGCAATCTTATTACGTTCAGCATATTGATAGACTAATTGCAAAAATTCATTTTTAGTTAGGCCATAAAAAAGGTCATCGACATGAAATATATATTCAAGTAACTCAGCTTCTTGTTCATCATTAAAAACTCTGCGGTATCTACCAAGATTTTTAGTACAGCTTCCTTTTTTGAGATGTCTTTGAAGCGTTGCCAGAGGAATGCCATACTTTTTTGCTGCTGCTGAAACCGAAGTGGTTTCTGAATCTTTCATTGCATTTTGCATCGCCACTTCACTCCAGGCTCCTTGATTTGTCTTTCTTTTATATTTATTAACCATCTACAACAAAATGCAGAAAAATTAGAAATATATTAGGGCAAAGTGGGTATTTACCCGGAAAATACCCGCTTTGCCCTACCCGCTTTGCCCGAAAGCACGTTTTTACTTAAAAAACAATAACCTCGAATAAAAAAATAAAAAAGCCCAGAACCACCACAGAATTTTGTAGGTAGATAGTATCAAAATAATGTAGTAATACTGGCAATAAAAGTAATAACCTGATTTTTGAGTAATCACAAATTACCTACCTTTGTTTTTTTTAATAAATTCCCCGGTTATTTTATTTTCTGACTCGTTACGCCATGTTGCTGAGCCGGTGGACGGTTGGGACTAGATGAAACTCGGGAGGGTTCGGGTACTCACGAAACACGTACATATTAGCGCATGCGCGCAACGCTGCAGCATACGAAGGCCTACCCGCTTTGGGCGATATACCCGCTTTGGGCCACTCTCCCCTAGCTTAGAGCATTTCGGGTTACAAATGATTTGTTGAGTTTGGTTAAGAAATATCCTCGCTAGAACCCACATAATGGAGAACAGAACTGAGAACTTTATTACAGAGCATATCAAAGCTTTGCCTAAAATCAAGCTTACTAAAGCGCTAAATTTATTTTTATCAGCTGCTCTAAGAATATCATCAGTTGTAAGAGCCAATATACTTTCATAACTATGATGTGCTCTAAGACTTGAGTGTCTTATTAGCGATAAATTAGCCTGATCTATATTAGCTAAATCTTTTTCATATGGTTGTTCTGAAAGTACTTTTGAATTTTTAGGTTTTCTTCCTTTTCTCCCTGTTTTTGATTTTCCTGGACTCTTTGTTTTTGACATTTGGGAATCACGTTAAAGAAACTATTGTTTTTACGACTAATTTAACAATACTGATGTCGAAATCAAACAGAAAAATCAAAAACATCTGTGTACTATTTACTTTTTCCCTAGTTCTATACTAAACGTAGGAGTTTTCTAGTTTATTTATATAGACCTCTTTAATATCTACTTGTGTATTTTCAATTTACGTCAACGGCTAGTTATTAGTATTACATGCATCATCGCAACATGGGCCGTTAATTACACTTCAAATCCACTTGGACAGTTACATTGAAAATTAAATGATATAGAAATAAGTATCAAAGTCATTCAGTTTAAACATATTGATTTGCATAAATTGTTGAATAATAGTTTGGTAGTCGTTTGCGTGAAAAAGTCTTCAGATTTTTCTAGTGATTTAAGTGAACATATACAACCACTAACGTTAATTAACTAATTTTTTCCACAAAATGTATTAATTTATGTTAAATTTTATTTGTATATTTGAAGTATCTTGGTAAAGTAAAAAAATTTAATACACTGATTAATGTGGACAATTTGTGTTTTATTATGTATCTGGATAGATTATGAAAGTTTTTTTTTGCATTTGTAAATGAACCTCCCCTCCACTAAAATTGCCCTGACAACAGAGCTAGTTGACTCAGGAACTGGGATTTTGTTTCTGAATAAAAATTAACAAATAACTAGTATCCAGATTCAATTATTTATATAAAGTTTTACTACAAATTTATAACCGTTATTTTATATAGTAAACACTAAGCGTCTTTAAGAAAAAACGATGGCAGCCGCCAGTTATTTATAACATAATATTTTACTATTATTACTTCAAAACTTTTAAGAGTTATTTTTAAATCCAACTTTCTAAGTAAATATTTAAAAAATGCTACTTGCAGCCAACACCAAAACGTATTATTTTCAATCTTGCAACTGATCTACTTTTATCTCCAATTAGAAGAAAAAGAACCAATCATAAAGCCATGATTTATGTAATATTGTTGAACAGAGATAGATATTGGTCACTGCGATACAGACAAGCCTAACGTAGTAATCATAGTTGTTCTGTGCAAACGAAATACTCGTGTAATGGTTTTACATCTACTTACCATTTGTGCTGTAACTGAGAATAAACGACTTATTTGTTTATTATGTAGTTATAGTGCTTCCCGAGATCAATAAAAAAAAACACCGAGTTAAGCTTATAATTTAAGTAATCCAAAAAGGGTGATTTTGCTTACTTATCCTAAAGAGTCTGTTTTTAATTTGTATTTTCGAAATTAGAATAAGGTTTGTTTAAACTAAAGACCTTGCAGGAAAAAGTAATGATTCTACCTCTTCCACAATATAAATGATAATATACAAGATAACGCCAAACCATATATTTCCTTGTTTATTGTAAACATTATGATTTTATACATGGCACAAAAACACCAAGGGAATGTTTTGTTTATGAGATATAAGTCGACGTCAGAAAATTTCATCTCCATTTTCTACCGCCAAAATGTAAACTTCCGAAAGACGTCTCTCTTTAAGAATAGAAACTTTTTTTATCTACAAAATTATCTATTTTTAAAAATGTTTTTCCGAAATATATAGATATCGTTTAACTCTTGATATTTTATAGAATAGCATCAACTCTGCAGCTCTAAGATCCAGTGGACAAATCTCGAAATGGTACGGCATCAGCTCTATCGAGACTATGAGCTAATCATATATGGAGAATGAAACAGTGATATTTGCAAATACCTAACTGCCTACCTTTTCTCTATCTCAAAATGGTACGGCATCAGCTCTATCGAGACTATGAGCTAATCATATATAGAGAATGAAACAGTGATATTTGCAAATACCTAACTGTCTACCTTTTCTCTCTCTGTTTTAAAAAAACAACGCAAATTTTTGAACGGTTCTCCTTGTTTTCAATGGAGAGCTTGAATGTCAATTTTTTACTTATCTAATGTCTTCGATTTCTTAAATATCGTACTCCATAATCGAAATTTGAGTTATGCAACATAGAATCGATTGACTGCTTTTAAGAGGAAATAGCAACTTTTTGAACATTTTTCTTTGTGTCAAAGGAAAGTTGGAATGTCAAATTTTTACTTATATAAACTGGGCGAGAGTTAAAATAAATAACTTAACTAAACCCCCGTTATGATAATAGGGCTGTATTTTTTAAATATTTGTATGGAAACCAAAATCCTTAATAGGACTACGTCATAATTAAAGATCATTCATTATAAATGCAGTCATAATAAATGGATTTCACTGATATACGTTCTTCGTCATAATAACCTGGCGATTAATTGGAAACAAATAACTCCTCCTTTTTAATATTCTACTGTCATGTTTTTCCTTCATCGTCCTGATTGTCACATATACAGGTTGGTTGAAAAGTTTTGAAAGCGGCACATATTAACCAGTGCAGGAATCAAAATTTAACCGCCATTTTAATATTTCATCTTCTTTATGAACACACATAAAAGTTTATTTCTATGTGCCAATTCATTCTTTGTTTACAAGCCATTTGAAGTTGACATATCAGTGAATTTTTATACAATGGATAAAACCGAATATCGTGCAGTGATAAAATTCATTGTTTTGGAAGGTTTATCAGCAACAGAAATTCATATAAAAATGGTAAAAGTGTTAAAGGAATCTGCTGCCTCATTTCCAACTGTGCATCTATGGGTTTTAGAGTTTAAACGTGGTCGTAGAAGCGTTGAAGATGACCCACGTAGTAGACGTCCAAAAAGTGCAATGACACCAGAAATCATTGAGGAAGTCTATGATATTGTTTGTAAAGATCCAAGTGCGGCTAAGTGTGAAATTACTGATACCATAGGCATCTCCAATGAATGAGTACTCTATATTTTACACGAAGAATTACGTATGAAAAAGCTATTCGGAAAGATAGTGCCGCATTCGTTAACAATTCAACAAAAACTTAATCGAAAACAAATTGGTAAGCATAATTTGGAGCATTTTAAGCAGAATACGACCGATTATGTGCGTCGTTTTGTTAATGTGGATGAGACTTGGATTTACCATCATGATCCTAAACTGAAACAAGAATGTTTGCATTGGACTGAAGCTGATTGTTCAGCTTCAAAACAAGTTAAGTCAGAACGATCGGCAAAAACGGTTATGGAATCAGTTTTTTGGGATTCAAAAGGGATTTTGTTCATTGATTATCTTGAAAAAGGTAAAAAAATTAACTCTGAGTATTATTGCAACCTTCTGGATCAGTTGAATAAAAAATTTTCTGAAAGAAAAAAATCATTTTTCATCAAGAAAATGCACATCCTCATACAAGTGGTTTGACGATAGCTAAATTGAAAGAATTAAAGCACGAATTGCTTGAACACCCACCATATTCACCAGATTTGGCTCCCTCCGACTACTACCTCTTCAGGAATTTGAAACAATTTCTCCGTGGAAAGCGTTTTTCGTCGAATAAAGAAGCTATTGCAGCCGTGAAACATTATTTTGCAGAGCTTCCTGAAAATCATTACAGAGATGGTATAAAATTATTGGAGGATCATTGGAGTAAGTGTGTTGAAGTTGAGGGAGATTATATTGAATAAAAAAACTAATTTGATTAAAAAATACACATTCTTTCATTTTCGCTTTCAAAACTTTTCAACCAACCTGTAGAAAAGTCACAAATGAAATACTCCTTATTTCGAAAGGTTTAAAAAATGATTGATTCAGGAATATTTCAAAGTCTTTTAAGAGGTTATTAAAATAAGTCCAGAAATATTATTTTTCTATTCAAAAGAAAGTGACGTAAAATATTATTTAAGCAAACTCCAACACTACTCTGAAACATTTTTCAATCTTTGACTTATTACTCTTTTAAATTTTAGTTAGTGTTTACATCAAAAGAATTTGTATTGTGATAAAGCCATTTTTTTTTTGAGAAATCAATCAATTTAAAAAATATTCTAATTAATTGTTTTAAATATTCTAACTCCATGGATGTGACTTTTTTTTATTACTATTTTTATTTTTCAATAGTAAACATTGCATAGCTTCTTTTCACGGAACTCGCTCGTATATAGGTGTTTTATCAAAATGTGTCAGTTTAGCTGATCTACTGTATTTTTCGGTCAAAATAAATTAACTGTAATTTCTATGTAATAAAGCTATGTCAACATAACCATAAATATTTGCGGTACTATCAAATTACACTTATCGTCAATTACTTCTATTGTTACGGCCAATTTGCGCCTCGCCGCCAGTTTTATGGCAATTTAATTGGTTATTGTGGTTTTTCTTCACGGCGGAATGAGAAGACGGCGCGCGATCCTTGTAATTTTCGCAATAATTTGGTTTTATTATACGTTAATTATTTATTGCTCTTGACTGATGGTGTTTGATTTGAATTGTTATCTTTTCGAAGTCAATGAATATTAAAGAGAAATGAATAAATTGTTTCAGTTGGAATTATCGTTTAATGATCCGTAAGCGCTTTTCGAAGAAAAAGATCATTAGTGTTTAGGAAGAAGTAGTTTCTTATGGTATTTTAAACCAAATTATCTTCGCCTCAACGAAGGCAAGTTTTGTCTTTTGTGTACCGCTAGATGAGTCACTTACTGTTATGCATTAAAATTATCTCCTTTTAGTCAGTCTAATACGCTCCCATTTTGAGAGAAACCCATGGCATACCACAACGCGAAATTACTTTATATTCCCTATGTCAAAGTGTTTTTGAAAGATATGACAACACCGTATAAGATTAAAATTTTTTTAATAACATGTGGCTCATCATATTTGGTTGAGCGTGGGTAGTACCAAAAAAAGCAACAAATTTCAGATCATCAAGCATGACTATTTGCGATTGTTGTCAAAATTAGGACTCAATAATAACAAACCGTTAAAACTCTACCAGCTTCGAGCATCTCACTAATTTTTATGTCAATGGTTCTATTTCATAATAAAAAATTTTCCAATACATTTCATGGTATTTTAATTTTAAATGCGATATTTTAATTTTAGGTTCAACTATTTTGAGAAAGGGGAGCGTTAGATTTGTTTTTTCTTGCGAAGGGAGCGGTGATCCAAAAAAGTTGGCACCTATGCCGTAGACTCTTATGCCAGAAATCCCTACTGATGACTATAAAATGAGAAAGATGGAAAAGGTTATTGTTTTAGTTTTGATTAGGTAAAACAAAAACATGCATAACTTGAATTTTTTAAAATTATTTATAAGTAAAAGAAATGTATTTCAATTTTATTTTTAAATTCCATCTTGCTGGATTCTAACCGAAATTCGAATTTATATTTTGATTTAGAGACACAATGTACGTAAAAGTGTCAGAAAAGTTCTATGGAGGAAGAAAGTGTTTAAAATGTAGAACGGTACCTATAATCTATAATATGTGATTCCGTAAAATCTTTAAGGATTTTATTTCAAATTTGAGATGCCACGGAGCAAAGCTAGTAATTTCATTTAATCACGACCCGAGATTTTTGTGTTTTCATGTAAACAGTAAACAAATAAATTCAGAAGATAAAATTACCCACATAACCGCACAATGGGCTGAAAAATAGTTTTTTAATTCAAGCCAAATCTTTATCGATCCTTGTAAGTGTCATGTACTAAAGGGGTATTGTGGAAAATAGTCATGCATAGCCTCCACAAATCAGTTTAAAGTGCAATATAATATTTAATAAAGAGATATTCGTCTCTGGCACGCCGAAAAAGATCAATTTTTATATATAAGACATCTTACTGTGAATATTTTCAGGGTTATGGACTAACACTTTCAAAAATTTTAAATCACCAACCTCAAAATCTATAAATGTGAATTTGGGATGCACCCAATTACTACAAGACATATTTTTACGAAAATACACACTCAAAGCAATTTAAGGTAGCTAAGTACAATTTTGGTTTGACGAGACATAGGCATAGCATATAATAGACTGCGCGTCCTTAGTGTCGGTGGTCCCCACAGTGCGACAAAAAAAAGAAGAGTGAAAGCCTTATTCTCTACTCTTTTTAATGGGCGGAGCGTAGAGACACGTGTACCCTAACGCATATAATAGTCTATGTCTGGTTCTATGCTCCGATTATTAAAAAACAAGCTTTCACATTTTCTATCTCTTCCTCACTGTGGGAACGGCTGGCACTGGGAACGCGTCTATTATGTTCTGTGTATATGTGATGAGAGAACTAACTTTAGGTTATAAAAGCTTTACATAACTTTCACAGAAGCATAATTGTCACCGATCTAGATATATTTTGTTTTAAATAATACCGACCTGATGGCTACTCAATGTTAAAACGTTAAGAAAAGCCACTGAGAGAAGCAAAAAGCTGTTTAAAAAATGGAATGAAAAATACAGGCCTGTATTCACATAAATTAAATAGAGATTGGGTAACTATTGTTAAATTTATTCCAAAACTTTAAATACATCCATTTTATAGAAACCATAAAAGTCAAGAGGCAATAATTTTCTCTGAAATTAAAAATTATTGAGAAATTGGAAAAAAATATTTTGAGGCAATTTTTAAATTTTCTATATTAATTTTGACTGACAGAAGAAATTGGTACACTAAACTTAGCCTCAAAATGTCTATTAATAAATGCAAATTTTCATTATTTTTAAACAGTGTTCCATAAAAAATAAAAAGTGCCATACCTTTCTTTTTTAATCAATTAAAGCAACAAGTATTGATCATCTTATACCAAAAAAAAAACAGTTAAATTGGATCCCAGTCAAAAATAAATTTGTAAAAAATGGGTAAGTAAGGTCTAGAGCACCCTTATTAATAGGTATGATAATTTCATTTTCAAATTTCTGTAAGCGTCTATATCTGAAGTTAAATAACTGCCAAGTTATTTAATGTTTAGAAACACAGATATTTTTAAATCAAAGTATGAAACTTAACAAAGATGCTATAGATTAAGTTTTACGAGACAGGAGAACTTAGTATCCTCGGTCAACGCAAACATTTATTAATTTCGCAGAGTCATACTCTCACCTATCATCAAAAATAAAAGAGCTTAATGACACCCTACAAATTTTTAATTTGACATGAAGACAATATTCCGCAAAGAAAAAAATTAAAAACTGGCATAGCCCTCTTCCTTAACGAATTAAAGCGATAAGGGCGTAGATCCTTCTTCTTCTTCCTCTTGTTATAGGCTTACAGCTTATTTTTTCCAACTCAATCATTCATCTCATTTGATGTTGAAATCCAGGACTCTCTCCATCTTTTAGGTGGTCTACCTATTGGTCTTCTGGTTTCCGGTGTTCCATCTCTGGCGATTCTCGCTATCCTATTTTGCGCCATTCTTCCCACGTGCTCATTCCAGGCTCTTCTGCGCTTCCGTCCCCATCTTACTATATTCTGCATTCCATGTTCCTTGAGTATTGTTCAATTGCGTATGTGATCTCTTAATGTGTATCCCCATATTCTTCTTAGTACTTTCATTTCGGCAGTTCTTAGAATTGATTTTGTTTGTGTGTTCTCAGCTCTTGTCTCTATTGCGTACGTCATTATCGGTCGAATACAGGTCTTGTAGTTTTTTGTTTTTGCGTCCTTGCTCATGTATGTGTTGTGCCATATTATATCCGCCAGGCTTCCTGAGATTCTATTTGCCTTGTTTACTTGGTTTCTTACTTCTCTTGTTGTGTCTTGGTTTGCGGATATCTCAACTCCTAAGTAATTAAAGATCATGAGTTGTTCTATTGGTTTGTCATCTACTACTAGTATGCATCTTAAGGGCACTTTGCTTATTACAATTGACTTAGTTTTATCGATGGATATTTTCGTGTTGAATTGCTTGCTTATGGTGTGGAATGCAAATAGAAGTCTTTGGAGATCGTCTTCATTTTCCGAGACTATGACGGCGTCATCAGCGTAACATATTATTGTTATTTCCCCGGTATTCATTCTGTACCCTGGTGCCGCTCTTTTGACGTTCTCAATTATTTGGTCCATTACTATGTTAAACAGTAATGGACTCAGAGAGTCCCCCTGTCGTATGCCCGACGCTATCGGTACATCCTTAGTTAGGTTGCCGCTTACTGAGATTTGTGTTGTGGTGTTGGAGTTTAGCTGTTCAACTATGTTAACTAAATTGTTTGGGATGCCTTTAATTCGCATTATTTGCAGAATATCATCCAGTCTTAGCCTATCAAAGGCTTTAGTGAGATCTATAAAGCACATAAAAACCGGCTTAGTAAATTCAATAGATTTCTCTGCTATCTGTCTCACGATGAATATGGCATCTACTGTAGATCTGTTTTTTGCGGAAACCTTGCTATTCTTCTGATATTCTGCAATAGTCAGTTATTATACCTTCAAGGATTTTGGTGAATAATTTCATTATAGAATTTAATAAAGTTATTCCTCTATAGTTTTCCGTGATTTTCTTATCACCCTTCTTGAAAATAGGTTCTGTTATACTTTTCTTCCAATCTCGGGGTATCTGTTGGTCTTTAATTATTTTGTTAAAGAGTTTTGTTAGTTCTTCGTGTAATGCATTTCCACCATATTTAATTAGTTCGTTGGGGATATTGTCGGGTCCGGGGGGTTTTCTCGTTTTTAATTTGGCTATCGTGTCTTTCGTCGTTTGGAGGCTTATTTTCTTGGTGTATTCATCATATTCAGATGCAAATCCACTTGTATTAATTATAATTACACAAAAAAAAAATAATAATCGGATACCAATAAAAAAAAACGGATAAGTAAAGTATCACGTGAACCCAGTCTACATCATCCTTATTATTAGACATGACAATTTTATCTACAAATTCCTGTAAGCGTCTACACCTTAAGTTAAATATCTGCTAAGCATTTAATGTTTAGAGACTTACAGATATTTGTAAATCGACCTACGAGACAATAAAGATAGTATACACTAAATTTTACGACCAAAAACGACGCGATAAGATTTAACCTCCAAATGCATCTCAATCAATGCAAAGTTCCATTCATTTAGCAGATTCATCCTCTTACAGATCAGCTAAAATAAAAGAAGTTCATGACACCCTACAAATTTTAAATTTGGTACGAAGACAATGTTCCGTAAATCAGAAATTTAAAAAGGTGGAATAGCCCTGCTCCTTAACCAATTAAAGAGATAAAGGTGTAAATACGCCTGAATTAATTATCATTATACCAAAAGAAAAATCTAATCCCAACGTAAAAAAATGGTAAAATAAGGTATCACTTGAACCCAGTTTACAGCATCCTTATTATTAGGAATGACACTGTCATGTACAAACTTTTGTAAGCGTCCACATCCTAATGCCAAGTCATTCAAAGTTTAGAGACTTACAGATATTTGTAAATCAAAGTGTCCGAAATAACAATATAGATTAAGTTTTACGGCCAACAACAACGAAACGGGATTGTTTTCTCTCTTAAATTTACCATAGTTCGTTTAACTAATACGTTAAATATAATGGTTTCATTGTTACTTTTAGTAATTTCTGATTGAGTTTATATTATTACTTTTATCAGATTGTGTCATGTACCATCGGGGTATACCTACATATTAATCTAAAAGGTAGATAAACTATACTTGCTAGACCGGCCCAACTGACCTGTAAACAAGTTCGTTCCTATATATACTTCTTAAAAAATCATTTAATTATTGTAAGAAATTTTTCATTCAAATTAAATGTCATAAAATCTACTACGTGACAACTGTCCCGCCTATCGTTTGTTTAGCCCAATTTGCAAATTTTTATATGCACAATCCATATTACTAATTAAAAATAAAACGGTGATTTTTAGTACAAGGTCGTCACGGTTAATTAAAAATAATAATCGCAGCTTTCGAATACAAGAGAGTGGTTTAATATTGCGTTAAAAATGGGACATCCAGTATAGTGGAACAGGAAAATCGCGACTGCTTTGTTGGTACTAATCGTGTACGGTTTCACAACTCATCTCGGCATATTGAACCATTTTTGGGGTAATGATAATAAAAAAGATATGGGACAGTTGCTGATTAATGGTGTACCTATAATCTGAAACACCTTATAAATTTGAAGAAAGAATATAAAAATAATATAAAAGCAAAAAATAAATTAACCATTTTTTAATAAATGTAGTTTCACTTCCTTAAAGTCAGCTCAGTAGTAGCTGAAAAGCTTATTTTTCTAGGTGGATTGGTACTTTTAACCGGCTTCATTTGCGCATTAATTTTTTACGAGATTTCCTTGAGCGTACTCCTATAAAATACTAAAAACCACATCAAAATATGTCACTCCAATCAAAAGTTACATAGACAAAATTGACATGTTTCAAAATTGGGCATTAAATAGTTTGTTTTTTATTAGAGCCAATCAAAAATGTTCTTTATAAATAAAATATAATAAAATACTAAGTCACTCTATATGTTTTTATATAAACAAAAACAGCTTTTAAAGTAGCCAATTTGTCTAGAATTAGGCAAAAAGCACATGCTTTGCATCTCAAGTTGTTTACGACTCTATAAATTTAATTCTGTGACTACCCATAGAGTATTAAACAGGTCGTAAAAGTCATCATAAAAATTTACAGCTACTTCGTAAATATCTTAATTTATAGGTAGTTATAGTATTTAAATTTTCCAAATCAACTCGACCGATTATATATAATATATAATCCATTAAATAAATCCCCTAAATCCTGCAACTGACAAAAATTAAAATTGTAAAACCAACTGGTAAAAAAAGGAAAGTTTAAGAGTTTTTAGATAGTTAGTTGCTTACTGCAACTGTAGTATTTTAGCTGGTAAGGTTCTGGGTTCCCTGTAAAATGATCTGATCTCTGATTGATTTTCTATTAAATTTTCTCCTCTTTTTGGTCCATTGTTTAATGCTTTCTTGTGACGCATACCTTGGTACTCCAAAAGTAGACTAATGACTAATATTGAAGTGACGACTCTTTCCGTCAAGTTCGTCGATTATTTAATACCGGACATGTCATCGCATCCTGGTACACACTGACGCATGAATTAGTTATTTTTTGCCACAGTTTACTCTGATCTTCTCAGTCAAATTTACATGGAACCTTTTGGGCCATCAGGATTACTTCGAAAATGTAGATCCGCTTTTTAGTAGTCTTAATTATGTTTTCATCTACACATTGTAGGATTGCGTTAACTTTTGCCAGAAATACTGTAGAGAACTTACCTTATATGTTACGCCTACAGTAATTTCTTTGGTTTTTGATCCGTCATTGTATCAGATACTCTCATCTGATACAATGAAGGTTTTAGTTTATTTTATGTCCAAATACGATCCCTTACGCTAACCTGAAATAACAATAGCTTGGAGTCATATGATGTGATTTAAATTTCAACTCCAGGCTCACAATTTTGTGTCAAGAAATTTGAGAGATTACTCTATTTACAAATCACTGTGTATATAAGAGCAAAAATCATCATAAAATACACTAAGCCACTGTTCTTGCGAAAAGGTACAAGCAAAATTCCGTAAGCATGTGCTTATATTACACGAAAAAACTAAAAAGATAAGTGACGTCAACGAGAAGCTTTCGAATTTAGGATAGAACGCAATTCATAAGATTGTATAAAGTAATAATCTTATTCGTCTTCTATTAAGAGAAAATAAAAATAAAAAAATACAATCTCTTGGTGAGACAAGCTGGATCTCATTTTCCGAAAATCTCTCTTGGAAGCAACAAACAACTAATCATATGACTACAATATCTTACTCTCATTATCCTGAGAACTAAGAACTATTTGCTTTTAAAAACAACTAGGATTTTTAGTTACAATTTTAAGTAGATAATAATGAGATATAAACAAGTAATTATAATGAAACTACTAGGTCTAACGTTATTAGATGATATAATATAAAGTAACTGTCAGTGATAAAAAACAATGCCTAGTAGGACTCGTTATCCGACAGTTTAGTCAGCTAATTAAAAGTGTAATAAAAATAAATATATAAATAAACTATTTTTCAAACATTCGTAGAAAAATGGGATACAATAATGAAAACCAAATTTATTTGCTGTCAGATAGACAATAACAACAAATAAGAGAAGTTTATTTCTAGAAGTTATATTAAAATACATAATAATATAAAATCAATATCCTGTAAAAATTTTCTTAAGTCAAGAAGAGGCTGTGAAATTTTGAAATATTAAATAGTTAGCATGCCACACGAACCTATATTTTCAAGAATAATCATGTTCCTGATTTGAAAATAAATTATTGCAATAGATTTAATAAAATAAAAGAAAATACTTAGAAATTCTACTAGTGAAAATAAAAGAAAAATATGGAATTTAATATATTATGGACATTATGGCGAAGGAAACGTATAATCTAATTTTGAAACTAAAAAATTCTTGTGGTGGAGGACAAAAATAACCGTTTTTCACTAGAACAAAGCCTTTCATCATTAGAAGAATTGCATTACTGAATATTTATAGTACACGGAATGAAGATGGTCTATTTTATTGCATATGTATTTGCGTTGATAGCTAATATTTAAGCTCAACAGTTAGTTCAAAGTAATTCATTTTTTTTAGATAAATTATTCTTTTTCAAGGGACTAAGAATTTGTCAAAAATTATTAATACGAATCAACAGATAACAAGATTTACACCAGACAATAAAGCTTGGAACTCAGAACATCGAGTAGCGAGGCCCTGTAATGCAGCAGCAATGCATTCACCGAAGAAATTATGTTTCGAACGACTGCGGCCGAAATTAAATAATTTTAAAACAGTTTTTAAAAAAGTAAAATAATCTAAGTGAATACAAAGTAACCAAATCTGATTTTGACAACTTCGATTTAACCTAAACTGTAACAAAATAATATCTTGCCTATATTTATTCTTCTGTTTCCAAGAATATAAAAGAAAAAATATATACAGAGTTTATTTTCTGCAAATACTGGTTCTCGCTCCATATACGTTTCGACCACCTCATGGTTTCGTCAGTGGAGCTGTATCGAACCGAGAGCAACATTCGCAAGAAACAATTTCCTATATAAAATATAAATTCGGCAACATGTGGGCACGATTTTAAACCGGTCGACTTTTCAATGTTAGTTCACCGAAGAAGTGCAAAATTTAAAAATTAAGATTTCAGTAAGATAGAAATAAATAAATATATTTGCTGTCGTGTTTAAATATATTTATTTTCTTTTTCCAAGGAGTTAAAAGAAAAAATGTATACAAACAGTTTATTTCCTACAAACACAACTCTGATTCTCTCTCCATACACGTTTTGATCACCTAATGGTCTCGTCAGTAGAGCTGTCTGTGTATAGATGTCGTTCAAGTGGTTTTATTTTTCATTCTGACATCGACAAGTCGGCAGGTTTAATATCCTGCCGACATGTCTCGGAATTTGTATTTTATATAGACAATTGTTTCCTGCAAATCTTGCTGTTGGTATGATACAATTCCACTGACGAGACCATTCGGTGGTCGAAACGCGTATGAAGAGGGAACAGAGTTGTATTTGCAGGAAATAAACTGTTTAAATATATTTTCTCCTTTAACTGCTGAGAAAAAGGAGAATAGATATAGACAACTGTTTAAACACTGCACCAAATAGATTTATTTATTTATTTCTTGTTGAAATCTTAATTTCTAAATCTCGCATTACTCCGGTAACCAAAACAATTTTTTTTATTTACAGTCAGATCCACTATAAGGAAACTTTAAAACCCGATCTAGATGTCATGGATTTAGACCCTCTAGATGGGCAGTTTTCTTTAGCTTACGATATTATTTTAATTTATATTATATATGTCTTTCAAGAAACAAATCAAAAATAAATGGGAAAAGCGTAAAGATAAAATCTTATCATAGGGAAGAACAGTTGTCTCCCGATAATAAACAAAATTAAGAAAAAAAAAACAGTATAGAAATACGAGTATACCAATAGTTGATATACTATATTTTATAAGATTTGTCGTATTAATTTTATTCACGAATATGATTATTATTTAATGTTTCATGTAAAACTTACAACATAGAAATTATGTTTGAAAATAACGTAGAAAATTTCTAAAAATTCATAGCTGCCTCTAGTTGTAAAGCCACATAGAAATAGGCTTCAAAAAAGGTTAGAAATATTTAAGGAATGAACTATTGATTTAAATGAACAATGTTGCATGAAAATTAAAGTGTATTTATTGTAGATATCCGGAATGTAAGCAAATACGTTTGGCAAATACCTAAATATCAAAGATAAATATTTAAATAAATACATTATATATTATTAAGTAAAATAATTCGTTTTTATTTATTACTTCCACTGGTCATTAAGGTACATCTGTAATGCAATCATTTACTATTCCTATGTCTAAAACGGAAGTAAAAGCCTTATTAAAGGCAATATTTATTCTATAGAAGTTATATATTATTTAGTAAGAGAATACAATTTATACATATATTTACTAACGGAATTTTTTTGTAATTTATCTTGTGTAACAGACAAGCAAATAACGTAAAAAGTTAGGTGAAAAAAAATTTTTCAAAGGCAAAATAAGAAATTGTGAAGTAGGAAGTATTTAAGAGATTTCTGCATACTTTTACTACTTTTTTTAAAACTGAAATCTAGAAACTTTTCTGAATGAGAAAATTCAATGGAAAGGCAATTGGATCAGACAATTTCATATTTATCTGTTAATGATGGTATAAGGTTTCTGCCAGTGGTGGATCCAAGGGGGGGGGAGCGATCACCCTCCCCCATGGCTTCGAATTCAGGAAAGTAGATCCGATTCTGCCCCTTACACTAGGAATATTCATATGAATGCTTTTAGCATCTTCCTTCTCCCCGTCGACAAGTTGTGATTTGAATTCAGAAAAATACACCCGACCCTGCCTTTTATCTAGGAATGTGAATATTGTTGTCATTTCAACCCCCTATCGACAAATCGCCTTTGGTTGCGATCGCCCCTCCCCCCAAGAGCTTCAAATTCAGAACTGCTAAGTATTTTTATAAAATAAAGAAAAGCTGAAGAGTTCTTATGGCTAGTTTTATTTAGTGAAAACTTGGTAAACCATAAGTACATACATTGTTATTTATTGGTCACTGTAAGTCGATCTAAACATTGTATAAATTAATCAATTTTTTTGTGCTGCTATATGGAATTTTATTGCCCAGAGAAGCTGTTTTAACTTTTATAGCCAATAAATAGTTTTGTAAAAATGTAAACATACACATTTTGATATAAATTTCTAATTATCAGGCAGTCAATTGATAATTTATTGAGGTTTTCAAGCCAGAGATATATTCAGTTTTTTTAGTAGTTTTGTAAAATTAAGTGTGGCCATTCGTCAAGCGATTACATATGCAGCCTTGTTAAGGTGGCCCAAGATATTGCAAATAAGAATTATATTCAAGTTAAGCGGCATACAAAAAGTTGAAGATTACAGGGGCTAAAAAAATCGATCCCGACTTCAGTTATGGAGTGCATTTTAGACCTTCCCTATTACATTTTGTGATTTGGGAAGAGGCAAGAATGAGATCCATCAACTACAACATTCACTGTCAACAACAAAATTGCGAACAAGAAGACATGAACCATTATGTTACAAAATTAGGGGCTCTAGGATAGAAATGGTCATATAACGTCAGGCCTCCATTACAATAAAACAGTCATTATAGAAAAGGACCGAAGAGTAAACAAACTAGGTCGGAAGGGTCTTCTGGTGAACTTATCTTGTACACTGATAAATCAAAGACCAAGGAGGGTACCGAAGCTGTAACATATGGGTTAAATTAAAGAGGAAAAATAACTAGCTTTGGGTAGATTATTAATAATATTTCAGGTAGAAATACATGGGGAGAGCCTATACAAAAAAGCAGACCTATATTCATTTTGACGGTCAGGCAGTGCTAATACCGTCAAGGGGCAAAATATATTATTTAGATTGGTTTCAAAAAGTTAAAGCAAGCTTGTAAGTCTGGCAAAAAATAAGAAAATTATTCTACATGCTACAATATGTTCCAGAACGTGAATGCGTACATGGAAATAAGAAAGCCGATAAGCAAGCAAGGAAAGGCTCATTGTCTCATTATATCAGCACTTATAGTGCCAAGGTGAATGGTATGAAAAGCGTTAAACAACAGGTAAAAAAAAGCGGAAACATCACTGGATAGCCAGATAAGAACTGAGTCATAGTAAGCTTTTTATAGAGGATCGTGACTCAAATATGGAAAATTATCTGGTAATGGTGGAACATATGGTCGTCAAAGTCTACCTTCACAAAATACATTTTTACGAAAGGGACCTTAATAGTCATTACTAGTCATCAGGCCGCAAAAGATAGCAAACTTTCAGATCAAAAACTACAAACCAAACGAGATTCATGTCCATTCCTTGGCTGAACTGTGCAATTAATGCAGAAAGTTGAGTTAACAGAGTGGATGTATATAGTTATAAACAGGGGCGGATCCAGTCTCTCTCTTTGGGGGGGGGGGGGGAGGGGCGGTGATATCACAAAAGTACAGTATGGCAAGAAAAACAAGTTGTCAACGGGGGAGGGGGGGGGGAGTGCAAGCAGCATACTCATTCCTAATATAAAAGGCAGAATGGGTTCTATTTTCCTGAACTTAAAGATTTTGGGAGGGGGGGGGGCGATCGCAAGCATACAGACTCCTATACTCTATTCAAGGACTAGAGAGAGTAATAAAACTGTTACCGAAACCTCTAACGTACCTGCTCCAGTGCCGCAGGTAACTGAGAACTGCCATAAATCTAATTATATTTCATTATATTTAAATATATTTTATAAATTTACTGCAACATAAAATTTCGGATAGTTTAATTTAATTTCTGTCAGTGAGCAAAGTACAACTTACAGTTTTTTCTTAGTGATTTATCTTGTTTGCGCTTGTTTTTATATATTATTTGAGATTAGTGAGATACCCAAAAGATATGGCTTTCACATCTATATTTATTCCAAAATCGTTAAACCAGGGCATTTTCCTCAACGAAAAACTTATTTCGATGAATGTTTATGATGCCTTAAGATATCAATATCTAGATAATAATGTTAAAAGCTCTGTTGAGATATGTTCCAACATGACAGGAGTTGGAAAATCTACAATGTACCGAAAATTGAAGGAGAAAAAACGACTGGAATTGTTAGTACTCCCAAGCCACGTTCGATCACAGGCAAATGAAAAACCTCGTTGGAAGAAGAGATGAAAACTGCAATTAAAGGGGTTGTATATACATTTCATTATGAGAAGCAGATCCCAACCATCTACAAAATTCTAACTAAAATCATTGAAGATCGCGATTTACCTGAAATTAAAAGAACTGGAAATTGCTCAGAGAACTTAATTTTTGCTGGGAAAAAACAGATAGAAAATCTGTTCTTATAGATCGTCCGGAAACTATCCGTTGGAGACGTAAATATCTCTCTCAAGTAAAAGATAGAGTTGCTAGAAATAACACAATTAATAAAATTAGTAATTTAACTAAACTTTTGAAAGATTTTTTTGAATAAAGGTACTGCGGAAAATTGGGAAAAATCCATATAATAAAAGAATAAAACAAAATGTTAGAACTCGATCTCATAATCGGTGAGATAGAGGAACCAATTATAATTAATTTTAGCGAAGATAGTTTCACTGACTTTGATTAGGAATTAGATACGTAATGTTTACTAGTGTAAACACAATTTATCATTTTAAATTTTTGTTTTTGTTGTATTTTATTGTTTGCTAAAAACACCGGACTAAAGAACACAGGTAGTTTGCGAAGAGGAAAAAGGGTAAAAAATGATTTATTACCCTCTCTAGTTCTTGAATAAACTATAGTATGAGAGGAAAAATCGGTTCCATTTTCCTAAACCCAAAGCTCTTGGGGGGGGGTTGCCCCACCGCCCCCCCCCCCTTGGATCCGCGCCTGGTTATACAAGGACCCATGGAAAAAAATGTGGTCCCTTTAAATATAAAAATCAAGATTTTGAATTCTTAGGACTAGAATCTCGAGCTATTACCTTAGTGCCATTTAGAAATGCCGTAAGTCCAAGTTATAATATAATTTGCTGATGGGTGTAATAGTAGTACATTCATGATCCTGTGGCTTTAAATAGCAATTGTTTTGGAGGAGTAAAGTAGCCAAGATGCATCTTGGGAAGAATAGTGAAATCCAGATAAAATAATTGTTTTTTGTTTGCCTTCAAAAGACAATGTAATTTACAATATGCAATTTCAATAAAATGACGATCATATGTATCTTTTTATATAAAAAAAAATATTCAGAGTTCAAATTTTAGAAATAAATAATCAAGATACGAAAACTAGCTCTAATAGTAGTATTATCATATTTTTAACTTATTAAAGTTCTCCAGTTCTAGCATTCTTTTGTAAAGTGCTTCCAATTAAAAAAAAAAACATTTATTCAATTGAATAAAAAATCTTTTAATCTAGTTCAACAGTTTAATCCATAACCATAACTCAAATATATGCATTCAAGCGCAAACTCTTTAATAGTACTACTGATCTAAAATATATTCTACCTATCGGTGAACATTGTCATTTTAGTATTAAATTGTTAGCCAGGTGCGCTTTGTAATTTGCCACTATGTTGGTTTTGTAATATTTATTATTTCTTGTAGTATAATCTAGTGTAATTTTAATACCCACTTTTGTAATGTTACTTTATTAAGGAATAAGTATACTGGTATGAAATAGATTTATAGGCCAGTATAGCGAATTTATTTAAATACACTTATAATGCCAAGTAAATTTATATCGACGGCGATTACCTCTACCAATGATGAACAAGCCTGTATTGGTATATAATTGATCTGTAAGTCGAACGTTAACCAGGATGGCATTTCTAAGATCTGGAAGGTTAATCAAGGAAGTTTTTAAACATTGCAGTTGTAGGTACATATATTTTTGTCAGGTGTAGTGGTCAAAGTTTCTTGTTTTATTTTAATATATTTCTTATAATATTTTCAGTTAATATGCATGCAATATTTTTTTTACACAGCTAGTATAAGAGATCGTATAAATTTTTTTATGTCATTTTTTACGTTATTTAATTTCTCCTCCTTCTTTATGTGCCATCTCCGCTGCGGAGTTTGGCAATCATCATTGTTGTACGTATTTTTGAAGCAGCTGCTTTAAACAACTGAGTTGATGTACATCCAAACCTCTTTCTTAGGTTGTGAAGTCAACATTTCTCTTGGCTGAAATTTCCCTTACATGATCAACTGCAATAGGTGGTATTTTTGCTCATCACGTGACCCAAATATTAGAATTTCTCGATCTTTGTTCATCCTTTGTAATACTTCAACGTCCGTCAGTTTATCTACTCATACTATTCTGAGTATCCTATATATCCACATTTTAAAGTCCAATTTCGTCTGTGACGTCGTTGTAGCTATTAAAAGTTGTTCCCAAATAGTTATATTTATTTACTTGTTCATCGGAATCATTATGAATGATATTTCCATTGACTTTATTTATTTGATAATCTCATAATTTGGTTTTCTGTACGTTAGGTGTAAATCCTTTTTCTTCATTGGTATCAACTACCCTGTCTAAAACACTTTGTACGTCATCCAAAAATTCTGCTGTTAGGGGACTGTCATATGCATTTATGATATTATTGATTGAATTGTCATTAATCTTTATTCCAATCTCTTCCTAGTCAAAGGCTTTCTTTATGATCTCTTCTGAACATAGGTTAAACAGCAAGGGCAATAGCATGCATCCCTGTCTTACACGTCTCTTGATTTGCATATCTGTTGTGCTAATGTCTAATCTCTATGGAGGTTGTCTATTATTCTTATATATGAGTTAATCGTGATTAACTTTGTCGAAAGCTTTATTATAATCCACAAAGCAGAGATAAACATCTTGATTTACATCGACACATCTCTGAGCCAGGATGTTGTAGGCAAACTGCGCTTCACGAGTTCCAAGACCGTTGCGAAATCCGAACTGTGTTTCTCCTATTTCTGTTTCTAGTTTTCTATAAACTTTGTTACGAATTATTTTAAAAAATATTTTTAATCTGTGACTGATCAAGGCAATTGTGCGATGATGAACACGTTCTCTTTGAGAATAGTGACAAAGGTGGTAACCAATCAATTCTGTGGGATAATGTCAATTTATTGAATAACTCTACCTGCAATAAATTTTCTCCTCTTCAATCAGTTTTAGGGTCTTTGCTGGTAATTTATCAGGACCACATGATTTTTTATTTTTTGTTAATTTGATGATTTGAGTCTCTTCTTCTGCAGTTATGTCTGGGCCTATTTCCTGTTGTAAATTGTCAGGGTACACTATTTGTTTTCAATCTTCAAAGACTTCTTCTACGTATTTCTTCTATAATGTTAGTTTTTTTTAGATATGTCGTAATGTTTCGTTGTTGATCCATAAGTGCATTTGTTTGTTTTCTGTACCTGCTGTCTGTCATTTCTTTGATCCCTTACATTTCGGATTTTATTATACATTAAAATTTCAAATTTATTTTGTAATTGTGAAAAAATATAATAAATTAAAAATTGATGGATTGGATACACTTTAATAAAACTAATAAAAAAAAATAAAAGCTTTAACAAACAGCTAATATTTTGTTGGGTAACTCTTATTTTTATCATAGATTCTAGTTTAGAGGGTATTGGTTCCACAAACGTTTAACAACAACTATTTGTAATAGAGGACTATCTTAAACATGAAACAATAAATCTTCTAAAATCAATAAATTTTATGTTGCAAATACCGTTTTTGATGGTCCAAAAGGCTCTTAATAAGTTTAGATCTTGTCTTTGGTCACTACTGTCTTCTGGACATTTCTTAACAAATTTTGAAGTTGGTTTCGGGTCGTTATTATGCATACATAACTGGAAGGAAATTTTCAGCATATGGTTCCATCACATTATAAAAGATATTTCTCCAGAAAAATTGATTCATTATACCCTCAATTTGAAAAATAGATCCAACTCCTTTTAGTAATATTGATTCTCAAATTAAAACAGATGCACCACCGTACTTTATGGTCTTTAATGTATTACATAAATCGAGGCTACTATTGGGCCGATGGGAACACAACATTTTTCCTCATTAGTCCAAAGCACTTTTTCCCAAAATCAATATTTTCGTGCAATTTGTGATAAATAAACTTAAATCATGGTTCCTTATTTTTTTGTCATCTAACAGGTTTGCCCTTAGCAATTCATCTTCTTAGATTCGCTTAATTTAATATGTTAGGACTGCACTGGACAATTACACCCATTTTGTTCTAATATTTGCTTCATGAATTGGGAATAATTTTAAAAATGACTAGTTTATTTCTTGAATCAAGCTATCCTTTCGTTTTGAAGATTTTCGTTTTCTAAGAGTTATAATTTAATTTAATGTGGACTTAGTATTGTAAATAGGCTTTCTCTTGTGAATTTATTGCAATTGCCAATAGGCTTAATTCATCATGTTTTAATTGAACAATTACTGGTTTTCAGGCCCACAATGTTTGATTCTACATACTAAAATACATACAAATGAAAATAAGAGTTAATGTTAATTCGATGTAATACAAAAATAACATTTAAAAAAAATAATTAATGAAACAAAATCTACTTTGTAGACATTACTTTTATTATTAAATTGGAGTGACCGCGGTTTTGTAACACTGTTACATTGTCAATAGCAATTCCTTAAAAATTACGGGTTACATCATTTTATAGGACTTTTTTTAGTTCGCACATTTTTTATTATCTACTACTTTCTAGGTACTAAAGGCAGAACATCACATAAGGGAGAATTTCGTAGGTCTCTTCGATCATTAAGAAGGTTAATTGTTTTGATCTTATTGCACTTATAAATGTAGATGGCGTCTAAGATATTAAGTTTTTTACTTTTGGGTACTGTATACAAAATTTGAATATTATTAACTTATGGGAAACTGTGACCTGTTTTTATGAAATGGTTAGCAAAATTTGAATTATGTTTTTTCAATAAAAATGCAGTATTGTATTCTTAAAATCTTGTATGGAAATTTCTCCCCGTTTGTCCGACGTAACAACTATTGCAATATTAACAATTTAGTCTATAAACTTCTGACTTTTGTAAAGAGGACATTTTGTCTTTGGCATTAAATATGGGTGGCCGTTTTTGAGACGAATGAATGCTACTTTTAAAATTTTGTTTTTTGCAATAGGTCCAAAATACATATTTAGTGTTATTTTTATTTATGTTGGGTGGGTAAATTCGGTTGAGTGTAGTTTGTTTTTGTTTTTTATTTTTTAAATTGTTAATTTGCACTTGACTTTAACCATTGGTCAATGCTATTTTTGTATTGAAATAAGTTCTTTATTTTTATGTGTGTCTATTAAAGGAATAGCTAGGGCTCTGTGTATCATATACTTGTACGCAACACCTTTATGAGAGACAGGGTGTATTGAGTGTTGTAGGATAGTGGAGTCAGTGAAAGTAGGTTTTCTGTAAATGTCAAAGAAAACATACTGTTTATTTTTGTAATGGTGATATATAAGAAATTTATTTTATTATTTACCTCTTTTTCTTTTGTGTATATTATTTTGTTTTGTATGGTGTTGAGATATTGAATTATATCTTCTAATTCGGTTTCATTACCTGTAAAAGAATCAAGGATATCATCAATATCTTAGAGGCAATAGAGATTTATAAGTGCAATAAGATCTAAGAAATTCTCCGTTGTTCGATGTTCTGCTTTTAGTACCTAGATAGTACTGAAGGTATTAGGTTTAAGAATGTAAGTGTCATAAAACGAAGCCAATTTAATAATATAAGTCTAACAAAGTAAATTTTGTTTCATTAATTATTTACAAAGTGCTATCACAAAAGTAACAGACTACTACTCAACCAAGTATTTAACATTTAAATAATTAATATATTCACTTTTGAACAAAATTTAAAGGGAAAATGCCAAATAAATTGAATAATTTGAAAATGGGCTATTTATGTGTGCCGCAGCAAAAAACAATTTGAAAAATTTTGCTTTTCCCAATAAATGTTGCTATATCAAAACAGAAAAGGAAAACAATATGTTAATTATAAAATCACGACTGTATATACTGCGCAGTAGTTCATCCGCTTAGAAATATTATTTTAGTTTGGTGTTAAACAACATTACCAATACGTAAATAAATAAATTAACAATGTCGTTATCAAACATTTTTAATTATATTCATACCCATTATTGTAACAATAAGCTGCAAAGACGCATATACTTGTAACAATTTCTATAATTTATTTAAACTTCGGACCGTTCTATGGATCAACGCTGTGTTAAATCTAAAATTTAAAAAATGTTCTGATACCAACTGTTTTTAATCAGTACTATCAATTTAATTGGTAGAATATAATGAAAATATAACCCTTTTACAAAGATTTTTATCGAAGAGCAATAGAGGAAGGAACCTAATAGGTTCTTTTTGATTGAGCTCCACAAATTAAATTAATAACTGATGTGTAGCTAAAAATGAGATTTTCGATTAGCAAAAAACTTAAAATTTAGTAAAAAATCTAACAGGTGTCTTATGAAGAGGTAATGTTAAATCTGTACGATAGCTTTTTGAACCGAAAAATCAACATTTTGTTGAGTATAAAATAAAATAACCATATTAAATTTTCGCTTTTTACAACCCTAGTGAGATTTCTTATTAATATGCCACGAAGGGTATTAGAAAAATATATCTATTTAGTCATGACAGAAGCGATTTACTACGTTGCCTAATAGGGACAAACTTTTTCTACTTGTCTGTCAAATTTTATATAAATTTTTTTGTGTTTTATGAAGTATTTCCAAACAAAAATGAGCGTTAAAAAATTCGACATTATCAAATTTCTAAGAAAAGAACACAATTATCAATACTTTAAAGTATGATATTAAGTAGAGAAATAGAACACTTTCAAACGCAACCATTCCTGATATATGTAAAAAGTGAAAACAATGATTCTCGAAGATTGTCGTTTACCACTACTGCTAAAGCATTAAATATATTTAAACCACCAGAAAATTTAATTGCGTTATTAAAGTTCAAAAATTGACTAGCTACAGAATAGGAAATTGCAAAATGCGAACAAAAATTATAAAAAAATGTATTTAATTTCAGAACCAACTAAAAATTACAGATTTGCAACCTTCTGATTTTTAATTTGAAACAAAATATTAAAATACTTTTTTAAAATATCGCCAGATTTTTTGAGTTATGTTTTGAAATAAATATAAAAATAAACCGATATTAAAAATCATTTTAGGATATACAAATTATTTGAAGAAAAATTTAAAATCAACCTTAATAACATATTTACTTAGATCGGCCATCTATAGGGCATAAAAGTATAATTTTAAACTTTTTCTGGATTGAGTGAACATTCCTTTGCCACAAATCAATAAAAAAATAGAGACATCTACAACACAATGGTCTCTATAATTTTTACTGCTATAGATTTTCGATTCTAGGGACAACTTCAACACAAACGCTCTATTTGATATTTTAGAGTTCAGATGATAGAGGGCGGAATACGCTCCCTAGTAGATGGGAGTTGAACTGAAGTGGAGACAGCTCTATATTGATTTTTAGAAGCTTTATTTTAGAATCGATTTTTGAAATATTCATTATTCAAAGCGCCGTGAGTAGTGTAGCGACCGCCCGATAGAGGGCGGCAATAGAGAGTTAGATTTGAGTGTCACGGGAAATGCAAATTGCAGCGTTTTTTTAAAAATATAATTTTCAGTTTTATCAGTTTCATATTTAATGGAATGAGAGCTAATGAAGGAGTTGTCAAAAATATTTTTTACCGGTTGAAACTTCTGATAAAGTCATTTAGGCCATGGATAATATATCAACAAATAAATACACATATTGGAAAAGCTTCTCCTGAAAATAAACAAAATATTCTATTTTCGTCATTTTAGTGATTAAAAAAAATAATGTTTTATTATTGAGTTTTAAGTTGAAAACTTGGTTGATTTATTGTTTTACTTTGCCGTTTTAAAATCCTTTATTGCCAACTTCATCAATTTAAAAGTTAGACCATGTTCGTGAATTAGAGTGTAAAACTTCTTATTTTAATAATGCAACTTTACAATCGTCTCGCAATAAGTAAAACCGGTCAATTTTTTTTCTGCTTAAAAGATGTTATTTAATGTATTGTTTTCTGCTTCAAAAGATACAACTAATAATAAAAATGGCAAACCAGAAAACATACTTTTAGCCTGACAATAAACGCTGTAATATAATATAACATATATATATATATATATATATATATATATATATATATATATATATATATATATATATATATATATATATATGACAGATTGACAAATTTTCACGTCCGCTTCGCCAATATTTTATTATATTTTATTTTAAATTACACGGACAAAAACTTATCTACATATATATATATATATATATATATATATATATATATATATATATATATATATATATATATATATATATAAACTTTACGATAGTTGTACAAATGTACTAGATGTTTTATAATGGATTTATAAGTTGAAAGGAACAGACCAAAATATAAAAACCAAAAAATAATATTCACGTAATCTGCAAAGGTGTAAATAAAACATAAACAACAACCATATCAAACGCCAAGCATTTTGGGACACCCTATATTTCACATTGATAACTCCAATCAAAGTTTCTAATGAGCCGATAAAAATTCAGTGTCCAATCATTGCGCCAAAATTTCAATTGTTTGGGCGCCTGATACGAATTTAAGGTATGACATTTGGGCGTGCGTAGACAAATATTTTGATCAGGTGTCTAAGATTTGTTATTATGGTTATAAGACGGAATTTTTGGGGATAGGTCATATATTTTATATTGATGTACGTGTTGATTTTCGGTAGGGTAGAAATTTTTTTTTTTATTTATAGTTACGTAAAAATATATGAATATATATTTTAAAAAATGTGAGAATGTTGGACAATGTTTGAAGTCACCACAAGACCCAATACCATTACAAACAGAAGGCGTTTATAAGATACCTTGCTCTTGTGGTAAAGTTTATGTGGGTGAAACAGGACGGTCTATGTCCAATAGGCTTAAGGAACATACAAAATTTTTAAAAAGAAACAAATTGTACAATCTAGTACACTTTTAATGTAAAATAAACCAAGGTGCTAGAATCAGTGTCTAGTTTCTTTAAACGTAAAATTAAAGGGTCAAATGAAATTTGTTAATATCCAAATAATATTAATAAACATATATGTTATGGTCTACATCACACATGAAAATCGATTGTAACGCCAAATCATGGTTCACTGAGCACTAGTCGGATATAAATACCGGGCTGTTGCTCCTTGATGGTCATTCAGTATTCTAATCTCGTGGAGTAAAGATCTCTGAAGATTCTTCATGCAATCGCAGGCGAAATGTCGGATAATAATTACACTTTGACACAGTCTAAACCCCAGAACAATGATTTTGAACCTGATCAAAGCCCTGAAAGCTTTCGTTCATTAATAAATATTTTAGTTAAAACTAGATCCAAGCAGAGACTGACGATTACGCGCAAATTCACAGTGATTTCTCCTCTTAATACTGGATAAAATATTCATTGTTCTTATGGTTTTCAAAAGCAGTTTGGTATACAAGACGTCTTATACGCCTTCACGTAAGTTAGATGTGCATAAAACATAGAACCTTTAACCTACGTTGAGCAACGTCTTATGAATAAAAAGATATTTTCTTACCTGAAAAAATACATGATAAATTTTCATTTACATTTAAAATACCGCGTGCATATTTCGGCAAAACGAGTAATGCTAATTTATTTTCTTACTATGGGAAATACGGGATATCCCATATTATTACAATAAAGGAGTCTAAAAGTTCTTTGACAATAAAGTGAAATTAGGTTAATTTGGAGCTGCTAAATACCATTTTGGAACTTAAATTGCACGGCATTTATTTTAAAATAATTAAGCAATCAAGAAAACATGCCTTAATATCAATATTTATTTCCTAAGTTAGTGATACAAGCTCAATAAAGGTAATTAATTGGACCGGTTATTCACACGCAATTAAATTACAAAAAAGAAAATTTTAAAGAAATTATTATAGAATTTTCTTTTACCCATTTAGAGTACGATTTTTGAAAAATCTTTAATTAGTGAGTGTCAATTTAGAACTAATCAAAAAGTCACTATTGACATAATTTTCTGTCTACTATTAACAAGCTTTTTATGCCAAGATTTGTAATAGAATCGTGTTATTATCAAAATACCTATTCAAATTATGACCTATTCCAAAGAGAGGGCAAAGCTACGATGGGTAAGTGTTATTAAAAATATACGGGGTATTTGGAAATAATGATGACAAATATTAAGCTATTATTCTACAAATAATATGAAAAAAAGTTCACATGAACATGGATCAGCAAATGCTTCCATAGGCGGCTCACAAAAATGGTTTTTATTCATTTATCAGGATCTCTCACAACAAACAAAAATAAGCTTTTAGGTGTAAGTTAGTGATATAAGAAATCACTTTTAAAAAATATCCCCTATTGCAGGAGCGGATTCAGCCCCTCTCTTGATATCACAAAAGTACAGTATGGCAAGAAAAACAAGTTATCAACGGGGGGGGGGGAGTGCAAGCAGCATACTCATTCCTAATATATATATATATATATATATATATATATATATATATATATATATATATATATATATATATATATATATATATATAAATAAAAGGCAGAATGGGTTCTATTTTCCTGAACTCAAAGCTTTTGGGAGAGGGGGGGGGCGATCGCAAGCATACAGACTCCTATACTCTATTCAAGAACTAGAGAGAGAGAGTAATAAAACTGTTACCGAAACCTCTAACGTACCTGCTCCAGTACCGCAGGTAACTGAGAACTGCCGTAAATCTAATTATATTTCATTATATTTAAATATATTTTATAAATTTACTGCAACATAGAATTTCTGATGGTTTAATTTAATTTCTGTCAGTGAGCAAAGTACAACTTACAGTTTTTTCTTAGTGATTTATCTTGTTTGCGCTTGGTTTTATATATTATTTCAGATTAGTGAGATACCCAAAAGATATGGCTTTCACCTCTATATTTATTCCCAAATTGTTAAACCAGGGCATTTTTTCCTCAACGAAAAACTTATTACGATGAATGTTTATGATGCCTTAAGATATAAATATCTAGATAATAATGTTAAAAGCTCTGTTGAGATATGTTCCAACATGACAGGAGTTGGAAAATCTACTATGTACCGAATACTGAATGAGAAAAAATGATTGGAATTGTTAGTACTCCCAAGCCACATTCGACCACAGGCAAACGAAAAATTGGAAAAAGAGATGAAAATTGCAATTAAAGGGGTTATATATACATTTTATTATGAGAAGACCTCAACCATCTACAAAATTCTAACTAAAATCATTGAAGATCGCGATTTACCTGAAATTAAAAGAACTGATCTCTGGAATGTGCTCAGAGAACTTAATTTTTGTTGGGAAAAACCAGATAGAAAATCTGTTCTTATAAATCGTCCGGAAACTGTCCGTTGGAGACGTAAATATCTCTCTCAAGTAAAAGGTAGAGTTGCTAAAAATAACACAATTAATAAAATTAGTAATTTAACTAAACTTTTGAAAAATTTTTTTGAATAAAGTTACTGCGGAAAATTGGGAAAAATCCATATAATAAAAGAATAAAACAAAATGTGAGAACTCGATCTCATAATCGGTGAGATAGAGGAACCAATTATAATTAATTTTAGCGAAGATAGTTTCACTGACTTTGATTAGGAATTAGATACGTAATGTTTACTAGTGTAAACACAATTTATTATTTAAATTTTTGTTTTTGTTGTATTTTATTGTTTAATGTTGTTTATAGTTTTTTATATTTTTTTATATATTTTTATTTTAGTGTGTCCCACTCTTTAATTTTATATATATTTAATTCTAATTAGCCGTAAGTTTTTTATTATTTTATTATTGTGTTTGTGTCTTTTTCTTAAGCGTGTATAATTGACATGTTTATCTTATTTTTTTGGGGCTATCGTATTTCCATATATAAAAGTAAATTAAATTAAGATATCAGTACAATAGAAATAAAAATAAGTAGGTCTAATTTTAATTACAACATAAAAAAAAGTAAGTACATTTGAATCCCTTGTTAGTGTTTAATTGTAATTTTGCAGATGGTTTAAGAAATAAATAAACTGAAACGTCAAATACCCTAAAAATGTTTTTAATTAATAATAAAATGACCGATAGCCCCAAAAATATTTTTTTATTATATGGACGACTTTATTTTTTTATATATGTTTAACTTTTTGTATTTTTGACAATGGATATTTTGTAAGTATTTAAATCAAAACTCCTATCCTACGTTTAAGTCTTTTATTATAGACCGGTATTTTTGATTATAAAATTTCTAACCCATTCCTATGAAAAATATATGTGTTTAACAAATTTGGCTAAAAACACCGGACTAAAGAACACAGGTAGTTTGTGAAGAGAAAAAGGGTAAAAAATGATTTATTATTCCCTCTAGTTCTTGAATAAACGATAGTATAAGAGGAAAAATCGGGTCCATTTTCCTAAACTCAAAGCTTCTGGGGGGGGGGGCGATCGCCTCCACCCCCCCCCCCTTGGATCCGCGCCTGCCCTATTGCAACCAGTGGCATGAAAACGAATAGGTTGTTAGTTAATTATTGTTATCTTTTTTTTCGCCAAGTGTATTTTTGCTGCTTTTTAAATGAATTGTGGCTCCCTAGATATAAAGTTACAAATTCGATCGTTTTCGAGATAAGTAGGCTTACAGGAATGACTGCAGACTACATACAGGAAAAACGATATGGAATAAAAATAGAAAGGTGCTTGAAAGCTATTTCAAAATATAGTTATTATTTTACACCCTTCATCAACAAAAATAGTTTACTGGTACCTAGTTCAATTGGTACACTCTTCAATTCATCTGTGGTTTCCACTAATAGCTCCAAAAAATCTAAAAATGTTATGTAATACATAGAGTACAAAAGGCTTAGCAAAAAATCACGGTTAGTCTAGTTCAAATGCATTTAGGTTTGTTTAAGAAGGAATAAATAATGTCAATATTGAAGTTTTAGTTGAAAAAGGTGTTATTTTAGAATTTAGCTAAGGAACTGAAAAATGAAATGAATGTATTTTACGTGTGGAAAAGCCAATGGAAACGCTCGGGAAACGTGCAGATTATACCAAGAATCCAATGTCCAACTAATTTACATTAAACTGGTAGATTACAAACCTCTGACACTGTAGAAGCTGTAAAGAGAGAGGGATAGTTATTGAAATAGTTGCAGATAATTTATGAATATGTAACAGAAACCTCGCTACCCAAAAAGGTGTTCCAAAGCGATCGCTTTTAGAAATTTGGCATCAAAAATATCTCAACCCTCACCACATTCAGAGTTTAAGTTCCAAAACCTGAGGATTTTGAAGCCAGAATACAATTCTTAGATGGTTAAAATTAAAACAATTATTCACGGATGATGCCAGATTTAAAAGTACCATCAGACATGGGCAAGAGAAACCCCGTATGTGATTTTTAAATTATGACATCAAGAATTAATGTCTAGTCAGGAATATTTGGGGACTATTGCATTGGTGGCCACGAAAAACATTACGATTAAAGTTGAGGCGAATATAATTCCTCCAGAATAAATGCGGCGAAACAAATCTTTCGAGACCAAAAGCGGCGAAGAAAATCACACTACATACTGTGTGGATGTAAAAAATCACTTTTAAAAATTGTGCAGCGAAGAAAATCCTCCTTAAATAAGTGCGGCGAATAGAATCTCTCCTAGACAATAAGCGGCGAAGAAAATCTCTTCGCTCACAGATCCCGGGCAATTGAGGTGAAATTAAATAACTTGAATTTTAATATACTATTTTGGTACTAATATTATGACACATGCTAGGATAATTTTTAATTAAGAAGTTGAGTATATAATAATTATTTTATTCGTTGCCAATAGGGATAATTTTTAATCAAGGGGCTAATTTTTTTATAAAAATTATTTTATTAGTTGCAAAAGCCTTACAGCAATTCTAATTAAATTGTGAGTTATTCAAAATACTTTTTATACGTGACTTATTATATTGATAAATAATTAGTAACTGATCTTACCACGACACCAGCATTAAAATTTTAAAAATAGCATAAACTTGTTTTCAATATACCTCTCAGCTATAGCCCGCTACAAAAAGGGGTTCCTTTAATATGAATACAACCATAAAAAGTGCGAATATTTTTTCATGTATTTTTTTTTTTAATTAACTTTATACAGAGCCCGATTAGACTTGTTACGTAATAAAATAATACAGATATAATGTACTATAATGTAATCAATAAAGTTAAATATTGTAACTCAAAACACAGTGTTTTGCACGTACATATATAGATTACAATTTACAAACTATAATACAGTTATAGTATACAATACAATGGGAATATCCCCACCTGGATTATGGTGGGAAACTTCGTAAGCCTATAGGTTTTTGGGGCAATCAAAGAGATTTTTTACGCTTCTTTTATTGTTGTGTGTTTATTTATAAGGCTGTGAGAAGAAGAGATTTTTTCACCGCCATTTTAACGAAGGGGTTTCTTTCACCGCAATTTTAACGAAGGGATTTTCTTCACCGTATTTATCGTTAAGTGATTTTCTTCGTAGCCACCATCAATTTAATAGGGCCTTACATTTTTACAAGTGAATTAAACGGCGAATTATACTTAGAATTTCTACAAAATGTGTTTCAAAACCTGGTTGGTGATGTGCCTTATGCTCCAAGGAGAAATATGTTAATTATGCAAGACTGAGCGCAGACTGAGCGCCACCTGAATTCAGTCTTAATGTGGGGGCACATTTAGTTTATCGAGATTAATGTATAGGACGAGGGGTCCAACTCATTCTCCTGATTTAAATCTATGTATAGAATATTTTAGAGTTACTTAAAAGCCTTAAGATACAAAATAAACCTGTTATTTTTAGAAAAGTTAGAAGATTTATGCGAAAATGAGTTCAGGTGTGAACACACTATAAAACTTATAATAACAAAATAAAAGATTGAGAAATGTAGAGACGGCTTTATCTAATATTTTGTTATTAATTTGTAGGTATAATAAATAAAATTATTATTCAAAAAAAATGTTAGCATTAAAGTCTGTTTATCTAAAAAATGATCGATTATATGATCTTATATTTAAAGAATGTTTTTAATTTAAAAATGTTCAAGGAACCAAAATTCACTTAAAAATTAATAAAGATACACACTCAGTCCTTTGTTTCCACGCCACTGAATGCAATATGGGTCACCTGATATTTTTAAAAAGTAAGACTAACTTATACCTAAAGTTTAATTTTATATTGCAAGTAGATGCTAAAAAATTAAATGAAAACAACTTGAAGGGTATGTGGCTCCTTATGGAAGCATTCATGGATCTATTTTTCTATAAACTTTTATTAATATTATTTTACGTGGAATCATATCTTACAATTTGTTATCATCATTTTCAGATACCGAAAAAATGAGTTAAAACTTTGGGTATCTTGAAAATTTTACAGAACAAACTAATCTTAACAGTTCCAAAGCATTCTCTTCTCGCCGGTTTTAGGAGGTAAAAATAGGTAACACAACATCATGTATACACATAATGTTGCCTCATAACTTCATAAAGTAATGAAATTTCTTAGCGGACCAGCGCTTAATTGTTTTTTGATTTAGTCTAGTAACTACGATTACTAATATATGGGTCCTGCCATAAACTTTGTCTTTAATAAAATACTGCCTAACTACTTAAAAAAAAATATAATGAGAAATACGAACTTTTCAAAATATCAACTAGTCCGGGAGCTCAGAGATTTATCGCAGCCGGTGATGAGACATGGCTACACCAAAATTTTTTATATATATTTTGACCCCCTGATTACAAATATCGAGGGTAGATTCTTGAAAAATGGCCGGGAAATTACTTATAAATAAAAAAATTGTTAATAATTAATAATTTTTTTTTTGGAAAATAAAAAATGTTTAAAATGTGGCATAATGAATAAAATACAATATCGTAATATGTCAAGTATATTGTATATATTTTATTATTAGCATATCAGTAAGACAGTATTTATGCTTAAATTTGAATTATTAGTATTCACTACTAATTTTGGAATATATTACAGGTGAGAGCTTACTTTAAATCATAAAAGTATTAAGACCTCTTTGTCAACGCTTCGGCTGCGTTATTATATTTTACCGGGTATGGCTAGATCTGAATTTAAATTTCTAGACGAGAAGTCATTTGTCCTGTTAGGTCTGTAAATATGCCATCAAATAGTTGGATTCAAAAAAAGTTTAAAATATTTGAATAATTTGGACAAATAAATTATAATATCAAAAAGCCTTCAAACCTCTGCCATAAAGTCATTTCCTTTTAAGTCTACTTACGAAAAAATGTAAATTTTAAAATTTAAAAAACCAAATATTTCTGTGATGCATGTACAGTTTTAATAATGAAGATATTATCAAACAAATAAGTGAGAATCTTTAAATTATCATACGTGATATACGGAAGAAGAATACAAATTAGAATGTTTATTTACAACGGCAAAGCACAATATAAAATGTTCCCCGGCAACCTTATTTATAGTTAAAATAAATTTAGTAAAGAACTGTTAGAAAATAGTTAAAAAAAATAATGTCGAATTATTAAGCTTTTTAGTCAGAGTTGAAAAATCATAAAAAAAAATAGGTTACTAATATATTATTAACAGGGCAGCCAAAGCAGTATAATCATTTCTAGAAAGTTTTAAACTTCAACAAAATATGATCTAATAAATAGACATATCAGCTTCTCATTCATTAGGATTCACACATCTAAAATCCAAGAAACTGAACTAATTTCGAATCAAAACATGGTTCTATATTTCATACCTGCCCTAAGCCTGATTTGAACGTCTATTATCTCCTTTAGAAAGACCAGCTGGCGACCTGTCAAGGCGTTAGATTAGGGTCAGGCCAAAGTTGGGTGAAGGGGCTGAGGGGGCCCATATGCTATCACTCACAGACATGGAATTTAGGTATGGATTATTCTTGGCTCGGCCTTATTCATTATGGCTGTTCTAAAAGAGGATTGTAGCCAAAAAGGGAACAATTTTTTATGGTTAAATGGTTTAGAGTATAAATTAATTTCTAGTAATTCCTAAGGTAAAAAAGAGCCATAGTATTCGTATAGTGAATTATATTATCCATCCAAGGAATTATTTAAAATTTGCTTCTTTAAAATTATGCGAATTTATCTATCAGAAGAATTCTTTGCTATAAAAAATATCATCACTAGGTAATTGCCTCCCTTCCGTGGAATAAAAAAGTAGATGATTGATGTTTGTTTAAATACGAGCACTTAACATATGAATTCAAAATACAGATCACATGGAGCCTAAACAAAAACGATTCATATCGATTTTGATTGCATATAGTTCAAACAATAAAAACAAATGAATCCATTAATCATTGCGTTGGGCAAACTATGAATCAGTATACTGAGTGTTAGGGGTCATCTGTAAATTATGTAAAGGTTTGAGGGGGAGGGAGGTGGCCTATTTTCTTATAATTCATTACATGGAGGGAGGAGGGGTCAATGAATCTTGCGTAAAAATAAAAAAAAATATATTATTTAAATGAGATGCCTGTTGCATTACACGCTAAATGAGTCATACATCGAAAAAAAAATTCTTTGAAAAAGCTAAACTTGTATGGATGTATGGATCATCGATTAGCAATTGTTTAGATTTTATTTTTCAGTGTATAGTTTCATTACATTAGTAATTTTACATTATATTGTAAATGTAAGTCATATTTTAACAATATATCATTTACTATAAAAAAAAGTGAGACATTTCATTTAGTTTTATTATGTTGTTGTTATATTTTAATCTCTGAATCAAAAAAAATCTAATTATTTTACGCAAGATGACAAAGGGAGTGCAGGAAGGTTATAAAAATCTTACGGTCTATTAAATTGGGGGGAGGAAGGAGTCGAAAATGTTAAAAATAACCCCTACGTAATCTGAACCTTTCAATCATACCCATTGGGATTATCGAAATTTTAACTAGGAATTTTTTGACTCAGGTTTTAGATATATCCCTTTTTATGGAGTTTATCCGCTGCAAAGTATTACCGAAAATTTTTAGTTTCTTAGTAACTTTGTTACAAATATTTTTGATGGGCATCCATACAGTTACAGAATCTTGTCACAGTGGTGCTTGTTAGAGAAAAAAAGGCATTTCTTGAGGACAGAATCGACACAATGGAGTTCAAGCAAAGAGGAAATTATTAACAATATAACTTAATCTAATATACAGTGTGACCAGTACAGTCCACATTATATGGGATTTTTTTATTAACAACTTTATTCGAAATTTGACTTTGGCATCAATTTATGCTTTAATCGAAATGAAAATTAACCAAAAAATAGTAGTCACGTGATTAGCATTATCTGTCAAATCTTAATTTTTTCCCGAAAAAAATTCAAAAGTGGAGTTATATCTCAAAATATCGAAAAAAGTTATTAAAAAAAGTTTTTCCAAATGCAATTTTTAGCCCATATGCAAAATTTCAGTTGTGTAGGTTATGTTAAATGGAAAATTGTCAAGAACGAATGGTTTATCGAAAGGTACTTCTCCTTGTACACGTGGCAGTGATAACTTAAAATTTTATTAAGCTAATTTTTATGTTGATGACACCAAGATTTATAACTTTCAAACCCAATGAACTTATAGATATCAACAAGAAATATAATTTATGATTTGAAAGCTTCACACTAACACTGTCTTTACTGGGCAAATGTTCATCTAATAGAACTGGGTTTAACAAGTTGCCTATATTCTGCTTCTGACAGTAGTAAAGGATGCGTTATTCGTACCCGAAATTTTTATGCTTTCTTTTCGAATATTATTGTCTTTTGCTTGTGTTTACTTCTGCAAAACTGTATTTTCAACATTTCTGCAGATCACGATAAAGGCCAGAAATAAGCTTGAGTAAGATTGGCCTTGATAACAGTTCAACCAAGAATCATAACACTAGTTAAACAGATGCAACTTCAATCATCAAAATTATCGTTTATAGTTAGTATTTAATAAAAATATTATCATTTTGATTACGTCTTAAAATATACTTCTGCCAAACCCTTTATTTTTTGTAATGAAAATCATACTGACAGTTTGTTTCCTAAAAATACAAATCTGGCCCTCTCTCCATACACATTTCGACCAACTAATGAGGGCAACAATCTTAGAAAATAACTGTCTGTATAAAGTATAAATTCCGAAATATATCGGCAGGATATTAAACCTGCAGACTTTTTTTTCTACGGCAGTAAACATATGTATGTCATTTGACTGGCTATATTTTTCAGTCTAACATCGAAAAAGTCTGCAGGTTTAATATCTATATCTCGGAAATTAAATTATATATAGATTTGTTTCCTATGAATGTTTTTCTTGGTTCAGTACAGATCCATTAGGAGGTGGTCAAAACGCATATGGTGAGAGGACCAAAGTTGTATGTGCAGGAAATAAACTGTCTGTATAATTTCCCTTTAACTGTCTGCAGAAGAATATAGGCAACTTGTTAAAGCAATTCTACGACAGCAAAGATTTCCTTATTTCTTATTGAAATATTAATTTTTTAGAACTGGGTTTGCTCGTCGACATGATTTTAAGTTTCCTGAAAACATGAACAATTTTATTAAAAAAATCTTCTGTAACTTTGTTAATTTACGGTCAAAGCAACATTTTTAGGGAATGCTTTGTAACTCTATTGTGTCGTGGCATTTTGACTGTGCTGATATGATTTATCATTCAAATCTATTGGGTACAGATGCACGTTGCACTCAGTTTATTTGAAACTGGTGCGTTCGCTTGATTGGAGGAAACGGAGGAGAAAAATAGGGGTATCTGTTAAAGTAAAAGATATTGAATGGTTGCAGATTAATGAGTAGCGGGTGTTGAATTTTTTTTATATTTTAATAAAATTAGTTATATAAGGTCCCAAATATTTACATGAAAATATTAAATTTCGCAAAACATGCACGACTAGGACATACGCCACAAATTTACTGACACTTCACCAGTACACGTAACCGCTAATTTTGAAAGATCATTTAGTTTTAAAGTAGCAAGATTCTATAAAAAAAATCCTATAAGGTATGAGGTCTATGTTATTAAGTATTAAATT
Organism: Diaprepes abbreviatus; assembly: GCA_034092305.1. Taxonomy (NCBI): domain Eukaryota; kingdom Metazoa; phylum Arthropoda; class Insecta; order Coleoptera; family Curculionidae; genus Diaprepes; species Diaprepes abbreviatus. Next base: position 586,307 of record JASJET010000089.1, on the reverse strand, counting down.
TAAATAGGTAGCAAAGAAAATTGGAAATAATTTTTTATGATTTTAATTATTTTATCCTTGCGAAATTGTATGTTTATAATAAATATCTTTTAACTTTAGGTTTTATAATCTGCTTTTCAGATTAAGTAAAGAGGCCTACTGCCTCAGTTTCACATTTTCTAATCATGATATGGTATGGATTTGATAAAAAGTTTTCTGAATTTTCATTTCCATTTCGTTTATTTTTAAATACGACTGATAAAACTTTTTTAAATGTTTCCTAAAAGTACAAAACTTGAAATTCTATTTTAAAGTATTAATTTAAAAGGCTTACCGCAAGTGAATTTAGAAAGTCGTTTGCGCAATCATAAGTAGGTGCTAAAGACTGTAAGCTTATAGCTATAACTGTTCATGTCGTTAATTCAGTGACGTCCTACATACAATACTGCTGCGTTCACAGTTTCATAATAGTTTTCTAAATTAAATATACTTTTTTATAAATGTTAAATAATTCATATAATAATTGATTATGTATTTAGAATACTATACATAAATTTTAATACGTTATAGTGAAATACTTTTTGTTGTTCCTAAAGTATAAACCAAGAAATAAGCATAGTTGCTCATAGAATAGAGGAATATACTAGCCAGCTAACTATAAACGTTCATAACACAACTAAAAAATTCGTTTATTGCAGTTTACACAGCACAAATTTTATTTGTTCGACAAAATCTTTCGGAGCCATCTCAAAGTTAATATACAGGTTGTTACCATTGCTGCTCAACAAAGAATACAGTTTCTTACAATAAGGATTTACAAAAAAAAAAACAAAATAAATCAGCAATAGAAAAACTATGATAATAATTAATATTTTAAGCAAATATGTCTAAAATCGTGTTTTGCAAATATTGATGGTTCTGTAATGAATCAAATACAAATAAACCAATTAAATTGTTTAAAACTATTTTTTTTAATTAAAAAAATCCATACATCAACCGAAAAGAATGTAACTACGTCGCGAGAATTTTAAATACTCAGCTAGCAATCCCAGAAATATAGCATTCGTTTTTTATCATAAAAAAGCCATAAGTAAAATGCTTTGTAAAAGTCGCTTGCTTGTAAACATCAGCACTAGGTAGTTCTACTGGCCGCAGGACAATTTCAATGGAAATATTAATCATTATTTGTCTTTTCGAGTGAATAAATTTATAGAGATTTAATAGGGTTAACCCTTTAACTAATTTAGTTTCTTATTTCTTTGCTTTTAAAGAAATATTACGTGTTTTTTCGAAAGACGATTGAATTGTTATATAATTTTTTAAATAATTATAACGTTGGTCAGTGCGTGTATTTAGTTTCAATTTAAAATCAAAAATGTATTCTGTAATTCTGTTGGAGTATAAGGAAAATCTGGTTAGGGTCTCTGAAATACGGGTTAAAAATTATTTGCGACAACGTACTTTTCCTATTGTCGACTACATTATAAATATTTCGGGTATTGTTTAACGAATTCAGAAAAACTGGCAGCCAAGCTTTTAGAGATTTTAAATGGTAAATGTTTTGGGTATTTAATTTAATAAAAACAAAAAAATCATGCGTTTCTTTATGTGTGCAAAATTAGAGCTGGTAATTTTAATTTTGACGGTAAGCTTTCTATTTTTTTTAACACACCAAATTTATGCTCAATTGTATAGAATGATTACCTATAAAAAATTAAAATACATTTTATTTACGATTGTGATAAGTAAAATACATTCTTACTTAAATTTTTGCTGTATTCTTGACGTTATGACATTCTTCACGGCACGGTAGCTTCTTCATATACCGAAAAACTTCGAAAAGAACCAAGGAATATTTTAATAGCTTTGTTAATGGTAAAAATGATTCTAATCATGTCAACCATCTAATAGTACGATCTAGTTTCCATGAAAAATAGATCTTCTAGTCGGCCAGTTTTGTTTTGCTTATGATACTGTCATAATTTATATTACATATGTCAACAAATAAACGCTTATTTTTTTCCAGTTCAGTAATAAAGAAAATGATTTTTTATGTTTGAGTTTGTAGAGTTTAAAAATTGCTTGACTTATTTTTGCTCCTTTCTCTTTAAACACTCTGCTGTCAATTTAGAATGGTTTTAAAATTTTGTGAATTCGGGGGATAAAATTTAAGAATCCAATGTTTAGACATAATATCATGTTCTTTTAATTGATAATTTAAATTGCATAGTACCACAATATTATATAGAATACCTAAACAAGCTACCGTGCAGTGAAACATATCGTACCGTCAAAAAATGCAATGAAAATTTAAGTAAGAATGTACTCTACTTAGCACAACCGCAAACTATTATGGATTTCCACCAAGTAATGACAAACGAAATAAAAAAATACATTTTAAACTAATCAGACAATAAAAGAAATTCCGTCTGACAAGTGCCGTGCCGAATGGTTGTCGAAATAAATGTGATGTTGCTAATTTCTAAGAAAATTTTAAATAGTCTGAGCTGGACTGTTGATAAGAATTATGGCAGAGTCGTGAATCATTTCGGGAACACTTTTTAAATCGATTAAAAATAACAATATAATTAAGATATTTAAGCATTGTCTTTAATAAATTGTAATAACCATGTTTTTACATCGGGAAATATTGTGATTTAATATATTTTTACAATCAAAATATTTATTTTTTAAATAATTCTTTATAATTTTGTAATTGGTGAAAATTCTGATATGTTTACACTATGCGGTGCATTAGTAGTATAAATCAATAATTTTAAAGAACATCTTCAGACTATGTATGCAAGATTTTAAGATAAATTAATCGTTATCGGTTTATTTGCCGTTTTCGTGACGTTCCCGGAAATGATGATGTTCCAAAATGACAGTGGAATTACCTAAATGAAGGTGGCGTTCCCTGAATGATCACAACGCCCGGTTTATATGAAATTTTATGCATGAAAATAATACACTTTTTCAGTATTATACCTTTATTTGTACTTAAGGCATTAGGAACATGAGTATTAAAGTTTCAACTTAAGATCTACTAACAATTGCAGTTTCAACAACAAACATTAGATATTAGGAATGTAAGGTAAATTGCACATTATCATTAGAATGACTTGCGTATTCACGCTTAAACTAACAATCGAATAACAATAGACTTTGTAATTTCAAAAAAAAAAAAAAATAGATATTAGGCATTAAGTACATTACCGCTAATTGCACAATCTCACAAAATAACTTGAGTATCAAAGTTAGAACTTATAGTGTAATAATAATAAATTTCGGAATTTCAAAAAAACAGAGTTTTTATAGGTGATTGAAGTTAGAGAAAGAGGATCAGGTCATCCATCACCACATTACTTTTCGAATATGTCCATATTTTCATCAAAGCAATAAAAGCCACGACTACCTTTTTTCGGCAATTTCGGTGTGGGTAAAATTTTAACAACTTGTTCATAGGTGACATATGAAATATTATGTTCAATTTTGAATATTTTTGCCGAGTCCCGCTGACAACGTGGAAAGGTGATTTTTATTTCGCCATCTTCATCAACTGAGCTGTCAGCAACTGCAACATATCTGTATTTAAAATCTTTATTTTCAGTTGGTACTTTGGTGTTTACGTATTTCCGGAATCACATAACAGCCTTTAGTTAATTCATCAACTTTGCGATTAGGCTAATCAGCATTCTTTTTGGATGCTTCTTTCTACTTTTTTTGCAAACCATCTATAGTTTTTTGCATTTTCTCTATTTTATGTTTTTGTTTTTAATCGTTCTATAAGCCCGCGTTCTACCTTTTTCAACCTGTTTTCTCCCCGATTTTTTCCGCAACATGTCAATATTGGTTTCCATCTCACTTTCTGAACCAGTAGGACTGGTAGCTAAAATATTTGACAAGATCCTTTTTTGCCCTCTATACTTTTTAGAATTTTTCTTCCATGACTTTCTCTGCTTTCTCTTCTCTCTTTCAGACATTTCACTTATAGTTTTAAATATCTTTTCAGCTTTCTTTGTTTGGAGGTATTCTCTATTCTTCAGTCTCTTTATCTCTTTTTGCTCAGGTGTCATCTTACATAAAACTTGCGCATCCCTACTTTAGCCTTTTCAAGATGTCTTTTACAAGCTGCATTATCTTGTTTTAATCGCTTTTTTGACTTCTTCTCTTTACTTTTGTCGTTTTCAATGTTACTCCTACTACAATTGATACCTAAAACCAAATTTCAACTTAAATAGCCTTTTTAAATACATTCAAGTGTCATTTCGTATACAAATTTTCATTTTGGAAACGACCGTCATAGACAAGAACGTTCCCGAAATAACTATTCGACAAATATTTTCACGTCACACTTGACGCCGCCATATTAGTTGTCAGTTTTAGAGGTTATTAACAAGTGAGCTGTAATATTAATCAGAATTATGCAAAAAGTACAGGCTTTTCCAAAATACTAAGCATAAAACAACGTTCCCGTAATGACAGGTAATTAAAGTACGTTACACACATATCAAATTAAACGGTACTTACCAATAATATCAATTATTTATTTCCGTAAACACGTCAAACACCGTTTACTCTAAATAATGGACTTCACACTGTTGCTCCTTAATGCCACCTAGGAAATGTTTTTTTTATTACATCGACAAATATTAACTGCAGTCACGAAACGATTAGATAAATGTCAGAAAATATTTGAGTAGCCAAAATATGAAAAATTTAAATGATATGAATTTCACTTATAGATATATTCTTAATTCAATGATATCCAAGGCTAATATTAAAACACGACATTTATATTTTATATTTGTAAACATTTTTGACTTATCTGAACTATGAAACATGGTTTAAGGACGCGTTCCCGAAAAAACTATTTGGGTCTATTTTTGTTTAAAAATCTCATAAAACATTATTAAAAGAAAATATGCGAAGTGCATATACTTATGCACGATATCAATGTATTTAGATACATAGTAATATCATGTTATTTTTTAAACAAAAACTTTGTCAGAAGCATAATGATCACCTCTCTGATTTTGAACAGTATATTGTGTGTATTATTGTTCCTTCACTTTTTATTGTTCTTTCATCAGTTATTAAGAGCAAAACCATTTAGGCAATAGTTATTTTTGAGACGTAATTAAAGATTGATAGTTAAAACATTTCAATACCTTGACAAAGTTCTGGTACTTTGAATTTATCTGTTTTAAAAACATCTGTAAAGGATAGAAAAAAAAAGTTGTGACTCCTTTACCCGTGGGATATTTCTTTATTTGAGACAGCGTGGTTAAACTTAAGATAAGCCGAATAAATAAACAACTCGAAAAAAATAGTCTTCTTGGGTATAGTAGTTTATAAAATCTTATTCCTATTCCTTTTCATTATTAGAGCTAGTCAATCTGATTTCGCTTACACTCACAATCAGTATGTCAAATTTTTCGATAATTGATGCTCTTATATCATTACATAATCTCTCACTTAAAATGTGCTACATTAAAATTTATAGACGGAAATAAAAAATGATATAGGAACGCAGTTAAGTGGTTAGATTATCCATGATGCATACAGTTCACACAAAAGTTGTAGTGTATGGTGTGGTGCAGTGGGTCGACCCGGCCGAATTGGACTTTCTCTAATTTGAACGTGTAAGAGAGCGGTGCCGCGGCGTTATTCTCGGGGACCGAGGCCGCTGCCCTTTTCGGCATGGCCTCCACTCATATATCATGGCTTCCTTAGATTTATGAATTTCATAGAAACGAGAGGAAACGGGCTTGAGTTACGGGCTCGCGCTTTATTTCGTTTCTCAGCAAAGGTGTTGTTGATTCTCTTTGATTTATATATTTTTGTTTAGGTTACATCTAAGTTTTTCTAATGCACAGAAAGTTATTTCCTGGATGAAGTGAAACTGTTAATAAACTCTCGAAATAGAAATTTACGATGGTAATAAATTATATAGGAATATCAAAGGAAAATAAATACCCATTTTGGGTATAACCAATTTATTTTCAGAATTTCTATGAGGAAAATATAAGCTTAAAATAAGCGAAGACATTTTTAAAATAAAACTTATTTAAACTGAACAAATAAGAATCTTCATAGGATGCCGAAAATAATGGAGTGCTTACAGCCAATTCTAAATTGCAATACTTTTAAAGGACGAATGAAGATCACAAAAGATCTTGGAATAGTCACAAAGAGCCAACAAGAGAAAGGAAAGAAAGTCACCGACGCGATGGACGGATAATCTCAGATTAATTCTTTGAATGATATATTGTATCAGGCTAGGGTAGATAGGCCCTTCCACTACATTCTGCAGGTTTATTATTGTGCCTGTTATAGGTATATGTTCTATATGAACAGACTGGGTAAAGTATATTCACTAGTTTGTCCTCTGAGTATAGACAGATCTTGAAGATGAGTCGATCCTTGAAGCCATCACCAATGGATTAGAACTTCACATACAGAGATAATCTGTGAGGATGTTTCTTTCCATCTGTCATATAATCTTCTCGCAGACTTTCAATATGAATGCCTATTTTGTGTAGATACTTCCTCAAGCTGCAGATGGTTCCATTGGTTCTGGTGTTAATGTTTTATCCATCAAAATAGCCACCCATGAATACTGATTCTGATCCAATATATATATATATATATATATATATATATATATATATATATATATATATATATATATATATATATATATATATATATTGTTACGAACTTTATAGCGTTGTACATTTAATAGTATTAATTTTTGTTTGTAGTTTGTAGGGATTTAGGTATATTTTCTAATGTAACGAACTTTGTAGCGTTTAATATTTCATAGTATTAGTGTGTTTGTAGTTTGTACGGTTTGAGGTATATTTTCTACGAGTTCATAATTTATTTAATTAATTTTACCTTTGTTAATTTCCTCAGGAGACGTCCATGAAAGTCTGGAACTTTTTAGAGAATTCTATTAACTTATTTTTAACATGGAACTAGTATCGACCAAAAGGGTATATAAAGGGTCCAGATCGGCTTTCGTTGTCAGTGTAGTTTGAGAGCTTATCGACGCAACTTGAATTAATTTGACAAGTGTCAAAAGTAAGGTTGACAATAATATATATATATATATATATATATATATATATATATATATATATATATATATATATATATATATATATATATATATATATATATAGATAGATAGATAGATAGATAGATACGTATATATTTTCTTGGGATTAGGTTCATATTTAAAATATGTTTCTCATCGCTTTGACATTTCGTTCTTTATTTAGAACATCTTCAAAAACGATCGTCTTGAGATTTCGTCGAGAATATTACTAAAATATAGTAATAGTTTTGACGAAACCTCATTTCTTTTTCAAAACTTTGATGCGACTTTTTTATGGGAAGTATTTGGACAAATCAAAATTGCACTGACCATTTGAAAGCTCTTTACAAAAGCTACAAAATTGAAAAAAATTCTTAGACGTTTATTTTATAAGATATATGAGGTTTTACACAATAACCAGGGTTTTTGAAAAAGCGATTATATAGGGTGGTGAAATAGCGTGACAAAGTACCTACAAAGTACCTCTTATTTTTGAAAAATTTGAAAAAATGTTTTTCAAGAAGTAAAAAACTTTCCAATACGTTCCGATAAAATTATCTAGGTTATCATAACGTTGATGACATAAAAAGTTAGAAGCAATACTTACAAGTCACTCAAAACGTCATAGTATAATGTAACACATCAAAAATCAATAAATTCAGTTACCAGGTTGTCAAGAAATTTGGGAAGAATCCATATTTTGTTAAAACTTTGACATCTTCTACCGCCTAAATGAAGCAATATCGAATATAACTAAGCTGCTTTAAATCATCCTATTTTGATGTTAAGAGTCTGTAGTCAAACATTGCACACGAATTTTCCATGTACATATATATATATATATATATATATATATATATATATATATATATATATATATATATATATATATTATTCTCAATTTTTGCTGTGGTTACAATTTTACTTACAAGTAGAGGACAATAAGAGGAAATTTATATATTTGTCTAAATGTTTTTTAAACCGTATGCAAACGCGGTTGAGGAGAATATCGATTGCATAATAAAAATATTATTTTTAGACCTTTCAAGGACATGAAAAAAAAAATTGACTTTATTTCCGTTGCGGTAACAAAACTTAGTTATCATCGAATTATTGTTTGCTGATCTACAATTTGAGATACAATCTATGCTTCCTATTTTCTGGGTGTTCTTTTTGCATAATGCAAAATTCCCCTTGAGTGGCGCCGTTATATTTTTAGCATTAACTTATGTCATCACTTACCATATAATTATACTATCAGTTCTTTAATCTAAAATAATTACATGTTAAAATAATCTGATAAGCAATACCTATTGTGAATATTTAATTATTGCCTAGGCCGATGTGTTAAAAATTTCTCTTACCTAAATTTATATTTGAATAGAAAATCGTGCATGATTTATTGGATTTTACTGTGGTTGTATTCGTAACTTTTGGACTTAACAACAGCCTTAACAAGAAAATCTTTTGTAAAAAAAGTTATATAATTACTTACATTTAAATTTTCAATTAAATAAGGTTTACGTTAAAAAAAATATAAATAATTGTGAAATCTAACCCCCACAATATTTGTAGTTACTTTTCTTAAGCAGAAGTTTTGTGTGATAAAAATGGAAAAATTAAATGAATAAGAAAAAATCGATATACTTGACAACAACAAATGTCATAAAAGTACTTAAATGGTTTTCCTAAAATAACTTTCAAATAAATTAAAGAAAAAACAGAAAATGGTCAGTTTTATTTTAGTAATAATGCATACTAAAGAAAATTTAAATACAATTTTTTGAACTTCACTGGTGAGACTTTTAGGTGGTAGGAACGAGAAAATCAGAGTACAATTTGGAGGAAATAAACTGTCTACCTTTATTTTCACGGTCTGAAGCAAAGAACCTGTAACTTGGTAAACCAATTCTACCAACGGAAACATTTTTTTACATTTTGTTTATTTTTCAAGCTTCTCACTATACTGATGTATGTATAGATGATGAGGACGAAAGCTAGCTGCCAGCAGCCAAATCGAGATACAGCGCGCTAAGTATATATTAAAATTATATTTTTAAATCATCATTAAATCCCCATTTCAAAATTTTTTTCTGTGACTTTTGGCATTTAAGTTTATTCTAGCTCCTTCTAAGTACCTAAAAGGATTATATAATTTGTTTTCCAAAAGCAACCCCACTGATCAAGGTACATCAATTATGTTTAATTATTTCATAAAATCCATATCTATTAAAATTTCTCAACGATTTTGGGTAACTAACCTTCAAATCATGTCCTCGAAACTCCAATATGGGTCACATAATTTGTCCCCTAAGATAATCCTAGCGGCCAGGGTTCCGCTCTAATTTTGAAAGGATCATAAATTCAATATTTTTCAAAATTTCTCGGTAATTTTTAGTAATTAAACTTATAATAATGCCCTCTAAATACTTATATGGGTCACATAACTTGTTTCCCTAAGACAACCCCAGCGGCCAAGACTCAGCCCTTTTTTCAAATTGTCCTAATTTCCACATTTTTCAAAAGTTTCCGTGGTTTTTGGTAATTGGGGTTATAATAATATCTTCTAAAATACTTATATGGGTCACATAACTTGTTCCCCTAAGATAACCCCAGTGGCCAAAGTTCAGCCCTTGTTTTAAAATTATCATAATTTCCACATTTTTAGAAGCCTAATTATCAAAAATCAAGGAAAAATGTTACAAAATGTGGAAATTAGGACAATTTGAAAATAAGGGCTGAACCATGGCCGTTGTGGTTGTCTTAGGGAAACAAGCTATGCGATCCATATAGGTATCTAGAGGGCATTATTTTAAGCTTAATTATCAAAAATATTGAATTTATGACTCTTTAAAAATAAGGCCTCAACCCTGTCCGCTAGGGTTGTCTTAGGGGAACAAATTAAGTGACCCCTAATGGTGTTTGGAGGACACGATTAGAAGCTTAGTTACCCAAAATCGTTGAAAAATTTTAATAAATATGAATTTAATGAAATAATTAAATATAATTAATAACCCTGATCAGTGGGGTTGTTTTTGGAGAACAAAATATATAATTCTTTTTAGATACTTAGAGGAAGCTATAGTGAACTTAAATTCCAAAAATCAAAGAAAAATATTAGTAAATGTGATTTTATGATGACTTAAATATATAATTTTAATCTAGCTGGCCGCTAGCTTGAGCCTCATATATAGATGTCGTTTGATAGTTGATATTTTCCAGCTCTGGGCATGTCAAAGAATGGAGATTTTATTTAGACACTAATTTTCTGCGAATTCAGCCGTTGCTTCGTTACAACTCCACTAACGAGATCATTAGGTGGTCGAAACGCGTATGAAGAGAGAAAGAAATTCCATGAAACATTACAAGCGTCTCAAGTAGAGTACACAGAGTCAATTGGCTGTGGCACGTAGAAGAACACGCGTCTCTTACAGCTGTTTGGAAGGAATTATTATAGAATTTACTATTTAAATCTACATAATTTATCAAATAATATATTGTATTAAGTATCATCATTATTGAAAAGAAAGTAATCAACAGTGCTACAAAAGCCTTGGTGGTCTGTAGTCACCTCGCGAGAAAAAGCTGGGATGCAAACCCAAAAATCCTGCAGTGGATATACACTGCAGTAGTAAGACCAGGCATCGCATACGAGGCAGTAATCTGGAGTAAAAGAACTAGCCAGTGCGTGTATAAATGAAGCAGTGAAAACCTCTCCAAAGGCCGCCATGGAAGTAATACGAAATTTTACATCGCTACATATACTCGTGGAGAGTATGGAAAAATCAACAAATGGGACATGCCGCAAGATGAAATAAAAAAGAAGTTCAACTTTGTGAAAAACTTCAACACAAAGTTGCGTCGCAAAAGTAAATGGGATAGAAACACCATTGAAAAACAAGAATTACGTTAAATGGTATACAGATGGCTCCAAACCTGGAAAGAATTGGAATACGAGTGTATGAACCTAGAACCAGACACCATGAAAGCTTGGGTAAGCCACCAGGCATTTTCCAGGAGTAAATACGCGCCATCAGAAAATAGATTCAATTCAGCAAAGAGAAAAACTATCGCAGAGATTATTATCATATCGGATAGCTGTAAGTGTGCTGAGTTTTCAAGTAACCAGCACCGATAGCTTAGAGGAATTAAACGAACTTCTCGGGAAGTACGATCAGAAGAGATTCAAGTAATGTATAAGCCTAAGCAAAAACTAACTGACAGGAATCCTGACGCGGCATTGCCAGCTGAAGGGATACCTCAAGAAACTCGGATTGACAGCAAGAAAAGAGTGCAAATTTTGCGAGGTAGATGACTAAACCTCTGTTCACACTATTTCAGAGTGTAGCACTTTAGAAAACCCTAGAAAAAGGGAAATTACCCACTTTAACGCCGTCTAAGATTCAAAGGTTCCTAAGGAAAATAGGATAGGGGAATCTGTTCTAATCGGAAAGGTATCCTTAACGACTTGGCAGCAGAAGAAGAATACAATGGATGTATTATGATGCAGTGTACTGACCCCCATCATCATCAGCTCATTCTATCCATCATCGGATATACGTCTCCCTTAAAATTGCCCATTCCAATCATTTGTTTCCATGGTTATTTTATGTTTTCTCGGTGTCCATTTAACACCTATTAATATTAAGTAAGTATACATTTGTAAAAATAAATAAATAATTGTGCGCTTTTTTTTAACATTAATCAGGTTTGCTTTAAGGTAGAACTGTTCATGTCGGTGATCACAATTTCTCAAAAACTACGGAACCGATTATGTTGCATTTTTGTAAAATTTTTCTAAACATTTAAGTGTTGTCATTGATCAAAAGACCGTCTAATTTTTCCCAGAATGTTTCTATGTTTAAATAAAAACAAGCTTTATATCTTTATTGATAAACAAACTCTTGACTTCGACCGCAGCCATTTTGGCATAAAATGAATTATCGAAAAACATACGATCGAGAAGAAGGACTTTTAATATTCTGCAGGAATTTTTTTCATTTTTTGATTTCGTATGAATCTATTGCCGCAATCGTGGCCACCGCAAACTGCGTTTCTTAAAAGACTTTGTGAGGAAGAATTTCCATTGTACTATTGAATACTGGTAAATATACAACTTTTTATCTATTACATAAGAGACAAAAAAAATATCTAACACTTTTGATCCCGTTTTTAACCTTCATATAACTGGAGATTTTTAAGAAAGATAAAGATATTATACAATACTTACTTTGAATTGGAAAACAAATTCAAGGTTCATATAAAAGCTTCGTGAACTTCTCTGAGAAATATTTTCGGTATCCGGTAAACAATTAGAGAGCCTGCCAGATAATTAACTTAATGCAGAGCAAATGCAGTTAAATATTTCTGAATAAAAAATGCTAATAATTCACTTCCTTCATGCCTTATTCCGATTTAATAATTTATATAATAATTAGTATGTGTTTATTAATTAAAGCAAACGTATAATTAAAACGTTATATTAAATTCCAATTTGTTATTTTTTCTATAAAAAAGCTTAATTATTAGTAATATCAGTAATAAGGATTAATTCTGTCGGCAATAGTAACCAGAGTGGATTGTTTTTTCTTTCATGGTGGGCATGTAGTGCTAAATTTCATCGGAATAATTCTCGTGCAAAAGAACATTACTTTTGACAAAATAAAGTTATTCCGAGTTTTGTTATTTCTATTTTTAGGAAAATAATTAGAATCTGACACAATCATCGAGTAATAATATTAATTCCTAACACAGTAACACTTTAGATGTAACAGCATTTTTTCCTATTTTTAAATGAATTACATTACACTAATAAATCAACTGATAAAGGATATAAATAAATAATTTAGAGAACTTGAGCTTAGTTCACAAGATGCTTGTTTCATTGCTTGATAATGTGTTTGATTTCATCTCGGGTTTCAAGCGAATTGTAATGCTGGAAGTTGTGATAGGTCCCCTTCATTGTTGACATAATACATATGCGTTGCTGAGCTCGCTTACATGGTTTCCACGTGTAAGGTGGCAGGATGAATGAATGAAAAAGGGGTGGTGATACTAGATCATCGATGTCTAGGCCGCCATTGGGCCCTTTACATCCCACCATAGCTGCAGGTTATTCGAGGCCGATCGCCTTTGCGAATCCAAGCAGCCTCTTTAGTTGAACTTGCCTAACTGCTTCCGGAAACAAAATTGTATCTCGGAAATATCTTTGTCTCAGTCTGTTGAGTGCTAGGCACTCTCTAAGGACATGATCAAGAGTTTCAAACTCCTTCAAGCACCATCTGCACGTCAGGTCGTCTTCGACACCGATTCTATGAAGATAGCCCCTGAGGTGACAATGTCCTGTCAACAATCTCACCACAATTGGCAGCTCTTTCCTTCCCAAGGAGAGAAGCTCCTTAGTACGCCGTGCACTAGGCGTATTTATATGTTCCTTAGCACACCTTATTCCAGGAGCTCTCCTCCACGAATAAATTCCCTTTTGCCAATAGCAGTTGGGACAGGTAATATTGGTTTGGGTCCATACGGTTTAATCGCCGAACTCAATTTTGCCAGACGATCCGTTTCCTCATTCCCGCGTATGCCCGCGACCATATACGAGTCTAACTGTGCAGCCGTTACCTGTCATACCATTTAGTACATCTTTGCACTCAGACACCAGTTGCAAAGTTACGACACTGGACTTCGTTGCCGATATCGCAGCATCACTGTCTGAGCATATATTTATTACTCTATTCCTGTCTATGTCTCTCTCACAGAAATGGGCACACTGCAGAATAACATAAGTTTCCGCTATGAAAATTGTCGCACTTTGTCCGAGAGGGTAGTACTCTCTGACTCCTGTGCTCCAGCCGAATACTCCGGTTCCAGCTCTTTCATCTTGGCGAGATCCATCAGTATACCACCAGAATCCATTTTTGGAAGGTTTTGTTCTTCCTCCCAATCCTCTCTATTTGGCAGAAATATCTGCAGGGAGAGGTTGGGTTTTAAGGGCGGCGTCATGTAATCTGTCCGCATGGGGAGTGATGAACACCTCTCCACCGCCCTTTCTCAGATACCTCAGTAGCCATCCGTTTCATTTCCAATATGTCCCAGGCAACAGTCTTTTGGGCCTCGTTCTCTATGTATAAGTCCTCGTCGCACTCATTATTCCCACACAAGCCATTCTCTGAACTTTATCAAGTTGAAGAATGTGTTTGCACTTTGTTGTACTACGCCACCATACAATAGCGGCGTACGTTATTATGGGGCGGATCACCATAGTATATATCCAAAATAGCACTTTAGGTGTCAGTCCCCATGTACACCCAAAGGCTCGTTTACAAGTCGAAAAAGCACATATGACTTTCTTGGTTCGAGCCTCAATATGATCATTCCAGCTCAGTCGTGAGTCCAGAATTACTCCCAGGTATTTAATTATGACAGGATAAAAAATAATTAGCGAATTCTCTATCATAATTCACTATTAATTTTAGAATTACAGTTGAGGAGCATAAAAAGAAGGAGAAGTAACTCCCTGCTTTAGCTTCTAACATGTCATGCATCAAATCGAGGTGCTACTAGCTAGGGAAACGCAAGAAGATAGGACTTACGAGAAGAAGGCGAATATATATTTCTCTCTTTCTACCTTCGCCGCAATTTAAAACTTGCGCAAATGGCTACTTTGCAGTTTGCATCTCTTTGCATTTCTTTTTATCCTCCTTAGTCATCACCGCTCTCAGTACGCAATCTGGCAGTGAAACGATCATCGTGTGAGTTTAGCAATATTTATTCTTAGCCCCATTTCACAAATAAATCTGTATTCTAGGATTTCATCTCATATATTCTCCATTCTATCTTGTATCCACGAAATTGTAAATAATAATAAAATCAGTAGGATTTTGAAATCATGAAAATAAAATGGCATAAAGAATTTTCCAGAACAAAATTAGATAGCAAATTTTAAAATTTTCAGTGTTTGAGATAATAATTTGTGTGTAAAAAAGAAGCGAAAATTTATATAATTTAAACACCTCTTGGAAAATATCCTGTTTCAAAATTTTCTTATTATTGGAATATGATGTTATTTCAATACCTTTAAATGTTGTGCAAAATTGGTTATTAAAAATAGTTGTTCTTAGATGTATAACAAAAGTATTGATGTTCTCAGTATAGGTGGCAAACCAAAAGGATGTACATAACCATGTATACCATTATCTGATATCATTATCTTTTAGTTGCATTTCACCTCGTTTTCAGCAAAATAAACATTCCCTTATTGCATTTGTTATATATATTTTAATGTTTTAAAAATGCAAAACATTTTGCTTACAGATAAATTGCCAAGTATTTTCAGCGTCGTGTACCACTGGTGACGTCGGTCGAGGTTATGATTGAACAGATCGTGCGTCTCGACAAAATTATTTGTAAATATATTTAATATATTTATAGAAAAATTCAATGATAAGGTGTAAGTTCTGAATCCAATCTACTTGCCATCTTGTTGTGGTCCAGTTTTGTATTGCTGATGATAGCACTATGCAACCAATTTTAGTTTATTTGTTGTATCTTGTATTAAAAGATAATTTTTTGTTAGTTTTGGGGCGCTGAATACAAAAATGAAAATAAAATGAAAAAGTTACCTCTAAATTTCAAGAACTAGTTCTTTTAATTTTATTTTTAACAAAATAATAACAAATACACTTTTATACTTATAGAAACACTAGATATCCTGTCTTGTTGCTTTTTTTTTTGTGAATTGTTTCTGGGCCATCTCTAACAAGAGTCCAACAGTAGTCGGCAAGCATGGATGCATTCCACTTTCCCTGGTATCTTTTCTCCATTGTTCCTGATAGAAACGTTCGCCATGCTGATCACTTACAGCTCCGCAGTTGTCAGGACCAAATCCAGATGTGAGTGTAGGAAATGGATTTAAGAAACATATTGAAAAACATTTTTTGATACGATGACAGCATATTTTCAATAAGAGTAACGTAATTGTTAGCTTTTTTATTTCCGAAGAATTAGTGACCACGAGGTGAAAGTCAATCCAAGCATTTTTTTCAGTATCTGATAGAAACTGCTTGTCTTCATCCCCAATATTGCAACCGAAATAAAGCTGATTTGTCTTTTTTATCAATGGGGTAACAGACCGTTTCTGAGACGCAAAAGTGACCTCACCACAAACATAACAGAAGTGATCTGGATTGTTTACACACTTTTGAGACATCCTACAATCTCAACTATTCGATTCGACTCACTAACTTCGACTGACTAGCCCCTCCACTTTGTAGCTGTTTATATACTCAAATATGGCTTCTAAATTTTCAGAGAATATTCGAGAATTTTTTATTCAGTTCCATAATATTTGCAATAGTGGCATTTGTCATTTGTTTGTATACAGGGGCTGTTCAGTACCAAGCAGATATTAAAGTCGATTTATATTGGTTTAAATGGCTATCTTCCTTAATTTAAGTCCTCGGGGGTCGGAACTTTGTATATGGAGGGTCATTCCTGGAGTTTTCCCATGCAGTGTGACCATGGTGTGCAAAATTTCCTTAACTTGGGAGAAACGTATACTTGGCAACGTCGCACGCCTCTATTGTTTTAAATGTACCACGTGCATTCTTGCGATTACATTGTTAATATATAGGAACACATGACATCACGTATCTCTAAAACTTGAACTAATATTAAAAAGATAAATTTACTTTCGGTTTTAGAACACCAAAAATGGTAAGATTTAGTCGATTTTATTTAGATACATTTTGACTACTGTCCAGTATAATTTGTATTAAGCATATCAATAAATAAACTTTTATACGTAAAAATTAAAAAGGAAAACCTAAAGATAATGTCTTGAAATCAACAAGAAGAAAAGTAAAAGATGAAAAAACACTAACAAAAATTAAACAAGCTTTCTCTCTATCTATTTTTTCCTCATTGGCTAAAGCTATTATATTAAACGATTGTAATAAAAAATGGGTATAGAATAAACGCCAGGATGTCTCCGGAAGTCACCTTTAAGTCTTTAATAAAATCAAGGATAAATATTGTGATGCGCTCAACACCAACATTTTGGCATGTTTTACTTCTCTCCCAAATTTACTCGACCACCTAAAGTGACAACCAAACGTTGTAAAATAATGCACGTAACATACCTCCCACATCGTTTCTACTCCATCGGAATAATCAACAGTTTCATCAGTGTTATTTTATTACGATTTAATTATTGCAATTTTTATGCCGAACGCATGCTCGGCTAAGTCGTAAATATAATATGCGACTTTGCGATGTTTTGCCACTAGTGTGGTCGAGCACCTTCCGAGAGTACTAAGCGAGGTCTATTTTTTACTAGTTTATAAAAGGAAAACGTTTGAGACTGATTGGAATGTGAATGTTTGTAGTTTTACTTCCGTCCGATGGTAGTCAAACGGCGCCAGCAGTAATAGAATTTTTAGCATTAATCTTTCACATAATACCCATCTATGTTATGTAACATGTACAATTAAGCATTACATTAGGGTTCCGTAGCAGCTAATGGTATTGTTAATTTTCCTAACATTTTATAATAGGTCTGTCTTTAAGTGAATTGAAAGCATGTGCTTGCCTTGTCGTTGAAAGGATTTACTAAGTATTGTTATGTCGAATTTTTTGAAATCCCTAAATTTACCGTTGACCAATTAAAAAAGGGGAGGAGGAAAACTTTAGAATAATATAAAAAACAAATCAAGACAGAATTTAATCAAGAAGTCTTATATTTGGAAATACACCGATATAAAGACTGTGGTAAATATTAAAAGAACAAACTAAATACAAAATTGTGAAAAAAATTGAGATAACAAATAATAAAACACATAATTAGTGAGTAATCAAACCTCATAGAAGCAAGAAAGCAGACCCGTTGAAACCCAGTACTTCCATATTGAGGACTTGCTCGGCGCATTCACCAAAATTCGCACTAATAGACTAAATACTTCGATCATACCCTAGATTTAAACAACAATAGATTTGTTTGAAGGCTGTTTATGATCGGTGGGGGAGACGCTTTTTTGATGTTTGACAGACATAAACATATTTACTTATCTTGTCTTTCAGTTTAATTACTTTTCGTGACTTTTTTCGGTGTTTTTAAGTGTTAGAAATTACTAAAAATGCGAAGTTTACAATTAATATTAACAAAAAGAGGATTTAAAAACTTATTTTTATCAGTAAATATTGTTAGATATTGTTTACATATTGAAAATAACAATAATAATCATTTTGGCAACCATATATTCATATTTTGTTTTCAGAATTGACCTACCGATGATAATCCTTTAAATAATGCAATTAGAAAAGGAAAGCATAAAATCGGTATGTCTGTACCAAGAAATTAAATATCTACTGTTTATCATCACTTTTTCAAATATAAATAAAAATATTATTACGTTATTCAGCGTTCAAACAACCGGGCCTTAGTTCTGACGTTATGCTACTTATACAGGGTATGTTCGAAGACTGAATAAGAAAAACCTTTAGAGGTGGCCCACCATATTTTTGTCAGTTCATATACAGAGAACTATAACATATTTTAAAAATATATTTAGGGGATTGTAGGTCTGTTGAGAACACATTTTGAATTTATTATAAGTATATTGAGAAATCCGCACCTAAGATAGCAAAATTTAAATTGAAGAGACAGAAGAGTATATTGTTACATATTTGGATAGCACGACACAAGCCGTTCTTGATATATTTAACTACGAGGGCAAGATGAAAAGTTCTTGGCCTGAAAATAAAATACTGTGATTTTCAGTTAAAAAAAGATTTTATTTTCCTACATAATCTCTCTTGACTTCAACTCACTTTGTCCAGCGTTTCTTCAACATCAGTATTCTCCTCAATTCTTTTATTGGACGCGAAGCGCTTTCCAGAAACAAATTTCTTTAGATGTGAGAAGAGACGGAAGTCTGAGGGTGTCAAATCAAGAATAGGGTGGATAGCCGAGAAGATCGTACCTCAAATTCCGCAGTTTTCCCATTGCCAACATACTTTTGTGATCAGGTGCGTTGTCCTGGTGAAAGATGATTTTTTTCTTCTTCAAGCCAGGCCTCGTCTTCCGAATTTTAACATCCAGCTGGTCGAGAAGATCAGAGGAATATTCGCCTGTAATTGTTCTGCCTTTTTCACGGTAATCAATTAACAGAATCCCTTCGGCATCCCAAAACACACTGACCTTTCCGGCAGATGCGATCGACTTCGCTTTCTTTGACGCTGAACAACGGCTTGCACCCACTGCTTCGACTGCTGCTTGGTTTCTGGCGTATAGTGGTGGATCCATGTCTGTGAAAAATCGCCGCACTAAATCAGTTGGATCCCGCTTGAATTGGCCCAAACATTGCTGCGGATCTCGTTTGCGCATTTGTTTTTGATCCGCATTCAGCAAATGTGGCACCCACCTTGCGCAGAGCTTTTGCATACCTAATTTTTAGTGCAATATGTTTCGCACACTTTCTTCCGATATGCTCACGGCCTCAGCTATCTCACACACCTATACTCGCCTATCGTCCAACACGATATTGTCCGGTGTGGTTGTAGTTTTTGGCCGTCCTTCATGTGGGTCATCTTCGAGCGACGTGTGACCACGTTTAAATTTAGCTGCCCACTTTTTAACTATTGATATTGAAGGAGCAGAGTTCCCGTAAACTTTTGTCAATTTCGGGTGAATTTTCTTAGAGGTTCATCTATCCAAAATTTTATGACCGCACGATATTCAAGTTTATCCATTTTAACGAAATAAATGCAAGACGTGTACTGCAAAGACTCGTTTACACACACTACTTGAGCGAACAAGTTGAAGCATGTCATACAAACTAATGACATGCGCGCACAGGCAAGAAACATAAACTTTCACCGATTGGAACTGGAATGCCATCTCTTGGTCAGGCCGAGAACTTTTCACCTTACTCTAGAATTCTTGAAATTATTTGAGGGCGAATCAAATATGAACCGGACTTTTGTTTTAGGACATTTCTTGCTACAGTAAAAACAATTTTGAAAACACTTTATTTTTCTATAGAATCTCCTCTTTTATTCACACATATTTCCCACCAAATTAGAAGTGTTTTAATTTCGTTATCAAAGAATAAATCTGGTCGCGTGTATAACCAATTGCGTACGAACATTTCTACACCTTCGTCTTCGTCAAAGTGATGATTTCTCAATTCGTCCTTGAGTGGCCTAAAGGTGTGGTAGTCACATGGCGACTGTAGTGCTGATGTTCCCGTCTTTTCTAATGAATTTTGTCCAATTTTTCTTGAGTCAATGGAGCTGTGTGTAGTTGGCAGTAGTACGCAGCACTAACTGTACGCAATCAACGAGCAATATACATCTGCAATCCCAAAAAATCCCTGCAAGAACTTTCCCAGCAGAAAGACGGATCTTGGCATTCCTCGGTGATGCTTCTCCAGGTTTTCGCCATACCATGCTTGCCTCCTTAGAGTCCGGGGTGTAATGATGCACCCACGTCTCATCACAGGTGACAATGTACTCAAAAAATTATCCCGCTCTGTTTGATATCGTGTCAAAAGTCTTTCACACACGGCAAGAAGGTTTACTTTCTGATTTTCGGTCAAGAAGCGACGAACCCACCTTGCCGACACTAAATATTATTAATGATATTAAATATTACAAAATTTGCTGTTTTTTTGTAATTATAAACTTAATACTCATCAATTGTTTTTTAAACCAAACATATATGTTTTAAATACCGGATTTTAAACGAGAAATGCGTTTCTTGTTATAAATTTGTTCAATACGATAGGTACTGCTGCAAAGATATACTGCCGGATAATCAACAGACATTTTAATGGTCCTCAATATAAGTTCTAATAAGAGAAAAAGGGGAAATAAGATTTGATTAAGTAAACGAAAACACAATTTACATAATATTTTGTTTGGCAAGAAACACCTTCATACATTACTTGTTTCATTTATCATGTCAGTCTGTATAGTGACATAAAGTAAATAGAAATGTAGGTTATGTAATATCTCATTTTAAATATATGTATTTTAGTTCTTTCTCAAACGCCAGCTTATTTTTTGAAAATTTTGAAAATAAGTTGTGAAATTCTAGGTAATCAAAGTTCTATTATTAAAAAGTTTGAGTTTGAATTGCAATTAACTGAAAATAAAAACACATTATTTATTTTACTTTTTACATATATGCAAAATAAATATTCTTGCGTCGAGACATCTTTCGTGGTTTTAATGAGATAAAGTAACTGTAAACAGGCCTGGATGATTTTTTTTTTTGATTTTATTTGCTTTTTTGGAAATACATTTATTTAACATGAACATATTTTTTTACTTGCGTCGAATTTATCAATAAATTCCACAGTAACTAATTTGAAGATATTATTTGTAAAATACTGTAATAAGATTTTTGTATGTTTTACATACACTGTCAGACTAAAGTAGAGAAAGAATAGTAGTTCAAAAGAATAAGTACATTTTGTTACCATACTTTTCCCCAATAGTGTACAAATTATAAAAAGTTTCTTACCTGTCTGCAATTGTTATGTTATGCAGTTAACTATATAGAAGAGCTGGGGACTTACCTGTAATGAAAAAACTATATTAATTCTAAAAACAAAAAGCGGGGGAATTACTATCTATGAAATAATGGATTATTATTAATTTATTTTTAATGCTAAATAAGGTAACATTATAAAAATAGGGGTATTTATTTAAAAAAATTGACTTTTAACAATTTTTCAAATTAATATTTAATGTTTGTTTTTGATCACCCTGTATTTATTTATTATCAAAATATCAACATGGTCCACTAAAGTAGATCCCCTTAGAATAAAAGAAATAAACTAACCTCAGATTGAGTAATAAAGGTTTTCATATGGGAGAAATTGATAATTATAATTGGGCCTGCAAATGCCATATTTCAGAAAAAATAGGTCAAAAACATAGAACCGAAAATTAAATAACAGATAGGGTGTTCCATTTAATATAAGCCAGAAGGCATCAATCTCCGGTATGGCCGGAAGTGCCACCATCTTAAAAATATTTTATCCCATTTGACCCCATCGACTTTAGTAAACTCGCGTCACTTCGTCGTGGGACATCTTATATATATATATATATATATATATATATATATATATATATATATATATATAATATATATATATATATATATATATATATATATATATATATATATATATATATATATATATATATATGTTTATACGGCTTTCACGGATTCCTCCGTGTGAGATGCATTAGCAGTGGTAATATCCACATTATGCTGTTGTAGCGCTGAAATCACATTCAGCAAACGTACAACTATATGCAACGCCGTATGTAAGTGAAATAAAATGCGAAACAGTGAATGCAAACTTCGCTTCATCATATCCTTTGTATGTTAGAGGTTACACAGTTAGAATAAATTGTAATAAAACACAATTCATTCTATTCCACCACCATCGAGATGGTGGGGGAAACCTGTACCACCATACCGAAAAGAAAGTCAAAGCTTACCCTCCCCGCCACAGTGATACGGCAGAGATACATGTTTCGTCTCTCACTATACTCATCAGGGTACCGACATGCACCTGGCTGTGCAAAGGACAGATAGGAAGGAAGCATGTAACACTGTCCGCGGCTTCGCCGACCTCTCGTCGGATGGCTTATATATGTTTATACGGCTTTCACGGCATTAGCAGTGGTTATATCCACATTATGCTGTTGTAGTGCTAAAATCACATTCAGCAAACGTACAACTATATGCAACTCCGTATGTAAGTGAAATAAAAACCGAATTTGCATTCACTGTTTCACATTTTATGGATGTGCTATGAGATCACCAATTTCATCTACCATTGCTCAGCTAGCAATGGAATATTTAAAGGAAAAAGTTTTAGAAAAATTAAATTTTAATATAATATTTTTCAAACGTTTTGTCGATGATTGCATAGCAGCCGTACCACAAAATAAAATAAATGAAATTCTCCAAGAGTTTAACAGTTTCAACGAAAAATTACAATTCACGTCCGAAACAGAGAATAATAATAAAATAAATTTTCTAGATATGACACTTATACGCAGAAAAAACAAAATTTTAACTGAATGGTACACCAAACCAACTTGGTCAGGTAGATATCTAAACTATTTCTCTAATCATTCAAAAACTCAAAAAAATAGCGTTATAATCGGTCTATCTGATCGTGCTATCTCCCTAACGTTTCCAGAATTCCGACCAAAAATACTGCAAATAGTAAAAGAGACTAATAAATAATAATTTCAACGAAAAGACTATCACCAAAATAATTGATAAACGAACATATAAGTTTTATAATAATGTAAAAACAAAAAACATAGAACATAAACAGCAAAAATATGTGGCATTCCCGTACACTAGTGAGCTGTCAGAAAAAACAAAATACATTTTAAAAAAGCATGATATTATCGTATGCCACAGGTCACATAATAAATTAAATACATTGTTCACAAATTTAAAAACTAAAACTCCTCTAATGAATATATCAAATATAATATATTCGATCCCTTGCACAAATTGTCCCAAAAAATATATAGGCATGACGAGCCAATTACTGAAGAACAGATTAAATGGCCATAAATATACGAAAAACGCCTCAACACCGTTAAACAAACACACATAGGACGAAAAACACACTTTTGATTATAACAGTACCATTATAAAAAACAAAGATATGAATTACCAAAAATAACAGATAAAGGAAATTATTGAAATTAAAAAAGATAAAAACATTGTTAACGACAGAACAGATATGGGAAATTTCAGCCACATTTACGCAAGCCTAATTTAAACAAAAATATTAAGTATTCGATCCGGTCAAATAAGAATCAAAAATTGAATATCCTCTTAAACATAAAACCAAACATATACCTTATTTGTTATTGTAAAATATAAAAAATATTAAAAAAATAAAACACATTCGCATTCCACGTATCCTCAGTAAACGATGTAAAATTTGAATTTTATTTAGTAACAGAACAGCAAAATGTCAAGGTGTGTACCGGTAGAATTAAATACTTTTAAAAAATTTTAAAGTTTCCACTACTGTTTTTAAGTATCTTGTTTGTTTTTCGAAATTGTAAATATGTTTTTTATGTGATGTATTTTAATTATATATTTTTAGGAGGAAAGAATTTTGAAAATGCCTTGAATAAAGGGCGAAACGTCAATCGTTTTGTGTATTTATTAAATATAGAACCTAAACCCAAGAAAAGACAAAATAAAGAAAAATGATATAATCTATGGTTCAAGAATCAAGTATATATATATATATATATATATATATATATATATATATATATATATATATATATATATATATATATATATATATATATATATTACATATAAAACAACTTTCAGAAATTTTGAGGAATAGTCTCATGGTTGAAGCGTCCATCCCTATTTTTCGTTTCTCCCTAATTTTCAGATAAAACTAAAATTTGTAGTAATGTATAAAAAAGAAAACATTTACACAACGAATAGGTATATATTTTTTCTTTTTTCTACGTTGGTAAAATTAACACATGCTAATGTAAACGAATGGTCGGGCTCTTTGCGTGAAGAGAGGGCGTGAGTAAAATATATGGGTTCTACATTATGCCAGATAATCATCTACTTTATGTTTGGGATAAACGTTTACCCAAATTAAAGCGCCGTTTATAAACCTTTGTTTTCAGGGCAAATTTTACAACGCCAGAGTAGCGAATTATGTATTTCGGACGTAGTTTGCATATTATAAATTAAAATAAACGCAGGTTACCATAAAATAGCAGGCTTGAATGAAACGGCAGGGTACGACGAACTTATTGGTAATGAAATTTCTAAACCTTTACAGCTGTAAGAAAATACCTAAATAAGTGTTTTTAAATTTAAATTTTGCCGACTGAAAGTCTAAAAATATTCATAATCTATTTTTCAAAAACCTTGTACATGGTCTTATTGGTACATTCAAACATGTACCATGTTTTTTATTACATCAACTTTGATAATTTTAACAACAATTTTTGGAATTAATGCTGTATGATATAATTCGTGATGTATTATACAGAAAGTCTCTTAAGAGCAGATTCGAGATTTGGATTTTTAGCCTTTTGAGCGTCATTCCAGCCATATCCAGACGCGTACAGGTTTTCCTAGAAGTCTGGCACCGGGAACGTAGTCAGTACAACATGTTTTAGGAGTATTTTATAACTTCACTGTTATTTATAGATTGTTTTTCAAACATGGCAGATCAAGCTATTTCCAGAGCCTCCCCAAAAATCAAAAACAGCAACAAAATTAACAACGAACCGAGATAACTTTTACTGATGATTATTTTCACGCAGTGGCACAGATTATTTCGTCCTACAGACCCCACAGCTTTGACGATGCTTTTAAAGTGGAAAGGTCCAATTTTCGTGACCTTGACTACCTTGCGACTCGCTTGTACACTGAGAAAAAGTGTGAAAATTAGAAAGAAAAACTACAAGATATAGTTTTGTAATGACAAAAGTAAGAATGAGAGCTTAAATAGGTAAGAGTTCTTTCTTTAATTGTTAAAAGTCTAATATTTATTGAAATTAAGAGATAAAAAAGTGATTTTATTCTAGTATAACAAATTGGTTATTTTTATTTTCTTGAGTGTGAATAGGTTCCAAATGAGTTGAACTATAGAGAGTTATTCACCCTATACGGCACGGCATATTGCGGCCAAAATATGTGACTTTCAAAAAGTTTTACTTTTGGAATATATGGGGGTTTAATATAGTTACTTTTTAAAATTATTTTTATATTATACATGGTGTCCCAAAAGCTCTGAAAGTATCAAAGTTATGTTTTTTTAAATGGAACCCCCTGTATATTATTGCATTTTTGCATTATCCGATCAATATAAGTGCCTATTTTAATGAGGTTTATAGTACCTGAACCTTAAGGGTTTTTAAATAATCTGAATGTTGACAAAATCTAACCTAATTTTCAACTTTCAAATACTTCAGAAGTATTTCAGTTATGTACTCGAAATTTACAGCGAAGTATAACAATAAATCATATTTTATATCCCGATTATAATAAACTTACTATATTATACAGGGTGTCCAAAAATTAAAACTAATTAAATAAGAAATATAAGTTTCTATAACTTTATTAACTTCGTCCAACAGGCTATAGCAGCAATAATAGTAATAACATATTGATGATAGCACAAAATAGAAGCAAAATATTTACAGTAGATGTTCGAAATGTCGACCATCCATTTTCAAACACTTACATTTTCTTTTTTCGAAGTAGCTGCTAAACCTGGATAACATTTTGCGGAGTTACAATTTGAAAAGCCTCTCTTATGCGTATTTTCATATCTTGTAGTGTTATCAGGGGCGCATTGTAGACAATTACTTTTATGTATCCCCATAAAAAGAAATCTGGTAGAGTTAAATCCAGAGATATCGGGGGTCAATTTCGAAATCCGTCTCTCCCAATCCACCTATTTCGAAAGTTGACATTTAAAAATTGCCGAACTTCGCGATGATAATGAGGCGGAGCTCCATCCAATTGAAGCCACATAGTTGTGCTAATATTTAAAAGAATATCTTCTAATAACACTGGAAGTTGTTGTAAAAGAAAATCGTGAAACATCAAACCATTTAAAGGTCATTCAAAAAAGTAGGATCCAATTAAGTATGGACCCAGTATTCCTCTCCACACGTTAACCGACCACCTATTCTGGTTTCTCATAACTTTGTATTCGTGCGGATTTGACTCAGAATAGTAATGGAAGTTATGTCTATTCACGAAACTATTGTTATGAAAAGTACAATCATCACGAAACATCACATTATCAAAAAAGTGTTCATTTTCTGCCACTTTATCTAATACCCACAAGCAGAATTCAGTTCGGTTGTCAAAATCATTTCCGTGAAGCTCTTGACAGAGCTGGATTTTATAAGGATGAAATCTGTATTTGTTAAGAATCCATGAAACACTTGTTTGGCAAATGTTAGTATTTTCAGATATATGATTCTGACTAATATTGGGATTTTCGATCACTGAACCAAGTACAGTAAGAACATTTTCTTCATCCTCAGTGACAGGTTTTCTTATAACAGATTATTTATAACTGACACTTCCACTTTCCCGAAAGTGCTTAATTGTTTCATAAAAACGGCTGGTTTAGGATGGTTTCTTT
The DNA here is from genome assembly GCA_034092305.1 of Diaprepes abbreviatus. Lineage (NCBI taxonomy): Eukaryota > Metazoa > Arthropoda > Insecta > Coleoptera > Curculionidae > Diaprepes > Diaprepes abbreviatus. Next base: position 559,022 of record JASJET010000089.1, on the reverse strand, counting down.
TAGGGAAGCTTTAAGCATAGACTCGAGAAGTCAACAAAGAATTTTAGTGGCATTCTCTACACTGATAAAAATGAAATGTTTAGTTCAACAGTCTTCTAGATGTTGATTTTTAATTGTTTAATTCAAACGAAAGTTATTTGGAATAACTTATTTTCGCATTTTGTGGCTACATTTTATTTCGGTTATATTTAATTTGTTCATTTAACGTTTAAAATATTGTTTAAAAACTTACATTTGTTTGAAACAAATCCTTTTAAAGATGTTAATTTAATAAATAGGAAAATCTTGCCGTAAGTATTTTTATAATGTATTCAAATAATTTATATGTTAAGTTATATAATATAAATCTAAATTCAACATTTTCTATTTGTTAACACAACTATACTAATACATTAAAATGATATGCACATTCTCTTATATAAAAAGATTTATAGCTCAGTTTAAGACTTTGAAATATTGAATGAACAAACAAAATTTTATACTTTTGAAATCCCGCCCTCTATACCTCCGATTTCGCCCCCTATAGGGCATAAAGGGGAAACAGAACAAGAAGACGTAGCCATATTGTTCCCTCGTGAGTGTTCAAGCGAAGCGGACGTGGTTTTACTTGTTCAGTTACTAAGGTAAGTAGTACCTTTTATTTTTTAATAGATATAATCTTGTTAACATTATTTTTTCAATAAATGTTGTTTATAATATAGTGTTGACAACCAAAACTATAATATACTTAGTTACATAAAATGATGTATAAAATGTGATGTTTAGATATAAATCATGGCGGCATTGCACGGTTCCAACTTTTCCAAGTTCATTTGGAGGCAAAATTATACTTATTCCTTGGTTGCATGAGTTTGCTAAAGCTAAATGCCTTTAAAGGGATTAGACATATACCCATTGGTATATTTATATAAATTAAACCAGCAAACATTAGATTTAATTATAGGTATAGGCCAGGCTGCGTGGCTGAAAAACAGGGGGTAAAAAATATAAAATCGTTACAACTGTTAGTGGAATATTGTAGGTAATATTATAACTAATGAAGGAAAAATAATCGAAACTATCGGCGATGCACTGAGGTGAGATAGGGGTGATTTTTAGGGGTGAAAAACAGTTTTTTGCGATTTGCAGCTAAAAAAAGCATCTTATCGAAAAGTTGAAAATAAAAGTTGTAGGTAATAAAAAGATTTAGAACTTTTGTAAAGGTCATTTTATCCTAACCTCAAATTTTCCGAGAAAAACGCAAAAAATAGTCTTATCAAATAAACAAAAACGTATGTATCTAGTTTCCCTTTGCTCAAGGTCACTTAAAAAGTTAAGCTTATAATTGTTTTTAATGTTTACGTAATAAAGTTATGCAGAGCGTTCTGAAATTAGCCTGCCATGATTTACTTTCAGCTACTAAAAATAAGAAAAAATTCACAAGACCGTTGTTTTGTAGGCCCTTAAAATCCAAAGTGTTAAATTGCGTGAAAAGTACAAAATTTAAAACTTCACTGATTTTAAAATTTCAAATCTGGTATAGGATATGCTAGGTATAAATAAAAATAATATATAGGGTAATATCCTATTTAAAAATAAGAATTTGCTAGGAGTTCCCGGATGATCAGGGAATACTGTATCTTTAAAAATATTTTAAAAAACTACAACTTTCCTTTTTATGACCACACTCAACATTTTGGAAAAAAAACTTTTGTTATTTCCAGTTGACCACTGAGTTTGGCGTGTCATAAAGTTTATAAAATTATATTGTTTTAGGAGAAAGACATTGTAACAAAGGCATCAGCACAGATTGATATTTCTTCACCTTCTACATCCTCGTCATGTTCGGATTATCAAATAATAGATGTCACAGATCAGAAAAATTTGAAGGAAGCTGTTCAACGGGCTAGGAAAAGGCATTTAGCTTTTTGCGGAGAAGAATCTTTCAAAAAAGCCTGTAAAAACCTATACAATTTAGACCTTAAAGATTTTTTAGAACAGACTGTTCCTGGAAACTACATCCTAAATTTCTATAATCAGAAGGGTCATTTATCTAGAAAAACTAGGAATCAGTTAACTATCGTATTGATAACGGGAATTTTGTCTCGAGATGGGTAATACTTTCCTAACTATATTACTGAAATAATTTGGCATGCCTTTGCACATATCTCTGTAGTAGATACTATATTACAGCACACACCGTATTAAATATACTGTATATCTACGAATAAAGCCCTAAGTTGGGTATCTTTTATATAAAATATTGATATTTCCTTCAAAAAGAAATTTTTGGTGTAATTTCAGTATTGGATGTTATTATATAAAATAAAGTTTTTGTTAAACTTAACAAATATTTTTTATTTTTGTAGAGCACATTTTGTTCCACTAGATTTTGAAATTCTAGCGGAGAAAATATGCGATCTCTTCCCAAATGAAAATAAGGCTACCTACTACATTCCAAGAGTTCCAGGAAATAAAAAAAGTCCACCTCTAAATGCCAAAGGAAAACTCGTTGATAAGTACAGAAATTTAAAACGATTATACAAATTGTGCAGTTGCACAAATACTAGCGAAGAAGATACAGAGACGAGTAAATCAAATATTGAGAACGGTAAGTTGGTTAACATATTTTTCTTCTAATTATGACTTGAAACTTCTTGTTTCTTTTTAAAATATCATTAATGTAATGTTCACATAACAGATAATGTACAGGAAGTTAAAATATAAGGGGAAAAAAAGAATTAAGGAATTTTGATGTATTCTTACATATCCTAAATTATCCCAATATACATGTTTGTTTAGCGGATCCTGAAATTTTACTTCCCCTTATCTTCAATATGCGATATAAATTTAGGTGAAATGTTCTTAACCCAAAAAATTTATTTGTTAATAAAGAAAATTATACAGACATTTTTTGTTTTATTAAATTTCCTATTTGATCCTAATTTGACGTTAGGTTATTAAAATATTTAAACGATGTTGCTGCATTTTAAGTAGCAGAATTAGAGTGATAGTTAAGTAAAAAGAAACGAACTTGTACAATTGTAATATTTGTAATATGTTAAAAACAAATATGACATATTACAAAAATATTAGTAAAAGTTTTTTTCAACATAGTTTACCATATTCTTATTATATTTGTTTTTATTTTAATAATCAAAAAAGTTTGCCTAACTAATACTACTTATATGTCTTTTTTACACGTCTCGATAAATGAGTTTGTTCATGTCACAATTGGCTATAAAAATATTCCAATAATAACAATATGTGAAATTTTTACTAAAACTAGGATTTTTTCATATAAAATATTTACATTATCAAATTTTTCAATATACGGTGTACATGCAAAATAGAGATTTATATTGTTTATTTATAACAATAAAAATAACTAAAGAATAACATTTTTAATTTTATAATTGTATATGAAGTAAATCCTAATTTTGAATAATTATTTTGTAAATATTTTATTTGAATATTTTTTATTGTCGATTATGGCATAATTAATCTTATTTACAGTGTGTAAAAAATACATATTTTGGTGTAAATGGTGCCAACATTTTTGGTTATTAACATAAAAATGGTTATTGAGCCAAGTATTTTTCATCATTGATTCAATATTAAAAATTGTTCCGTTCAAAGTTTACAACTCATTGTTTTAAGATAGTATTTTTTTAAGCAATATCCTATTGGTAATTCATTTAAATCATACATCGTTTATTTTAACCACAGAGAATGTTGATTGAACATTCAGATATGTTTTAAATAATCTTTGAATATATTTGTTTAAGACATTAGATTAGTTCAACCAATCACTGACACTACTCGTAAGAACATTTCGTAGTGTTACATCAACCAATATTTCGGCTATGTTTAACTCTCCTTGTGCGGTTCAAGTAACATATCTGTGGTATTAAATTAAACACCTTTTTTGCTTAATTTGAAATGATCTTGATGGTTGAAACGATGTTTCCTACATTTCGTTCAAGTAGTAATATTTGACATTTTTTGTTGTTCTATTGAAAGTATAAAAACTATTGCTTGTATTTAACAGAAAATAATGGTTGGATTGAGAGCAATGTTGGTAAATTCAACCATTTCCTTTTTTCAGTGTAAGGATAAAAATCACATCAATACGCTATTCCTTTAATTAAATCTTCAAAGCAATAACACAACAATATTCAAATTATTCAGTTCAATAAATGAAGTTTAACAGTTACAAAAAATAATACCGCTATTATAGCATGAGGGTTTGCAGACTAAACTGGCAGATTAAATGAATTATTTGACGTTTCTAAATGCCATAGGCAACTAGATATATTAGAACATCTATTGAAAAAACACAGAATGGTGCAGAAAACGATTGTTAGGCGTATTCTGTGAAAACGTGAAGATTTAGCTGTAGAACACCCTTATAACCATCCGATAGGTATTTAAAAGGTTCATTTTCTGGTAAGTTAAAAATTATAGCGTTTTATTTAAATTAATCAAGTTATAGCTACTTAAAGTTCTTATTTAATTAGTTTTAATTTTTGGATATCCTGTATAACATAGCAAGTTTATTATAATTGGGATATTAAATATGATTTATTGTCACATTTCACTGTAAATTCCGAGTACATAACTGATTTACTTCTTAAGTATTTGAAACATGAAAATTAGGTTAGATTTTGTCAAAATTCAAATTATTTAAAAACCCCTAAGGTTTAGGTACTATAAACTTTACTATAATAGACACTTATTTTGATCGAAGAATCGAAAAATAGCAATAATATACAGGGAGTTACATTTTTGATACTTTTAGAAATTTTGGGGCACCCTGTATAATATGAGAATAATTTTAAAAAGTAAAACTCTTTGAAAGTTACGTATTTTGGCAGCAATATTCCGTGCCGTATAGGGTGAATAACACTGTATATTAAATATATTTTTAGAAACAAAAAAATACAATATGCATTCTTTAAAAATATGCACAAGAAAGTTTATTGCGACTGAATGCACCATCTTGAAGGAAAATTATTTCATTTATGTTTATTGCACATACAAAACATATAATAGAGGAGAGTGACCAAATATGGAATACCATTTTGTTTTTTACGCATAATTTGCACAAATGTTTTAAATAAAAACCTTTTTGTAGTAATTATTAACAAATTTATATTTGAGCTTTATTTTGTAACAAGTTTTAGTTACATTAATTACTTTTAAGTAACAATTAAAAAAAAACTAAATAAAGATTAAGGTACCTAAATGTGGAATAGGTACCCCAAATATGGAATACTATAAAAACCATCAAAAATTATCCTAAACTTACATGAGACTCTTTGGAAACTTTGGTATAACATAGAAAGGAACATAAATTATTTGCAAAAATCGCAAATCTAGGCGTCAGACTCTGCGCAATCATTATGTGCCCAGAGACCACACATGAGGCACTTGACCCATGTTTCCCATGAGTTTCATTCGAAAACAGCATGCGACAGAAAATACACTCCGAATCTTCAGAGTCTGGAGCTGTATTTCTTATCAAGGTATCGGGCTCACTGTCGGTATCAAACAACATCATCTCCTCATCATCTGAATCTGACATAGGCTTAATCTTTTCTTTTGACTTTTTTCCTTTTGATTTCTTCTCGTTCTGTTTTTGATTCTTGTTCTTTGCCAATTTATTTTCTTTTTCTTCTTTCTTCTTGCTTTTTTCTATGAGCTTGTTCTTGTAAGGTGAAGATGTGATGACTGCTGCAACAGATGCTTTTCTTCCTCTATTAGAAGGTTTCCTTTTTTTGTTTGGTACTGGTCTGATGTCATATGGAGACACTAATCCTAAACTACTGCGAGAAAGTCCGGATGTTGAGGGTACAGGTTCAATATTTGTATCTTGTCTGGATATGAAAGCTTCAGTTAAGGCACACAGTCATCAGGTGTTCCAAAATTGGCCATTGATTGTCCTAAAGGTTGGGGACTTGATGTCATTGGTGTAACGTTGACTGTGCAACCATCTTTAACTGCGTCTTGTTGCGCAGTAAGATAGTCGACCGTGGAAAATATATTTTTTTTCAACGGCCATAGTCCTGTTACACGAAATCCATTTGCTGCAATCTCACCTGATTTCACTTTTAAATAAGCCCTGCCAAATAGCTCAACAACATCATAAGGGCTTAGTGGTATATTATTGTCTCTGATCCACATTCGTATTTGTTCACTGTAATAAGTTTTGAGTGGTCCCATAAACGTTTTGCCTAATGGCTGGAGCTTATGGGTTGTATGAGGAGGTAAGGACACAATGTCTACATTATTTTCTCTAGCAATCTCTATCACGTCGATGTTACGAGTGTGAGAAAAATGACCATCTAAGATCAGTAATACCTTTGATTCCGGAGTAGGGTTAGTATGTTTGATGAAATCTTTGAAGCAGTCAGTGAATATGTTCATTTGTATCCATCCTGATGGATGTGCAATGCCAACAGCGCCTGGGAGACTGCCTCTCATTAGCTGATCACTCATATTCTTACGAGGGAATATAACAAAGGGAGGCACAAAATGACCAATGGCGTTCATAGCAACAACAATTGTCATTAATGAACCCCTTTTAGCTGAGGTAAGCGAAGCTATCTGCCGTTTCCCGTTATGACCAACCCCTTGGGGCATCTTGCTCTGTCCTACGGTAAGCCCAGATTCGTCCACACTGTATATGCGGTTTGGCCCATAGTTTTCTTGAGCATAGATGCCTTCAAGGAGATCAGAGAATGAGTCTACTTTTTCCTTGTGAATCCAAATGCTCTAGCAAAAGATGTGCCTGTTAGTCTTCTCACTGATAGTTTGTCCTTATGGCGTTTAAGAAATAGCTTAAGCCATTTTTTTCCAGCCCTTTGCGTGTCACCAAATGGATTTTCCAACTGATTACGTCTTGCCAACATGTACGCCATTCTTCGAACATCATTTCTCGTCAAGCCATGAAATTTGCTCTCCATCGTCAAAATGTAGGCTACCAAGTGTACTAGCGAGTCGCGAGGCAAGCAAATTCAAGAAATTTGTTTTTGGTGGGAACGCCTTTTGTCGCATTTGTAATATGAAATAACCTATAACAGTGATGAAATAACTAAAAGTATTGACAAAAAACGGTACACCACAGAACATACCACTGCGCAGGTGTTACTAAATACGCCCATTTTTTTAACATTTAATTATCTATTTGTATATTTTGGACACCTTGTCTAACAGATTAATAAAAATTTTAAAGTTGTGCAGATGATTTATTTGAATAAATTTAATTAGTGTCCATGCACTCTAAAAAAATTTGGATAACAACATAACATCATTTATTGATGAGGAACGAGTTGAACAACCAGCTTCAACCGCAAATATTAAGTTTTGATATTTACATTTGCCAAAAAAGTTTCTGATTTAAGAGTTTCATGACTTAAATATTAATGAATAAATCAATAAAACTTATGTAAATTTATTGATATATCTGATCACAAAAGAATGCAGTCACTTAAAAATATTTAAATATCCTTCCTACAAACTTCATGAGTTAATTTATTTAAACTAAATTTTTTTATTTCTTAACGTTAGTTGATTTTCACATCTTTTAAATTATAAATAAACGCTTAAAGCTTGACATATTAAAATCAACACACTATAATGCCTTTTGAATAATTTTATTAAAATCATAGACATTACTTGACTATTAAGTAGGAGTAATATGAGTCACACCTGCTTTGAAAACAAAAGAAACACACTTAGAATAGAAAGCAAAAGAAGTCGTTTGATAAATATTCCGTACTATTTTTAGACTGTCAGATTAACTGTTATCCCAAATTATTGTAGTGTTTATATTGTTATAAAAGAATGATTAGGAAAAGCAGAATTTACAAGGCATAAAGTAAGTTATAATTAGAAATCACTGGTATTAGAAACACGGTAAGTCATTATTTAGTTTTCAGTAAGTCTTTTACTTCTACACTCATGGACAAAAATATTGCATGTTTTATTTTTAAGGATATATATATATATATATATATATGAAAGCCGTATAAACATATATACGCCACCCAGGGAGAGGTCGGCGAAGCCGCGTTCAGTATTACATGCTTCCTTCCGATCTGTCCTTTGCACAGCCAGGTGCATGTCGGTACCCTGATGAGTCTAGTGAGAGACGAAACATGTACCTCTGCCTTATAACTGTGGCGGGAAGGGTAGGCTTTGACTTTCTTCTCGGTATGGTGGTGCAGGTAGGCCACCATCTCAATGGTGGTGGAATAGGATGAATTGTATTTTATAACAATTTATTCTAACTGTGCAACCTCTAACACAGAAAGGATATGATGGAGAGAAGTTTGCATTCACTGTTTCGCATTTTACTTCACTTACATACGGAGTTGCATATAGTTGTACGTTTGCTGAATGTGATTTCAGCACTACAACAGCATCATGTGGATATAACCACTGCTAATGCATCTCACACGATTCCGTGAAAGCCGTATAAACATATATAAGCCATCCGACGAGAGGTCGGCGAATCCGCGTTCAGTGTTGCATGCTTCCTTCCAATCTGTCCTTTGCACAGCCAGGTGCATGTCGGTACCCTGATGAGTCTAGTGAGAGACGAAACATGTATCTCTGCCGTATCACTGTGGCGGGGAGGGTGCGCTTCGACTTTCTTCTCGGTATGGTGGTACAGGTAGGCCACCATCTCGATGGTGGTGGAATAGAATGAATTGTGTTTTATTACAGTTTATTCTAACTGTGCAACCTCTAACACAGAAAGGATATGATGGAGTGAAGTTTGCATTCACTGTTTCGCATTTTACTTCATATATATATATATATATATATATATATATATATATATATTTCTTTTTCTAAATCGTTATATATTTTCATTGTTAAATTTCTTATGTTACAACTTTTTACTTTTATTTGAATTAATTGCAGATAAAACAATACCTAGACCTAGTCTTGAGAGCGGAGGAAGCAATAATATCACAAATTACGAATATAACATAGGATGCTTTGGCGACTAAAAATCACTGTTGTTTTGTTTGTCGCTGTCAAAATGACATTTCCGTTGCTCTATTTGTCGATTCTGTAGTTTCCTTGCTAAGATGCCACATTTAAGCAATTTTAGTATGTGTTAAAATTGTTACTTAAGCCAATGATGGTTGCAGACAAAAATATATTACGCGACTGTTTCTCATATAGTAAAGCAATACAGGGAATCTGGAGAATACAAAAGGCGCCCTGGTCAAGGACGAAAAGGATGTACAATGCCAAGAGAGACCAATATTTGAGAATTCAATCATTGTGAAATCGCACATTTACAGCTCCGCACCTCAAAAATTAATTACTAATCACAAGACAAGTTAATATAAGTATCAAAACTTATAGAAATCAGTTTAAATCCAAAATATCCTGCCAGAGTTCCTAGGCTTTTCCCACGTCAGAAAATTGAACGATTACAATTTGCAAGAGGTCATGCTAATAGGAATGAAGACCAATGGGGAAAAGTTCTTTTCACCGATGAAACTAGGATACAATTATGGAAGCTAGATGGAGATGGTACAGTATACAGAAGGTCTAGAGAATGTTTTGCAAAATGTATTTTTAAACAAATCGTTGGCTTTGGTGGTGGTTCTATTATGCTATGGTATAGCATTAGTTGGAAGAGTACGAAATTTATTTAGGTGAATTTAAGAATCAATGCTAACTGGTATACATTCAACATATTTGAGGAGTATATTTTACCTTATGCCGACTTCACTGGGTTCGATAAATTCGTGCTAATGCATGAAAATTATCTTGTACATGCCGCTAAAACAGTAGTCAAGTATTTTGAAGATGTTGGGATTGTGACTCTGGATTAGCCACCAATGAATCCTGATGCAAATCCCATAGAGCGTTTATGGAACATCTTAAAGCGACGTATATGGACACGAAATCCAGATCATAACTCAATTGCCGAATTAAAAATTTCTGCATAGGACGAATCGAATCGAATTTCGCAAGAAACAATCAAAGACCTTATGCGGAGCATGTCTAGGAGGATGCAGGCTATCGCTAGAGCTAAAGAAGGAAATATTAAGTTCTAAACTGATTGATGTTGTATTAAAAAATCAGGTTATTTCACTAATTCCTCTTTAGATCTATTGTAAGGCTTCAATGTGTGAATTAATTTCGATTAATATACCTGTAACATTCTGGCACAGAACATTTAACAATAAAAAATATATAACGGTGTAAGGGAAAACAAATCAATTTAAAAAAAGACTTAAATATAAAATATGCTATATTTTTTATCTGTGGGTGTATATTGCAACATGTTAATATTGCGCCAGTATTAAAATAAATATATTATTTTAGTTGTTTTAGGCCGGGCTCTGAGATATTCATCAAGGGCAAACCGATTGTAGATCTAGAAAGTCCGACTAATTTTTATTTATCTATTTTTTGATATGTTAATTAATATGGTCAAGAAACAACTAGAAATTTCGAGACTAAATATTAAGGGTCTAGAGCCATTGGGCTTATTGGTGCACGCAGACATAGATACAGATAGTTTGGGTTCAAGGTTCAAAGCCTATTCAATAGTCTTGCCTATCTGTTATTATGAGACTTCGTTGGTCATGATCTCGCTCTACCTTCTTTAGGCTAGAAAAACATGGAGCTTTACTCAGTTAACGAGGGTACTGGATACAGTTTCAGCGTGAAAAATGTTTTCCTAGATTCAGCAAATAGAAATCAAAAATTACTCTACCTTATATTAAAATTCATGGATTTTAGCAATTTTCGACACTTTTTTGAGGTTAGGAAGAAGACTTTATTTACCGCGTGTCTGGACTCGATTGAGCCGCAGTACATCGTGATAAATCTTTTACAAGAATACGAAAAACAAAAACGGCTTTAGTTAATTATTATCGATTTTTCACCCCTTTTTTGAAGTTAGGACAAGACCCATATGTGACGAAGAAATTTAAAGCTCTAGTTCGCACACAAATAAATAGCTTTACATCGGAGGATATTTTTTTTGCCGAGTAAACTGAGATCTAATGAAGTAATCTAGACCTGAAATTCAACATCAACACATTAATTATATATATATATATATATATATATATATATATATATATATATATATATATATATATATATATATATATATATATAGCTGTGAATCAAAAGACACATTTTTTGTGGGGCTATGTTATGCATCACTAAGCCGAACATCTGAAGCCTTAATATTCAGCAATAAAGCTACTTGATCTCAAGGACTGAAGGTCACCTCAACATAAAACTAATTTTCTGATGAATGTCCTTTTATATATTATTATTTGAGAAAAAAATAACCTTGAAATTCATGGTCTGGAAAACAGGCGAAAAAACGGCATTTATTGTCATAATTCTTTAACAATTATACAGTTTCTTTATGCAGTCAAATCAAAGGGGCTCAAACCGATTATACATTGAAATTTTGTTAAACGCTGGAGGGAAGTCCTAGGAATAACGCATTTCAGAAGTCATTTGCAAATCAATAACAAGTTTCAATTTACTTTTTGGACAATCTTTAATTTCGCCTATTAACTTATTTAATTTTTCTAACCTCAGCATCTACTTAGGTTTCAAACCATCAACTCTGTATTATTTTTTCTTCCGGTGCTTTCAAACTATACTTAATTTCAAAAATAAATCTTCTTAATGAATCTAGATTTCTACATTAAAAATTATTTATTCCTTACTATTCTTACGCAACATTGTTAATGTTAAAATAGAAAAGCATTCTTGTAAAACACATTAAAAACTTAAATCCTTAAATCCCTAACTTCAAAACCACTCTGATTTGATGATAATGGTTATGGAAATTGCAATGTGTAGCAATAAATTAAAAATTTCAAGAAAAAACACCATTTCTTTTTTAAGTTTATTAAAATTTATGATTCTACATTTTTCCTCTACTTTTTGATCTTGTAATTTGTTTATTAATATTCAAAAATAATTATTTCTTCTTAATTCCCCTCTCTTGGTCATTCATCTGCTTCCTGATTGTCATACATGTACGTACATTTTGCACGCAATTCAAAAAATAAAAATTGAACATTTATCATCTCTGATTAAATGAATATTCGACTTCATGGAGGTAAAATTTTACAGAAGTGACCAATTTAGGTATAATTTATTAATATTTTCCATTGAAGTCAGACATAGATTCATATCCCAATAAGGAAAAATAAGCCGCTTTTATTTGGGATAAATATAAGATAAATTAAATATTATAAGACTCAAAGTCTCCATCTCCGAAGTAAGATACTGAAAAGTATCACTGATAAAACCACAACTTGGATGTTAGAAGTTTAATTATTTCTTAAGGCTAAAACAAGAACCACCTAACAGATTATGAAGACACAATGTCATCAAAAATATTCTAGTGCCCTCCTTTTACAAAAAAAGTTATTTAAAACAAAGGAGAACATTTTATGTATGCAAAAAAAGATTATGTTTAAAGCATTTTGATTATGGTGTTAAATTTTAGTAAATTAATATTTATCTTAAACAACCAAGCAAAAAATATATTTTGATAGACTTAATTTCAAAATTTATTTTACAAAATGAATAAAATAAACTTGAAAAAGAAGGTGAATCTTTTGGAACTTTCAAGAAAAATGTAACTAAACACTCCAAGTTGCAAGTTTTTTTAATTAGTTCAAGTTGTTAACAATTGGACAATTACTGGGGAAATAAAGGTTAGAAAATAGGCAAAGATTATTCTTATACTAATCGTTCGGAAAAATATTTGTAACCTACAATAAAAAATATATAACTAAATGGGCTTTTTGTGTTTTTATACAGAAGTAATCATTATATTTCAAAAAAAAGAATTATTCAACCATATTAAACATGTTTTTTAAGAATATCTGACAACACCGTTTAATATTTAAAATATCCCAACATCCACTTATACGAGCCGCCAGTTTAATGGCGACATAAATGACACTATCAAATTTAATGGCACTAATAAATCATTTAAGTATTAAACAAACCATAACCACGTCAAAACCGCTTCTAGTTAAGACGTTTCAGAAACAAAATTTAATTTTCTGGTCATTTTTGTTTACATCGGAATATTTATTAGTTCGAGCGTCTGATCGCCTTTGATTTTTATTATTTTGAAAACTATTTTTCCTTTCATCTAAAAAATTTGACAAATTTGTTTGTCTCCGGACTGATTTAAGAGCTAGCAATAAATTTTATTATTTTTAAAATACGAATTTTCATATCAACTTTTCTAAACATGTTAAAACCGACCTAAAAATATTTTTAAACTATTTTTATAACATAATATACATATATATATATATATATATATATATATATATATATATATATATATATATATATATATATATATATATATATATAGATATATAATTTTTTAAAATACTTTTATCATTAAAACAAAAATGTCTTTTTAAAAAAATATCCTTTTTTTGGTTCATCGTCTTATATTTACTGCTGAGGTAAGACTGACGATAGAAATAATTGTACGATCACCCACCTGAAAGCCTGTCTAAAGTATACGGGAAGATGTGGAAAATCTCTGGTATATGAAAAAAACACGTGGAAGGAATACTTTAGGTTCATATAAACCTTTTATCGTATAGGCCTCCTCTTCAGAGACATGGGCTCTCAAAGAGCTGCAATGGAATCAAGTTTTTATACATACTTATTGAACCACCAGGTATATTTCAATTTTTTTTTAATATAATGTATATTAGGTAAGACCCTTCAAACTAGTATCGAAGAAAGGATTAGCGACATGACTGAACAGTACTTAATTTTTAGTCAATAGTTAAAGGTATGTAAAAAACGTTGCCCAAAGTTATTATCGTACAGGGCATAAAAAATGGGATTATAAGTGTCACAGCTAGTCCGTCCCTGTAGCTGTAATTCACAATATTTTTTTGGATAGTAATTTGGAGGATCTAATCTGGTATACATCATATTTAAAAAAATTGAAATATACCAGGTGGTTCAATAATTATGTGAAAAAACTTAATTGTCAGATATTTAAAAATTAACAACCGGATTCACTAACACAGCTTAAACTTAAAACTGGCCTAAATTAACAGTTGAGGTTTTAAATTGACAAAAGAAACAATAAATCCAGCAAATTTTAAACCCTAAAAATAAAATCATAAAAAATAATTTTGGTTTATTACTGAACCGGCAAAAATGGAGAGCTTTATTTGTTTTCGGGGTACAGCTATTTCTCCTAAATATTTCAAGGCTATATCGCAGGGTTCTTATCCTTAATATCCGTATATGAGCGTATATTTGTTGACATATCCAATATAAATTAGGACAATGTCATAAGCAAAACAAAACTGGCCGACTATAAAATTTTAGTAAGAAATAAATCTATTTTTTGTCGTTATTAAATAGCTTCATATATGCGTTCTCCTTTTCAAGCAGGTATTGGAAAGAATCTATGCAAACAGTTTACTTCCTGCTAATATAACTCTCCATACACGTTTCGATCACCTAATGGTCTCGTCAGTGGAGCTGTATCGAACGCAGAAAACAATTGTTTATATAAAATATAAATTCCGAGACATGTCGGCAGGATACTAAACCTGCGACTTTTCGATTTCAGACTGAAAAACATCCACAGTCTAATGCCATCTATATAATCACAAGAGTAGTACATCTTTAAATGTGCGACGAACACTATTACAATTTTAAAAATACGACAAAAAAATTACATATTTAAAATATGTGCCGAAAAAAATCTTTTACTGAAAAGTGTGGTGGAAACTATTTATTACAACTACAAAGGGGAGTGAGACAAGGGGACACTATCTCGCCAAAACTGTTCACCTTAGTCTTAGAGGACATTTTTAAGGAACTCAAATGGGACATCAAAGGTATAAACATCGACGGAATATACTTGAACCATCTTAGATTTGCTGATGACATAATCTTACTAGCAAGTAATCTCCAAGAATTGAACGAAATGTTACAACAGCTAAATGACGTATCCGCATCTGTAGGCCTTAAAATGGACTACAACAACACAAAAATAATGAGCTACGAACAGGCAAACATAACAATACAGAACCAGAGGATAGAAAACGTCGAACACTATGTATACTTGGGTCATGATATCAGACTAGGGAAATCAAACCAGGATGCTGAAATAAAAAGAAGAACACAGCTGACATGGGCCCCTTTCGGTAAACTTACATACATCCTGAAAAATAATTCAATTCCCATAAATCTAAAAAGAAAAGTATACATGCATATTACCGGTGTGTACGTATGGATTAGAGACCATGTCCCTCACCAAAAAGTCCGCTAAAAAATTAGAAAGAGCGATGGAAAGAAATATGCTTGGAATATCATTAAGAGACAGGACGAGATAAGACGCAGAACGAAAGTCAAAGACATCGTGAAGGAGGTTGCAAAGATGAAGTGGCGATGGGCTGGTCACATAGCCCGATATGAGGACAACAGATGGACACGAAGAATCCTGGAATGGAGACCGAGGGAGACAACAAGAAGCACGGGAAGACCTCAAAAAAGATGGGTAGACGACATAAGGACATTTTTTTTCTCAAAAAACTGGACCTAGCATTTTAAAGTAAATATTTTACTCTTTCAAATGCCGCTAAGCTTGCATAAACATCTTTCTATTTCTTCGAGATATTCAATTTTGAAAATTACAAATTACATTAATTTTTCAAGTTTTGAAAACCTTCACATTTGTAGACTATGTATTTGTAAAATATGGTTTTGTCAATTCTGGCTATACATTCTTAATTATATTCTAATGATCGTTTGAGAATTTTTTAAATTGCAAAGTTAATTATTTATGATTTTGTTTACTACAGAATATATCGTAATAACAATAACGACTCCTTCAAACATTTTTATCTTTGAAAAAGGCAATGGAAGCATTTATATAGAAAACATGCTTGGAATATTATTAAGAGACAGGATTAGAAACACCGCGATAAGACGCAGAACGAAAGTCAAAGACATCGTGAAGGAGGTTGTAAAGATGAAGTGGAGATGGGCTGGTCACATAGCCCCTTATTAGGACAACAGATGGACACGAAGAATCCTGGAATGGAAACCGAGGGAGACAACAAGAAGCACGGGAAGACTTCAAAAAAGATGGGTAGACGACATAAGGGCAGTGGCGGGCAAACAGTGGATGAGATTGGCGAAGAATAGAGAAAGATGGAAACAATTGAGAGAGACCTACATCCAGGAGTGGATGGACAGAGGTTGACAAAGAGAGAGAGAGAGAACAAAGTTCGGTAAAAAAATATATTTCAGAACATTGCGACGAAGAGAATAACGCTTCAAAAATTGCGACGAAAACTATTACAACAATAAAAGTGCGATGAAAAAATTATAGCAAAAATATTACGCCGAAGTGTAGGAAAATTATTTTCCATCATTTAAATTTTTTTCATAATTTTTTACCAATTTCTCACCACTTAAAGGTGAATATTATGAAAATATAATTTTTTTTACATTACTTCGATGGTGCTCACAAAGACAATGTCGTTGAAATATACAGCGAAAAAAAAAAATACATTTATATAACCACGGCGAAAATGATCACTTTTTCATAAATATGAAGAAAATTAGAATGCCAAACGGTATAAGGATTATAAGAAACCTCTTTAATAAATACGGCCAAAAAAATTACGTCATTAATAATAACATCTTTAAAATATGCGACGACGAAAATTACATCTTTAAAATATGTGGCGAATTATTTTCATCGTATTTTAAGAATTATGATAGTTTTCGATGCATTTTTAAAAGTGTAATTTTATCGCCGCATTTTCAAAATTATATTTGTTTTACGTCGCACTTTTGGATCAGTAATTTTTTTCGCCGCAATTTTGAAATCGTGATAATTTTCAACGCACTTTTGGAAACGTAATAATTTTTTTCGAAATTAAAAAAATATAATTTTTTACACCGAAAATTTAATAAAATCATAGTTTATGCCGTATATTTTGAGACATCATTTTTTTCACCGCACACAGCTTAGATGTCATTGACTTATGCAATATTGGTCTACCATGTTTAACGAATTTTTAATTGTATTAAAATTACCACATCAAATTTTAGACTTAAAATATTTTCTGAATTTCTAGTATTCGAGGCCATATTTTAATTTCCAAGAAACAGTTGTTTTAATTTAATCTTATCCAGCGGAATTCATGTCTTTCGGCTTCTCTCGAAATTTATTCAAATGTTGTTTACGAGTTTCTTCTAAAAATAACAACCTAAAAAATGACTAGAAATAAATCATCACCGTCACTCTTCGGGGTTATCTTGTCGTCGCCATAATAAATAAGAGACGTTTGGTATCTGAGTGTCATCAAGTGCAAAACCTGTATATTTGAACTTTGCTCTTGGGTCTTACTTAAATCTCGAGTCGGTTGTCTCGTTTGGTGAGAAATATTTTAATTAAAAACAAAAAAAATAGTGAAGTTTATATTACTTGAATGCTTAAATTATTTAAATTTTGTCACCAAATTAAATTACAAAAGAAAAATCAAAATTACCATTTTAAATAAAAACGCCAGTTAATTATTTAAATTTTAAATGAAGATTATTTGGAACAAGTATGTTGGTGCAAGGTAAACCTTAACATATACTACTACTCTGTTTTAGGTATATACGTATAAGTGACATGTGACTATGTGCGTAAGATCTAGCGAGAAGCACCCATTTAAGAGAAAATATTACAAAAAATTCCCTACATACTTCGAAAGATCTTATTTAATAATTTTCCGTTATTTTAATGTGTGCTTGATGTAAATACATTTTAAACTCTTTTTTCTAAATCTTAAACCCAAAACTTTTAGTTGAGTAGTTCTCTATTTTTTTTATGATTTCTAGAATATCTATTATTTTATATAGAACTATTTTTGGGGACTTTTACAATAGGAAAACTACATTGCCTTTAAAGAAAGACGATACCCCAGTTGGTTATATTATATCTTTAAGACATTTAACAGTTTTTAAACAATCAAAATTTCAGTAAGAAATAAAGAAACCTTTCTGCCGTATTTAAATAGTTTGTTATATATGTAATTCTCCTTTCAGGCAGAGAATATGAAAAATATATGTACAAACAGTTTATTTCCTGCAAATATCGCTCTGGTCCTATATCCATACGCGTTTCGATCACCTCATGATCTCGTCAGTGGAGCTGTATCGGACCGAGAGCAACATTAGCAGGAAATAACGGATATATGAACCACCTGTTTTGTACTTTGATCATACCAGTAAATTTAAACAACAATAAATTTGTTTAAAAGTTGTTCATGATCAGTAGGAGAGGAACCTTTTGGATGTTTGACAGACACAAATCTTTTTATTTAACTTTGCTGTGTACCCTGTAAAAAAGGAAATTCATTAAATTTAAGGTGCTTGAAGCAAATTTCATAAACCGTTTCTTAAATTCAATTAATGTAATTCATTAAATTTACTAATTTTTACAACACCTAAATTAATGTATTCCATTAAATTTAATGTAATCATCCAGTAAATTTAAAGTTCGATCATTAGTTTTTAAGGTGACTATGTACATTAAATATACAGTCAGTGTTCATTGTAGGGATGGGCGATACGATACGATATTTAGAGTATAGATACTGTTGCTTCCGATACCAGATATTTTGAATCGATATTTCTTTTGCGATACATTGTAGGTATCGATATATTGGGTTTGGTATCGAAACAAGCGATCCGGGTTTGAAAAAGTGACGGCATCTAATTATTACTAGGACAAACAGCCTACATAGGTTGCTGTAAAATGTTATTTTAACAATGTTAATGTACTAGTATGTTGAATGTTTTGGTTTTAATTTTAATTTGTGACAAAGTTTTTTAAAAATTTTTTTATTGTATAAAATTTGTTTTGTGTGGAGGGTACGGCTGGCGACTGCTCTCATACTGGCAGGGTTAAGGTGTGCCCTTTGACGAGGTCTGAGCCCTGAGGATGGTCTAAGTTAGACCGAAAGCGCTTGGCCGATATTAATAAAACCTACACTGAAATACAAAACCCATCTATTTCTTGATTTCTTCGGTGTACAACCTATTAATAACTTACTTAATAAATTTAATGCCAAATTTATATTGAATTTGCATTAAATTTAACAGTATAGATTAAATATTTCAATTAGAAAAGGATAGCATAGAACCGGTGTGGGTATCAAGAAAAAAATATCTTCGACTATTTATCAACACTTTTCCAAATATAAATAAAAATATTATTAATTTATTTAGCATTCACACAACAACCCCTCGTTCTGACGATATGCTAATTCTACGGGGGAATTCGTTGGTTTTGTACTAAATTTATTTAAATGTGAAATGTTTTCTTATTACATTTAAACTTGTATATCCCATATTAGACCTTTTTTAAAGTTAGTCCACCTAAGCAGACTAAGAGGCAGCCTCAGTCTACCATTACAGCAAAGTTTATGTTTTATTTATTTAAATTAAAATTAAAATGCTACTTCATCACTTATGCACTAACATATCCCAGCACTGTGAATATTCACACATGCTCGCAGAAAAAACGAACAAAAACAAACATCAGATGAAAATTAAACCACTTTGCATATTATCCCTTTTTTGTATTTAATTTCTGCTGACATTGTAATAATTCATTCTCCATGGTTGCCATAAAATAAAAGAAAAACATGCGTTTGTATGAATATGGAACAGTTCTTCGGCTCTAGCTGTCTTGCAACCCGTTTTCCCGGAACTGTAAAAAGAATAATATACCACTCGCAGGAAATTGATATCTCAAATTGAACTTTGTAAACCATTTTTTATTATCTTAACGATAAAATGTAATTAAACGAAGAGTTCGTAACTTAACTTCAAATAAAAATTTGAAGTAAAAAACTATAACTATTCTTGATTAAATTATTTAGTTATGTGAAAGTAAGTACATTTAATGGCAGATTTACAAACATACAATGGCGGAAAATTTCGATAATTATTAAGAGGATTATAATCTTTTCTCCTTTAGCAAGGAAGCAAAACTTACAAATCAATAAAAAAGTTATACTCACAAGGGATGAACTAAACATTGGCTGGTTTGTGAACTAGAAGACATTCTTGTGTGTCGTTAGCCGTACATAATTTTATTAACGTATGATAATGGAAAATTGCTATCATTGTAGTGCTCCATTACATAAACTCTACTTTTGCTGCTGGATCCCAACGATCGAATTCAAAAAAACTCAATTTTGTTCGAAAAAACTTCATAAAGTACAACACAATGATCGATCCGAAATCGAACTTTAAACACGATAACAAGTTGTCACTATTGAATGTTACTAGGCAACACACAATATGTTATTTCTGGCATGGTTGGATAGGTATATATATATATATATATATATATATATATATATATATATATATATATATATATATATATATATATCAACTAATGCGAACATTTTTTAGTACTCTCAGGAAATGTTCTAAAGAATGGAATATAGGCGAGCTAGTAACCATTATTAGACCGATTCCATTCAAGTGAAAATAGTCAAAAAATAAAATGCTTTCTCGAGATTTTAAAATTGAACATAGAGCTTTTGCAGTCAAGAAAAATAAAAGTAATTTTTTATTCAAAATTATATATTTTTATGAATAATCGACGTAATTCAATTTTTTCTTTTAACTAAGGCCACATGCGTCATTAAACTTTCAGGAAAAAATTTAAAAACCGAAAAATTTTCAAAATTCACGCAATTTTCTCAAAAACTAAATTTTTTCTTTTGATGAATGTTTTTCGAGGATTCCTAGTTATATATTCTTCAATTACAAGGGTACATTAAAGAATGGTGCCAGATGATGAGACTAAACATCAACACCACCAAAACCACCCTAGTGGCCTTCATAAGGAACAGATACCTCAATCTGAAGACCATCAAAATAGATTAGAATGTTATTGAGTGGAAGTCAGAGGTTAAATACCTGGGACTGATCCTAGATAACAAACTTTTCTGGAATAAGCATGAAAAAGAAGTAATCAACAAGACTACAAAAGCCTTGATGGTCTGTAGAAACTTTGCGGGAGATAGATGGGGTACAAACCCAAAAGCCTGCAGTGGATGTACACTGTAATAGTATGTGTGTCATCACATATGGGGCACTGAGCTGGAGTAAAAGAACCAGTCTGGCTAATACGCGAGCTAACCTCTAGAAAGTTCAAAGACTGACCTTTGCATGTATAACCGGGGCAATGGAAATCTGCCCAACGGCCACCATGGAAGTAATTCTAAACCCCACTCCTCTACATATACTTCTAGAGAATATGGCAAACAGGATGACGAGAGATAAGGTCATAAAACGAAAACCCAATCTCTCATCTAGAAATCAATAAATCTGGAACATGCCCCAAGATGAAAAGAAAAAGAAATTCAACTTTGTGAAAAACTTCAGCACAAAGTTGAGTTGCAAGAGCGAATGGGACAGAAACATCATCGAAAAACTAGTCAAACAGCCATCAGTACGCTGAGCTCTCAAATTATCAGTTCCAAAATGGCCTGGAAATACCTAGAGGCACTGAATAATTTGAGTAAGGATAATAAAGTCACCCTCATGTGAGTACCGGGGCATAACGGGATAGAAGGGGATAAAATAGTAGACAGGCTCGCGAGGAAAAGGGCTAATATACCATTTCTGGAATCACAGCCTTTCTGTGGAATCAGTAGCGCCGTAACGTAAGACGCTATTGTATGGTGGCGTGGAATAACAAAGCACAAACATATTCTTCAACTTGATAAAGTTCAGAGAATGACTTATGTGATAATATTGAGTGCGATCAGGACTGCTTCCACCAGGGCTCTGGAAGTCCTAGTGAACCTGCCTCCTCTTTACTTATACATAGAGATCGAGGCCCTGAAGACTGTTATAGTCTCAGTTGCCTGGGACATCTTGCAACTGGAACGGGCGGACTCAGGTGTCTAGGAAAGCATGGTGGAGAGGTGTCCATCACTCCCCATGCGGACAGATTACATAACGCCGCTTTTAAAACCCAACCTCTCCCTGAAGATATTTCTGCCAAGTAGAGAGGATTGGGAAGGAGAAGAAAATCTTCCGAAAAACGGATCCTGGTGCTGTACTGATAGATCTTGACCAGATGAAAGAGCTGGAGCTGAACTATTCAGCAGGAGAACAAGAGTCAGAGAGTACTACCCTCTCGGACAATGTGCGACAATTTTCACAGCGTCGAGCGTTCAGATACCAGTCGTAACTTCGCGACTGGTATCTGAATGCAAGGATGTACTAAATGCATTGACAAGGAAAGGCTATACAATCAGATTCGTATGGGTCCCGGGTCACTCGGGTATACGCGGGAATGAGGAAGCAGATCGTCTGACAAACATGGGTTCGGCGACTGAACCGTATAGACCCCAACCAATATTACCACAACCATATAACTAGGCCTAGTGCATGGCATACTGAGGAATTTCTCTCCTTGAAATGGAAAGAGCTACGAATTGTGGTTGGATTGTTGACAGGACTTTGTCATCTAGGGGGGCATCTTCATAGGATCGGTGTCGAAGATGACCCGATGTGCAGATGGTGTTTGAAGGAGGATGAAACTGTTGACCATGTCCTCAGAGAGTGCCCAGCACTCAACGGACTGAGACAGAGATATTTCGAAGATACAATTTTGTTACTGGAGGCAGTTAGGCAAGTTCAACTAACGAGGCTGCTTGGATTGGCAAAGGCGATCGGCCTCGAATAACCTGCAGCTATGGTGGGATGTAAATGGTCCAATGGAGGCCTAGCCATCGATGATCCAGTATCACCACCCCTTTATCATTCATTCATAATAGCGTAATGCTGGAGGAACTAAAAATTGATAAAGAAAGCAGGGGATCCAATTATTGGATGAAGCTGCCAGGATTGAGACAAACTAAGATACTTCTAGGGAACTAAGACCAGAAGAGATTCAAAGAATAAGCTTGAGTAAAAACCGAGAGTTCTGACAGGGGTCCTGAGGGGGCATTGCCACCTGAAAGGACATCTCAAGAAACTCGAGCTAATAGAAAGAAAAGAGTGCAAATTCTGTGAGGAGGAGCAGATTGCAATGCTCTAGAAAACTCTAGGATGCGGTTCTTCATAGAACACTAAATCGAAAAAGGGGAGCTACCCACCTTGAAGCTGTCCAACGTCCTGAGATTCTTGAGGGAAATAGGACTTGGGGACCTGCTCTAGCCGATAGGGTAACTCTTACGACTGGGCAGCAGTAGAAGGGCACAACAGATCTACCAGGACCCCCAACTCTACACACATACAAAGGTGCTAAAATACGGGGGGGAAAAACAATAATTGTTTCTTTAATGACTGATTTCATGCCAAATCGTGCAATGAGATTTTTTCAAAAAAAAAAATCATTTTCCATAGAATATATCTTTATAGAAACCAAAAAAGTATACAGGTATTTTGCCGTTTTGAAAAAAAAAATCATTTTCAACGAAGTTGTTGAGATTTTAAAGAGCTCATTTTGGTCTGGTTGCGTTAACTGCGAGATTCATGGAACAAGTTTTTTTCTTCTCGAAAAGACGCGGAACCTTTTTTCTGACACAGACTGCAAATAGTTATTTGTGAATAGTTTAATGAATTTTTTTAAATATATTATTAAATATATCTCATTGACAGACTGGTGTATGTTGTTTATTATACTATCTGTACGTTATCATACTTCTAAGAAATAAAGAAAAAAATTTATTACTTCTCCAACATTGACTAATATATTTTTTTCTCTCTATAAGTTTTTAAAAATGGGAATGCCAAAACTCTTTACAGTATTCGCCATGGCGCATTTCGAAACTACTATTAATAAATTTTACGTTGCACTCTAAAATAAACTGCCAAAGATTTTATGCTGAGTAACAAATTGAATGTTTGACCTTCTCGGTAACGTTAATTAATTATAATTAATATTCAAAATCCATTACGTGCCGGACAATCCGTAAATATTTTTACACGCTTTCAACATAAATTAACTTTACATTTGTTTACTACGTAACCATTTATTTTTCAATGATTATATTAAAGCCGATTCTGCATGTTATGTTCTATATTAAAAGACTTTTTTGCTATCATTTATTTACTTCTTAACATAGGAATCATTTTTTAATTTGAATAAAAAGGTTGTAAATCATTATGTAAATTTTTAATTGAATATAAAGTGATATAATTATTAATTGGCAACAATTAAAAAAAAAACTTTAAGTAGAAATAGAATTTAACATAAGTGTAAATAGAGTACTAAAATTAGAATGGAATGACTTTAGAATATGAGTCATTTTTAAGATAACGTTGCTACTGTTTTCGAGATATTAAATGTACTTCATAATTTCTGGAGCACCGATCACTGCTACCTCTCACTCGAAAAATTCATAGCGATCCAATAGGGTGGCTAGAAATAACATATATTGCGAACAAATTGGTTTAACAATTTTGGGATTATTTCCATCAGATATTAAACCTAAAATATTCCTATTTGACATTAAATTGAAGTTACCATAGTTGCAAAATTCAAGATGGCAGATCCTATATTACGCCCATGAGAGCCAAAGTCCCTAAAATTCATAGGAAATCCATAGCACAAGGATTGAATTTCGCTCAATCAACATTCTAGAGTCAAATTATCGAATAAAACCCAACATGGCGCCCCTGAGGATCCAAAACCGCCAAAATTAACAGCAATTTTATATCATCGATCACATAATGTCTGGTTTTTTTGCTAAATTGTTGAGATTCTAAGGAAAAATTTTCTGTATTGTAAATTAGATATTGAAGAAGAGTGTAAGAAGTTTTCCAAATAAGAAAAGTTCAAGTGATATTATCTTGATCAAAAAATACTTTAAATTCATCAATTTTCATCACAATATAACTAGGTAAAGAAAAGTGAACAAAAACGGAAAGCTCAACACAAAACCATGGTTCACCAAAAATATTAAAACGCTTTCAGTAGAGAAAAGAAAAGCTTACCTTCCACTAAGAAGTCATCAGCTATGACGAATACAAAATTGTGGGGAATAGAGTGAATGCAGAAATACAAAGAAAAACAAAAGGCAGTTTTGGGAGAAATTTTCAACCGATATGGAATATGATCTATACAGAGGTCAAAAAAAGATATGGGGCGTATTACGAAACCTTAAGAAACCAGTTAACGAATATGTATATACAAAAATAATAACAACGAAGCATGAGAGAGTTACTTTCACACACTCTATAGTAACAAACACACAGATGAGACTCTAGGACGGGAAAGCAAAACCAATTACACTGAACACAAAGAGGTCCGAAAACAAGTAATACCAAAAGAGAAAATTGAACCAGCAATGGCAAAGTTGAAAAATTGTTTAACAAGATATTTAATAGTATAAAGATGCCAGAACAGTGGAAATAAAGTAAAACTACCCACGTATTCAAAAAAAAAGGTAAAACCAACCCACAAAATTATAGAGGAATCAGTTTATTACGCACAGTTTCAAAGCTGTTTACAAAAATTTCAGCAGAACAAATTTCACAGAGTGGCGTGAGTGAAGAACAACAGGAGTTCCGATAAAACAGATCCACCATAGACGCGATTATTATATTAACGCAAATAGCTGAAAATACTATTTAGTATAATAAAACTGCCTTTATGTGTCATTGATCTTACGCGAGGTAAGATTTGACAATATACTAGACTTATTAAAGAAAAGAAACTTGAACCCGAAAACCATCGAAATTATTCGAAACGTAAATATCGGAAACAATAAGCTTTCCAACTAAATAGCAGTCTCAACGGTAATCTAACAAGGGGATAGTCTCAACCCAATCCTCTTTATTGTTCTTGTGGATGAGATCATCACACAGATAAAAACCGCTGGGAGAGGATATAAAATGAGCAAAAAGGAATTGAAAATAATTTGCCATGCTGATAACGCGGTGATAATATCGGAAGATTAGAACAATTTACAAAAGTGACTATATAGATTCGAAACAACAGCAAATAAGTTAAATATGATTATATTATATAGCAAGAATTGATTGGAAAACACGCCACAGAAACCCGAGCAGAAACAAGTGCTACTAAACAACTGCTAAGAATAATAGAGATGAAGACACTAAGAACCATTACGGGCAAAGCGCATAGAGACAGAATGAGAAATAGCGATATTAGGTCCCTATATGATATTCAAGACGTGGCAAGATGGTCCAGACAAAAAGAAGAGCATGGAGAGACCATGTAGATAGGACGGCTGATAATTGACTTGCAAAACTTACAAAAGAGGACAAATCGAACACTTGCAGACCTCCCAAACGCTGGCATGACAGCTGGACATCGGAGTCACAACTTAGGTTACAACTCTGAAAAAACAAGACGTTGTCTTAAAATAGAAAGAAGAAGAAGGACAAGACAATAGAACTTGGGGGAATAATTTCTCAATTTTTCAAAAATTAGGTTAGTAAAACCACTAATTCACTTCGAGAGCACCAATGCATGCGTATAACCGCGGACTTTGTATACTATATTCATAGACTAAAGATTTTGAACCATCGTAAGAACAAAATAATTTCACTA
Organism: Diaprepes abbreviatus; assembly: GCA_034092305.1. Classification (NCBI taxonomy): domain Eukaryota; kingdom Metazoa; phylum Arthropoda; class Insecta; order Coleoptera; family Curculionidae; genus Diaprepes; species Diaprepes abbreviatus. The sequence goes on along the minus strand of JASJET010000089.1, from coordinate 532,405 downwards.
TGGAGAGTTTTAATAGTTGTTAAATACGAATATCAGGTTAGATAGGAATACAATATTGCGAATCCAATATAGTGGATGTCTCACTCACAATTATCTGAAACCTTTTTTACGTCATTTGCAAAAATTTTAGTTAAAGAATGTTGTGTTATGCCATTTTTCGTTTACCAGAAAAAAGTATAAAAGTTTCTTGTCCGAACAGCTAACCACGAAAGAGAATTTTTTCTCAAAAACTGGAAAATTTATCAAAAATTCGATTATTGTGCGTTCGAGAATATGGATTTCCTAATAATCGCAGGTATTTTTAATCCTCACGGGCGCTCTGTTTGGTTCGCTATTTTGACATTCGGTAATTTGACTGTAGAGTATTCAACAAGGGCGCCATCGGGTAGTAAGCCATGATGAGCGAAATTCAGTTCTTTATGCGATCACTAGTGTAGAGTTTCTGTGAATTTTCGCGATTTTTGATCCTCATCGGCACTATATTGAATCTGTTATCTTAATTTGGCAAAAACAACTGCAGTACGTCAAATATTTTTAGCCTATATTCAACGGAACCGATCTCAGAATGTTTTTTGTACAACCATTCTTATTCCAATGTATGCTACTTGTTATTCGAAAGAGTGATTCTTAATTAATATTTTAGGCCCTCAGTTATTCAAATCAGTAAAATGTATTTTGGGCAAAACTTTGCTCCATATAGCATGGATCGTCCCATATTCTGGACGTAATATGACAAATCTAATATTGAGTAGTTATTGTCTTCTTTTATTATATTTCGATCTATATACTAATATCTAAAATGCACATTACAAGTCTTTATTCTTCAATTTGTCTTCACAATTATGTTTAAGACGCAATTTTTGGTTGTATACAATTATTTAGTGATATCTGTATTAGTGTTATTGAAAAAAATTTATATGGAATTGCAAACTTTTGAAGATGACAAAGTTTCAAGCATTTACAGAAAACTTTCTAGAAAGTACACTGTACTTTATTTTTCAAAAGTTTCAAGGAGCAATTATACTGGACTTCGTTCGGTTAAGATTTCTTTTTCAGAAATTTTGGCCATCGCGAGATTGATTCAGAATGCATATTTTCCTTCTGTTCTATGCAAATAGGAAAACTAAATTTAGTTAATATCTAAAAACTTTTGCAATATACAGACTGGAAGGTTTAATTTAATTGTTGAAATAGGGTACCTTATTTTATGGTAGTTAATGGGTTCATAGTATGAAAAATTTTCAGTTATGAAATAAATTTAGGTAACGTGAGAATTTTCGAAATTAAGGCATGTAATTAAACCGATTAAAATAAAAAAATTGTCTCAAATTATCATCCATTACGTAGAGATCAGTTAGGCATTATACTCTAACTTAAATTACATATTTTCGAGACGTTAGCATGATACATTTGAATCTAACGCGACAATCTATCGGTCTCCAAATGTCATAAAAATGAACACCTGCTCGATCACTAATAGACACAAAGAAGTTGCACGTGCGAGGAAAAATAATAAAATTTATTCAGTTACTTCCAGAGATGGACTCACTCTAGAAATCACTACCAAGATGGAAGATGCATATCATTTTAATTGATATCACAGTGTGCCATTAACTTCTGGATAATTTGTAATTATGATGTTAATGAACTTTTTTGCTTTGGTAACTAGTAAAAAATATTTAACTTCCTGTATATATTACTATTGTATGCGTTTGTTAAGCAGTTAAATAGTAAACAATCATTGGTTTAAAACTTTTTATGAATTTTCTTTTTAATATTAAAAAATATTTTTTAGGCAATACATATTTCTTTGATTTATATGTTGTCAGTGACAGTGAAAAATTGCGAAAGTACCAAGAACGAAAAATTGTTTCCACACCTTAAAACGATATTGCCTATTCTGTGGGATGGCTTAAGTTTGGGTAGACCTTCCTCTTCTACTCTATACACTCCCAGGTGTCGCATCCTAGGATTTCGCAAAGCGATTCATTATAGTCCCAATTTCTTAAAGTGCTCCCCCAGGTGCCAGTGTCGTATTAAGATTCCTTTTAGAAATCTAAGACAGTTTTTTTAGTTAATATATATTCCCTAATTTTTTTCTTGTTATAGTTCCACAGAAATGTTTTGGCTTATGTCGTTTCTTGTAAATATGTCCAATAAATGAATCTCTTACTCCCTTCCTTTCTTTTTAGTTATTCCAGTATTGGGTTGTTGCTAATTCCGCAAAAAGATTCAGGCCTCAAAAATTCTATTTCAGTCCGTTTGTCTGCGAGTATGTGTATTATTTTATCTCCTTCTACTCCTGTATGTTCCGGCACCCATAGGAGAGTAACGATATTGTTCCTGCCTAGTTCGCTCTCTGTAAGTTGATCATAATTTTATTACTGGTACTACCATAAAATGAAAACGATATTATACATTTTTAAGATTAATCAATACTGGCATTTATTAAAAAAAGTGTCCTATATTAGAGTGTGACATTTCTTGGAATAATTAAAGGAGACTGAATTTCTTCTACCTGTAAAATTTGAAAATGCATGTACGATATATTATTAAGTTAAAAAATACAGTAAAACCTTTTCGAACCACATACAGTCAAATTAATTAAGGCTATATCTCATAAAAAGGTGGAAATTTACCGTCATCTGTAGGCCGGTTTCGAACTCATTAGTTTTCATCTGTACCGGTCGACATGTCCACCTCATCATAAGAAAATTGAGTCCTTTAAGCAACTTGTATCATACGAAATAACAATTTCAATACAAGTTGCGCCATCTCCTGGAATCTCATGTAATGTACCCTGAATATTAATCTAAATTCCTTTAATGTTAAGTTACATGTGAATTAATTTTAAAGTACAGAAATTTGAAATATTTTTTTTAGTTACCTTATTGAAATTTAAGATATCATTTAATAAAATTTAATGTACAACGAATTGATATTTGAATGTATTGTTTAAGATTTAAAGTAGATGTAAATTATTCACGATTTTAAGTACAAAATCTTTAAATTTAATGTAGAATGGACATTAAATTTGCATGAAAATTAAAGTTATTTTTAACAGAATAGTAAGGAAAAATAGATTCAAAAATCGGTTTATTTCAAAAGTAGTTAACGCACTGTCACAGAGTTTACTTTTATTTTTACATTTTTTTCCTAATTAGCATTTTTTCATTTAATTTAATAATTTGTTTAACAAATTAGTAACAATTTAAAAATTGCAATATTGGTAAAAGAACGTGGATTATGATGAAATGAAACGAAAAATATATTTTGCCCCATTTTCAATAAACGCAATAATGAACATGTATTTTTTAAATAATTAACTAGATTAAATAATAAAACTTTTAATTAGTAGAGAAACTTCTTAAAATATTTTAAAAAACAAAAAACTAGCCAATTATGGATAGTCTTTTCAGATTTTCTAGGTTATTTACAACAAACTAAAACACATAAAGTTAAAAACATACGTGGGTAATCTCTTTGATAATACTATATTATTTTTGTGATGCATTTTAAACAAAAAGATATATGGAGTTAGGAGTTTCAGATCTCTAAAATTGTTTATATCAAAAAGAAAACAAAATAAATCCGCTTTAAAATATTTAATAGTTTGTTAACTACGATTAAACAATAAAGGTTACAAAATGGCATTATATCATGATAACAATGAAATTTTTTAAACAAAATTTGCAAAGAAAAAAGAGAAATCTAAAAATGTTTATATCATATCTACATTTCACTTAAAATATTTATAGGAACGGACAATTTTTGGTAATAGCACAGTCTATAGGCCCCTTAGTGGTGGAATTAGTTATTCTTAAGTAAATTTTTTGGCCATATTTGTTAATACACTTTTTATCCCAAGGTCACGTTGTTTAAGATAATAGCAAACCTATCTTTTAAACAATTTTGTCCTTTGCTAACGTCCTGCTTCATTTCAAAGTATTTTCAAGGCTCTAAAATATAAGATACAAATATATAAATTTATGATAAAAACAATAATAAGGAAAAACTACATTATCATAAAACAATGACAATAAAAAATCAGAATGAATAATTTATCGGAAAAGCAATTTTCCTGAGTTAAATTTGAAATCAAATACAAAAATATGCATAAAAAACTTTTCCATTTCCATTTCCATTAAGTACAGGATTTTTTTTTTGATTTTAATTTTTACTCGGGAAAACTGCTTTCTTGGTAAGTTCCAACGCTCGTCCATTTTGATTTGTAATTTTGTCGTTGTTTTATGACAATTATATTATTTTTTTTTTTGGTACTACTCATTTATGTAGTTGTATCTTGAATTGCAGAGCCTTGAAAATAAATTAATATAAAGCTACACGTCGGCCGAGGAAAAAATAATTTTTCTCCATTTCATGATCCTAATCCAAACTAATTTTAGTTGAACAATTATCAGCGTGGATCACAATTTTTTAAATAAATATGTTTTTTAAACTTTTTTATTAGATTAAACCTTCGAACATATTTCTGTAGAATTAGCATAACGACAAAAATGGGACCCAGTTGTTTAAACGCTGAATAACGTAATAACATTTTTATTTATATTTGAAAAAGTGTTGACGAATAGTAGATATTTAATTTCTTGGTACACATATACCGATTTTATGCTATTCTTTTCTAATTGCATTATTTAAACGAGTATCATATAATAATCGGTACGTCACTTCTGAATACATAAAAGTATGAATATATGGTTGCCTAAATTATTTTTTATTGTTATTTTCAATATGTAAACAATATCTAATAATATTTACCAATAAAAGTAAGTTTTTAAGTCCTCGTTTCGTTAATATTGATTGTAAACTTCGCATTTATAGTCATTTCTAACACTTAAAAACACTGAAAAGAGTCACGACAAGTAATTAAACTGAAAGAAAATATAAGTAAACATGTTTATATCTGTCAAATATCAAAAGAGCCTCTCCCTCATCAACCATAAACAGCCTTCAAACAAATGTATTGTTGTTTAAATTTATAGGGTGTGATCGAAGGATTAAACTAAAAATATTTCCATCAAATCCAAGTTCATAAATCATTTTAAAGTAGCACGACTAGAAGTCAATAAAAAAACACTTCAAACGAAAAAAAAATCAGAAAACAAGCCGGGCTTTTAGGCTGATCTGTCTCTGGTTGGTTTCATTTCTTAAGCAACAAATGCCTTTACGTTTGTTTTTTATTCCTTCCTGTAAGCTGGAACTCAGAGAATTTATCAGACATGTCTTATGAAAGCAATAGGGGCTAGATTTTTATAGCGTGTTTTCAGTTTTAACAACGGGAAATTTCTTGAAACAAATACGTTCAGCAGATGTACTTACTAGAAAAAAAACGTTTTTAATTAAGAAGTAGACCGCGTATTTTAAATGAAAATTGACATGACATTAGTTGTTTTAATTAAGCCGGTTAACCGAATAAAATTAATACTTAAAAGAGGAAAGGAAGTTTGTCTCTTCGGCTTGAACCCTTCACAGTTTTGTCGTTTTCTGGAAATTTTTTGAAACATAACTTTAAAATCAGACTGTTTTCTTCTAACTAAAATTTATTTTAGGTACTTGAGATCATTAAAAAATTGTTTTTTTAAGAATAAGGGTGCTATAGCTCACTCTAACTGGTTTTGACATATTTTAAATTTTATATCAAAATAATGTTTGTAGGCCTAAACATATCTATCGATTTCTCTTATATGAAAGCCCATATTATTTTATTGTAGCTGGTTTCATTCTAGAATGGGATATACTTTAGTGGACTATTGATTTTTTTAAATATCAAGATGAAAAAAATGGTTGAATATCATTTTTTTTAATGTAAACCCCCTATTTTTATAATATTATCTTATTTAGCATTAAAAATAATGACACTTTGGTGTCAAATTTGTAATTTTTGAAAAATTAGCAGTTTAATATTTTTGTATTGTAAAAATGCTAAATGGCTTACCTACACAGGGAGCAACTTATTTTAATAAATGTTCAAAAGTTCCACCCTGAACATCCAACTATCTTTCGCATCTCCGTGTTAGATCGTAATGAGCGTCCGCTCTAATTGACTCTGGAGATAAACTTTCGAACGCATCCTGTACCATTACCATACAGTTCTCAATCGTTGTCTCTGCATTACAATAAACAACGTTTTTCATCGTTCCTCATATAAAATAATCTAAGACAGTCAAATCAGGAGAATAAGGAGACCACAAAAAAGGCCCATTGTTGACAACCTACTTATCATAAAATGTTGCTCGTAAGAAGTTGGTAACAAGAATGGTTCTGTTGGTGGGTCGTCATCGTGTTGGTGAAAAATCTTCCTGTGTTCCGCCAGAAGTAAATTGCTTAAATATTTGTTAATATAAATTCGCAAAATTGCTCTCTTTCCAGTAAATCAGTGTCTCTTAGGTGTTGACCCAAATATATTAAATAAGGGTCGAAATTGTGCTTCAGTAGAATTGTGTTTATTAAGTTCTTAGAAATTACTGTTTGTAGAGCCACTTGTCTTATGCATTTTTGCCTTAAATGTGTCAAAATTTTTGAAATGTTCCAATATCTGGTTAGCACTGTTCCGCGACGGTTTATGTTTATCTATCAATAAATGCCTAGCAAGCTTTTTATAAATCTTTGTTACATTCCCCATAGATAATAAGCAAATAATAATCTTCGTGGGTATAATTTAAACGCCCCGGTATAGTTTTTTTTTAATAATTGTCAAATGGCAAGAAATAGTGACAATTCCGTAGTGCTCTATTGTTTTCTTTCAGCTCTCTTCGCCGTCATGGCCAACTAATAAAAAAAAAACTTAAAAGCCGTATAGCGTTTTTACAATACAAAAATGTTACATTGCCAATATTTCAAAAATACCAAATGTTTCGAATAGACCACCTTATTCAAAGACACTCTTATTTTTAATGCCTTAATAAGATAACATAAAAATAATGGACTTAGATTTTTTTAAAAATTGACTTTTAACGATTTTTTAACAATAATATTTAATGTTAGTTTTTGACCACCCTGTATTTATTTATAATCAAAATATCAACACAGTACACTAAAGTACATTGTCAAAAAAACATTAAATTTAAGGTACATTCATTAATTTAATGGATTTGTACCTTAAATCTTGAATAAGGTACATGTACTTTGAAATTAAAGCTTTGTATATTAAATTTAATGCAATATTCCCTTAAATTTCAATAAAGTTGCCGAAATTATTGGTATATTATAATATTAGATTTAATGTAAAAATTATTAAATATAGTGCATTAACATTAAATGAATTTAAGAAACGGTTTATGAAATGTGCTTCCAGCACATTACCTTAAAATTAATGTGAAAGTTTTTTACAGTGTAGACCCCTTCTAGAAGGAAACCAATCCCAATTAAATAATAAAGGCTTTCATATAAGAAATTGATACACTGTCAAAAACTACCTTAAATTTAATGCAAATTCAATGTCCATTCTGCATTAAAATTAATGATTTTATATCAAAAATCGTAAATAATTTATATTTACTTTGAATTTAAAGCAATTCATTGAAATATCAGTTTGTTGTATTTTAAATTTGATTAAATATTATCTTAAATTTCAATTAAGTAACTGAAAAGTTATTTCAACTTCTGTTCTTTAGAATTAATTCACATATAACCTAATACTAAAGGAATTAACATTAGTATTCAATATACATTGCATGCGATTCCGCAAGATGGTGTAACTTGTATTGAACTTTGTCTTTAATATGATGTAAGTTGCTTAAAGGATTTGTTCACTTATCCTGGTAGTTTCAGAATTTTTTTAACTCATATTAATGTTGGTGTGTTAAATATGTGATAACATGTCTCAAATTCAATGAACACTGGCTGTATATTTAATGTAGATAGTCGCGTTGCATTTAATGTGATTAATTACATTAAATTTAATGTTAGGTTAATGTAAATTATTAAACTTAAATCACTACATTAAATGCAACGTTTGTGAAATTTGGTTCCAGCATATTTAGACCTGCAAACGCCATTGGTGACATATTTATATATGAAAAACAGTTAGACTTAAGTATAGGATATTGTATATGAAATATGTCTAGAATATTACGTAATATTTAAAAATAAAATAACCTATAGGGCATTTCATTTAAAATAAACAAGAGGGTACCAACTTCCGATAAAACCGGAAGTTTCACAATCTTGAAAATATTTTAGCGAAATTGTCCCAGAAGTAAACTGCCAAATTTAAAGAATTTTCGAAAGTCTATTTTTCGAGAAATTGGTCGCGGTAGTTCGTCGTGGGACACACTGTATTAAAAAATACTAATATACATTAAAGTTGTAAAAAAGTCTAGAGAATTTTGCCGAAGTTTTGCGATCTTATATACCGAAACATAACGGTACTCTTTCCACTTCATCTGAAACATCCAAACAAACACAAAAAACGAATCGGACTAATAAAACCATAAAGCAAAGCGCTTTTGAGGTTTTTCAGTAAAAAGCGTATCTTTTAGTGGGACTTAGGCTTTTGAAAATTTACGAGGCAATAAAACAGGATCGCTTTTGTTGGGACATAAATTGTCACCTATTAACCAAATAGGCCAGATACAGTTATTTTCAGAAGGACAGAAGTGTCTTGGTTTTTTAGGGTAATTTAAAGTGCATTGAACTTTGTTTTGGAACACCTTCAAAGAGCAATCAATCTTAGGCTGTTTTTTATTGGTTTTAAGTTAAGATGTTGGGGAATTTTATACGTTCCAATTTTTATTATTTTATTGATACTAATAAATAAATAATTTAAAATTGTTTTAGTTTGGTTTTAGGATTTACTATGGTCTCTTTAATGGATTTTTGCTGAAATAAAATGACACATATTAAAAAAATTAGAAATACAATAATTTTCAGAAAAAAGACGTGATTTAAAGTGTAATGAACATTGTTTTTGGTTAGCTTTAACCAACATTAACAATCATATGTTGTTTGCCGATTTGTTTTACTTTCACGTTGAATATCTCGACGGATGGTCAGAACCTCTCTGATATTTCAATAAATCTTGTGAAAAATAATTTCCCAATTCCATTAAAATACAAAAACAATCTGAAATATTTGAAATAAAAGCTTATTTCAGTTGTTTTTTTTTAAACAAAATAAATTCAAGGGTGAATCAGGTTAAAAAAGGATGATCCTTATATAGAGGAACTAGTTTTCTGAGAAAATCTAGACATTACAGCACATTTGGGCCAACTTTCACGCCCAGTGCAAATTATCATTTATGTATACCTAAAAATAGTTATATCTAAGCAAAAATACTGAATTTATTTATTTATTAAGCATATGACTCACATGAGTGAAAGACAAAAAACTAACACAAATCACATATCTGGGTTGGACACTAATAAGATATGTAGTACGTATAACTATACAAAAGAAATCAAAAACTTATCATAATATCTCACCGTCGATTTTCGCCGCAAAGTTAGTACAAATACTGACTGACTGACTGACTGACTGACTCCGTAGCACTACAACCCAGGGTGGGTCTTGGCTGCCTCGACTATCTGCCTCCACCTAGAACGGTCTTGTGCCAGCTCCCTCCATTCTCGCTGGTCAACTTCAAGGATAGCTAGATCCTTGTGGATGTTATCTCTCCACCTAAGCCTAGGTCTTCCCAGTGGTCTTTTTCCTTCTGGTGCTTCCTCCCATACCCGTTTTATTAGTCGATCGTTTTGACTCCCTTGTATATGACCTGCCCATCGTAGTCTTCTGGACTTTATTTCTTGATTGATATATTTGCGCAAGCTCTATGTTGCTTCTCATTCTGTGACGGCCTGTTTCAAAGTCTCGATATGGGCCATATATTATACGCAGGATTTTTCTCTCAAACCTTCTTAGCAGCTCCGTATCGTGGACTGTCAGGGTCCATGTTTCACTGGCGTAGATTGCTACTGATCGTATTATTGTTCGATAAATTTCGGTTTTTGCCTTTGAAGTGATAAATTTTGACTTAAGCAAGGTTTGAATCGCAAACGTACATTTATTTGCTAGTGTGATGCGCTGTTTAACCTCTTCCTGCATATTATTGTTTGCCGTTATCACTGCGCCCAGGTACTTGAAAACTCGCACATGCTCAAAATTATAGTCATCCATAGTTCTGCCTGATTCTGTCTCGGGCGGGGTTGCGGGAGACATGCATGTATTTGGTCTTTCCTTCATTTATTCGGAGCCCTATTCTCTGAGTTTCTTTTTCTATGTTTATGAAGTCACAGTCAGTGTGAAGGAAAACTTCACAAAGATAAAGTTAGTACGAATACAATTTCCATAAATGGTAAACTTCGACGACAGGTGTCTTGGAAAGGCGTTAACAAACCCACTGATGAATCCACCTCCGGTGACTGAGAATGAAACATCCAAACTTTTAGTGGTAAATTTAAGTTTGTAAATCGTAGCAAGGGACCTACGTCTGCAACAAACATATTTACTATTATTATAATTTTATATTAAAACCATTAATCTGGAGAGGTTCTCCGTATTCCCAAGATGGTAGCTGGCTCAATTCACACCTAATGAATAAGTCCTGACGGAGGCCATGAGAAATTCTAATCCTTTCAGTTTCTTCGGCTTAGTTTCCTTCCTGGCAGACATAAGGTAGGATCCAGTGTGTCAAGGTTAGGTGGAGCTTCAGTTACCCAAGAGTCCTTCCATTTTCTGTTGAAGTTAAAATCATCTTCAGGGACTTGCTTGGTAATAGGACTGGGACAGATCTAAATTTAAGCCTTTAGAGCGTGGCGTCTTGCATGTTTTCATGTACTGATAGCTCAAGGTTGGCAGCTATTTTTTTTGTATTCGCTTAGGAGTTATTCCTGCCTACAGATATAGGGAAGAACAATATGGCTCAGAACTAAAAGCCAGGGAGTAAGAGTACTCTTTATGCATCCGCTAATTATCCTCATGGTTGCATTGAGTTTTGTGTTAATCTTTTTCGTGTGGAAGCTGTTCAATTATACCGAGAAGCAGCACTCAGTAACATAACCAACTAGGCTAAGGACAGAAGTTCTACGAGTGGAGGATTTTGCACCCTGAGTTGTTCCACCTAATTTATGAATTAGATTATTTCTGGTGATTATTTTGGCAGCGGTATTTTCTAGACGCTTTTTGAAGGAGAGTGTTCTATCCATTGTGATACCCAAATACTTTGGAAATGGGTTGCAATGAAGTATTTTATTATTAAAATATATCTCACTCTCCATATGCGCTTGTTTGTGGTTTAGATGGATGAAGGGCCCTTTCGCTGTATTCATGTGGGATAGGTTAACAAAGTACTTTCCCAGTATTGATAGGTCATGGATTCTTAAGCTGTTGGCACCTTTTGTAGTTTTATGGCTTGCAGCGAGCGCTAGAATATCAGCATAGCTGAACTTTTCGCACTTGTTCTAAGCATGTCAGAGATATAGAGAGAGAGCTAGTAGTGATCCTTGCGAACAGGCGTGTTTTAATCCACGCGTTCTGCTGAACAATATATAGTTTGAAGAAAATCAATTCGATGATATGGTATTCTATTAAGCAGCTTGGCTAGAAGCTCTTCTCCGCATATTGTGTCGTAGACAACAGTGGGATCTACAAAAACTACTGTGGTTTTAAGACCATTGGATGCCAGCTCCGAGGTGTGTTATTAAGCTAAGCACTCGATCTGTGCAGCTTCAGTTTGGTTGAAACCTGCTTGTTCCATTGGTATATGCTCCAAGATTTTTGAACCCAGCCTGTTCATCAGCATTTTTTCCAAAAGTTTGTAGCAAAAACTTAGTAGAGCAATTCAGCGGTAGCTCTTTGACATATTCTTTGACTTTTGAGATTTTAATACTGCGATTATTTTACCATTCTCAAGGTCTGAATCGACCTGGGGTTACTATGATTAGAATTTGCTCAGCCACATTTTCTTATGTATTCCGCTGGTCTTCAGAGACTCGGGGAGTATGCTGTCGAAGCCAGGTACTTTACCAAAATTTAAAGTTCATAATCAGCATTGTGCATATAGTATTATCGGGGAGACAGAAAAATTAATTTTTCGGTTTATCACCGAAGAAAACAGGAAAGTACGAGTAACAAAGCTGTTTAGGTACGCTAAAGCGATAAGCATCGAATGACTTGCAGTTATGGTGGGATGTAAAGGGACTAATAATGTCTCAGCACTAAACATTCGAAATCAACGCGCTCATTCAGCACATGGTACTAATGACCGACTAATTCATCAGAAAATAAATTCTAAAGGTCTCATAAAATACAATTTAAGGAGATGTTTATCACTCTTCCTCTTTCGAAATAAATACAGTAATATTTTAAAAGGTGAGGGACCTAATCGATTCCAAACTAGTGTTTGGCATCCATAAAGATCTGGTTGTAACATCAAGCATCTAGAATATTGGGATATTGGGGAAGTGTGCTATGTTTTGTAATATCAATTTCAGTATCTTATATTAAATCCATCATATGTGTATAAAATCAATTCTAAAAAAAAAATTAATTTTAAATTAGTGGTTTGAAACCAATTCGGAATACATTTTAAAGGCTTATCTCATTTAAGAGCTCATTAGACATTTTGTTAAGTGAAAAAGAAATATATTCTTAAGTTGTTTTAACAATTTGCTAAAGATTTCTGATGCCAATTTGCGCTAGCCTTACGTCTCGTGTTTTGGCCATAAGAGATTTGTTACAGTTCCTATAGTAATTAAATTCTTCAAGTTAACCTTCATTAAATATATTATTTAGCAGGAGTATCCAAATTATCAGCCTAACTTCCACACTGACCCCTCTACTAAGTCCCAAGTAAGCTCACCATACTAACATCTTGTGGTTTTGAATTATGTGCAGATTTTTGTACTGAAACTAGCTGACGAGTAAGATATCTATTACGTAGAAGGCGGGGGTGGACTCTACCCCGTTTGCAATTTCGGTAGGAACCTACGGCCAAGTATCAAGGACGCCTGCCTGGAAAATTCGACTACTTTAAAAAGTTTTTGAATATGTTGAAGACTTCCAGAATCGATAATAGTGAACTAAAAGCGAAATGTAGTGCGACTAATAAATTTTATGTATAAAGTTTCTTAGTGAAAATAGATAGTATTTAATTGTGAGTGTTTAATTTAATTGAAAGCTTCTTAAAGATAAATGAAGTGCATTTTGATTTGAATTTACGTGCCTTTGGTGTGAATTTGTATAAAGATGGAAAAGAAACGAGAAATAGATAATGAGTGCAGAGCATTTAAAGAGCAATGGGGATATCAATATTTCGTGATTGAGTCTACTAATAAGGAAATGTGTATAATTTGCAATAAAACAATATCAGTCCTCAAAGAATACAATATAAAACGTCATTATCAGATTAAACATTTTCAGAGTAACTCCAAATTTACAAGAAAACTATGGTTTGAAAAATATTAATCCTTGAAACGCGGGTTAAAATATCAGAAATTGTTGTTTAAGAAAGAAAATGCTGAATAAGAAGCAGCAACTCGTACTAGTTTTCACGTGGCTCACTCAATAGCGAAACATGAGAAATCATTTACTGATAATGAATTAATTGACGTTTGCATGATTGCCGCAGCAGAAGAAATGTGCCCAGGGAAAGCTTATTTATTAAAAATATCTGTTTGTTAGCAAACAGTGTGGCATGATGAGCAGGTGATATTGCAGCAAATAAATTAACTCAATTTTCTGACAAAAGTTGACACGTAGAGTGATTCTTGTGGGCCGTCGATGAGCTAACAAATGTTTCAGATACTGCCCAGATATTAGTTTTTATTCGAGACATAGATAAACATTATCAAGTGTATGAAGAGCTTCTTGACGTTCACATATAACATTTAAGGCACGACTACTAAAGAAGATAATTTTAAAGGAGTTAAAAATGCTGCTCATAAAAACAAACTTCTATGGAAAACTGTGTCCTGATGGTGGCAATGACATGTTTGTAAAAAATAAAGGCATCGGTGCACTCGTATCAAAACCGAAATAATGGTGGTTCAAGATCATTAATCGTACATAGCATAATTTTTTTAATAGGATTTGAGTGAAAAATGTTTGGACATATCAGAAATTTTGAAGCTAGTCATATTAGCTGTCAATTATATCACTGTGTTTAATCATCATCAATTCCCCAAGTTTATTGAAGAAATTGAAGAAAATGACTTCGCTTAGAAATGAAAAAGTTCTAACGTTTTTTTTTTTGAGCTTTGAGCAATAATGGATTTTTTTTAAATGAACGGAATCATCCTCTAGCTGGATTACAAAATAATAATTATTTATGGAAGTTATGTTTTATATGGATTTTATTAAACATATTAATGACCTCAATTTAAAATTACAAGGAGAAAACCAGCTTCAGCCTGATTAATACACTTACATTAAATATTTTCGACAAAAAAATTATTTTGTTTCAATCTTAGTTGAACAAAATATGTTTTGTGCATTGTAATAAAAATATTCAGTCAGCAGTCTGAGATTCCATTTCCGGTAGATTTCGCAGTGGAAGCTTTGGGAGCTTTATATATTAATTTTGAGTCTCCTTTTTCAGATTTTGATGCAATTGCAAACAATATCAAGAATTTTTAAAATCCTCTACATACCGATTTGTAAACTTTACTCCAGAAATTCAAATCAAAAAAATTGATTTGCAGTCTAAATATAGTTTTAAAGGAAAATATTTAAAATCATTAAAATCATCACCACTACTCTCACAGTTTAATCAGTTGCATAAATTTGCTTGTGGCTATTTTTTCTTTCGCTTTCAGCACTGTGTGAAGGCGATTTTTAAAAATGAGTTATACAAAGATTATTTACAGATCTAAATTAACGGTCGAGTATTTGAAGTCGTTGCTGATAATTTCCACTAGTAAACTTAATTCACAACTACAAACAATTATTAAACAATTGTCAGTGGAAAGTTACAGCTACATTCAGGAACAGTTCTTCTTTATATAAAATAATACACTTGTTGTGATATTATAGATATAATCTCTATATTACTCATAACTCATAAGAATTTTAGAACATACTCTAAGAAAAGTTAGTTCTTCTAATATTATTTTGAAATTTTCTGGTGCTCGTATTTACCTGCATCATATATGTTTCATATTCATGTAGTTTGAAGTTGCTACATACTTTTGTATACAAAATAATTTTGTTGATACTTTGTTAAGTTCCTACCTATGTACCTAGAAGTCATGTTTTATTACTAGCAGCAACCTTTCTGTTTCGCTCAAAATGCTTCAAAATTTAAGCTTTTGATAATTTGTAAAAAGTTTTTTAAAAATACTAAACATTACCAGAATAAAATAGTAATGTTATATCACTTTACATTTAAAACATTAGAAATCTCAAAAAGAGATTCTCAGAAACTCATATAATTTATTAGGATTATAATTTACTGACCCACAAAATGTACACGTTTTGCTCACGTGCTTTAAAATAGTTTTGCACACAAAGTAGTAGAATCATCTATTAACTTTTAAAATTAACTTTCTAAGTAAACAAAAAAATAGTAATAAATCTCCAGTTATCGTTATTTTTTGTAGAGGTAAATATGTGAGTCAGTATTATCCTCTGAGCTGGAATACTATATGAGAAATTAAAAAAAAAAAACGAAAATGAGGGTAGAGAATGGAAAAAATCTTTTTCTTTTTAAATTTGACACCTTTTCAAAATCACTACGTTCCGAATATAATCCCATTTTTCGCAAATGAACAATATTTTATGCTATTAATTTAAAGACTAGTAAAGTGCGTATCGAATACGCATTATATCAGGGTTCTATAGTAGTTATTTATGTAAAAAATTAAGTTTTCAGTAAGAAATAAATAAATATATTTCTGTCGTGTTAATATAGTCGCCTATATGTATTCTCCGTTCAAGCAGAAAAAACGAAAAATATATAAAAATACTTTATTTCTTGCATATACAATTCTGGTTCTCTCTCCATACGCATTTCGATCATCTTATGGTCTCATCAGTGGAGCTATAGCGAATCGAAAGCAACATTCGCAGGAAACAATTACCTGTACAAAATATAAAATCAGAGACATGTCGGCAGGATGTTTTGTATATTTTTTATAGAGAATTGTTTCAAGCGAATCTTGCTTGGTTCGATACAGCTTCTCTGATGAGATCATAAGGTGATGGAAACGCATATGGAGAGAGAACCAGTGTTGTATTTGCACGAAATAAACTGTTTGTATATATTTTTCCTTTTTTCTGCTTGAAAGGAAAATACATAGAGGCAACTATTTAAACACGGCAGAAATAGATTTATTTATTTTTTACTGAAATTTTAATTTTTAAATTCCGCACTACTTCGGTGAATGTGTAGATGTCGTTCGACTGGCGATATTTTTCAGTCTGATATCGAAAAGTCGACAGGTTTAATATCCTGCCGACATGTCTGGGAATTTATATTTTACATAGACAACTGTTTCATGGGCATGTTACTCTTGGTTTGATATAGCTCCATTAACGAGATCATAAGGTGGTTGAAACACGTATTTAGATAGAACAAGAGTTCTATTTGCTCGCGCGCTTTCAGTCGATGCCATTAGCTGATTTGTGGATTTTCCCCCCATTTCTGTTATGGTCACCTCATTAGGTCGACTGAGACATTCATCTTGGCAACTCGTGCGGTCCCGTTTCAACCTGCTCCCCCAGTGGACAATTCAGCTCGGTTTTGATATTGGTTGGACTGAGACCTTTGAAATGAAGGTGTTGTATCACGTAACGATGAATATTCTAAACAACGTAGCGTCTTCAAACTTGCCTAAGACAGGTAAAGATGACACAATCTGAGAGAAGCTTTTGTCCACAAGTAGACAGTATGACCTAATGATTAAGGTCTGTCTTTAACTTAATGAAAAACATGTGCCTGCAAAATTTTATTGCAAAAGATTGAAATCTGATGGACAGAATGACGGGCATGATAAAACTACAAAGGTTCCTAAAGAACTTGGATTTTTCGCTTTAATTTCCCCAGTATGAAGTCATAATCTTAAAATTTCAATTATCAATTTTATGTCATTTCATGTCTGTTTCGTAATCTTGTCGTTCCTTCATTTTTGTGAATTTATGAATTAAATTACCTTACATTGATCTCAGTTGAGCGGTTTATTTCCTTTCTTATTACGTTAAAGTTCAGTGGTTATTCGATTCAACTAATGATGTGAGAATACGTATTAAAATAACGGTAAAATCCGAATATAATTTAAGACGTACTAATTCGAATACTTCCTTAGTATTCGAAATGCGGAATACGGAGTGTAATTGGTTCGGATCCTATAAAAACAAATATAAAGAGAATGTCAGAATTAGAATATTTTTATCTTTGTTACGTTTGTAGTAATGTATAAGTATGTCACTGTTTTCAATGCGATAAGGAAACGAACGACTGATGGCACAGAGGGTTTCCGGTTCCATTTGTATTAGTTCGTACTATTTAGCCAACATTCCACAATTCGTATTCTGTTTTCTCTGTCGCTGAGGGTTCATATCAATCCATATCAGTAGAGTACGTATTAAGGAAGTGTA
The DNA here is from genome assembly GCA_034092305.1 of Diaprepes abbreviatus. Lineage (NCBI taxonomy): Eukaryota > Metazoa > Arthropoda > Insecta > Coleoptera > Curculionidae > Diaprepes > Diaprepes abbreviatus. The sequence goes on along the minus strand of JASJET010000089.1, from coordinate 514,855 downwards.
GTAAATAGTAAAGTGATGCGGAATACGGGATAAGTATCATCCCAATATTTACCTTGGGTTTAGCCAATGATCTGGCTTACCAACTAGTATAGTTGCTAATGATTACCAATAAAATTGATATATTTGCGTACACAGTGTGTCTCGGAAAGTAATGCGATTTAAATTCTGCAAATTTGTCTAATAGGGTTTTCGATGACGCTCTCTTCAGATGAAGTAACAGGGATCTTAAGCGACTTCCGGTAATACCGGAAGTAGTCCGAAATCTAGTAATTTTAAATAAATTACCCTGTATGTTATATATTTTTTTGTATTCGTTTCTTCATTTCCGATAACTTTTACTCAAAGGTTATTTACCCTGCTCTAGACGTTCTTGAGGAAAAAAAATATTTTTGTCGCTTAAAAGTGAATATCGTTTAGTGAAATAGTCTAATCCATAAGTAAATATTGTGACGTAATTTTCGAGATGGATGGGACCTACTCAGGGGTGTTGGGGGTAACGTAAGAACAAACTCTACATAAAATGTAACAACAAAATATAGGCTGAGGCCAAGAGGAGGGGAGGGTTAAAGTTGACCAAAACGGTTTTTTGAATGTACAAGTCAAGAAACACATTTTATAAAAAAAAGTTTCAAGTAAAAGTTGTAGAGATTTTTAAAACCTACAATTTGGTTGTATGATCGTTTTCGATAATTTGTTATTGCCAGAAGTCCAAAAAACCCTTAACATCGGTCATTTTTTCCATGTCAATTATTTATTGCAAAATTAACCTTTTTTGCACTTCTTTGATTTTAAAGGGAACAAAATGATATTTTATAATAATAACTCGAATAATTTATTGCTGAGATGTTGCTATTTGTTTAACCCAAGACGCAAAATGTCGATTTTTATAACTTTTTTTTGGGTGGACATTTTGACCTTCACAAAGGCACAGTCTCTTCGTATAGGCCTAAATTTTTATATCTTATGAGAGACAAATGAAAAAATTTATTTCTAACCCTCTCCCTCTTACATGTTAGATATTTCTAGTTTGAAAGACAAAGATTTTGAAAAAAATGTTAGAATTTTTTAAAAATCGTAGTTCTTTTGTTTATAACAATTAAGAAACAAATTCAACGGTGTTTGATAGATAGAGAGATGTATTTTCAAAATCCATGATCAGATTTTGCAAAGTGCGGCTTTTCGTTAGTAAAAATCATACGTAAAATAGAACGTCTGAAAAGTCACTGGTCGACCGCGATCTTCATAATTTTTCAAGCTACCCCAGATTAAAAAAAAAACACCGAAATTGGTCCATTCATTATTAAAATACGACGGATTTTTTCGAGCGCCGCTGATTTGAAGCTGTGAGTTCAGTTTCTCGCGAATGCGTGAGCTCCGCGGCGGGCTCCCCCACCACAGCGGTTGGCCAGTCGCTCTACTTTACATGTGATTTTTAATAACAAGAAACCGCACTTAAAATCTAATTATGGATTTTCAAAATATGACTCTCTAAGTATCAAACGCCGTTGAATTGGTTTCTGAATTGTTATTAACAAAAAGACTGCAATTTTAAAAAAAAATCCGGTTCTAGTTAGTCTAAAACCAAATGAACTATTCGAATTTTCAAATTAGAAATGTCTAACCTGTAAGAGGAAGGGGACTGAAAATTAATTTTTTCAAATGCTCCTAACCATATATGAAAATTTTATGAAGGACGCAATATTCACACAAAAAAAAGTTATAGCAATCAACATTTTGCGTCTTGGGACAAATAAGCAGCAATATCTCAGCAACAAATTATTTAATTTACTATTATAAAATATAATTTTCTTCAGAATGATGAGGGCTTTCCTTTAAAAGTAAAAAAGTGCAAAAAAAGTTAATTTTGCAATAAAAAATTGATATGCAAAAAATGACCGATTTTAAGGGGTTTTTTGACCTTTTTGCAATAACAAATGAAGAAAATTATCTCTCAAATTGTAGTTTTTTAAAATCTCTGCATCTTTTATTTGAAACTTATTTTTCCAAAATGCGTTCCTTGGCTTCTAGATTTAAAAAAAAACTTGGCCAACTTTGACCCCCTCCCCTCATGGCACCAGTTAATTTTTTGCTGTTAGATTTTATGTACGGTTTGTTCTTACATTGCCCACAATACCCCACCCCCTCTTAGCTCCAACTTATTTTTTGCTATTACTTTTTATGTAGGGTTTATTCTTACATTGCCCCCAATACTCCTGGATAGGTCTCATCCAACTCGGAATTTACATTAAACACAGCACTAATTTTAACTACGGCTTAGAATAAAACCCGGGTGGGTCTTTGATGACTTCACAATCTGCCTCCACTTGCTGCGATCTATCATCAGTTCCTCCGCGCGTTCGACGTTTAGGGTTTGTAAGTCTGCTGCAACGTTATCTCTCCACCTCATCCTTGGTCTTCCTAGCGGCCGCTTTCCTTCTGGGTTCTCTTCCCATACCAACTTGACGATACGTTGATCTTGTCACATAACATGGCCGGCCCATTTTAATCTTTCTGCTTTTATTATTTTCACTATATCTGGCTGGTTGTATAGTTCCTGCAATTCCTTGTTTGTTCTCGTTCTATATTGCTGTGTGGTGTTGTCCCTGACCGGTCCGTATATCCCTCTAAGCATTCTTCTTTCTGCGATTTTCAGTTGTGGCTTTAGATATTATTTGACTCGATAGTGAATTGTATGAAAAATTACATGTTAGATACAGGCAACCGGAAAAATAACAAATTTTGAGTTTTACCAAAGTTTTAAAAAACTTTTCAGTTGCAATTAATTATTTATCGACGATTTGTTGCCCTGTTTATTCTCGCAAAATATTGCCGAAAAATGAAATAGAATTATAAGTCAAATATGCAGAATTTTCAATGAAAGATATCCTAACTGACAATGACACATCTCATCATAGAAACATAGTATTAGTTTGTTTATTATGGATTTCTTGCCAAAAATCACTAAAACTGCTTGACATTTGGAAGATTTTGTGAACAATCGTGAATAAGTTGAAAACTGTTCTAACTAGGTATGTGGACATCCTACCTGGATAGATAGGGAATATTCTTGCCTAGCTACTGAATAAATGAACAATGTAGCAACTTATTTAAAAAAAAAATAAGTCTTAAAATTTTTTGATACAGACCAAAATTTGTTACTTTTCCACATCCCTGTATCTTAAATATCATTTTCAGACAATTTATTATCAAGCCCAATAATATTTAAAGCTACAACTGAAATTCCAAGTTTCAATATTTTATTTTTTTGAAAGGATATTTAATTTTAGGCGACACTTTGCCAAAGGTCAAAATTTGGAAAAAATATTTTTTCCTCAAAAATGGTTAGAGTAGCGCAAAAAAAACATTATTTTTCGAGATATTCTAATGGACAATCACCGTAACATACCCTGTATATGTTAACGAATCCCAGTTGTGCTGCTCTTCAGAAGATAAACTACAAATTTATAATATTTTTAATGAAAAATCTGCATATAGATGACTGCGATGAAAACATTAATTAATATTTTAATTTAGAACTATGTACATTTTTATAAGAATACTTAACTAGGTAATGCTATATTCATATATTTGTCCATATCAACAACTCATATAAAAAATAGAAAAAACTACAAAATTTTTGGTTAAGCTGAGGATCATTAAAATTCAAATAAAATGCTTTGACAAATACCATTCCTATAATGCGGCCGTTTATATTCAGGCCAAAACATATTTACCAAATGACCGTCAAGTCGACCACTAATTTCTAAAACAAATATATTTTCTTCGGTGAGCTTAAAAGACAGTTAGCCATAGAGGAGATATTTGTTTTTCAGGGAGGACGGAAATGTTTTTCAATGATAATTTTTCTTTCGTAATAATAATTTAAATAATTTATTTAATTACCGTGTTTTTCTGTAAATGATTTAATTAAATAAACTGATGGCACTTTTTTATTTTTAAGAACAAAGATCATGAGAGGTAGCTCTTAAATTAAAAACTACTTGTACGACTATTATATCAACAGTATTTCTTGATTTCCAATGTTAAGAATTTTATAAATAAAAATTTTTATTATTGGTGCTCCAAATAATTTACTAACTGATTAACATTGGAATACCCAATCTAAACCAAACCGAAAAAAAAACACGGTACACATTTTATCTGGCGTCAATCTTACTAAACTGGGGTCTATCGTTTCTAGTAAGTTAAAAACATCTAGCTTGCTCAATTATATACAGTGTGTCCCACGACGAAAAGTAACAATCGATTTCTCGGAAAACAGACTCAGGAAAATTTTAAAATTTGGCAGTTAAAGTTGATGGCGGCAATTCGTCTAAAATATTTTCAAGATGGTGGTATTTCCTGTTATACCAGAAGTTTATACCTTCTTGCTTATTTTAAATGAAATACCCTATATATTTTATTTTTGGATTACATGCAAAATTATAGAAACTGAACTAACCTGAACTAATTTTATTTGACATATTTTAAATTGTATGTCAAGAATGGCATTTGCAAGCCTAAACATAACTATCAATTTGTTTTATATGAAAGTATTTTTTATTTAATTCGGGTTGGGTTCATTCCAAAAGAGGATCTGCTTTAGTGTACTTTGTTGATATTTCGATAACAAATAAATACAGGGTGATCAAAAAAAATTTTAAGCCAATTATTTATTTGAAAAATTTGTAGTTTTTGAAATATTGGCAATTGAACGATAGAGAAATACAGAAATGTCACTGTTTCTTGCCATTTGACAATCATTAATTAAAATCATGCTGGGGCGAATAAATGATCCGCATGAAGATTATTTAATTTTTTTTATTATCTATTAGGAATACAACAAAGTTTCATCAAAAACATATTTGCTGATAGATATCTAGATAAACAAAAACCGTCAGGAAACATTGTTAAACGAATATTCGAAAATTTCAAAAATTTTAACACTGTTATGGTCAAAATGCCTAAAGGGAAACCTATTCTCGAAGATAAAAATATCCAAATTGCAATTCTGGAATATTTTGAGGTATATCTTATGACATCGTTAAGGCAAGTTGTTTTACAAACAGGAATCTCAAAGAGCTCAATACATAGAATTCTGCTAAAACACACCTTTCATCCTTATTTAATATCTTTGATTCAACACCTAAGAGATACTGATTTGCCGAAAAGAGTGCAATATTGCGAATATTTATTAACAATGATATAAGACAACCCTCGATATATGGACAGATGAAGTAAAAGTTACGAAAAATGGCCTTTTTAAGAGACACAATTCTCATTTTTGGAGTTATTTATATCTTCATGCAGTAAGATTGCGGAATTTTCAATAAACCTGGCAATTTAAGGATATTGCGCTAGAAGAAATGATCAAATAGTAAAATTATATTTTTATAGAGAAGACTGAAAGGGCAATGCACTAAGAATACAAAGCAAATTATCTCTCCATTTTAAATTATATATTAACTGTTGTTAGAGAAAGATATTAAAATATTCTAGAACAATTAGACAATCAATATTTAAGCAATTTACCTCTGGCGGAACACAGGCAAATTTTTCAACAAGTAGATGGCACCCAACCACACAGAACCAGCTTTTTATAAGCAACATTTATGACAAATAGATTGCCAACAACGGACCTTTTCTGCGGCCTCCTTGTTCCGTGATTTGACTGTCTTAGATTATTTTATATGGGGACCGATAGTAGACATAGGTAAGAGACGCATTCGAAAGTTTATGTCCAGATTCAATTAGAGTGGCCACCTATGATGAACTAACTCGGAGATGCAAAAAATATTTGGAAATTCAGAATGAAAATGTTAAAAATTTATTAAAATAAGTTATTTCCCTTTTCAGGTAAGCCATTTAGCGTTTTTACAAGACAAAAATGTTAAATTGCCAATATTTCAAAAACTGCAAACTTTTGGAGTAGACAACGTTATACAAAGTCACCCATATTTTTAATGCTAAATAAGATAACATTATAAAAATAGGGGATTTGTATTTAAATCATCATCTTTTAACGATTTTTTAAGGTATTATTATTAAAGGTAATTTTTCGATCACCCTGTATTTATTTATTATCAAAATATCAACACTCGCCACTAAAGTAGATCTCCTTCTAGAATAGTACCAACACCCACTCCAATTAAATAGTAAAGGCTTTCATATAGGAGAAATTCATAGTTATGTTTAAGCCTGCAAACGCTATTTTTGACATATAATTCAAAATATGTCAAAATCAGTTAGACTTAGGTATAGGATATTATACATGAAATACGTTTATAACATTAAGTAGAATCTAAAAATGAAATCATATATAGGATGTTCCATTTAAAATAAGCAAGAAGGCATCATCTTCCGGTATAACCATCTTGAAAATATTTTGGTCGAATTGCTCCATCGACTTTAGTGAATTGCCAAGTTTTAAAAATTTTTCAAAGTCTATTTTCCGAGAAATCAATCGGAGCATTTAGTCGTGGGACACACTGTATAATGTATACTATATATGTTAAATTTTTAAATTTTTAAGAGAAAAAACTGGGCAGTTAATGGCGAGTTAATTGAAAACATGCAACTGCAAGATTTAATGACAAAAGATGAAATTTTGTATTTCATAAACTAGTAAAAAACGTAACTAAATCGTATCACTTTTCATTGAAACTATTTACTTACTTGTTAAGTAGAACTTTGTCTATTTTGAAATTGACTTCAGAAAAACTAAAAGGGGGGCACAGTAAAACTTCAGATTTATGTTTGAAACAAATTAAGACATATTTCAATCAAAAAAAAATGGTATATTTTAATGCCAACCGATAAAAAGATTGCGTATGTATTAGATTAAAAAATCAAATACAAAACAATGGAAAAAACTGGGACTAACAAATAATGAAAAACATAATTAGGGTGCATTCAAACTCGTAGACGATGGGGAACAAATCTGTTCAAACCCGACGCTTCCATATCAAGGAGCTCCATACAATCTGCAATCTTCTTATTGCCTTTTCTAGCGCACTCACTAAAACTCACTCATAAAATAGTGCAACAATTGTAAGTAACTTCAGAAGTTATATTTCGTAAATGAGATTATTGAATAAAAAATTTTGTATAGATATTTAATTGCATTTTTAAAGACCTATTCAACGGTTCCCCACTGGATTAGATAAACAAACTTTTTTTAATAGTTTTCATATATCTCATAAATTAGCTGACGTAACTTATCCGAGATAATTTTCGTGGCGTATATTTAGCAGTTGTACTAAATTTTTTTAGTGTTTTAAAATATAGATTTGAAAAGTTAATAACGAATCGAAGAGGTGAACAAAAACCTCTTTTTTCACCCCGACTCTTCACGCAAGGAGCACACTACATTATTTTCTCAAATTTCACCTCTGATCTGTTCTTGGATTAATGGAAGACTGTAAAATTTTATTACAAAAGATTAAAAACTGCCGAAATTATAATGTTATGATAAACAGATGGACGGACGGAGAGACAGATGGGTGGACCGACGGTTCTCACGGAATTCTGAAGATATAGCGATCGAACTCAAACCGGGGACTTTTTAGTAATTATTTTTTTGACAGCATACCCTAGATTTGTATAAGGGAATACTCAATTTTTTAAAATTAATTAGAAATATTATGTTAACTTAAGCAGAAGAATCTCACTGTTGATAACTAGCAGATTACCCAAATAAAAATTCCCCTTTAATGAACCTATTATACGAATACTGGATAAATTTGGCTATTTGTTAAAAAGATCGGTTTATTTTAACTCAATGTTAATCATGTAAAGATCAAGTGCCGATTTTACTACATTTGCAAAACGTAGAGGACAGAAACAAAATATAGAGTCTTGTTGAGCAAACAATTTTTTTTTGGGTGAGAGGGGGGATTTCCTATAATTTTAATAATACATATTCATACGAGCTTTTGTAAATTAGTTGCACCACGCCAAAAGAACTACGTCCCAATGCAATAAATTATAAGGGATTTTGATAACAATAATTCTCGGGCGTGTCATCCGCACCGGCTACCTTTTATATATCGTAAAACACCCTCGAAACAAACGAATCCTTCGACCCACTATTACGAATGACCATTAATTATCCGGCAATTAAGCCAAGGGACAACCGGCCACGGCATCGGCCTTCATAATATAGCTTATGGCTGTTTGTCTGCATGCGTTTGCTTATCCCTTTTAGAACGAGATAGGGTATGAGGAATACGCGGACAGTGTTGCCAGCTGGATGAAGTAATCATTTTTATTTGATGATGTTCAAACCAAATATATTAAATTCCAGATCAACATGTAAATTATATTAGACTTTTACACGCCAATCATTACATAGTATTAAGGAGGTAATGTGGTCTTTGGACATGAGGCGAGCCTTGGAGAACCAAATGAGATCTGACAGTAAAACTGTTATATTGGTTATACACTCTGGGGATTAGTTCTGTTATTACAAACGCAGCTATTGTATAATGGTCTAGTGCAAGGAAGCACAGAATGGTTTGTGTAGAATAACGAGTGCGAGGATTGCTCTTGGTAAGGCACTTAAGGTCCTAATGAACCTCTCTCCGCTACAGTTAATTATAGAGAACGAGGCATTGAAGGTTACCTATCGTCTCAGATGCCTAGAGTATGACTACTCTCTTGAGGCACTTCGCAAACCGACATAATTAGGAGAAAGAGCAAACCCTTCTGGAGGTCTACAAACGGATCTATATGGAATGAACAAGCTGGATTATTCTGTAGGAGCACTGGGATTGGAAAGTCTTACTTTCTGGTACTATTGGTACCCGAGGTCCAGTTATCGCTTCACGACAGGTGTCTGAGCATAATGACATATTTGTCAACCTGATAAAGAAGAGATGCACAATGGAAGCAAGAAATTAAATCATTAAGCAAAGTCAGTGATTCAATATGATGGACCATAACCAATTAAAGTTTTTTCAACATTGTCACTAGAAGGCAACTAAAACTATGGATTTAAAGAAAATTTACTGAATATTGGAAAAAAACCTTGAAAAAAGAAGTACCAAGAAATATATAATTGAATCTAATCGGCTCCTTACTAGAGAACTCCTCCCCTGGAGGTGAAAAGATATTAAAATCATGGTAGAACTACCCACAGGGCATTGTCACTTATTAGGTAATTTTCAAAAGACCGCCATCATGGATGCAGAAGGACACTATAGAAGGATGAAACTGTTGATCACATTCAACATTGCTTGGGTCATTCCTCGAGAAAAGTTTTAATTTGTAATAAAATTTGTAGTAAAATCCAAACATTTCTATGCTACCCACTATTAATGGCAAGTTTTGATGTCATTTAGATCGTTAACTATTCAATACTTTCAGAATATATATATATATATATATATATATATATATATATATATATATATATATATATATATATATATATATATATATATATATATGGTTACATAGGTAACAAATAAAACGTAGGATTTTTATAAACCTCAATCGAGTGAAACTGCATTTCTATCTACTATTTGGTAAAGGCGCCCCGATTAGTGGCAGAACATGCCTTGTTAATATTTATAAGTTCAGTTTTGGTTCACAAATAGCATTTTCTTTATCTGGATAATAAAATAGGGGGATTCTTGTAATTTAGATTTATTTAGAAATGGGAAAATTTGTCTTGTTACAAAAATGTTACTAGAAATATTTATAGTGGGCATATAGACCTTGAACTGATTTAATATCCAAGTAATACAGTTACTTCCATTTTCTAAAGATTTAAGTGATGTACTTGCTCACGTATTTTAATGGCTTTTGTTTTCATCTCACCCGCCCATAATAAAAAGAACTGGGCTGAAACTTCGGAGCAGTTTTATCAATAACAATTAACATCATCAACAAAATATATTTACTGAAATGATATTAAGCATAAAAATAATGGGCGTCTTTATACTGTCCCTCAATCACATGTCAATTGTTATGATTTAAAGGGTAACCGCAAAAATAGGTGAAAATTAACCTATTTCCGGGATCTCGAATTTGAAACCAAAATGTGTGTTAATTGAAAGTTTCAATTTTGAGAAAATAATTATCAAAGTTGAGGAAATTGAGTTGCATAATGTGTTCCAGTTGAATAAAAGTTTATATCCCGAGAATGCAAGAAGATAAACTAGTTAATATCATCTCATTTTAAAGCTTAGATCACATAAAATACAAAAAAAATATCAGTGACATAAAAAATTGTTAAATTCACCTCAAAGACAAAGTAAAACAACACTAGTTCAAGAAAAATAGAAATAAATTAGAAAATATCCGAAAAAAATTGGGTTCATGAGTAATAATTTAAGCTGATCATTAAAAACAATATTAATATATAAGCAAAATTTTTATGTTTACATGGTTGAGACAATTCCTACACAAATTATAATTTTGTTAAAATAGGATATTATTATTATTAAGATACTCTTATTACCTTACAAGATACTATTTCTTAAATGTCGTTTTACTTAATAACGACAAGCAAATAGCACTTTTAGAAAAGTTATTACGCGATTTTCAATCTATAGGGTGGCCCAAAAAGAAATTAATTTGTGGAACCGCGTTAATTTCTAAACGTTATAAGAAGAGGGCATGAAGGAGGTATCAACGCGTAGCGCGGCCATTACAATGTTAGTAATCATGAGTCGCTACACGCGAGAACAGCGCGTGTTCTGCGTCCACGTCTATTTCGAGAACCTTCGATCTTATGTGACTGTTCGATGCCTTTTCCATGTCAAATTTGAACTACAGCGTATCAGTGAGTGTCCGAGCACTAATTTAAGCAGTGGGATTCGAAAGAACAGAATCGATAAAAAAAAACGCGGCTTCAAGGTCCTAATAGAGTTAGACGAACCAACGAAACCATTCAGCAAGTTTCACAATTCTTACTCAGAAGAAAGTCAACTCGTAAACGTTTTCCGCTCTAGATGTGTCTGGGTCCACGTTGTAGCGAATTTTGCACCTCGATATTAAATTTCATCCCTATAAGATTCAATTTATGTAAGAATTGAAGCCAGCAGATTTTGAATCGCGATAAAAATTTTTCAAATGAAATGTTCGACGCCTTCGCTGATTCCAATAACATCATCTTCTCCGATGAAGTTCATTTTCACCTAAACGGTTTCGTGAATAAACAGAACTGTCGCATCTGGGCTGCAAAGAATTCGGGTATAAAACACCAGAAACCATTTCATTCACCAAAGGTTACGGTATGGGCTGGGATCGTAAAATGGGGTATCATCGGACCGTTTTTCTTTGAAGACAATCGTGGCAAAATTGCAAAAGTTGCGAGGTTACAACAGGAACACGTGGTTTCAGCAGGATGAAACCACGTGTCGCACTTCAAACGAGAGCATGCGCATGATAAGGGATATATTTCCTCAAAAAATGATTTCTCGTAGGGGCGACATATCCTAGCCCCCAAGGAGCTCCGATTTAAGTACAGCAAACTTCTTTTTATGGGGATACCTTAAAAGCAAAGTATACTCCAATAATCCGTCAATGTTACGGCAATTGAAGCTGAAACTCTTGCGAAAGTTTTTCAAGCTTTTCGTGCCCGATTGCAAGAGTGTTGTAACCGCCAAGGACGTCATCTTGATGATTTGATTTCCAAGCATTAAAATCACATTTAATTAAGTAAAATAGTTTCGTTTTCTTTCAATTTTCAGAAATGAATATCTTTCTAGGTCACCCTGTATTATGTCGGTTTTCTATTTCATAAAATTGGCAACAACGCTTCGATCTATAAATTTAAACCCTTTAATTAACGGTATCTTCTGGAAACAGTTTTTATTGGAGTTTTATCTGTAGGATTCGAACGCGATATTTATTCCAACTAAACGCAAAAATGGATTACACCGTTTTTTAAATTAATAATGTGTCAAAAATTGAAATACGAGAATGACTACAAAGACCCCTATATTTTAAAAATAGACTTTGATTGACAATTAATTAGCTGTAAAAAGCAGAAATACAATGTAATCATCATCAAACATTAAACGACAAAACAAGCTTAGATTAACAGGAAACCTTTTTATACGTGTTTTCCATCTTTGGAGCAACGCGAATGAACAACGCAGAGAATTTCGCTTAAGTAGTTCTTAAACAAGGACCTGACAGTGATTGATATTATGCGTAATAAAACATTAGTACTCACTAATTGCTTTTAGTTTTTTTAGTTGACACTTTCATCATCAATATGTCATAGCCCCATCCATATTAGCCATATATTTATTATCTTATTGACGAAACTGACAACTCAATATATTGAACTAGCCATCGAAAATTATAATACTTCTAATCATAAGCAATCGAAAAATTGATGATTTTTCATAGGAATGTTTAGTGGAAATATTGAGCTTTTAAGCTAATCTAATGGTGCACTCTAAGGGTATGCGGCTCAAAAAAATTACTCCGAAATGTATTCCCAAAATTACAAAACTTGCAGGCGTCAGCTAAACAAAAAATGTCTTCATTACTTTGGCGTGTTTTGTTACTTGCTTTGGCTAAATTAATTAGTTGAACAACTCTAGATTTATCTAAAGTAATTTTGTCAACAGCTTTAGGGTTACCCTGAGATTTTAACAAATCTCATGGTAAAGTTTTCCCCATATCAAAATTCGGATTTTACCGAAGATATAGCGAGAATAGACCCACATCTCAGGGATCAACTGAAGAGCTACAAGAACAGGTATTGCTGAATACGCTTTCATATTTGATCTTTTGAATCAGTCCATTTTTAATGACAATAAGTACGTGAATATCAGATTAAAGGTAATATAATATCAAGACGCGGTACTTTTTCTTTCTCTAGTATTTTTCTGGAAACACAAAAGATACAATTTTCACACGCATATTTTCGATATTTGTCCTGAACAAAATTTTTAGTGTCCTCTTCATACATATTAAACCTATCGAGGATTATCTTCTTATAAATCTTTCTAGTAAAAGTAACTACTGTAACTAATACCTCGCATTCCTTAATACATAGTAATTATTTTAATAGGGGTAATTAATTAAATTACACTAATATTTCCCACTAATCATCGGATCACTTGTTCGATTTTATTCAAAGCAAATTAAAAACAAGTTTGTCAGAAATTAACTGACTTTTTATTCATTTTGTTGTGAAATTGTATGATTATGGTGTTATTATGACGATTGCAGGTATTCAGTTTCACCGACTAAATGACATACAATTTATATTCGCCAAGCAGCTTGTGGCTTGGAAAATAACACTAATTTTTAAGGTTAAGGTAGTAAATTTTATTCGAAACCAATTATACGGTATGTTTATCTTGTTAAAATAATTATTTGACGAAAAATGTCCTTATTATGGGCTATTATGTACTTGAAATTGTGAGCGTTTTAAAGAAATACACTAAAAACATTTTGTATTTAATAACAAACATATACATATTATTGAAAATCTTGATTCTTGGGTTTAACGTGTCAAATTGGAATTATTATTCCACGTTTCGCCTACGATTGCACGACGGATCTTCAGGGATCTTTACTCCACGAGATTACAACACTGAATGACTATCGTGGAGCAACAGCCCAGTATTTATACCCGACTGGTGCTCAGCTAACCGTGATACAGCGTTTCAATCGATTTCCACATGCGATGTAGACTATAACCACCATCTCTATTAATATTGTTTGGATATTTACAAATGTCGATTGACTCTCTAATTTTACCTTTAAAGAAACCAGGCACTGATGCTAGCACCTTAGTTTCTCTCACATTAAAAGTGTGACCTGAGCAATGCTGGTGTACAGCTACTGCAGATTGTACAGTTTGTTTCTTTTTTATACACCTTTCATGTTCCTTAAGCCTAGTGGATATAGACCATCCTGTTTCATCTACATACACTTGAAATGGAATTGCGTCTTTTGGAGATTTGAAACATTGTCCAACTTTTTTATGTGTATGGAAAATTGTCCGTATGCTTGATTTTCGGAGCAATCTGGCAATCTTGTCCGTGGTTCAGTGTTTGTAAGCTAAGACAACACTGTCCATAAGAGGTTCATTTATGACATTTTGTTGAGGAGTTGGGTTCTCATATTTATTAATAGAACGTCTTATATCTTCAGCGCAATATCCGTTGCCTCTCAGAGCATTAGTTAGTTTTTCTGTTTCTGATTTCAGTGTTTTTTCGTCACATATTGTGCTCTATGTATTAAAGAGTTTATGATGGAATGTTTTTGAGAAGGATGATGGTGTGACGTTGCATTAAGATATCGATTTGTATGTGTTGGTTTTGTCTACACAGAATGTCCTAATTTGCAATTCTCTTTTCTTTGTACTAGTACATCTAGAAAGGGAAGGGCACCATTTGATTCAGTTTCCATAGTGAATTTTATGCTAGGGTGTTTTTGATTTAGATGATCTAGGAAACTATGGAGGTTATCTGCGCCATGCGGCCAAACTACGAACGTATCATCTACATATCTGCACCAAAATTCAGGTTTTAGAGGAGCAGAAAACAAGGCGTTTTCTTCGAAAGCTTTCATGAAGATGTTAGTTACCACAGGTGATAGCGGGGATCCCATGGTCGCTCCCGAAGTCTGCTCGTAGAAAGTTCCTTGAAAAGTGAAATAAGTGGACATCAGACATGCTTTAATTAATTCTAGTAGGGTGGGGTCCATGTCCATCTTCTACAGGAACATTTGTGTAAATGAAGTCTACATCAAAACTGACCAATATGTCTCCGGGCTCTAATTGGATTGTTCTTGATTTTTGGAAAAAGTGTCCAGAGTTTTTAACAAAGGATTTAGTTTTTCCTGTAAAAGGATGTAACAGTTTGGCCAGATATTTACCTATTTTGTAGGTTGGTGAATCTATTGCGCTAACGATTGGACGTAGAGGTGTATTTTAGGCAGTCCGTAGAGGTATGGAATCGTGGTTTAACCGTTCTCATTTCTTCTGGAGTTAGGCAGAAAGCGTTAATTAGAGATGTGACGTTCGATTTTGTTTGTTGAATCCCTCAGAATGACTTTTTAAGTATTGTCGCTGGTTTATTTTTTCTGTAAATTTGTCCTTACCAATAACAACAGTTGCATTTCCTTTGTCAGCTGGGAGAACTAAGATGATGTTTTTCTCGTTCAGTTTTTTAATAGCCTCCCTTTCCACTGATGTGATATTTCATTTAGGTGGCTGTAAGTGTTTTATGATCTTCACTGTTTCGTATCGAATCGTGCCTGCATGCTCTGGAGATAATTTTCTAATGGAAGCTTCGACACTAGAAATTATTTCTTTCGCTGGAGTGATGGCGAAGTTCTGTCGTTTAGATAAGATAGTTTTCTTTGCTTCGGTAAGTTGTATACATGACAAATAGAGCAAATTTTAATATTAGGACTAGTCAGTGAGTGCGATATTTATGGCGCAGGTCGCAAGGGTGGACTCTGCTCCATTGGCAATATAAGTTGTTGCTTAGGGGCAAGATAACTAACGCGAATGATGTGCGTTACGTATTGTTACGGCTACTTACGACCATGCTAAGTGTGTATTAAACGCCGTAGAAAATAATGGTGGTTCAAAATCATTAATAATACATTGCATCATTAATCGACAATTTTTGTATAGAAAATGCTTTTGAAGTCGGTCATGTCAGCTGTTAGAGCCGTTTTACACACACAAGAATTATAGCCAAAATTTATCTCATAATTATGTTGAAAATTTTCATAAAACTAATTTGCTGTTTTACACATCAAAGAATTATTGTTAAAATGTTGGTGAAAATTTTCGGCATAAAAATATAGAACGTGTTCTATATTTTTATGACTAAAATGAAGAAAGTGCGCGAAAATCGACGCAAAATAAAATTTATGAATTTACAACCCGCGTTTGGTAATCAACCTAATCTCAATAATTACTTATTGTTTCTTGCACAAAATATCCCTTATTTTGTGGTTTCTTGATTATATATGTTTGAAAACTTTCATATTTATGACGTTTTAAGGTTTCCCCAGATTATATATTCCTTTTTAACTGCTGGAACGTCACATGTTATGAAAATGCGCATGAGCACCGACAAAATTATCACCAAAATTATATTCAGATTTCTTATACGTATCAAACAGAGTGGAATTTTATTTTAAAAAATATCTCCAAAGAATTTTTGGCAAAATTTTGCTGAAAATTTTTGTTATAATTTTCGGAATAATTCTTGTGTGTGTAAAACGGCTCTTAATTATATCACAAGCGCTCAATAATCATCAGATCACATGCACTCAATAATCATCATTTCCGCGAGTTTATGGGTATTGAAGAGATTTGGGAAAATGACTTACTGTATTATATTACAGTACGCTCGCTTAGCTACGGGAAAATTTAAACTCATTTTTGAATGAAAAGAATCCTCCTCTGTCTGGAATACAAAACAATGAGTGAACATGGAAGTTATCATTTTATACAGATTTAATTAAACATATAAATGGCCTCAATTTAAAATTACGAGGAAAGAATCAGCTTCAGCCGGATTTGCACACTCACATTTTATAATGTAATCGAAATAAACTATGGCGGGCAGAATTCGTGATGCTCGCGAGCCGGTGTTGGCCTACGGGCCATAGTTTGGAGATTCCTAATCTAGAAGATCTAACTTTCATATGGTAACTGGATCGAGTTTAGAAGTTAGAACTTTTCTGTAAATCTGGTTTTACAGATTTTCCGGCAATATAATTTCTCGAATTTCTTCACATAAAGGGTGTTTTTTATAGAGGTATAGAACTTTAAGTTGGCAACACCTTTTTAACTGGCGGCCATTTTGTCAGCTGTCAAGTGATTTATGTTTAGTTTGGTTTGGCATTTCAACATGAATAGACTGGCGCCTGAACAACGCTTCCAAATTGTGCAAATTTATTTTGAAAATCATGGTTCTGTCCGAAATACGTATCGCGCACTACGTCCATTTTACGGTCAACATAATCGTCCATCAGAGCAATTAATTCGATTAACTATGGAACGTTTTCGCACCACGTTTACTCTAAAAGATAATACGCATCCACAGAGACGTCATACAGTACGTACAGAAGAAGTCATTGCTGCTGTAGAGCGTAGCGTAGCGGAAGACCCGAATCAGTCTATCCGCCATCATGCACAGGAATTGGATATGTGTTTATTCACTTTATGGAAGATTTTGCGGAAAGATCTTGGTTTGCGTGCTTACAATATCCAACTCGTGCAAGAAATGAGGCCACACGATCACCTAGCAAGGCGTAGATTCGGTATATGGGCCCAAAACAAGATTGCCGTTGATCCCGATTTTCATAAGCGAATTTTGTTTAGCAATGAAGCTCACTTTTGTTTGAATGGATACGTCAATAAACAAAACTGCCGTATTTGGAGTGATGATAATCCTCAAGTGTATGTTGAGACACCGTTACATCCAAAAAAACTGACTGTTTGGTGTGCTTTATGGGCTGGTGGAATCATTGGTCCGTACTTCTTTAAAAATGATGCTGGTCAGAACGTTACAGTCAATGGTGACCGCTATAGAGCCATGATTACTGACTTTTTCGTTCATCAATTGAACAACCATGATGTGCAGGAGCTGTGGTTTCAACAAGACGGCTCAACATGTCACACAGCTCGTGCCACAATTGATTTATTGAAGGAAACATTTGGTACCCGCATAGTTTCACGTTTCGGATCCGTGAATTGGCCTCCAAGATCTTGCGACTTAATGCCGCTAGACTATCTTCTGTGGGGATATGTGAAGTCGCTAGTCTACGCCGATAAGCCCGAAACGATTGATCACTTGGAGAACAACATTGGCCACGTTATTGCCGATATACGGCCACAGATGTTGGAAAAAGTCAAAGAAAATTGGACCTCCAGATTAGACTACGTCCGAGCCAGCCGTGGCGGTCATATGCCAGAAGTCATATTTAAATTGTAATGCCAGAAGGTTATCTTTCGAATAAAGTAAATTTCATGTCAATTTAAAAAATTCATCTTTGTTTTATTCCATTTAAAAGTTCTATACCTCTATAAAAAACACCCTTTTTAAGAAAAATTTAGATCCCATACCAGCCATGACGTATAATTATTTAAAATTAGAAAATTGTTATGAATTTGAGTCCACCTAAAAAGTGACTTTCAAGCAGAGAATAGCTCTTTTTTGTGAAAAAAATTCTAGAAAACATTTTAACATCCTTGAAAATTTATTTAACTGATTACTGAAGATATTGACAACAAAATACAAGAGTGTTTCTTTAAAATAAAATTTTGCTTGAAATTTGCATCAAAAAGTAGAAATTATTTTAATGAATAGAAAGGAAAACAACTATTTAAATTATTTAAATTATCTGACCGTTCTATGATATAATATGATTTATATTTTAATTTTAAAAGCTTTAAAATGATAGGTGTGAATTAATTATTTTTTTCTTCAATTTGCGCAACAACTTTTGCACCGCCTATCCCAAATATTTCTTTAAATAAAAAAATCGACATTAACTGCGTAAATTTCTTCAAAAATACAAGCATTATAATCCTCTTAGTAGTTTGCTCATAATTCACGCCTCATAACTTCACCATTTTAAAAAGTATCTCGCAACTTAGCAAACTTTAAAAAGTTTTAAATTTTGTTAGGAAACTTTCTGCTTAATATAGTCGGTCACATATTTGAGAGTCGCTAAATCATTGTAATCTGTTTATCTTGCTTTATCTAAACTTTGCTATTCCCGGCGCTGCCACTCGTATCTTCTTCCCGAGGGACTGTGCCCTTCCTTTTCTTAAGAGCTTTGAGAGTTTGGACGTGCCCATTATGGACACATTTGATTCTTTTTTTAGTTGTTTTTTTAAGTGGATATGAAAGAATAAGGTTTTAAGGAATTTAAGGCGAACTTGTATTTTTTTTGCGGATTTTGTGGTTACTGTTCAATTTTTGCTTCTATATACTTGTAATTCTAAGATATCTTTTAAACTCACCATTACAGATTTTTCTTATCTGTTTAATTTTTCTGTATTCAATTCTTACCTCCAAAATATTTCTTTCGTTATTAACACCTTTCCAGAATATATTTACTGTAATAATATTTAATGGATCCGGTAAACACATGAATATTTTTAAGGCAAAGTTTCTCAACCTTCCATAATTTGAGATCCAAGTTTCCATACCAGCTTCAATCGCGTCTTTAATTTAATAGATTTTTGGAGCTTTAACTATATATTTGGGTTTAGAACGTTTGGTGACATTGGCCGATTCCTATACTCCATTTTTACTAGCTAGCCATTTCCTGTCCACTTTAAAGGTTATGGGCACTCATAGCCTTCCTAATTTATTCCCTGCAATTTCTCTTAGGTATTCCTGTTCTTCTACGGCACTCAGTCATGAGTCAACCAGTCGTTGAATATGACCAAAAGAATTTTTTCTTTCTATATCTTTCATGGCCGTATCTTCTATTCTCATCTGTCGTAATATATCCTCGTTTCTTATTCCATGTATCCATGATATTCCTGCTGATCTTCTCACAATATCCATTTCTACAACTTCTACTCTAATCTGTAAGTCTCCAAATCTCAACCCCGTTTTTTGTTAATAGTTTTGCTCCATTGCACACTTAAGCATCCTATCACTAATATAGCTTGGATAATTCTTCCACGAATTTCTTTATCATCTGTTCTCGTTCTATTAAAGATGACTCCTAAATATTTGTAATGATCGCATCCTTTTTCCTCTATATTATCATTAATTTGGAGGATACTTTTACTATCTTCTATGCATATGTATTTGGTTTTCTGAATATTTATTGACAGACCCCATTCTTTATACCTATCTTGTAGTTTTCTTGCGATGGATTCTAGATCTTCATTGTTGCTCGATCATCGGTAAATGGTAATGAATATATTGTTGTGTCGATTAGCTGTGTTCCCATTCTATGACATTTCTGCCTGTAATTTGATATAGTTTTTGTCACATATATCTTGAATAATGTGGATGAAATGTAGCATCCTTGTCTTAAATCTATAGTTTGTCACAGCTTAGTTATAGGAAAGGAATCGTAGGCCTTAGTTAAATCTATAAATAATATATAATTACCTTGATTTATAGCGGCTCTTATTTCAGTTACAAAATAAAAACACCATTCTTGTTCTTCAGTGAGGTCTCTGAGTATTTTTTTGTAGAGTCGACTTATTCAGCTAGTTATTTTATTCATTCGATTAAGAAAATTAACCGCCCAAAATGTTAAGAAATTTAGGCGAAAAATTAGTTTTTTACAGTTTCTGAATGAAATAAATATTTTAGGAAATTTCCCAGTTCGTACACCTTCTAGTTTGTTACTAAATTTATACAAAAAAAAAGGATTTAAAACACACACAGAAGTTTTTATAAATTTTGAATTTTTGTTAAAGAAATTCCGAAAAATAAATCTACCCGAGACAACAAAATTCTACTATTAAAGAATAGTTTGTAAATGTTAGTGAGAACAAAATTTCTGAAAACCATGTAAAAATTGCATTTAAAATCGAACCAGGGGACAGACTGCGCTTATAAAGAAGAATGATGAACTCCACCTTATTAAAATTAATTAAAGCATGTCTGGTTTCCACTTATTTTATTTTTCAAGGAACTTTCTACTAGCAGACTTCGGAAGCAGCCATGGGATCCATAGAACCTTTCAATATGTAACGAACAATCACTGAAATCAGAAATAGAAAAACTGACTATTTCTCTGAGAGGCAACAGATATTGCGCTGAAGATATAAGACGGTTTATTAATAAATATAAAAACCCAACTCTTCAACAAAACGTCATAAATGTTCCTCCTTTGGACAATGTTGTCTTAGGTTACATACACGGCATCACCGACAAGATTGCCAGATTGCTTCAAAAATCAAACGTTTGGACAATTTTCAACACATATAAGAGAACTGAACGATGTTTGAAGTCACCAAAGGACGCCATACTATTTCAAACAGAAGGTGTTTACAAGATAGCTTGTTTTAGTGGTAAAGTGTATGTAGGTAAAACAGGATGGTCTATATCCACTAGGCTTAAGAAACATGAAAGACGTATAAAAAAGAAAAAAATTGTATAATCTGCAGTAGCTGAACACCAGCATTGCTCAGGTCACACTTTTAATGTAAAAGAAACTGAGGTGCTTTCATCAGAGTCTGGTTTCTTTAAATGTAAAATTAAAGAATCAATCGAAAATTGAAAATATCCAAATAATATTAATAGAAATACAGGTTACAGACTAAATCACACTTGGAAATCGATTGTAACGCTGGATCACGGTTAGCTGAGAACCATTCGGGTATAAATACCGGGTTGTTGCTCCACGATAGTAATTCAATGTTCTAATCTCATAGCGTAAAGATCCCTGAAGATGCCTCGCGCAATCTTAGGCGAAACGTTGGATAATAATTGAAATTTGACACGGTCCAAATCCAAGAACCATGATTTTCAACAAGGCTGCGCTTATGTTATATTTAATTTGAAAAGCTCTTACTGTTAATGAAATAAATTGGCGAGTATAACTTTTTTACTCAATTGTAACTATCCTTTTTCACTCTAAAATTGTATTTTATGAACTTGTTTTTGGACGTACGTATCTAGACAAGTGACTTAAAATTTTCAAAAATTAAATACGATGTAGCTCTCTATTTTTCTGTTAAAATTGCCTTATTTCAAAAAATATATACTCTTACAAGATCAATAGGAAACATAATTTAGTTAATATTCTAAAATTTAATTGACTTATTCCGCTCACTTGCCCCAATGGCTGAGGCTAGTAAGTAATGTAAGTAATCTGTTGGACATTTTCTCTATTTTTAGGTCTTTTTGAGTTTCAGCTTCAAGAGTTTATTGCATACTTACAATAGTATTTCTTTTTTATCTTTGAATCATTAGTTAGTATAAAATTGTGGAGCTACACAATAAATATATTGTTGATATACGGAGTTACTACTTACTCAACTTCAACTGTCGGAATTAAATATAAGAATGTTCCAATCAGTTATATTAACCACTGGCTTTATTTAATTCACCCCAATGTATATGTAAGCATTTTCAGCCCCATTTGCTGGTACGTATATTTATTTAAAAATTAATTTAACCAATATAGAGAAAACAACTAAATCAGCTTTTAAAATTTTAACCGTATGATAAACAAAACGCTTAACAAATTGATGAAAAATCACGTTTAAGAATGGTTGTATAAACTAAATTAAACTGTTTCTATTTTAGAGTTTCGGCATTCTGAATTAATTTATATTCATTCACAAAAGTTGTAGAAATTTATTTTTTCCTATTATCCTGTCAAAACATTCCTATTCCAATTCAATGTTATGTTATCAGTTAAATTTGTAGTATTATTTTAATTACACCTATAAATTACGTACCTACAAAACTCTAAACAAGTAATAAAATTTGTTCCAAATAAGATTTAGTTTAATGTCCTTAAAAATCTATGTTTAACATAATTTACTATTAAATGGATACATAACTAAATAAAAAATACAAGTAGTTATTTTGTATTTTTTTGTTTACGTAAAGACCGAGAAACAGGAGATGGACTTTGCGCAAAAAAAAAGTTCTTTCACATTTCCACTCTAAAAACTAAATGTTATTTCTGGCACATTATTCTAAATTAATTAAATATGTATCTAAAATTACTTTCTTAAAATAATTATTTTTGTATATATTGAAATAAAAGTTAGTTTAATTAATGCGGCTGAAGTTTAAAACGTTCACGAGACGAATTATACACTCAAAAAAATTTTACCGAAAAATGAGAAACAAAATTTTATTTACAAGAGTATTCGATCCTATACTGTTGTAAAAAAAAACAAATTTTACTGGTTAGGACTGTCTTGGAAAATCTTATAATAATTTAGGACACCTGACTGACACTATATAACAAAAAAAAAGATTTTAAACACACCCTTAAATTCATTAAAAAAAAATCGTCTATGGCGTTTCACAAATTAAATTTCGCACATATTTTATATTGACGGGTTAGGTATAATCATATTAAAGCCCCGTATAAACAGATATTTCTAAAAACGCTTGCGGACGGGACACTACCACCCTTAAATTCATTTAAACAAAATCGTCGATGGCGTTTCACAACTTAAAATCCGCACATATTTTATATTGATGGGCTAGATATATTCATATTGTATAAACAGATATTTCTAAAAATACTTGCGGACAGGACACTACCACCCTTAAATTCATTAAAAAAATCGTCTATGGCGTTTCACAAGTTAAAATCCGCCCATATTTTATATTGAAGGGCTAGGTATATTCATATTAAAGCCCTGTATAAACAGATATTTCTAAAAATGCTTGTGGACGGGACACTACCACCCTTAAATTCATTTTAAAAAAAATCGTCTATGGCGTTTCACAAGTTAAAATCCGCACATATTTTATATTGATGGGCTAGGTATATTCATATTAAAGCCCTGTATAAACAGATATTTCTAAAAATGCGTATGGACGGGACATATGATCATCCTTAAATTCATTTAAAAAAAAATCGTCTATGGGGTTTCACAAGTTAAAATCCGCACATATTTTATATTAACGAGCTAGATATATTCATATTAAAAGCCTAGCACCTCAATATAAAAGTTGTGGATGGCTTTAATATAAAAATACTTAGCTCGTCAATACAAAATTTTTATACACTTTCACTTGTGAATACACATAAACAATATTTTAACTTTATTTTATATTTTTAGTCCCGTCCGCAATTATTTTAATTTTTTTTATTAGGGGCTCTAGGAAATACATACTTTGCCCATAAATATACAAATGCAGTTTTGAATATGAACTCCCATAGAAAATTTTTCGCTATATAACGTCGGTTATATGTATCCCAAGCTAAGTCGGTTTTTAAATTTTTTTTCACAAGATGTTGCAATATCAACTGGTCCAGCCAGTCAATGACAAATTTGCTTACATTTTTTTTGTCAAGTCTCATAGACGATATTTATAAAATTATTTTATTAAATTGTAACCTTCAAGTGAAACCAAATATAATGCCCAAGTTTTATAAACAGATCATGTAGAAAAAAAAGAATAATTCATTTTTTAAAATATTTTACATTGCTTTCTTCTTTTAATATGAATTTTTAACAATTTTCTCTAATTTTTGAAATTATTTTTTACTGTGTACAAAATTCGTTCGCGTTAACGTTCCAACCCTCAGCCGTATTTTAATTAAGCCTGAATCGAAGAAATAGTGAACTAAAAGAACCAATTCTTTAAATAATTGTAGAAAATGTTTTTCCAATTTTGGAGAAACTCTTTTAGAGAAGAATGAAACCAAAGTATACATATCGTATAAAATTATTGTTACTAATTTAATGCTGCTATTCTTTGGTCGAATGATTTGAAACCGATAAATTTACAACAACTAAAATGCGATTAATCAAAAACATTTTTACTTCTTTTAAAAAACGTAAAAGAAACATATTAAATAATAACATAAATCAAATCTAAACTCTTTTATTTTAAATGTGCGAATTTATTTATACAAAATTTGGGAACTTTATCTTTTCTATTATACTGTCAGAACATCACTGGTCCTATACATTGTATGTTACCAATTACATTTAAACTGTTAATTCAATTAAATACTTAACAACTATAAACAGGTAATAAAATTAATTTCAAATAAAATTCAGTGTTATGTCCTTAAAAATCTATGTTTAACTTAACAGCGACAATAATTTTTTTATGGGCTAGTTATTTAACAATATAAAAAATTACACTGGCTATTTAAAGCTGCTTTAACGTAAACCTTAAATATATGGATGTTACTGACGCTTGCAAAAAAACTGCTTAAATTGTAACATTATTTTCTGTAAAAATCATATTTTTGGTAAATTATTTTAAATATTAAAACGAATTATTTAAAACTAATTAATTAATAAAAGTGAGGATAATTTTAGATATATAAAACACCCAATTCTTGACTGGATACAAAATGTTATCACATCTAGAATATAAGGATTTATTAAATTGCTTACAGGGTCATGTAGCAACTAATGCTTGAAGGAACGGCTTGTTATGTTTGTTACTACAAAATGATGGCTAATACAAACCAGCATGGTTTTAATTTGTTTTAAAAATTTTCTTCTAAAAATCATTAAGAAAATGGAACTTCGATTTTGATAACTAAGGTAAAATTTATTATTTTGTAATATTCGGAGATCGACAATATTTTTTTTAATAGTATCACGTAATATTATCAATGAATTTTGTAACTGATAATTTCAAAATTCCGAATATAAATTTATAAATAATGATTAATGTACAAAATAAAATTATTATTTTTTCCATGAATTGATAATTTCAAAAATGATTTCTAAAATTATCAATTAATAAATTAATTAATGATTTTATCCCTACAATTATCAGTCAACGAAATAATTATTAATGCCATTTTTGAAAAAAATATTTGACGGAGTAAGGGATAATTTTAGAAATAAAATTATCCATTACCAGAGAAATTAAAAATTTAATTTTTCAAATTACCCATAAAAAGAGCAACTAATCATTTATTTTTCAAAATTATTGTATTATTAATAGGTAATTTACCACAATTAAATAAAAAAATTATTTTTTATTGAAACAGTCCATATTTTAAGATAAAGTTATAGAAAATTAACAGTAGGAAAAATTTGACAAATGCATCATTTAATTATATGGGAAAAAATATAACGAAAACGCATTTTACATCGCTGAAACATTTTTTGTTCAAACCAAAACAAATATTAAATATTAAATAAAGGCTGATGAGAAATTTGAACCTCATGTCTAAGTAAGCTTTTAACAATAATGTGATGTTTTTTCATTCCTTTTTATTACAAAGTCTTGAGCCCAATGCAAGCTAACTTCATTTTGTTCTCGGAGCGATTCATAAGCAGGATAAATAATCATTGTTATGTGATTATTTTATATGATGCTGCATTATTGGCGAAAAAACGCCATTAAATTATTTTTTATTTAAATCCAGAAAAAATTACCAATTAATAATCCAATAATTGGGAAAATTCAATTTTTAAATTATTATTTTAATGGGTATTTTGAGAATCAAACTTTCAATAACTCTGGTAATGAGTAATTTGCTTCCTAAAATGATTAATATCAAAAGTGAAATTACGAGTTACTTCGTTAAATGGTAATTGTCGGAAAAAATTACCAATTATTTTATTAACTGATAATTTTAGGAACGAAATCTATCTTTATTTAATTAATTTTTAATTTAGAAAAAAATTTCAGTTATTTCATTAACTGATAATTTTAGTTTCATGATTATTAATTGATAATTTCGATTTGTTGATTAGCACTTTTATTAATTGATTAACGGTTAATAATTTTTTGCCAATCACTGATTTCACTAAACTACTATATTCGTATTTAGAGTTACTTTATGTTTGTCCATTTTTTTTGTGGGGTGCCAAGTATTCCTACTAGTATTTAGTGATGATCCACAGTTCTACTGAATTAGTTTATATTTTTATATGTTTTGTTGAATTTAAAGAAATATAACGGATCTGGATATAAGAGATGACACGTAACGTTCAACTTTTGGAATTCACGGTGTTGGTTTTATTTTAGATTTTCGCTGAGTATAACATCTCAAAAATGTCAGTTAAAGATATATAAGGATGAAGATGTGGTCGCTGCTCTAGAATATTGAGGTAGCGGATTTTTATTACCTACTTGCGCGAAAGAGCATGTGTCAAGAATAACCCTCCTGTATAAATTGAAAAGGAAATTTAAAAAAAAATAGTACTGTAGCTTCGAAATCGTAAAAAGTTGATTGAATACAATATACCGCTAATTTAGGATTTCCAATACGTAAACACTGGTTACAGGAATGAGAAAAGGGAAAGCTCAGAAAGACAATTAGAATTGAAATGCAATAAAGTTTGACTGACTCAGATACATCTGCAGAATAGGAGACTACTGAGGATATTAGTGATGAAAAGTCTGATAATTTAGAAAATATAGGTGGAACCTTTAATACAACAGATAAAAGTAAATTTTAAAAGAATTACCACGTTTTGGGGCTCTAGGAATGAAAAAGTGTGAAGATGTAAAAACATTTGCATTAAAAGAGTACGGTATCAGCATGATAAACCCTAATCAGACAATCGAAAAAGTTGCCTTCTCAAAGGTAACAACGCCAGGTGAACCTTCAAAATGTAAATTTTGCAAGAAACTTAATTTAGACGAGTTAATTTTGTGTTGCTTAGCCTTTTTTTTCTACACAATAAATAGTTTTAGGTTCACTTTAACAACTTTTCAAACATTTGTTTATAATCAGTGTTTTGTGATTTAGTATTTAATCTTAAGGTACTCAATATATGGTCAACATGTCAGCTATTAGATCCAAGTATGTCAACTATTTGAGTTCAAACTTAGACTGTTAAATTAATAATTTTTTCTTGCACGTTTAAAAAAAAAAAACATAGTTATTAATTGTAATCATTAAAATTGTGGTTTTTAAAAATAAAGGGTCAACTTTCAATGCAAAATAATGTCATCTTTTGGATATATCAGTTTTCTTGCATGTCAGTCTTTGAAACTTTAACACTGTCCATATTTATACTACATATTTTTAAACAATATAGTGCTGTAAGTTCTAAATCATACCTGTTACAATGTATCTCTTAGAATTAATAGAGAAATCACAAACCAATCAATGCTAACCAGAACTTATAAAAATAATCAGGTGACAGTTAGTAAATTGTTTTAGGACGATCTGATTGACGCTGACTAGTTACTGATTGTTCTGTCAATGGAACTAATATTTAAAATCATACAAATATATTAAAAATAGATAGCAATAAGTACGTAAAATTAACTCAATAACGCGTCAACTACTGGATATTTTGCCCTAGTACAAAATAAAAATAAAAAATTATATTTAGATAAATTGGTCATTAAAAATAGAGAGATGTTCAAAAATTTGATAGATTGTTGCGCCATTTTCTAAATGTTACACTTATAATCCGAAGAATTCCTGTCTACTAGCCGAATAACTACTTCCTCAATCTAATATTTTTAAAATTAACAATTCTGGTTTTTTCAAAAGTTGGATTTCTTTAGAATTACAGTATCTTAAAAATAGATGTAGTATTATATTTTATCTACATAAACAGTTCATTAGAGAATTCGTTAATATTAAAAACCGACGAACAACAAGAAGTGCAACACGTAAGAGCATTCTTTACGACAGTGATTTAGGGTAAAATTTGCAATATAGAAAACTAATGTTTTGAAGTGAATGTGGACATATTTAATGTGATAAAAACAACTGATAAACAACTATTAAAGAAAAAAAGTAAGTTTATAGTTTATTTAGTGAAAATCTGATCCTTACACCATAGTAAAATTGCTGGACATTTCATTGATATTATATGCTTAAATTGGTAAGAAGGAAAAATGTTTTAATACAAAATTAATATACCAATTACAAATAGGTATATTAATTTTTGATGGAAACTATATTAGACGATGCCAATCATACAACTATTAATGATGGAAATGGGATAAAAAAAGGCAGAAAAATTATTTCGCGTTTCAGAAAATTCTAATAGGTAAAAAATACAATTGGGACAACGTAATATTTTGTTTGCGAACTATTTTTTCAAGTAATTGTAAACTCGCCTCATAAATAAATGGAATTCCTCTCTAATTTGATATTATAAATGCATTATTTTGATTGATTTCTAAATATCTGGATAATAGCGATTAGATTGGTGTTATTTTTAATATATTTCACCAAAGTTTAACGTCTTATTTTTAGGTTTTTATTAAATTATACTTATGCTGAAAGAAATTTGTTTGATATGCGTTTTAAAAAACATATCAGGATGTTAAAGGTGATATAAAAGTTGACGTATGGCGCACCAGAAAGTAATTGTACGTAAATAATTAAGTACTGTAATAAGAGTAGTCTTAAAATTAGAGAGAGTAGCAAAAACTGCATTTTTTTCCACACTTTATGATTACGTTAAAACTCTAAAACTGGGAAGCAGTGGTTCAGCTCAGTATTAATCTTTCTCAATTCAATAAATTCAATTTTCTTATTGAAAAACTGACAGATCTATGGCGGAATTTATGACTTTACTTATCATATTATCTCTGAAACATCTCACGACTAACAGTAAATAAAAAACAGTTCAATCATGAGAAATTTCAAATAAAAAAATTGTCAAACCAGACTTCTGTAACACTATATTTTATTTTGAATTATCTTTCTGGGAAAACTACTCAACTTTTACGTTAAAAAAATGTATTGCTACAATTATTGAAACTTCATTTTTGTATATGAAGTGGAAATTTAACTCCAAGAACAGATATTTTAAATGATACCGTTACGTTACAGTAAAGAAAATATTTTTTTAACATTGTATATGCCCTGTTTTTCATTTGGTACACGAGAGGATTAACAATGAATTAAAAATAAAAACGATATGTCAAAAAAAATGTTTTTATAAGAATTCGTAGACGGAAAAATAATGTGATTTTTAAAATGGTCTATTAAAAGAATCTTTATAAAGTTATAAGCTAAGTAGATAATTATAGTACTTATTTTTTAATTACTTACATATATATTTCTCCTTAAAACAAACACTATAGTTATTAAACCAAAATAAATCACAAAACCAAAATAGAAGTAATAAACAGTTCCACAAACACAAAAAACTAAAAAAAATCCAATTCTTCAAACAGATTCAAGCTGTTCAAAACAGTTCCGATTAACTTTCAAAACACCAAATACAAAAGCTTTAAGGTAATAATAGTACGGTACGAAAGACTAAACAATAGAGACAAAAAGCTCTTGAAAAGCAGCAATAAAGCTATAAATTGCGTGTTTGTTGTTTGTGAATCGAACATCCACTAATTTAAATCGTTTGAGATTTTACCGCGCGCTACGATAAACACGCTTGCTTCGTGTGGAGGGGATTGCATAAGCAAAGGGGCTTCGGCTATAGGGATAAGCATATTAAGCCGACCGCATGGTCGAAAAGACCAAAATAATGGCGGGGTGGGGTACGGAGACGTACGAACTGGGGTGGGGGGCCAATGAAAGTTTGTGAGATCGTAACTCATAGGATTTTGACCGCTGTCTTTTGTATTTTGGAGAAATTGGGGGTGTTACGCTTTAATTTAAAAGCGCTTTATTTGGGATGTTGATGATGGTTTTTACCTGCTCGATACCTAGTAAAGTCAATGGGTGTTTCGGTATGTGATGATGGGAATGTAGTTTGGTGTAATTATTATAATGGTAATGATTATTGTGGAAGGTAATTAGAGGCGTATTGTTGAGATTAGAAGGAAGTTGAGTGTAAATGAACGTTACTTAGGGTTTGGTTGCCGATTTGAGAGAAAATTATGGATTTAATTTTAGGGTTTGTTCTTTGTCGGTGAGAATACTTAGCATTTATATAGTGTTTTGAACTAAATAATGTTATCGGTGATGAGGAATGGCTCGTAATTTTAGGGATAAGTAGAAGTCATTGAGTAAAAAACATTTATATGTAATAATAAAGTTTATACAAAAATTTTTGGAAATATTTATTTGTATTAAATGTATTCATAAAAGTAAAGGGAAGATAATCGAAATACAGAAAACACCGAATATTTCGCCGATATATTGTATTTTGGGATCACAGAATACAATTCTAAAGTTTTGTTGGCAGCCGCATACAGTTTTCCTACAAAAAAAGATCACACGTATCTTCCGATCTATATTCTTTTAATTTAGTCACTTCCATTAAAACGCATTTGCCCATTCTGAGACATATACATAACATTTAGTTAAAAGAAATTAATTGGAACTTAATTATCGGTGACGTTACAAAAAGGAGCATCAGATTGAAATTGATAGAAATTTTCAGAAATTTGGACATTTCTCTTGCTATTTAGTTATTTCGGAAAAATATTATGTTACGGTTTCGTAGCAGATGTTGGATGTATCAGTATTGAATCATTTTGACACTGGTAGCGACCATAGATTGATAAGAGCTAGAATAGAGATAAACATGAAAAAAAAATGAAGTAAATTAATAAAAAAAAAATATTTCCAACATCAAAAATAATACTAGGAAATTTGCAAAAATTCCAAACTGGACTCGGTAAGAAATTATCTATCAAAAGCACTGAAGAACTTGAATTTAAATACATTAGAAAATAAAATAATCAATAATATTAAAACGGTTGCCAAAAATATATGTACCATTGCCAGAAAGAATGATTCAAAAACAAGAAAGGAGACTAGAGAGCTCATGGCGAGGAGAAGAAAAATGGAAAAAGGGGCTCTAAAGTAAAATAAAATTAACAAAACTATAAAAAAAACTAAAGATGATTTAAGACAGTGTAACATAAAAATGACAGCAACCATTGAAAACCACAAAAATATGAAGATTCTTAGAACACTGAATAAGAATGACACGTAAAATGACACAATGCGCAAATATGTTTTAGTGAAGAAAATACGATATAAAAGTGCAATTCTTTTTTCGTATGAACTACGGGTAACCACGAAAACCTTCAGATTAATGTTCTATTACCCCAAAGTAAAGGTTGTGCAAAAAATCGGTGAAAAATTCAATATCCCAAATATTTCTAAAAATTATCCTTTTTTTAAAAAATACGAAAATTTTTATTATTGTTCACATTTAAACCAATTTGGCCTTTTTTAAAGTTAAACTTTGAGTGTCAAAAGTTAACAATTTTTTTCAATCTACAATGTCTCAATATATTTGAATGAGTTCTAGTTTACATAATAAGGTATAAAGTAAATGCACTCATACACTTAGATATAAAAAAATTAAATTTCAAGTAGGTATAATTTATTTGTAACAAATTTTGGATTCATACCAAACCTTGTCATAAATTAAAATACTTGGGTTAGCATTTTACCTGAAAAATATAGATGAAATTTCAACTAACAACGCTGTTAATTAATTATTTAAAATTAATAGTTTAAAAACTAGGTTAAAATAATTTTTTTAAAATTTACACATCTTTTGGTGCATGCCCATTAGTCTAAAAGACTAACGATTAATAATTACTCTAATCCAATAACACCTTAACTTAAATCCTAGCAAAGTCAGTTCACTGATGTCTCTTAGTGCGCTCAGATGTATACCCATATATATCTACCCATCACTCGCATACTGTACTATGCTTTGCACAACACATTATGCGAGTGCTAGTAGATTGGTCCTCTTCAGTCTTCGTACAGGATATTGCCCATCAGCTAAAGAACTTTTGTATCTGTATTCACATAATGGTAGTGCCTCGCTTCATACTTGCCACATACCTTTCAGTCTCTTCCTTCAAAGTTCGTATCTGTAGATCTCGATGAGGATCAGTGTTAGAAATATACCAGAGAGCATTCACTATTTTTCGTAGTATTTTGTTGTGACACGTTTGCATGCATTTAATGTTGGAATCTTTCGCACAACCCCATAACTGGATTCCGTAAAGCCCATTTAAAATCTGATTTTGTTGGAAATATAAAGTTTGGAGTTTCTTTCCAACAACCAGCTATACTGTATATATTTTAGATTTAATTCGGTTTTTTCTTTTAGATATGCTCCTTCCACCTAAGTTTGGCATCAAGGATCATGCCAAGATATTTAGCATTTATTCAATATAGTACAATTGTTGATATCGAGAAAAATCGGCCCTGTTAGATTTTTGTTGGTTAAGTTTATTTGCATTGATTTAAGTTAATTCAGTTTAACCTTCCATTGTCTAGTCCAAACTATTACTGCATTGATTCCTGTTTGTAGATATTTATGAGGACTTTCTTGATAGTGACCCATTGTAAGAAGAGCAATATCGTCAGCAAATGTAGCAATAACTGTATCTTCGAATACTGGTATGCCGCTGGTATATAGTAAATACAGGATGGATCCCTGGACGTTGCCCTGGAGCACCTCAGTTTTTTCTTTCAGTTCAGACTTTTGCTTTTATTGTTTGATGTTAAACATCTGTTAAATATATATCACGTTAACAGTGTCTACAAAATATCTTGTCAGCATTCTGTTTAGTTTATAAATCAGATCTTCGCGTCATGCTTTATCGAAGTCTTGTGTAATATCTAAATAAATCTCAGGACAGGCTTGTTTTTTTCTTTAGGGACTGTCATTGGTGGCAGTTATTCTATGCACTTGATCTATTGTTGAGTGTTTTTGCCTAAACTCAAATTGAAAATCTGGGATTAAGTTATAATTTTTTATTGCCTTTTAAGCAGTAGTTTCTCCAAGAGTTTTGAGACTATTAGCAATAGGTAGACCGGTGTACTGACTTGACATCGTTTGGTTGTTGCTCTGATTAAGCAACATGATAAATTCCGTGATGGAATAGATAAAATCTTTTTAATTGACACATTTTCTCTGAACTAAAATTGACTATATTACAAGTGAAGCCAAATTCGAGAAACCAGTGTAATTTTTTATTACATTTATTTAAACCATATATTTATTCCATGTAAAATCCAATAACATTTATTCAACAATACTCCAAATTCTGTTATTTATAATGTGCCTAGTGCAAAATTAAGCAAATTGCGACTAAAAATAATTTCGTTTCAGCGTCGATTTCAAAATTATGATGAAAAACTGATTCGAATATACTTAAAACTGTGTCAAAATCAAAACATTCCCAAGCTGCAAATGAATCTGCTTACGTTAATATGATAATCAAAATTTCTAGATACTTGCCACCGAAATATCTTAATTTAAATTCAACTTTAATTAATATAGCAATTATAAAAACAAAACGGATCTGATTTTTCTTAATGAGCTTTCTTTCTGCATATGGGTAAGTTTTTGGGTGTGAACAACTAATTTTTTTACTAATTGGAAAATATTTCAGCTCATTTATATCCGTTTCTATTATATAAAACTTATTTATATTTTCTTAATTTGAATAAGATGACCTACATGTTTATTATCGTAATAAACTTTATTTTCTTTTCATTGTAATACAATGGATATTGCTTTGCGGGATGGAGCTTTTTTAATGAATAACATCATGAAAAAATAATTAGGAAACGTAGAAATAAGCTTAAAACTCGTTAATACTCATTTAAAAATACGGTAAGATCAAACACAACAGTAGTTCCTTCTTAATAACGGTGTAGGTAAGATTTATACTTCTAATGGCCAAAAAATGCTGTTTTTTACAACATTGTATACGCTGCAATAACCTGGAAGAAATATAAATGACTAATAATTATCTAAATCAATTCTGTAGCTTCGGAAATTTCTTATTACCATCAGTCTATATACATTAATTGCCTTTTCAAACAAAAAAATTTTCTATTCTTCTGCATGGTCTAGGCACAGTAGGATTTTTTTTGATATTTTCGACAAAAATTCGATTATAGTTCCGTACTTAACTGAGCACATAAAATATAAGGATAACACAATCTGTAAAGTTGTTTAAAGCGATATAAACGATTTGGCGCAGGGTAATGCTATGAATTGAAGAAGCTCTAGAGCAGGAAAAAAACTTTTGACAATTAAAGGCATTTTCCACTGAAATGCATTTGGTTCCACATCTGCTACTATGAATATTTTTACTGTATTAATTAATAGTTTGAATATGTGGGGATATTCCGAAAAAGTTTTAGCAATACCGGAAATTGAATTTGGAAAGAATCTTGCATTGTTATATTTTTATACCTATGGGCACCTATTTTTGAAATAGTTTGCCTCACATAATGTGTGATGCAATAATTTTCAAATTCATGAATATTCTAAATAGGATTTTAAGCTCCAAGAATTGTGTTGACTAAGAAATATGATATTAAGTGATTAATTGTATCGTCGATCGTCTCGGTCCGCAAGTGAAAATTTCATCAAGATATTTAAGCAGATATTCTTATTGGAAGACGAAAACAATCAACGCCCTAAAAAATCGACAATAACGCAGAATAATCAAATACTGCTATCTCGAATCGCAGTTAAACATTCACCCTTGCACTCCAATGCATTTTGACCAAAGATTTACACTTTTATGATTACAAGGTCCAGCTGCGACAACACTCACTTTCACCTCAACAGCTTTGTCGACAAAAAAATTAACGGTGTTCTGTGACTATCAATGGGGATTATTGCCATGACATGTCAACAAACCTTTCTGGCAAGAACCAGATGGAATGGACGGAACTAAAACGTGATTTCAACATGATGGTTGCACCTGTCACACTTTACGTAAAAAAGAATGACGTTGTTGCCAATGAAGTTCATCGTCAGTCGTGTCATCTTTCATTAGGGAGATCAAAACTTACATGTTTCAGTGTTCTAATCTCATGGAGAGAAGATCTCTGAAGATGCCTCGTGCAATCGTAGGTGAAACGTCGGATAATAATTCCAATTTGACACGGTCTAAATCCACGAACCATGATTTTCAACTTGACCAAAGCTGTGAAAGCTTCCGATCTTTATTTACATGTATGGGTTGATGAAAATCCTCATGCAACTATTGTTTCGCATCATCAACATCAGTTTCAATCAGTTAATGTCTTGTCAGAAATAACTGGCAATTTTTCGATTGGATCATTCGTATCGCCGCACGACTGAATGGAGGAATTTATTTGGAGTTCCTCCAAAACCCTCTGAAATATGCACTACATGCACGATGGGGCACCACCTCATTTCAGCGTTGCTGTGCGGGAGCACCTGAATAACGTCTATCCAAACCGTTGGATAGGTAAAAAAGGGCCGATTGCCTCACCTCCTCGATCTCCCGACCTAACGCCGTTGGATTTTTTCTTGTTGGGATACCTCAAAATTTTAGTGTATTCCACTCAGGTTGATAGTAGGGAGGAACTTCTATGGAGAATTACGTTTCATTGTGATCAAACAAGAAAAAATGCTGAGTTAATGTGGCAGGTATAGAAGTCCTCAATACGTCGTGCCCGTGAAGGTATCAGACTTCAAGGAGCCCATATTGAACACTCTTACAAACTTTTTAACTAAGCAGTTAGTTAAACTTTTTTTGAAACTATGGTGACAGGGGAAAATTTCTCTTTTTTATATTCAACCCTATTTTTTAATGAATCCACAGCCCTACATACCATCTCCTTTGTTACCTCTATATAGTGGCCTTGTACTTTGTACCGTCTTGGGGAGTTAACGAGGTACTCTTGTCGGTCTTCGGTAAGCTGTATTTGATAATCGGTTATCCACTTTTTGATTGGGATTGGTTGTAAATTACTCTTGTTTGTGGTGTCTGATCTTAGTATATTTATTAATTTCCATGCTTCTGATGATCTTGTACCTCCTACATGTGTATTTAGTTCAGTGCATTTCCTGTCCCATGTGTCGTTTTTGTTTTTGTTAATTATGTTTTTAAATTTGGATTGTTCATTTTTGTATATGTTTTTATCTTGTGGATCTTTTGAATTTAGCCATTTGTTGAAAGCTTTTTATTTTATCTGTTTTTGTTTTTCCAGTGTCTTGTCCCATGTAACATTGTTGTTTCGTCTGTTCATGTCTTTCGTCTTAATTCCTAGAGCTTCTTGTGCTGCGGAGTTAGAGAGGATACGATGTGTTCAGACAGTTCATCAGTGCGCCCAGACAGCAATTCAGTTTGAAGTTTGTTATCTAATCGAATCTTAAATAGATATTTTGTACTAGGTTATACCTATCTTGGAATAAAGATCAATCAAAGTGGACGAACTGAAGAAGAAATATTGGAGCGAATAACTATGGGGAAAAAAGCTATCGGCTATAGGCTTCCTAAACTCACTATTA
Organism: Diaprepes abbreviatus; assembly: GCA_034092305.1. Classification (NCBI taxonomy): domain Eukaryota; kingdom Metazoa; phylum Arthropoda; class Insecta; order Coleoptera; family Curculionidae; genus Diaprepes; species Diaprepes abbreviatus. Next base: position 478,062 of record JASJET010000089.1, on the reverse strand, counting down.
TGGTCAATAAACATCTCCAAGGAAAGAAAACATCTTTTATACAATGCAATATTTAAAAGCGTTGTATTGTATGGATGTGAAACATAGCAGATAAATAAAATTTTAGAACGTAAACTGCTGGCTCTTGAAATGGACTTTTGACGAAGATCTGTCGGAAAGTCAAGGATGTAACGTAAAGAAAACTATTCTCGATGAAATCGAACAACGTCAGCTGGTATGGTATGAACATGTGGAGAGAATGACGGACGAACCTCTACCAAAGCAAATCCTAAAATGGACACCAAGTGAAAAAATAAAAAGAGGAAAAAAAAAAACCAAAAGTTACCTGGATTAAGGGCATTAATCGAGCCATGTCCAAAAGAAACTTACTTCCAGGGGATTGGGAAGACCGAAGACAATTGAGACTGGGAACCGGAAGGCGTAGAACGCTATGAAACCCGACAGAAGTTAGGGAACTAACAGTGTAAATAAAATGACGTTTTTTCGAAAGAGGTTAAGATCAGCGACATGATAGAAGAGAACTTTTTAGTCAATAGTTAAAGGTATGTAAAAAATTGTTGTCCAAAGTTCGCATCATACCGGATGTAAAAAAATCCTAGTCCGTAACTACAAATGTGAGTAATTCACAACACTTTATTGAATAGTAATTTGAAGGGTCTTATCTGGTATACATCACATTAAAAAAATTGAAATATACCCGATGGTTTAATAATTGTGTGTAAAAAACTTGATTCCATTGCAGCTCTTTGGGAGCTCATATCTCCGAAGAGGAGACCTATGCGAAAAATGATTATATGAACTTGTAGTATTCCTTTCACGTGTTTCTTCATATCCGGGAGGTTTGCCACATTTTCTCCGACACGCTGTTTAATTAAAAGAAACAGTAAAAAAAGATTTCGACTCGAAACGTGTTCCACTGTGTTGAAAGTTATTGAAAGAGAAAATGTGAGGAACAATTTTTGTCCGTTCGATGTGACTAAATAAAACAGACCAATCTTGTATAAAATTAATAACAGAAGACTGTATTTAGATATTAATTGATTTCACTTTAAAACCAACCTGGTTCATTGGTGACCGGTTTCGATGAAGTAATACAAGTACATAAGAACAAAAAGATTTTGATAAGTAACCTGACCGTATACTATTACATTAAATATATTTTTTTAAATTTAAATTACATTTGATTAAAACCATAATGTAAAATTTTGTTTGCGGGTTTCATTCTATGAGGCTAATGAAGCGTGTCAAGGGATACAGACTACTTACTGGATATCTTTAAAAGATGACCTAATATGTAGGGGAATTAAAATACTGATCATGTTCCTAGAGGGCGCTTACTTGAATGGGAAGAAGGCGTTTCAGAGATACAATATTACCACCCAAAAAGTTAGACAAGTTTAGTTAACCAGGCAGTCTGGATTCACAAAGGCTTTTAGCACTGATCGACTTGTGGTAATGGCGAAATTTAATGGGCCTAACAACTATTCAGGATTAACGATCATCAATTTCATTCATTCGTTTCTGTTTTTTTTTTATAAAATCTGCAAATATTGCTTTACTTCAGCTTTGTATACTTGTTATTTTATTTTTTGTTGATCAAAATTGAAAATCAGCTGATTTCTTTAGATGGGCAGTGTTTAATTTACTAAATATGGTAGATAATTAAGAAATAATAACCTGTTCGGAAGGATTCATAATTCTAAAAATTTTGTGAAAAAGTATTTGGTAATTATTTAAATTTATAAAATTATTTTGCATAAAATATTGAAAATTAATTACTCGTTAATTGTAAAATATTAGTTGCTTGCGGTAGCTTTTCAGATAATTAAACGTAGTCATAAATAATTAACAAATAAGCAAGTTTTTTTGTCGTTATTTATAGCAAGATTATGCATTTTGAATTTTTAGAATTATTTCAATTAATTGGCAATACCGCATATTCGAGAATATCTGCAAATCAGGATTAGCTTCGATTCATTTGATAAATGTGTTTATCAATTTAGAGTTTAGTTGAAATATTATCTCTGAAGTTATAGGCAATTTTAGCAATAGTTAAGTAATATATAATTAAATATTTTATTAGTATATAGCATAACAGAAATTTCTCCAACCGCGCGCCTGTCTGTTAATCCGGACTAATCACGAATATTACTAAATTAATTTTGTTTTCGTTTTCATCATTATCTGCCCGAAACACATCAAAACAATGTATGATGCAACTGAAGATCTAAAAAATGTATACAAATCAGTCCGAGAGAATATATCAATCGTTTAAGGTTAGTCCACAATAACTGCATTTGTAGTTTAAAAATTGATGAAGAAAAGTTTCAAAAAATCCTAACCGTGAAAGACGGTGTAGGCCATTAGTGAATATTCTTCACAAAAAAGTGCATATTTGGAGCAAAAAGACATCTATAACTAAAAATTGTTAGTTTTGTGTCATGTACGTATCCAAAAACTAAATTAATTAAAATTAAATTGTTTCTATCAAATCTGAAAACTGGTTAATAATATGGCATCTCTATTTTGAAACCCTAATTTTAAAATTAAAAACTCATCAAGTGCGTATTGAACAAGCTTTACGTTAGGTTTCTGTAAGCAGTTATTGGTGTTGTTAATTTTTTCTGTAATTTCATTGCATTTATGTCTCCGAGTTAATCAAAAGTATGTGCGTATGAAGTTTTTGTCAGAAAGCATATTGAAACATTTTCAACAATTTTTTTTTGTATTACCTATATATATATATATATATATATATATATATATATATATAAATATGTAGATAAGTTTTTGTCCGTGTAATTTAAAATAAAATAGAATAAAATATTGGCGAAGCGGACGTGAAAATTTGTCAATCTACATGATTCTCGTATTAAAAAGTGCGGAGCACTCCAAAATATGGAAAAACTCCGGGTCCGACAGATGGCGACAGCGCTGTTTCGTCCTAATATGGGACTCGTCAGGCCACCGCAGTCGGTACAAACCATCATCTCGCCTTTGCATCGTATAAGCCACATTTATAATCAAAATACGGCAAATAAGACGACAAAGGCGACATCTCGATGGTCCACTTGATAATACAAGAACCACACAGATTAACAAAGTTTGTAAAAGAACCGTCATATGGTGGCGCGACCGTGAATTAAAACAGAAATATGTAAAATCGAGTACACGAAACGCGCTGCCCAAAAGATAGGGATCGCATTTTTCGGTACTGGCAAGCAAGCCTACCGCTATTTAAGCAGCCAAAGCCACGTGCCGCACCAAACGATCCCACCATGAGAGCATCGTTTAGCGTGTTTCAAAGCCAAACAAGTAAATAAATATGTAGATAAGTTTTTGTCCGTGTAATTTAAAATAAAATAGAATAAAATATTGGCGAAGCGGACGTGAAAATTTGTCAATCTACATGATTCTCGTATTAAAAAGTGCGGAGCACTCCAAAATATGGAAAAACTCCGGGTCCGACAGATGGCGACAGCGCTGTGTCGTCCTAATATGGGACTCGTCAGGCCACCGCAGTCGGTACAAACCATCATCTCGCCTTTGCGTCGTATAAGCCACATTTATAAGCAAAATACGAAACGCGCTGCCTAAAAGATAGGGGTCGCATTTTTCGGTACTGGCAAGCAAGCCTACCGCTATTTAAGCAGCCAAAGCCACGTGTACTCGATTTTACATATTTCTGTTTTAATTCACCGCCGCGCCACCATATGACGGTTCTCTTACAAACTTTGTTAATCTGTGTGGTTCTTGTATTATCAAGTGGACCATCGAGATGTCGCCTTTGTCGTCTTATTTGCCGTATTTTGATTATAAATGTGGCTTATACGATGCAAAGGCGAGATGATGGTTTGTACCGACTGCGGTGGCCTAACGAGTCCCATATTAGGACGAAACAGCGCTGTCGCCATCTGTCGGACCCGGAGTTTTTCCATATTTTGGAGTGCTCCGCACTTTTTAATACGAGAATCATGTAGATTGACAAATTTTCACGTCCGCTTCGCCAATATTTTATTCTATTTTATTTTAAATTACACGGACAAAAACTTATCTACATATTTATTTACTTGTTTGGCTTTGAAACACGCTAAACGATGCTCTCATGGTGGGATCGTTTGGTGCGGCACGTCGCTTTGGCTGCTTAAATAGCGGTAGGCTTGCTTGCCAGTACCCAAAAATGCGACCCCTATCTTTTGGGCAGCGCGTTTCGTGTACTCGATTTTACATATTTCTGTTTTAATTCACCGTCGCGCCACCATATGACGGTTCTCTTACAAAGTTTGTTAATCTGTGTGGTTCTTGTATTATCAAGTGGACCATCGAGATGTCGCCTTTGTCGTCTTATTTGCCGTATTTTGATTATAAATGTGGCTTATACGATGCAAAGGCGCGATGATGGTTTGTACTGACTGCGGTGGCCTGACGAGTCCCATATTAGGACGAAACAGCGCTGTCGCCATCTGTCGGACCCGGAGTTTTTCCATATTTTGGAGTGCTCCGCACTTTTTAATACGAGAATCATGTAGATTGACAAATTTTCACGTCCGCTTCGCCAATATTTTATTCTATTATATATATATATATATATATATATATATATATATATATATATATATATATATATATATAGGTACCTTCCTGAACTTCCGGTGTTGAATACATTCTTAGCATGGTAAAATGAGAAAAAAGTAGCAATAATCATTCACTTAAAAATGACGTACAACATCGTCTCAGTAAAAAAATTCTTACAGGTCTTTGAGAAGTCTTAAATAAATAATATCTAATAAAAATTCAACATCTAAAATTAAACTTGGGAACGATATTACCGAAAGTTTTCCAATAAAAAAAATATCTTTGGCAAGTCTTGCACAAAGCCTATTTAAAATATACTTGCATAAAACCTTGAAGATATGGATACGATCTTGCTCTCATGGTAGCCCAAGATTAGGAAAATTTTGAACTTATGGCGAATAAACTATTTAAAGAATACAAAGAATGGGGTCTCTTAGTAAACCAATGTAAGACAAAATATTTATGCATTGGAGGTCCTTAAGAAGATTTTATTTTGGAAGAAGACGAGAACATATTTTCTAAATAAATTAAAAATATAAAATTTCAGTTGTTTGCATAATATAGTCTGATTTATTCCAAAATCTCTCCATTTGCAAATAACTAAAAATGTTCAGATGAATTTGTCCGGTTTTAACCATTTTTCAATTTATTGCTGTTTTCTTGTGATGATTGAAACTGACTATGAAAGATGCAGACAGGTTCTAAAAATCTCAGGTATACTAGATCGTTTTGTCGAGCGTTATAAGTACAATGTAGCATCTGCCAAAAAAAAATGACGCCTTGCCAAAATATCTTAACTTATCTACACTGTAAAAAGGAGTAAATTAAATTTAATAATTTTACATTAATCTAAATTAATGTATTGCATTAAATTTAATGTAATAATATATTAAATTTAAAGTTTGATGATTACTTTTTAAGATGATTTTGTACATTAAATGTACAGCCAGAGTTCACTGAATTTAAGATATGTTATCATATAAAGGGTGTTTTCTATAGAGGTATAAAACTTTAAGTTGGCAACACTTTTTTAACTGGCCATTTTGTCAGCTGTCAAGTGATTTATGTTTAGTTTGGTTTGGCATTTCAACATGAATAGACTGACGCCTGAACAACGCTTCCAAATTGTGCAAATTTATTTTGAAAATCATGGTTCTGTTCGAAATACGTATCGCGCACTACGTCCAATTGACGGTCAACATAATCGTCCATCAGAGCAATTAATTCGATTAACTATGGAACGTTTTCGCACCACGCTTACTCTAAATAATAATACGCATCCACAGAGACGTCGTACAGTGCGTACAAAAGAAGTCATTGCTGCTGTAGAGCGTAGCGTAGAGGAAGAACCGAATCAGTCTATCCGCCATCGTGCACAGGAATTGGATATGTGTCCATTCACTTTATGGAAGATTTTGCAGAAAGATCTTGGTTTGCGTGCTTATAAAATCCAACTCGTGAAAGAATTGAAGCCACACGATCACCTAGCAAGGCCTAGATTCGGTGAATGGGCCCAAAACAAGATTGCCGTTGATCCCGATTTTCATAAGCGAATTTTGTTTAGCGATGAAGCTCACTTTTGTTTGAATGGATACGTCAATAAACAAAACTGCCGTATTTGGGGTGATGATAATCCTCAAGTATATGTTGAGACACAGTTACATCCAGAAAAACTGACTGTTTGGTGTGCTTTATGGGCTGGTGGAATCATTGGTCCGTACTTCTTTAAAAACGATGCTGCTCAGAACGTTACAATCAATGGTGACCGGTATAGAGCCATGATTACTGACTTTTTCGTTCATCGATTGAACACCTATGATGTGCAGGAGCTGTGGTTTCAACAAGATGGCACAACATGTCACACAGCTCGTGCCACAATTGATTTATTGAAGGAAACGTTTGGTAACCGCTAGACTATTTTCTGTGGGGATATGTGAAGTCGCTAGTCTACGTCGATAAGCCCGAAACGATTGATAATTTGGAGGACAACATTCTCCGCGTTATTGCCGATATACGGCCACAAATGTTGGAAAAAGTCATCGAAAATTAGACCTCCAGATTAAATTACGTCTGAGCCAGCCGTGGCGGTCATATGCCAGAAGTCATATTTAAATTATAATGCCAGAAGGTTATCTTTCGAATAAAATAAATTTCATGTCAATTTAAAAAATTCATCTTTGTTTTATTCCATTTAAAAGTTCTATACCTCTATAAAAAACACCCTTTATTTAATGCACCAACATTAATATGAGGTTCAAAAATTCTGCTACCAGAAAAAGATGGAAATTTTTCACATGCGTAGTGCGCCGTCATCTGTACACCACTTTCGAAATCATGTGTTTTTCTCAGTACCTGCAGATATGGACACTTCATCATAAGAAAACTGAGTCCTTTAAGCAACTTATATCATACTAAATAAAAAGTTCAGTACAAATTGCGCCATCTCCCGGAATCTCATGTAATATACCATGAATATTAATTTAAATTCCTTTAATGTTAAGGTACATGTGAATTAATTTTAATGTACAGAAAGTTGAAATATATTTTCAGTTACTTTATTGAAATTTAAGATACCGTTTAATCAAATTTAATATACAACTAACTGATATTTCAATGAATTTGCTTTAAATCCAAAATAAATGTAAATTATTCACGATTTAAAGTACAAAATCATTAAATTTAATGTAGAATGTACATTAAATTAAACGTTATTTTTAACAGTGTACATAGGAAGATCGAAAACGGTTATCTTGCGTGGTCTAATTCTAAACTGATCTAAACTAACAATAAAAGGTTTAAAATTCTACTTTTATTTACAACTCGCACAAGAAAATTATACTAGGAATTCATGAGCTAACATATTTTTCCAAAATATTGAAATTTCTACGTTAATACGGTTCTGGTATACAATTTTATTAATAAAGCTGGACCAATGTATTGCTTGTTTAAGGCAACAGATTAACAATCTCCGAGGGTTTTTCTCAGTATCAGTATTAAGGAAATTAGTATCCAATTACACGACAGGTTACGCACGATCAAAATTTTAAATTACATGATCAGGTGAATTTAATGACTTAATCAAAATGTCGTACCGACATACTTTTTTCATGATGATGTAGTTATAGATAGTAAATCATACCGTTGCCGGTAATACATGATGCATGGTTCCAAATTAAGTGCTATGTTCAAGAAAAGCTTAGTGATTAAAACGGGATAATAAAATGGTCATGTTTAGTGGTCGTGATCATTTAATTTAAAAATTTACCAAACTGAACCGTATATAAATAGGTGATTTTTTATATTCATTAAATTTGTATGGCTCTTATTTTACTAGTACTATGTAGTTTAACTATAAGTTTTGTCTACAACAAAAGAGGAAATAAATTAAAACAAAAAAAAATATATTGAAATTTTTTTCTTACATGCATGCCAGAAAATAAAGAAAAATATTAAAATGCCACTTGGAAACCTTGATGCATTTTTCAATTATTCTGTTGATGACGTGCTACTTATATAGTAGCAAATATTTTACAGCACGATGGGAATAGTCGTTTTCTCGCTAACAATAAAGGAAATGGTTTTTTGATAATTTTCCCTTAACTTCAACGCTCTTGCTATACTGATCCTCATGATTTTATTCTATCAGGGAACAAACTCATTTGTAAGCTTTTAAAAAAGATATCAATATCCTCTTGCAACTAGTTATGGTCTCCAAAATAACGTCCTTTGAAGCGTTTTTCAGATTTCTGAATAGCTCAAAGAAGCACTCACGGATGATGAACTTAAACACACTGTCGTGAAGAAAGACAACAATCTTGCAACATACACCAGGACATTTATGATCAATCACCGCTTGTAAATTCATTAATGTATTATAGTAGGGAACTATTGCAGTGAATTTCGACAGTTATTCAAGAAGGTAAAAACTGTGCGAGGGTTTTTTTTTTTTGAAGAACCATTATTAATCCATTAAAAGAACTCTAATTTTGTTTTTCAATCACAGTGATATACTTTATTACTATTTTTATCCACAGATTCCAAATGATTTGTTGCTTAGATAGTTTTTTTTTTGGGCCAAGGATCTTAGAAATTCACTTTCCTGAAACTTTATTCATACCTAGTTTATCATATAGAATGGTTAAATCGCTTAGATTAAATATATTTGTGCTTTATCAATAGCAAACATTTCTGAATGACGATTTCCGACAATCATTATTTTCACTTTCCTGCAAACATCAGAATTAGTTGCCTCAGAACGGCTTCCATTACTGTGATATTCTTTAATGGATTCTTGATCGCATACAAACTGTTTTGACAAGTAACTTACTTCAAAATATAGAATTTCTCCTCTATATACGTCACTTGTTCCTAAATCTACTTAAGACAATTATTTTCCTTTGTTAACAATTTGATGAAATTTAGATATTCCAATTTCACCAAACTTATTTTTTATTGCAAAATACTTCAACATACACAAAATAATTAACGAATTAAAATAAAATGATGTGCAAGTAAAAAAGGATGATCACTATTGAATGTTACTATGCAAAATCAATTCTTGTTCTCATGATCAGAGCATTTTTTATAGCATAGAGATACAACGCAGATTAAAAATTTATTTACCAAAATCGTATAGACTTATATATCTCGGAGACTTCAGAAAACTAATCTAAAATAGGGTAAAATACTACACGCAGCTACATTTACACGCAAAAAAGTAGAAAATTGGCCAAAAAACTAAGAAAGTAATATACTCAATAAGAAAATAATGGTTCAAAGTAATTTCTTGCTAACAAGATACAATCAAATACTGCAAAATAATTTAAAGCTTCCGCAAAAATGATATAGCATTAACTATAAGTGAAATTATCAAGGTTTGTTGAAGTAGAATATTGACCCCAATGAAGCTATTTTGACTGGAATATTTTAGGTGGGGCTCGAATGCGAGCTGGAATATAATTTTGAGTAGGTGCCTTTTTCTAGAACATCAGTAAAAATATATATTGATATATAAGAAATGGAAAAAGTGCTCTTATAAGAGCGGAATATATGCTGAAACAGAATATTGATAGGACAACACATAATTTGATTATTCAACTTAATCTTTCTTTTTTAACTTCACAGGAATAACTCTTGCGTACTTCTAGGTTGTCCCGTTCGAGAATGAATCAAGTATGTTAGAAGATCTCTCATGAAGATATCTAGAAAAAAGGGATAGATTAGCAATTCTTCCTCGATGATCTCAACTTTCAAGGCTTTTAATTGTTTCAAGAAATCAGTCAGAATGGATTTTGAATAAAATCCAGCAATTTTAAAAGAAAAGCTTTCACATTGTAAACAACTTTGTGATTCGAAGCAGTAATATAAATCCTTGAGCAGTAACTGTACTATGCCTGCAATATGATTATGACCGTAGATTGAGGATTTGTTTGCGTATTCCCAATTCCGGCTATTCCCACAATGCAAGAGAGAAAAAGAGAGAAACCCACATTCTCCTCTCTTTCTAAAGAACGGGGCATGCAACCACGTGATCCCCAAGTATGAGTAATACTTTATGTCTGCTCTTGTGCTCTGCTTATTAGAAAGAGTTGAGGACACGGCTTTCACTATTCTCTCTCTCAGGTTAAATATCTGGGACTGACCCTAGACAACAAACTCCTCTGGAATAAGCATGAAAAAGAAATAATCAACAAGGCTACAAAAGCCTTAATGGTCTGTCGAAACTTTGCGGGAAAAAGATGAAGTACAAAACCAGTGAATGTACACTGCAATAGTGAGACCAATCATCACATATGGGGCAGTGATCTGAAGCAAAAGAACCAATCTGGCTAATACGAGAGTTAACCTATTGAAAGTTCAATGACTGGTCTGTGCATATATAACAAGGACAATGAAAACCTACCCAATGGCCGCCATGGAAGTAATCCTAAACCTTATACCTCTACATATACTTCTAGAGAACATGGCGAAGATAGAATGATGAGAAATGAGGTCATAAAACAAGGACCAAATCTTTCATCCATAAATCAACAAATCTGTTACATACCCCAAGATGAAATGAAAAAGAAATTCAATTTTGTGAAAAACTTCAGCACAAGGTTGAGTCACAAGAGCGAATGGGACAGAGACATCATTGAAAGGCTCAGCAAGAGATTCAATATATGGTAAACAGATGACTCTAAAACAACGGAGGGAACTAGAGTAGGAGTGTATGGACCCTACACTAGACACTACGAAAGCTTAGGTAAGTCACCGAGCATTTTCCAGGCGGAAATACATGTCATTAGGATGTGTATTTAATTTAACAAGGAGAAAAACTATCACGGTCCAGGGATTATCATCAAGACGGATAGTCAAGCAGCCATCAGTGCGCTGAGCTGTCTAGAGGAAGTGAATGATTTCAGCAAGAATAATAATACCGGGACATGCCGGGATAAAGGGGAAAGAAATAGTAGACAAGCTCGCGAGGAAAGAGGATGAAATACCATTTCTGGAGCCAAAGTCTTTCTGTGGAATCAGTAGAAGCGTAATGCTGGAAGAACCAAAGAGAGAAGAAGAAAGTAGGAGATCCAGTTACTGGACGAAGCTGCAAGGATTGAGACAAGCTAAGATAATTTTGGGGAACTATGACCAGAAGGCATGCAAGAAATGCATAAGTCTGAGTTAAAATCAACTCAGAATTCTGACAGGGGTCCTGACGAGGCATTGCCACCTTAAGGTACACCTCAAGAAACTCGAAGAAAGAGAAAAGTACAGATTCTATGAGGAGAAGGACAAAACCTCTGTTTATATCCTTGCAGAGTGCAACACTCTAGGAAATCCTAGGATGCAGTTCTTGGGAGCAAATCAAATTCAAGCTACCCACCTTGAAGCCGTCCAACACCTTGAGATTCCTATGGGAAATAGGACTGGGGGACCTGCTCTAGCCGATAAGGTAACTCTTACGACTGGGCAGCAGGACGGTGGCACAACAAATCTACCAAGTCGCAGTGTACAGACCCCCAACTCTACGCACCTACATATACTCTCTCTCTCTCTCTCTCTCTGTGTGAAAAAATTAGTATATTCCATGTTCATAATTATAACAAAATGTAGTGACACTTAAGTTTCCTAACGACGCCAATAAATATTGATCGAGAGCCCGATAAAAACTGCTAGATGAACCCAGTCCCTGAATATTGAAATATTGAAAAACGCTACCTTAGAGTTAAAGCCATCCCTGGTACTTCAGTAGTGGTAATTCAGGTGTTTATAGAGATATAAAACTTTGTTGACCCGATAATGAGCTAATTGTCAATAATTTAGAATAGAAAACTATGACATTAAAAAAAGGAATAAGTTAGGTTTTAAGTCTTTTCCAGCAAAGCATTATTGTAAAGAAAAATAAGGGCACGAGATAATATCCATCTACAAAGGACACCGATGATAATTATAAAAGTAGTAGAAAGAAAACTATTGATTTCAAGTTGCACAGAATGATCCATTAGAAGCCTCGAACGCCTTAAGCAAAATATAGGTTAAAATATAGTTTTTCAATAGTCCATGACACTAAATACGATCAAATATCTTAGATATCAAATACAATTGTTGGGGATAGCAAATATTGTTTCATAAAGATGTTCCAAAGCTGTGGTGTAGTGGACTTCTTTTGATATCTAATTGCTAATGTGAAAAATAATTGTTAGATCAGAATACTCTGAAACATATTATCAATTAAATAATAACGGTCTGTTTATCAGCAGGAATATCTACAGGCCAAATTATTTTTACATATATATAAATACGTTATTGAAATAATGAGGTAGAGGAATTAAATATTTCTGCTCAGCTTATAATATAACTTTAAAATCATATTTTAGTAACTAACTGCAGTTAGTTTATTTAAATAGAATGCTGGAAGCAGCTGTTTAGTTATTCAAATTTATAAATTGAAACATTGTTAAAGTAATGTAGATAACATGATTTATGCCAAGAAGATAACATGTAAACTAGATAAATAAGTTATTTAACTTTAAATTTGAATAATATAGCAGGAAATCAACTATTTAAAAAAGCAAACGGTTTATCTTATGTTAATTGGCCTGGTTTATAAACCATTAAATTATTTTCTGGAACCTTTTCAAAAATTATACATTTTGTTAATTAAGCATGTTGCCGATAAATTGATGTCAATTAAGGGGCCATTCTCACGGTGCATTGAGTTATATGACAGTTAGGTGTGGTCAATCTGTTATTTTTAAAATTTATTTTTTCGATAATTCCAATCAAGGTCAATTTTAAAGAAAAATGCACTATTTGTAGTCGACATAATATTAACAGTAGCACGTTTTGGAAACTGTTATCTGATTAACATTAGATATTTACTTGATAGTCTATTTTTATTTAGTTGTACAAGAATCAACGTATGACTAAATAGGTCCGAAAGTGATTTTTCTAATAAAGAATAAAGATGCAATGAAAATATTCGGTAACTTTCCAAGTTCCAAAGTAGCTCAGTCCACAACGCTTATAACGAGATCAACTATAAACGCCTGCAGTGATCTAATTAAACAACAGAATGAAGTATATGGTAGAGCTGGAGTATAAAGCGCCTAATACCTAACATTGAAAGATGAAAAGACAATATTCATGTTACACTTAACTCTCAATTTTGTACTTAATCATATAAGAACACAAAAAAATCTAATATTCTTTTTATTTCTTAGTTTTAAACAATTCCAATAGCTATCTAGCTATATTCAAATTAAATTGAAATGATAGATCTCAAGATTCATACTATCAGCCTCCTACAATGATATAGTATCCGGATGGGTCCAAAATTGACAGAAGAGCAGAAACATGGCATGATACCTAAGTTCAATGTATATGTTTCTATCGGAAAATATGCTACTATTGTCCAAGCTAAGTGGAAAAACCTGAGAAGTAAATACAATGGCAAGAATATAACAACATTCTTTGATACGCAGGGGGTAACAAAAGAATTGGTATGCTACTGGAGTTAATCTGGAAATGTATACATTGTATCGTAACTCTGTGGAACTTGCGGCGATATTTAGCATAACAAGAAGCTCAATTCGTATATTTCTGGCCGAGTGGATTGAAAAACAAACCATTGATACTTGTCATACAATAAAATAATGTTGAATGCTCCATCTATAATAATAAGTACTGAAATATAGAGCAAATCATAAGAGTGACGGGTTTGTTGACATGACTGCAGCGTCTTTCTTTTTACAGGGTACGGCAACGGATGCGTACGGCAGCTCAATATGTCGGAGGCTAGGTTCGTATCTCTTTTAGAGATAGTTGTGCTCTGCTTTGATTACCCAATAGGCGCCACCTGTTTTAGATTATCTGTTTTATTTACCTAGTGATTAAACAGGAAAACACATAGGTATCAAGAATGATTTTAATTTATTGACTGCTGGTGTATAGCTCCATAATAAAACGACTTAATTAAAACAAAATAGCAATTCCATTTTATTCCAAAAAATTATTATGTACATAAATCAGAATGGTACCTACAATTTTTTTAATACCCTTTCTTGATAACTATTGGTGTTACATCGTTTTTAAAGATTATATAGAGATTTGGCCACAAAAAGTTCTAGAACCTTTAATTTTCAAGAGTATAGAAAGTAATTTTTATAAAGAAAGTTATAAAGATGTTCTTACATTTTATATTACGTCAAATGTAAATATATTTATATTATGTTTTATTTGCATGTAAAAAAAAATTGATGTCTAGTTCCAGTTCCCTAAATTAAAGTTTTCCCCTACCTGGTCTATGCTTATGTACACGATATCTCTCACTTCTGTTTATTTGAACCAGCACTGTGGTTGGGTTCTTGTTGTTGTTCGTAGATGAATGGGGTTTTACAAGGCCAATCCCAACTTACCAACCAAATGCAGGATGAGTCCAATCGTAAACATCAAAATCGTCGTGGTAATACGGCCAGGAAAAATAGAGCCAGAACAATCAGAAAGCCTTAACAGCCGAGAAAATCAGAATGGAAAAACACAGCAAAAGAAATGAGACGAAGCCAAAGATGAAAAATATGATAAATAAACTACAGCAATTTACAACTCTGTTAAGAAGAAAGAGTGATAAGTTATAAGACCAAAAGAGTTGTGAACCAAAAAAAAAAAAAACAAATTCCATGTTTACTATTTTAAATTACAGGATAAATAATTAAATTTAATCAGGTAAAATGTACAAATTATGTCATAGTACTAAAAACATGTAGCATTGATGCAAACTGGCAAATTTAAATGCTACATGACACTGTTCTCGAAAAAGTATTTGAACATGAACATGTATGGATTATGTTTCGGGGAAGAAGAAAAATCAGCTTTTGACATTATCTGTCTGTAATTTTCACTCATGTATTGAAGAGAATTCATGGGGAATACCAGCCTTCAAGAAACTGGCAACTTAAAATATCTAATAAGGCTGCTTCAGTTAGCAATAACACTAACTAAGTTGTAACAGAAAATACAATAAATCCATAGAACTGCAGCGTAGAGATTCTCAGTTTGAGTTAAGTTGAAATCAATTTGTTATTTAAGATTGTATTTTTAATTGACCTACAAATTTACTATCAATATTATGCAAAATTATTTCCCAAAGAATAGCAAAGAAACTAGATAACTACGAATCTTCACATAGCTCAAAAAAGGAAAGGCAAACGAATATAACATTATATTTCGGATCGCAAGGATAGACTGCAAAAAGGCTTCTTCATTAACTACAGGAATGCAACATACAGAAATGCAGTATCACAAGTAACAACACCAGAAAAAATAAACAAAATAAAGAGGTGGAGACATGTTTAGACCACTCAACTGGAATAATAAAGCCATAACTGTAGATAATAAAAAAATAACACCTTTAAAATTTTGCTGATCGTGACCTTGATAATCAGAGACAAACAAGAACTACAATGCTACTATAATTGAGACAAAAATCAAAAAAAGTAGGTTTGAATACGGAACTAAAGACAAAAAACAAGACCAAGATAAACATATTAGAAATTATAGATATAGAGAAAGTTGGCAGCTACATATACTTGGACCAACATTTCCATAGGCGCAAAACCACTTCACAGCACGTCTATAAAAAAGAGTGTCCATATCCCAATCAGCGTTTGGGCGACTACAAGGAATGTTTAAATCCGATGTGCCTAACACGCTTCAAGTAGAAATTTTCCGACAGAATGTTGTTTCAGTGCAAAGCTGAATTCTTAGCTCTGAACTGAATATTTTGCATTTTAAATACAGAAATGAGACAAAAATTGGTGGTAATAGATGTAACAGAAAGGGATGGGGGACAATCGACGAAGACCACGAGCAAATAAAAGAAGCAGAGGAAGATCTCAAGCTAAGTGCCCAGATGACGTGCTTGGATTAAAAAAACACGCGAAAGAGGATAGCTGCAGTTAAGAGATGCTTTTGTCCGACGATAAATAGAATAAGCTAAAAAGAAGAAACAGTTTTATTCATTATCAAATGCAAACTGAAGGTTATATCCGAGAACTACTATCTTATACCACATGATTTTGCTCTACTGTACACACATCAGAAATTCCATGCTACAAAGTAATGGTTGCCATTGATGAGGTTTCTGAACGCTGAGTATATTAAACTATTATTATTTTTTTTATGTAAGGTGCTTCTAGATTATTTCGTGTTCGGTCTTAGGCTCCATATAAATTACTATAGCTTCAGACCACTTTATATGGTGTCGTTTGTGCCAAGCGTGTTCTGCATATTAGATTTAAACGTTCCCCCTTGTTGCGTATGAATTTTATGGTCCTTAATTCAAAGATTCGTAGATATTTGGTTTCTTCAATATATATTTCACTACATTCACATTGTAGCTTTTAGGTTTTGTTTTTATTAAATAAGCACCATTTGATATATAGAATTGTGTGAAGAGAATGTGCATTTTGTTATCCAGTGGTCTTAATCTGATAACTGATTGTAGCATTTTTTATTAATGTTTGGCAATTACTGATTTATAACACGGAATCGCTAAGGTGTGTACAACTCATATACAGTACCCGGAGAAAAGTGTGCGCTATTTTTTTTATTGCTCCTGTTTTTAAATAATGATTTTTTGTTTGGTTTTACATGATTAGAAATTAAAAAATAACCGAGAATATTTGATATCGCATTTGCTTTAATCCCCAAATATTATTTAAAATTTCAAATGTTCGAAAATGTCATTATTTGTCCAAATATGAAAAACATGATTAGTAGTTAATTTGTATTTCTACGGATATTTTAAATACTTTAATTTCGCGAATATTCTGCCAAAGAAAGGATGTATTTTATCCACTTTGTATTTATGTCGAATTTCAGATTAAAAAAAGATAACTATATAAAAGAGAGCAATAATTAATATAAAATTAATTGACAAAGTTAATTTTCCAAAAAAAATATTTTATGAAAAAAGCTTATTTTTATGGTTTTTTATACTGAGATAGTTTGTTTCTAGGTGACAATGGATTAAAAATATATCCCCTAATTCATTAATATGGTCTAACTTTAAAAACGATCAAAGCTGAGAGTACAAGGTTAAAATCGATCAGGGCAACAATAATTCGAACAAGTTTTGAACCTTAAAAATACAAGAATAAAAAGTGTTAGTATTTATTACTGAGCCGCCAAAAACAGAATATTGTTTTTTTTTCAGGGATCAATTATTCCTATCACCGATTCTAAATCTTTATTTCTAGATTTTTATTATTAATTTTCTTATGTAAGCGATATTTCTTATCATGTGAAATCTAAATTATAACAAAATCATAAGCAAAATAAAATTGTCGAACTAGATCTAACTTTCATTACAACTAGATAGGGTCTAGAACCTAAATATTAGCAAATCTACACTGTGAAAAGGAATTAAATTTAATGTAAATGTGCTGGAAGCAAATTTCGCAAAAGTTTATTAAATACATTTAATATAACGCATTATTAAATTTAGTAATTTACATTAATCTAAATTACTTTATTCCATTAAATTTAATGTAATCATACATGGAATTTAAAGTTTGATTATTACTTTTTAAGATGACCATGTACATTAAATATACAGCCAGTGTTCATTGAATTTGAGATATATTATATCATATTTAATGCACCAACATTAACATGAATTCAAAAAATTCTGAAGCTACCAAGAAAAGGTGGATAATTTTCTTATAGGTGGTGTCCGCCATCTCGATAGGTTTCGAACACATTGGGTCCAGTCAGTACGGGTCAGACGTGCTCACCTCCCCATAAAAAAATTGAGTCCTTGAAGCAACTTATACTAAACAAAAAGTTCAATATAATTTGCTCCATCTCTCGGCATCTCATGCAATGTACATTGAATAATAATGTAAATTGCTTTAGTATTAGGGTATATATGAATTAATTTTAATGTACTTTATTTAAATTTAAAATATCATTTAATCAAATTTCATGTACAACGAACTGATATTTTAATGAATTTGTTTAAATTCAAAGTAGATGTAACTTATTCACTATTTTTGGTACAAAATTAATAAATTTAATGTAGAATGGACATAAAATTTTCTATTTTTAACAGTGTGGCTGTAAATAATTAAAGAGATGAACTACACAAAACTGGCGTTTATTCAGTTACTTAAGTCATAGAAAGTTTAAAAATTGCAGTTATTCCCTAAGCCTATCAGTGAATTAATTAAAGTTTAAGAATAAGCACACTGACTTTTAAAAATTTTTAGGAAAATTTTATAGAAAAAGAAAATTCTAAGTACATACTTTGCATTAAGCCAAAAATGAGTGGTATTTTTCAACTTTTTCGCTCATTATAAATGAGAAGTAACATTTTTGTTACACAGAAATATGAAAATAGTCCAAGAATATCCTCCAGTTTTCTTAACGAAATCCTACATTTTAAAATATATACGTTTATAAATAAAACTTTTTTACCCTGTTTTTTTATCAGAAATTCAAGAAAAGGCAAAAAATAAAGTTTTTCTTTTTTGGTTTTGCCAGAAAGATAAATGTTAAAATTTTTGTAAAAAGCTTCGAATCCTTAGAAATTCAAAAAACTTTTTTTCTATGGCATTTGTTTATATTCGTACAAATAATGACATTTTCGGACGTTTGACGATTAAAGCAAATGAGTTGTGTTAAATAATGCAGATTATTTTTTTGTTTCTAAGTATGCAAACACAAGCTGCAAAAATGATTTTTTAAAAACTGAAGAAAAAAAACCATATGGGGTTGACAATTCCGCGAGCATTACATAATACGCTCGTCTTAAGACATAAAATTCTAAATAACCATTAGAGATACAACTTAATTAAAACGTCGTATAAACAAACGAAAATAAAGACCACACAAGCGCGACAACTTTCTTTTAGTCAATTATTTCAGTTGCTGTAATAAAATTCTTACATTCATAATTTAGGGAGTTCAATTACATTTAATTACATTTTATGATATATTGCAATCAATTGTTTTAGCTATTACACATTACGTTTTTAGTAAGCTTAAAGAATGGTAAATTGTGGCAACATCGTCCAATACCTGCCCATGCCCATTCTGTAATGTGGTAGTCCTTGACTCGTATAATTTTATATCCGTGTCCCATCTTTTATAGGAGACGACCAGCTGGTTGCGATGACCGCGGTATTCAAGGTTGCCAGGCCAAAGAATCCAGTTTCAGAATCTTTAAAATATGGCGTAGCTGGTTCAGTTTGATAATATTGGTATTGTCTTAATTTTAAGCTTTATTTATTTCATCATATGGTATATTTTAAAGCTTTACATTAAAGCTGAAGAGTTTTATTTAGCGAAATACTACTTAGTAAGGTTTATTGAGTGGTGAGTAATTTTTTGCTTAAATTGAAGCCGTAAGTACAGATATGTGCAGAATAGACTAAAATGAGCTTGTTTAGTGCGCATGCAAATAATTAATAATAAGATTTAAATGAAAGTTTTCCTTGTCCTATATCTGCAGAAGGGTTTTTTTCCAAACAATGTTTTTCATAACAGTATGCAATTTTCTTATTTCTTTCAACTTATGCCTACAATACTTTCTAAAAATATTGTTTGAAAAAACCGATAAGTAAATTTGCATTTTTAGGTATAGCTTCAAGTTCTCCAAAATTTACAAAACATTTTTTTGTTTCTGATAGATAGAGATAGATACTAGAATGCACACCGTGAATAAGGGATTTTTCGAAGCACCTTCGGATGTGAACATCCATCTCCGTATACTTTAATATAATAATTTAAGAGAATTAATTTTAGTACTTTAATATCTATAAATGGCGAAAACACAAATATTAATCGGGCAGTGTTTTTGTAAAAAAAAAATTATCAATCAATCAATTATTTTCATCCTCTTCACCAGCATACTCCCTTAATCACTACAAGGTTACGATGAAAAAATTAAACACCATGTAGAGGGAGATTCAGAAATCCGTCGAATGAATTTTCTTTTGCCTAAATTTCTAAAATAGGAGTAAATGCATTAAAGTAATTGAACTTAGCAAATATTACACAAATCTGAGAAATTTCAGTTATTAGTTCTCCTTTTTGGTTTGAAAATTTTGTGAAGAATATTATTTTCGAGACAATTATAATTAGTCAATTTTCAAAGCCACTGAAACGTTTTAAGGAAAAATAACTTCTTTTTCAATTAATGCACCCTTCCATTAAAGATAAAGTTTAATTTCTAAAACCCCGTTATTTTCAAAAACTTTAAAAGTTTCTAATACTTTATTTGCTGGCAAATTTTCACCGCAGCCTATTTTTAAGATTATTTTTCATATACATGGGAACATCCTATAATTTAAAATGCCATAGTTTGAATTTGAAAAACTTGGGTTCTATTTTTTGATATTCTATCAAAAAAAATGTAAATAATACAAAAAAAACTCTAAACTTTAAATTAAATGACAAATAAACACAAATAAACATTTTTAAATATATATATATATATATATATATATATATATATATATATATATATATATATATATATATATATATATATATATACAGTGTTATTCACACTATACGGAATATTGCTGCCAAAATACGTATCTTTCAAAAAGTTTTACTTTTGGGATATATGTGGGTCTAATATAGTTACTTTTTAAAATTACTTTCGTATTATACAGGGTGTCCCAAAAGCTCAGAAAGTTTCAAGATGAGTTTTTTTTAAATAGAACTCCCTGTATATTATTGCCTTTTTGGATTCTCTGATCAAAATAAGTGTCTATTTTAATAAGGTTTATAATACCTAAAGCTTCAGGATTTTAAAATTATTTGAATTTTGACAAAATCTAACCTAATTTTCATGTTTCAAACACTTAAGTACTATTTCAGTTATGTACTCAAAATTTACAGTTAAGTCTAACAATAAATCATGTTTTATATCCCAATTGTAATAAACTTGCTATATTATACAGGGTGTCCAAAAATTAAAACTAGTCAAATAAGAACTTTAAGTGGCTATAACTTGATTACTAACACTAGAAATGGGAATGTCTCCCCCTCCATCGACAACTTGCTTTCACTTGCCATACTGTACATTTGTAATATCACCCTCCCCTCCAAAAAGAGAGACTGGATCCGCCCCTGATTACAATTAGTTATAAGTAACAAAAGACGTATTTACATTCCTTGGTTAAGCTTATATATTTGCTAAATTCATTATAGAATACCACTATTTAATTTTATCAGTTATGAAAATAGTTGGGCCACAAGAATTTAGCTTGAAAGACTAAAAAACGTACTGATGATTCTAAATCATAATAAATTCAGTTTACTAGTATTAATAGTAGCAAAAATCTGTAAGAAAGAAAACCTAATTTTCATGTTTCAAATATTTAAGAACTATTTCAGTTATGTACTCAAAATTTACAGTAAAGCCTAACAATAAATCATATTTTATATCCCAATTATAATAAACTTATTATATTACACAGGGTGTCCAAAAATTAAAACTAGTCAAATAAGAAACTTAAGTGGCTTTAACTTGATTAATTTAAGGGAACGCTATACTTTTTACCTTGCCAGAAAATCTACCTTTTAAATACCTATCAAATGGTATAAGAGTATTCTATAGCTTTTTCACAAAATATGCCAAATAGTCGTTTTCTGCACCATTTTGTTTTTTTTAAATAGATGTTCTGATGTATCTAATTGCCTATAGAATTTGGACATAACAGGTAATTTAAAACTATAAGAATAATAATCAGGAATATCTTTACAGATGTCCAGAAACTCGGAACGCAAATTATAGTCTTTCAGTAGACTATAACAGCAATAATGGTAATAACATATTGACGATAGCACAAAACAGAAGCAAAATATTTATAGGAGATGTTGGAAATGTCGACCATCCATTTACAAGCGCTTACATATTCTTTTTTCGAAACCACTGCTAACTCTGTACAACATTTGCTGGGTTACGGTTTGAAAAGCGTCTCTTATGCGTATTTTCATATCTTGAGGTGTTGTCAGGGACCCATTGTAGACAATTCCTTTTATATATCTCCACAAAAAGGAATCTGGTGGAGTTAAGTCCGGAGATCTCGGGGGCCAATTTTAAAATCCGTCTCTTTCAATCCATCTGTTTCGAAAGTTGATTTTTCAAAATTGCCGAACCTTGCGATGAGAATGAGGCGGAGCTCCATGCAGTTGAAGCCACACACAGTTGTTCTAATATTTAAAAAGACATCTTCTAATAACACTGGAGGTTGGTGTAAAAGAAAATCGTGAAACATCAAACAATTTAAAGGTCCTCCAAAAAGTAGGGTCCAATTAAGTATGCACCCAGTATTCCTGCCCACACCGACCACCTATTCTGGTTTCTCATAATTCTTTATTCATGCGGATTTGAATCAGAATAGTAATGGAAGTTGTGTCTATTCACGAAACCATTATTATGAAAAGTACATTCATCACTAAACAACACATTATCAAAAAAATGTTCATTTTCTGCCACTTTATCTGGCACTCATAAGCAGAATTCAGTTCGGTTGCCCAAATCATTTCCGTGAAGTTCTTGATAAAGCTAGATTTTTTAAGGATGAAATGTTAAGAATCCTTCGAATATTTCCTTGGTTTTTGTCAGTATTTTCGGACGTATGATTCTGACTAATTTTGATCACTGAACCAAGTACAGTAAAAACATTTTCTTCATCCTCAGTGACAGGTTTTCTTATAACAGGTTTTTTATAACTGACATTTCCATTTTCCCAAAACTTGTTTAATAGTCTCACAAAAACGTCTGGTTTAGGATGGTTTCTTTCAGGAAATCTTTAAGCCTAGACTCGAGAAGCCAACAAACAATTTGGTGACATTCTCCAAGAATAAAAATCATATCAATACGCTCTTCCTTTGGATAAATTTTCATTTTGACAAACAACAATATTCAAATAATTCATTTCAATAAATGAAGTTTCACAGTTACAAAAAATAATAGGCAACTAGATACATTAGAACATCTACTCAAAAAACACAAAATGGTGCAGAAAACGATTATTTGGCGTATTCTGTAAAAACGCGAAGATTTAGCTATAGAACACCCTTATACCATTCGATAGGTACATTTTCTGGTAAGGCAAAAAGTATAGCATTCCATTTAAATTAATCAAGTTATAGCCACTTAAATTTCTTATTTGATTAGTTTTAATTTTTGGGCACCCTGTATAATATAGCAAGTTCATTATAACTTCACTGTAAATTTCAAGTACATAACTAAAATACAAGTATTTGAAACATGAGAATTAGGTTCGATTTTGTCAAAATTCAAATTATTTAAAAATTCTTAAGATATAGGTACTAAAAATCTTATTAAAATAGGCACTTATTTTGATCGGAGAATCCAAAAATGCAATAATATACAGGAAGTTCCATTTAAAAAACACAACTTTGATACTTTCAGAGCTTTTGGGATACCCTGTATAATATGAAAATAATTTTAAAAAGTAATTATACTAGACCATCCCAATTCCCATAAATCTAAAAAGAAAAGTATACGACACATGCATATTATCGGTGTGTACGTATGGATTAGAGACCATGTCCCTCACCAAAAAGTCCGCTACAAAAATTAGAAACAGTCCAAAGAGCGATGGAAAGAAACATGCTTGGAATATCATTAAGAGACAGGATTAGAAACACCGAGATAAGATGCAGAACGAAAGTCAAAGACATCGTTAAGGAGGTTGCAAAGATGAAGTGGCGATGGGCTGGTCACATAGCCCGATATGAAGACAACAGATGGACACTAAGAACCTTGGAATGGAGACCGAGGGAGACAACAAGAAGCACGGGAAGACCTCAAAAAAGATGGGTAGACAACATAAGGACAGTGGCGGGCAAACAGTGGCGAATAATAGAGAAAGATGGAAACAATTGAGAGAGACCTATATCCAGGAGTGGATGGACAGAGGTTGACAAACAGAGAGAGATCCCAGAAGTAAAACTTTTTAAAAGTCACGTATTTTGGCCGCAATATTCCGTGCCGTATAGGGTGAATAATCCTATATATGATATTATGTATCCTTGTCAAACACCCTTTTCTGTAAATACGAGATCTGTTTTTCTTAAAGGTTTTTCATCATTGATGAATTTTTATAAATATAAAGTATCAGTTGCGTGTAATAGGAGCCTTATCTGCAGTTATTAATAGCCTATTTTATTGGTCACAGTTCTACACTGTCAAATTATTTTCCACAGTATATATAATCTTTAGTATGATAAAGGTAAGTGGCACTGATTTGCCTTTTCTCTAAGAGTACTTATTATGAGAAGATGGTGCGATTATTAAATCCACCCTATTTAACTGGTTGGAATGCACCAATTTTGGGTATTAGGCGATTGACCATAACCTTTACGAGGAGGATGTGGACTTGTGACAATAAAAAAGTCAGCCTGTAGTTGACTATGTTGCTCCTATCTGCTTTCTTAAACAATAAAGCTACTATACTTTAATTTCAGTCTCTAGAGATCTCTGCTTTATAGATATATTTATTCAAAATAATTTAGTATAACATCTTCACCCTTTTTTAATATTTCTGTCAAAATTCGGTGTAGACTCTCTCTCTTTGTCAACCTCTGTCCATCCACTCCTGGATGTAGGTCTCTCTTAATTGTTTCCATCTTTCTCTATTCTTCGCCAATCTCATCCACTGTTTGCCCGCCACTGTCCTTATGTTGTCTACTTATCTTTTTTGAGATCTTCCCGTGCTTCTTGTTGTCTCCCTCGGTCTCATTCTAAGATTCTTCGTGTCCATCTGTTGTCCTCATAGCGGGCTATGTGACCAGCCCATCGCCACTTCATCTTTGCAACCTCCTCCACGATGTCGTTGACTTTCGTTTTGCGTCTTATCTCGATGTTTCTAATCCTGTCTCTTAATGATATTCCAAGCATGTTTCTTTCCATCGCTCTTTGGACTGTTTCTAATTTTTTAGCGGACTTTTTGGTGAGGGACATGGTCTCTAATCCATACGTACACACCGGTAATATGCATGTGTCGTATACTTTTCTTTTTAGATTTATAGGAATTGAATTATTTTTTAGGATGTATGCAAGTTTACCGAAAGCAGCCCATGTCAGCTGTGTTCTTCTTTTTATTTCAGCATCCTGGTTTGATTTCCCTAGTCTGATGTCATGACCCAAGTATACATAGTGTTCGACGTTTTCCATCCTCTGGTTTTGTATTGTTATGTTTGCCTGTTCGTGGCTCATTTTTTATAGTTCATTTTAAGGCCTACAGATGCGGATACGTCATTGAATGACGTATCCGGTATAGACTAGCGTTTAGTTATTCTATTTCATAAGTTTCTTCATTTCGTATTTCTTCTGAATATATGTTTATAATCGTTCTGTGTAAACACTCTTGCGCTGTATCATCTGGTGACTGGCATTAATAAGTTTTGAAAAGTTATATTACCATTTTCTTAATTTGGTCCCTTTCTTCCCCTACATTGTTGTTTTTCATAGAGATTATATCAGATTCTCCTAGTGTATGGCTTAGACACCTTATTTCTTTATTTCTCTCAATAACTTTCACAATTATAGCCTCATTATAATTATTCAAATCATTTTAACCTTTTCTCACGTTACACGAAGGTTAAATTTCCTATAATATTTTAAACATATATTCTATATAAACATATCCATTACAATAACTAACATTATTCAAAACAATCTGCGAAAATATAATTTTTTTACTTCAGAAACCTAATTATATAAAGAAAATCAAAGTGGAAATGTCTCATTTTGTACAGTGGTAAAAATTATTTATTTGGTGTTAGGGACAGACTCTCCTAAATAGTTTTTATTTGAATTCAAGTTACTTTTAATACGCTCCAAAAAATATATCAGTTTCCACCACTGTGATGCGATTTTTTTGTCACTTTAAAATTTATCACTAACTTAAAAGGTACATCCTTGAGATAATTTATATTCTCTTTACCTTTCTTTGCAAGATCAAAAAGTCCCCTAAAAAATTACCCATTTTAATGTGACCTCTAAAAATTCGTATTGTTGACTCATAAAAAATATACTACCTGACCTCTCTTTTCACTGGTATGCATTTCTAACTTAAGTTGCACAATAAAAACTAACTGTACATGAGTAGGAAGGTTAAATCATTTCAGACAGGTAACATTTAAATAGATGTAATAAAATATTCAATACCCAAAATTATTCAGTACTGAATAATGCATAAGGTAGAAATATATATGTTACCATTATTATTATTTCTTGGTGTTGTGCTGTGGTTAGTATTTTAATATCGCTCTTCAGCTACCTAAATTTATTTTGTCTAATCGATATGCGATTTTGTATAACATAACCTCAAAAGCACATTAACACCAAAGTGAGCGACCGTGTTTCATTGTGGACAGCGATGACTTTCTATGAAAAATTACTTGATATAGTAATATAATTATGGTTTGAAGTCACGTGATAGTACAGAAGATCAAAAAGAGAAGCGTGGTATACTACGGTTGATCAATATTATGTATTTATTATCATTTTCTTACAAAGGAGTCTCTAGAGATATGGAACATACATCGCTTAATACAATTTCAACTTTTCACTAAATTCTCGTGTCTAAGATGGAGATAAAAAAACTATTAAAAAGTGTCTCTAGTTGTAATAATTTCATTGATTTAGGGATTTTTTCCTATTAAAAATGCCCTTTTAACGGATAACAAATCAGCTGTGAAAGTCTACAAAAATATGGAAAAATTTACAAAAATACAAACTTCGCACAACATTCAGGCGGACTTGGGTGGAGAATTATTAAATAAAGAATTTGAGAAACTCGAAAAACATATAATATTAACCACTACAGTATATTAAGCCGAGTAAGTTAATAGGACTTTAAATAAACTGGATGTCAAAGGAACTCAATATGCAGGAAAATCATAAGTGGATTTACTTGCTACCTAAAATTGTTTATAATCGCGCACAGAATACCGATCAACTAAAACGAAGCCAACAGAAGTAGCTAATTAAAAAAAAGAACAATTTTTACTTTAAACTGTCTACAACAAAATAAAAATAAGTGATTTAAACGTTAAACTTAAAGTTGGTGACTATGTATGTATTTCTAAATTCAGAGGTATATTTGATAAAAAAATACAATCCAAATTGGTTTCTTGACGTATTTATTATATGCAAATTTCAACTAAAAATTCCAGCTACTTATCTCTTGAAGGATATGAAAAATGAAAATATACTTGAAGCATTCTACAAAGAGCCGTTACAAATGACAAAAATCATGATGAATATATATTTGGTTGGTTGGGAAAATTCTAAAAGGACATAAGTTCTTGATAAAAATACTGAGGTAATTATTATTATCCGCAAAGTTCAACTAACAAATCCAACCTCTTATCTCTTGAAGGACATGTAAAAAATGAAACGTACTTTGTTCGTTCCAGAAAGAACAGCTACTAATAGCCGACAACCCTATTTGTTTGGAAAAATTCTAAAAAGACATAAACATCGAGTATTTCTCAAATGATTTGGCTACACCGATAAATGATTCCAAAAAACAATAATTCTTTCTAGTTTGGCGATTTTCTAATAATCAAATAAGTTATAATTTCATTCATTTTCAAACAATCTCTTTTGCTTAAAATTTAATTGAGGTCATATACCATGCTGTCCTCTTACTCAAGATGTATTTTTAATATTTATGATTAGCTTCATTTATACTTACAGGTGCTGGTAAAAAGGTATCATTTTTTCTGATACTAACCTGAAATAGAAGAAAAACTATGTTAGTGTTATCGTTTAAAAAAAAAAGTAAAAACAGTTGTTAAAGCTTTTAGATGTATAGCATCCTACATTTTTAGTTAACAGCCTCCCGAAAATCCAATAAATTACCCCTATCTTCTCTTTTGACGCAATTAAAGAAAAAAATAACAACAAAAATAATAACAGTTTATTTCAATGGTCTAGTGGGTGGAATTGTGTCGAACCAAGAGCAACATTCCCAAAAAAATAACTGACCGTTTAAAATAAATTTCGAAACATGTCGGCAGGATATTAAATTTGCCGTATTATTATATACATTTGAAAATTTTTGAGCTGTCTAACCTTAGAAACATAACGGCGAAAAATAAATTAGCCAAGTATTTTATTATACACAATATATTTTTGACAGTTTTGTTCTGTTATAATTTGGTTCTGAGTCTGATATTAATGACGCTCTTTCCGTAACACTTTTGAGTTGAAATTTTCGAATAGCCAGAGAACTGAAATAAAATGTACACATTTATATACACAATTTAATTTATCTCTTAGCTGCATACTATTTCAATATAAAATAACCATAGAAGAA
Source organism: Diaprepes abbreviatus (assembly GCA_034092305.1). Classification (NCBI taxonomy): domain Eukaryota; kingdom Metazoa; phylum Arthropoda; class Insecta; order Coleoptera; family Curculionidae; genus Diaprepes; species Diaprepes abbreviatus. The sequence goes on along the minus strand of JASJET010000089.1, from coordinate 449,629 downwards.
TTCCCATTTAGAAATCCAGGCCTTTAGTCTATTCAACATTTTTTCTGTATTGCACCAATAAATTACTCGATAAGTCGTTTAGATCTTTCATTTCAGCAGGATAACGTCAATTGCAGGATTTTTCTAATTATAGGAACTCAAAAGCTTTCTTAATTGCATGAAACACTAAGTACTCCTATTTTAATTTGTCAAAATGTTTTAACAAAAATTCACTCTTGGTCGCGTCTTCATCTTGCTCGTGTCCGTGTGTCCCAGTTAAATCACTTCTAGTAATATTTAAATTATGTTTGAGAATAAAAAATTTAACAGCTTTTTTTATAACTATATAACAACTGGATGTTCTTATCTATCTTCAGGGAGCAGTCCTGAAGTTTTCAACAGGATGCGTTTTTTTGCTCCACCCTGTGTATAGTAAAATATGAAGCTACAAAACTATAACCGAATTTAAATGTAAAAAAAATACTCATATTTCATTAAAACTCAGAATGTATTCTTTCTCGACTCGCTCCCTACAATTCCAATTAAAACCTATACAAATTTAAATTTCAAAAACAATTTGACAGTTCGATTTGCTACGCTTCCAACCATACCTGAGCACTATAAAATTCAATTAATTTGATATCAAAATATCAATGGCTGCTCCCATCCCGTTATACGTGCCATGCATAATGTGTAAGCAATCACAACGGTAGGACAGGCGAAGGGGCTGAGGGGAAAACCTGCCCCCTACGAAATGAAACAGCTGTGCCCAAAGGGAAAGCACAATTTGTCATTGTTTCATTCCAACTCTATATTAACTGTGAGCTGAGCTTATTACGTTTTTACCGCAATGAAAAATAAATAGGTATGAAAGAATTTTTAATTTCGTTTGGGTAATTGTTTTATTTTTAATTTTACATCGTTGTTTAACACTTGTACATTTCTTATTATAGTATTATAGTACTAAAGATAATTATTATATTTTGGAGTAATTAAAACCTATAAAGGTAATTAGATATAATTTTTATTAAGCCTTTTAGCTATTTACATAGCAATGCTCCTAAAAAAATAAAACATCTCTAAGTTACATTTTTGCTACTATCATACTAGTACATTTAAATAACATGGTAGATAGGGAAGAAGCTTTTTTGACCGACACAAATAATCTTAATCAGTTTTGCTCTCAGTTTTATTTACTACAAACGCGACGTTTATACATAATAAATATCAACAAAAAATGATTTAAAAGTTATATTTATCGATAAATATTGTTAACAAATATTTAGATATTAAAAATTACAAAAATTTAGGCAACCAGAAATTCATACTGGTACTTTATTCACTTGCTAACGGGACTGCGAGCATGGCAGGCTAAATAATGTAATTAGGAATGGATAACATATAATCGGTGTGCGTACCAAGAAATAAAAAACTCGCACTATTTATCGATATCTTTTCAAATATAAATAATATTATTATCACGTTATTTACCGACTACACAACTCACTCATAATTTGACGACGTTAATTTTACAGGGGAATTTGTTAACATTTTGCATAAAATTATTTGCCAGACAAGGTTGTATGACCTCTCCTGTACGAATCTTTCAGTACTTTTATCGTTTTAACATATTTTGAAAAAAAATAACCATTAATCTCCGAAACACGACAGATGATGCTGGGAACTATTGTCTTAGTTTTGGGTGAAAAATTTCTATAGGAGTAATGACATATATTTTTTAACGCACGAAAAATAATTGTAAACAATTTTGAGAATTTTTTTAACTAATCACATGGAATATTGGTGTCTACGGAATTGAATTTTACAATAATTAAACAATGAACATTTAAGAAATATTGTCAAAATAGTGCCAAACAGAACTGTTATCTGTTTTTTCAATGTAATAAGTTTAGAATAGCTTTTAATAGACACGGTCTAAACCAGTTCCTGAATTTAAATAAAACACAAAAGTCTGCTATTATATCTGCTAACCTAATTCATGATACAAGAGCTATCCACGAGTAACAAAAAATAATAATAAATTATCTGAAAGAAGAATTCGGAGAAGAGAAATTTATTATGTTACCAACAAACCCGGAATCTCGAATGAATGACATTTTTATGCCAAGACTCATGACAAAGGCGTATGTAATGGAATTAAGTCTGATTTGAAACGAAGTGTGAGAAAAGCTTGACAAGAGGTTGTTTACAACTCTCATCAATATATAATATTATTTCTGCTGAAATTGAGAATGCTTGAGTAAAATATCCTGCTAAAAAATTGATTTTTTCTTCAGTAAAAATGAAAATTACGAATATTAAAATCTAAATGCAATAATAATAATATTAAATCCAGAACACCTCATGTGAACTTGTAAAATTAGGATACAAATGTAAATGTCTCTCAGCAACGACATCGAGACAGATACAATAAGAAGGGGATGTTTCAAAGAGATTCATTAAGTTCATTATGGTTTTGCCTTGCAATGAAACCATTATAACGATGTTGAAATTCTAGCAAATGAGGCTTCGATATTAAAAATAATGGTGACAAGGTGGTAAAAGTAATTCGTCTTCTGCATATAGATAGATAAATTGATGGTTGATAGTAGAAATCAGCTAAAACGGAAGCTCAAAATCTTGCAATAATTTTCCGACGATATAGGAGTGCTGTCGGGTCTTGTTAAACGACGCCTTATAAACACAATTAGAGAAAGGATACAATTGGGGACACTTGAGATGCAGAACGATCAAACTATTGTTGTATGAAGGCAAAACTGACCTATAAATAGTTGAGAATGAAACAGGCACTAATAATTGATCAGTGAAAATACCGGGAGACCGAAGTAACTAACGAGTCCATAAAACAAGTGAGGCAGGTACTGTGAATCAACCTGAATAATAAAAAATTAATTAAAACCCTTATCACTTAGACCTGCTTTAAACTCAGTTACTCTTTTGCAATTGTGAAATGGAGCAGTTGACCATAAAAGGTCTGCAGAGGAACGTCAGAATAATTCTAACAAAGACACACAAACATCATCCTCATAGTTCTATTAAATTGGCAATGCTACCTAGATACAACGCAGGAAGAGGATTGGTAAGCGATTGGATCAACAACTAAGGAACGTCTGTTCCTATTTGTACAGGTTAGCAGAGTCTTCTGTGCTATATCGGGCAACATGCGAGGCAGGCAATTTAACACTGCAGCGGTGGAGGAACCATCAACTGACTTCTCCTCATCAGCCTGACTAAGAGATGCTTTAAGCTTGGCTACGGAAACCCTTGTAACGGCGACATTCAAATGAGGTCAACCAGGAAAATGCCGACAAAATAACATCGAACTACAGCTTGATATCAGGACAAATATTTTATGAAATCGAGGTCTTCTTTCTAGCAATCCAAGGTCAGTTCATCCCAAAGAGAAAGTATCTGAAACACATAATCAGAGACCCCTCGATCCTGAATAACCGATAGTGATATGTATGTCAAACATCAGAGACAATTCAGCACATAACAGGAAGATTCTAAGTATTTGCCGCATCAGACTTTAAGTAGAGACATGATTTAGCTACTAAGATCATGAAAATACAAAATCAAAGCTACTCCAATTGCTGCAAATAGAAAACTATGAATACAGCCCGAAATCTTTACTGGAAAACAACGAGTTTAGGTTGTACTGGGATCGAACTGTGCTGATAGGTCATACAGTTACATAAAGAAGGTCAGACCTCATTTTAGTGGATAGAACATCCACGTGAGCAACACTAATGGAAGTCATCATCCCTAAAAATAGCAATTTAACTTGTCTCTTATATATAAATCTTCCTAAAATCAATCAAAAAATGAAGCTCGGATATGAATGTATGATCCACTCCGTTTTTTTTAATGCTTAAAGATTCATCCTTAATTTCTCAACATCCACGCGAGCAACACTAATGGAAGTCATCATCCCTAAAAATAGTAATTTAAATTGTCCCTCATATATAAATCTTCCTAAAATCAACCAAAAAATGAAGTTCAGATATGAATGTATGATCCACCCCGTTTTCTTTAATGCTTAAAGATACATCCTTAATTTCTCAAGATGACTTTTTCCAAAACTATATCAAAATTCATCTTGATAATTCAAAGAAAATTGACAAAAAATCTATAAATATTTACACTGGCGAGCGAAAGATCTACAACTGTTCGTAAGAAGCGGAATAAGAACAAAAGAATATTTATTAAATGGAAATAAAATTAACTAAAGAAACTGCATTGATTTAATCTTCTGCAAAAGCAAAAAACTCCATGTTTCATTACTTGCCCTGTGTGGATACGGCTTCGCGTGCGCTTCACTTCAATATTCCTCAATTTACTCCTCAAAAATACAAATAGTCTATTATAAAATATGTCAGCAGTCAGTTGTTGATCGAGACTATCAAATAAAAAATATATTAAAAATTACATTTTCAAGACATAAAACATTTTGGATCTTTTAAGATCGAAACACCGAATGTTTTGATATCTAACTGTATCATCAAAAAGCTGAGAAAAGGTGCATCAAAAACCTAGATTCCAAAGTTTTTTTTATTTATTTCAACTTAACAAACACGCTGCGCTAGGAGAATTAACTTAACTGCGGCAGCTCAATTTGAAGCAGAATCGGGTTTATATTCACGAACTCAAAGCTCTTGGAGGGAGGGCTATCGCAAGAAAAACAAGTTGTCAACGGGGATGGGGCTGTGCCAACAGCATACACATTCCTAACATAAAAGGCAGAATCGGTTCTATGTTCCTGAACTCAAAGCTCTTGTGGGGGGGGGGGGATCGCAAGCATACACGTTCCTATACTCTATTCAAGAACTAGAGAGAGTAATAAAATTGTTACCGAAACCTTCAACGTACCTGTTCCAGTGCCGCAGGTAACTGAGGACTGCCTTAAAAATAATCATATTTAATAATATTTAAATATTACTGCAACAATAAAATTTCTGATAGTTCAATTTAATTTCAGTGAGCAAAGTACATCTTACAGTGTGTCCTTAGTGGTTTATCTTGTTTGCAATTGTTTTTATATATTATTTGAGATACCCAAAAGACCAAAAGATATGGCTCTCACCTCTATATTTATTCCAAAATCGTTAAACCAGGGCATTTTTCCTCAACGAAAAACTTATTACGATGAATGTTTATGATGCCTTAAGATATCAATATCTAGATAATAATATTAAAAGCTCTGTTGAAATGTATTCTCACATGACAGGAGTTGGAAAATCTACTATGTACCGAATACTGAAGGAGAAAAAAACGACTGGAATTGTTAGGACTCCCAAGCCACAATCGATCACAGGCAGACGAAAAACCTCTTTGGAAGAAGAGATGAAAACTGCAATAAAAGGATTTGTTCATACATTTTATTATGAGAAGCAGATCAAAGCTGTCTACAAAATTCTAACTAAAATCAATGAAGATCGCGATTTACCTGAAATTACAAGAATTGAATTCTGGAAATTGCTCAGAGAACTTAATTTTTGCTGGGAAAAACCAGATAGAAAATCGATTTTTATATATCGTCCGGAAACTGTCCGTTGGAGAAGGAAATATCTCTCTCAAGTAAAAGGCAGAGTTGTTAGAAATCACAAAACTTACAAAATTAGTAATTTAACTGAACTTTTAAAAGATTTTTTTGAATAAAATTACTGCGAAAAATTGGTAAAAATCCATATAATAAAAGAAACAAAATGTGGAAACTCTCATCTCATGATCGATGAAATAGAGGAACCAATTATAATTAATTTGAGCGAAGATAGCTTCACTGACTTTGATTAGGAATTAGATACGTAATATTTACCAGTAGAAACACAACTTATTCTTTAAATTTTTGTTTTTGTTGTATTTTATTGTTTATGTTGTTTATATATTTTTTTGTATTTTTTTATATATTTTTATTTTGGTGTGTCTCACTCTTTAATTTTTTATGTATTTAATTCCAATTAGTATTCCAATCCGTAAGTTTTTTATTGTTTTATTATTGTATTGGTGTCATTTTCTTAAGCGTTTAGAATTTATATGTTCATTTTATTTTTTTTGGGGCTATCAGATATCCATGTAATAAAGTAAATTAAATTAAGATATCCGTACAATAGAAATAAAAATAAGTAGGACCAATTTTAACTGTAACATATACAAACTAATTACATTTGAATCCCTTTTTGGTGTTTAATTGTAATTCTGCAGATGGTTTAAGAAATAAATAAATTGAAACGTCAAATGTCCTCAAAATATTTATAATTAATAATAAAATGACCGATAGCCCCAAAAATATTTTAATATTATATGGCCGAATTTATTTTTTTATATATGTTTAACTGTTTATATATGTGTATTTTTGACAACGGGTATTTTGTAAGTATTTAAATTTTAACTTAGAATTTTTTGAGAGAGTAAAGCTACGTTTTAGTCTGAATGTGCCCAAAACGGTTTTTATGACAAAATTAAAAGTAATAAAATAAAATACAGTTGTGATTTGTGTTAAATATGTCAAAATTATCTTCATTTCGTAATGTATATGAATTATTAAGAAATCATAAGAAATAAAATAATATTATAAAAACTTTTTATTTTAAGTTTATTACCGAAATAATATTATATGACATAAATACTTAGTGATAAAATAAACCTCCTTCCGACGCCTATGACAAGGATTAAAATCCTTTTTAACACTTTACACTTCCAAATATCTATTGTTATCCAACCCAAATAGTTCACTATTATAGACGGGTATTTTTGATTATAAAATTTCTAACCCATTCCTATGAAAAATATATTTGTTTAACAGATTTTGTCAAAGACACTGGACTAAAAAAACACAGGTAGTTTGTGAAGAAAAAAGGGTAAAAAATTATTTATTACCCTCTCTAGTTCTTGAATAAACTATAGTGTAACAGGCAAAATCGGGTCTATTTTCCTGAACTCATAGCTCTTAGGGGGGGGGGGGCGATCGCCCCCACCGCCCCCCCCCCTTTAATCCGCGCCTGGATATGAATATGACATAGTTTTTAGCTATCTGCATTTTTTTAGTTTGGTAATTGTGCAGTATCCATGAATAAGTTCATCTGATTTTTATGTATCCAACTGAAAAATTTTAATTTATTATTTTTATTTTAGAAGATTTCGTAGACATTATCGTGGGCGTAAATTTTAACGTGAAATTAATAAAAAAAAAAACTAACAATTTATATCCGTCTTTTCATGTATATTTTTCATGTATTTTATCGTCAAAAGTAATATGATATGTTATTTCATGATTAAATTTGCTACAAAGTAGTCTCATACATATTTTGAAATTATATTTAAATATATGAAAATGATGATAGTTATTTTGCATAATTGCAATTTAAAATATTTCTAATATAAATCAAAATTAATCATTGGTATCATGTTACTGTAAATACCGTTTGGTTTTTTTTTAATATAAAATATTAGCCTATTAATATTTATTTGAAAGCAACGAAGTAATTTGTAATTCCAAAATGCTGTGAAATATTATTGGCCTTGAAAACCTTTTTCTGGTTTTTAAGTTAGGACACATGTTTACTGATAATATTGATTTTTACGTGTAGTTTACAGGTCTTAGCTTTTAATTTTCACCTTCATAAAATTATGAAACATGGCCATTACAATTTATCATGGATAAGTTTTGTATAGCCCAAACATACCTGACTCAGAAAGCAGAATGCTTGAAGGCCAATAATTTTTAAATATCCGGATATTTGATTGGTATCTAATTGTCATCTAGAATTCATAATTTAATCCTGGATGCACATTTTGTTGGCGTTAGTTTTAAAATAACGAGAAATTAGTACACGCCTTAAATAATTAAGCAATATACTTTTCACGTGGTTATAAATTCGATCTATACTACTCTATACAGCTCTTTCATATCTTTGATAATTTTACAATATTAACAATTAAGGTGTAAAGTTGAACCGTTCAAATTTAAGTTCACTTGGACCAATTTTGTATTTTCGGTATAATTACTAAAAATTGAATAATTTCTTAAACATGTCTAACCAGTAAGAGAGTGGTCAAGGCATCATTTGCAATTGTTTTAAAATTCACCATCGAGTTTCAAACATCTTAAAAATATGTTATTTTTTAAATCTCGTTCCATGGCGTTATATGTTGAAAAATTCAATAATTATTGATTTATAACTAAAAAATTAGTGACATAACGGAATTGTAAGCATTGCAAGCTTTTAGACAGAGTACATATATAAAAAGTCAATTATGAGTGGATGAATTAAAAACAAATATTAAACAAATTTTTTGACTTCTCACATTTATTACATAGACCAGGGGTTCCCAAACTTTGTCACGACGTCCTAGTAGAAAGATATATACAGTCGTGTTCAACAAAATGTCGTACAAGGTTTGTGCTCTACAAACTGTCTACTACATAATAGCAAACCACAAAACTATACACTGGCACTAATAACCAAGCACTGAAATTAAAATAATCACAATCTGAGGCTCATATATAGGTATATATTGTACTGCTACACAAGAATATATTACTAATAAAGAAAAATAGGAAAAAAAGTCAACGGGACGAGTGAGCTTGGTGATCTCCAAACATTTTTTCAAAACGGGGGATAAGGCTTGACAACGTCAATCTCATTTCTTGCTCCACGTTGATTTTTGAGCGATATTTACTATCTATTACAGTTACAACTAAAAATCCTGTTTCGTATAAATAGGGAATGAGAATATTTATGATTAAACCTAGAGTTGGATATATATTTTTGACTGATATCAAAAACTCCGCCAAGTCGGAAGAAGAGAAATTTGTTTTAAGGCGGTTTTTGCAACTTCTTGTGAAGTAAATTCTGGTATAGCTTGAGCATGGAAAGGATATTGGATCTACAAAAATTTCTCGATATTTACTTCCGCAAAGTATTTTTCAAAACCATTCAGATAATTTCGAAAGGTGTTCCGTGAAAAGACGTTATTTACGCAATAAAAAATTTATGCAGTCCACGCGATTTGAATTGCTTATTTTCTACCGGCGAACAGAAGTAAATTTAGATTCCGTAAAAGAGAAAAAAGGAGTGCCTTGCGGCGACTCTATTTACTCTTCACGGGGTCCCAGGGCAACGCGGCGCACACTTTGGGAACCCTTAAATGCAACCAAATGTCCACCACCGAAATGGACAAAATGTTATTCTCAGAATCAATATAAAATCGACATACTTTTATTTGTCAGAATAACTGTCCCTAAATAAGATAAAAATTTAGTTCAAGAGATATGCTAAAAAACTCATGTGCCATGTCAAGAATTATTTTCTTAAATATTATACCTTTAACGCTTAGTTATTGTATTACCGTATTATCTCACTTTATATAATAGAAAAGAATTATCTTGTATTTAGATTGTTTTATTTTGAAAAAGAATACCAAACATTAAATTTTCAAATGGTTGATTTCAGATAATGGGAACCAATGGAATTTTTTCTTTAAAAAATATTTAGAATCTTTTAGATATGTCAACAACTTCGACATAATTCGTTTTCTATTACACAAAATTTAAAAGTTTTTTTCTCCACCATGATCCATATTTCAAAACTTCCAAAGAGTTAGTTGCAACATGGAAATTACTCGTCTAAATGCCAACCAGCACATTCTATAAATCTTAGAAACTTCTTGAGCCCATTTTAAAATTAAAACATGCACAACTTGTGCAAAAGTTGCTCAAAGTTGAAATACATCAAAATCTTCCTCACTTAATTATGTTTAAGTAGAAGTTTTCTAAGAGCCACAGGAGAAAAAGATTGTTTCTTAAGCACGATATTATACGAGGATATTATTAAAATGGTATATCATAGTAAATTAACTGTGGTGTGTAATCATTTTTTTTAAACTAGAGTGTAATTCTCTTTATTAATTAGTAGAGCAAAATTCTTGTGGTCTAATTTTATATTAAATTATATAAAACACAAATTTATAAACGAATAAATTAAAAACACAAATATGGGAGGTACACTAGAAAAAATATCTACTTAGCTATGATAAACATAATTGACAGTGAATTGCCTAATAACATTCATTTGTTACAACTCTTTTCCAATTATGAGTCAAATTTGACTTAAGTTTTTTCATTACTTTGTGTTTTAAGAAGTCATTTATAATACAAAATATGTTTGCTGAAATAATATCAAAATTTCTTCAAAATTTTTAATAATTATGGGGACGAAGCTGAACTTTATAAAGTAAAATATTGATCAAAACTGTTTCGAAGGGATCATGTATCCACTGAAAAATGATTCAAAAAGTAGAAAGCCTTTAAATGCAAGTAATCCTGATGTCTACAGAAAAGTGGAAACAATGGTTTTCGAAGATCGTCGCTTGAAAATCTCTACTATTGCTAAAGCATCTGAACTAAGTATTCTTACAATTCTATTTGATAAACTAGTAGCCAGTTTTAACACGCTGGGTTTCAAAATTGTGCTCTTACAAACAAAAACTGTTTAGGTAGCAAATTTCTAAAATTTATTTGGAATCTTTCAATGCAAACCCTGACTTTATCTCGAAGATAAATGCCTGACGGTTAGATTTGCATACTTCACTGGGATCCGAGTTTATTTAGTAAATCCATAAGGGTTTTCCGCCTATAAAAAATGTCTACACGTAAGCTTTTGACCCAAGCAGGAGTTATTCATATTAATTACATAACAAATAGTACTATTTATCTTAACTCAGTATCAAAACAACGTATGACTGTTGATCAAAGACATCATGATTTCTGTCACAAGAATGACCTCTTGCTTCACGACAATAGGAAACTTCACAAAACATCCAAACTTTAAACCATCCTCCGTAAATGTAACTTCTTTAAAATGGTTTATCCAGCGTACAGTCCGATTTTGGCGTCTTTTATTCAGGAATTTGAGAAAGCCTTTCAAAAGACATTATTTTACAGATAATAAAAGTTTGAAATAGAATATTTCTTTAATGAAATAATATCGTTTCCAGACATATGGTACAAGTGCGCTGAAATTAGAAAATATGTTAAAAAACTGAATCATCAAAAAAGCCTCTTATTTCACCATCAAAAAGGAGCAAGTTAAATATAATTCACAATTCAAATGTTCTATTATAACATCATATTTTTATTCTGAAATCGAACCAAATTCACCTGGGGTTGAAGACTAACGTTTCTTGTATATTTACACTTTTAATTCATACTACCAATAAAGGATGTACCAGCTCGACAAGGAACATTCATGTATTCTCATTTTTATATGGCTGGATGGTAAAAATGTTTTTGATTTAGAAATAATATGCTGAATCATGGAAATATGAATTTCATTTAATATCTTCTTCCAGCATATTTTGCTAAAGAAAAATTTAAAATAATATTATACATATCTAGTAATTTAAAAGTTACTTCTCGTGGAATGGGAATATATTTTAAATAATAACCAAAAATGAAAACCAAACGCTAAAGTTAATCAGGAAGTACACACATGAGTTGTAGCAAATTGTCAAAATAAGTTTTGTCTTAGGCCGGGAGTAGATACAGTCGGTCACATAATCTAATATAAGAGGATTATTAATATTTGACTGCTAAAGAAAACAAAAAAAAAATTTAACTTTAAAACTTCCCACGAAAAGCCAGAATCAGAAATTTATTTTAAATTTAAGTCCCCCCTCTCCTTTGATGCATTCAAATTTTTCTTGATTAAAATCACTTCAGGAAAGGAATTTATCCATTCGACGCGAATATGTATTTTTTGTTTTTTTATTAATACTTTTGATAGCAATAACTTATTTTAGAGTTATAGAGTTTTCACTTTTATTCGATAACACAAACGAAAGAAATTGATATTTGTCAACAACTCTCTTCTAGAGATTCACTAAAATGTGGTTGTCGGACTTGCTTTGTCTTTATTTTTGTTTGTTCTTACGACGTTTCGATCAGGTTATATCTCTAATCGTTATCATGTATAAACTGGATGTTGCTGGATTTACTGAAGATTCCATTATTATTTTTAATGTAAGCTGCTTCTATAAATGCACTACGCAGGCAACACTCCAAAATGTTCATCACCCCGTCCAGTGGTAACGTTGTTCGATCTGATAATGTGGTATCATTTGAAAGTATAGTTTTGATTATGTCTAGTGATTCTCCTAATGGCACATTGGTATTCAGACTTTCCACATCAAAATTCATTAGTCTATCGTTTGGCTCTAGATTAATGCTACTAATAATCTTTACGAAATGTAATGGAATTTTTAACATGTATGTTCGTCTTGCATTCTAAAGATTTTTAAAAGATACTTCGCCAGTGTATTTGTTGGGATCCTCTAGAGCTGATTATTGGTCTCAATGGTATGTTCGTTTTATGAATTTTCGGTTTCTGTAGTCCATAAAGATGTGGGCTTACTGTGGTGTGGTGTTAGCGTCGATCGTAGGTTGTCAGGTTTACGATCTTGGTATTTCCTTAGTGTTCTGTAGATTTTCGACTCTACAGATTTAGTTGGTTCTCGAGCTAGTTGTCTATATTTTCCTTTTTTCAGGAGAGATTGTGAAAATACAAGTTCTGAAGAGTATAAAAAAAACTACGCAAATCGCTTGAAAATTGAGGAACTTCTAGAATTATGAAAAAAACCTCAAAAAATTCCATTGTGAGCCCAGTTCAAAAAAATTCTAAGTCAGTTAATTGTAATATGAAGCAAATATTTTTTAGTGCAGTTCTTTTAAATCACTTATTTTTTAATTAGTTTTCGAGAATTTTTCAAAAATATTCCTTGGAGCATTAAAATAATGTTTTAAAAACATCAGGAAAAAAAAATTAATTTGAAAGTTAAATAAAAAAAAATGTAAGTAATATTTTTTTCATAATTGACAAACTAAGAAGTATAATAATCTGATATATTTCATTCCTTTTTTTTTGAAAACTATTTTTTTCTGGCTACTCTTTTACTCAAACTCTTGTACATTACGGCATTATCTTATGGAACAACCTCAAGAACCGCAAACTATTCAAACTTTTGACAGACAAATTCCTCGAAAACGCAGCTTTTCGTAGGAAAACCATCCCTTGAGTTTTCCCGGCTCAAGAAACATGTTTCCCTTATTTTGGGTAAAGCCGGAGTTTTGGGCCCAGAGCCAACGCAAAAGTGGTTTAGAAGATTAGGTTTGTTAAATATAATGCCTTTGTAACCCAGTTAAATTAATGTGGGCGGCAGAAATATCCGAAAAGAAAAACCACAAAGAATATTAACAATACAGAGTCACGTCACTAACACAAGAGTACCTTACTTAAAGAGGAAATGAGCGTAACCTTTAAAAGGATTTAACACATACTTTCTCTTCTAAAAAGAAAATTTAACACTTCTGAAAATTTCGCCCTTTTTTCTTAATTATACGACAGTACATTATTCTTGAGTGAAGCTTATATAAATGAGCAAAAGTAATGACCAGTGGAAACACCAACATACATAAATACATATATATATATATATATATATATATATATATATATATATATATATATATATATATATATGAATAGTTTGGTTATTCTGGGTTTCAATCCGTTCGTTCAAAAAATCGTTTTCACGACGTTTCGCCAAAATCTCATTTGGCATTTTCAGATGCGGTTCGTCTCGTTCCTCGCTGAGAACTGATGGTGGCCTCTGATGAATTTTGAGTTTTGTTTAGCTGGCTCGCGTCCTAATTGGATGAGCGGCTTCGCAGGCTCCTCCCTTCTGCCGAGTGAGATATATTTTGTTCTTGTATGCAGGTCTCTCGTGTACTAGTTGATTTTTGTTGTTTTCTTTCTTGATTTTTTATTAATGTTTTCCATGTAATTGAAAAATGTATAGCATCGTCTCGTTTATTCAGCTGTCCTGCTTTTTCGATTTCTAGGGCCTCTCTTATGACACGTACCTTGTAGTTCTGTACTGGTGCTATTTCTTTTGTTTTTTCCAAGTCGATGGTGTGTCCTGTTGTTTGGTGATGTTGAAATAGGGCTGAGGTTGTCTGTTTTTGATGCTATTTTTATGTTCTTGGTTATTGCTGATATGCGCCTGTCTGTTTGTCCTATATAAGTTTGATGGCAATCTGCACATGGAATACTGTAAACGCCATGATTTTCAAGGTTGGTCTTGTCTTTGGGATTTCGCAGGATGTTGGCTATTGTTTTTTGTGGTTTAAATATGGGCTATATGTTGTGTTTTCTTAAGATTCTTCCGATTCTGTCTGTTATTCCTTTTATGTATGGTATTATGGCTTTGTTTCTTGTTTGATCCTGGTCTTTGGTCTTTGGTTGTAGCCTTTTCTTGTCTTTTTATGGCTTTCTTAATATCTGATTGTGAGAAACTATTCCGTTCTAGAGCTATTGAAATGTGTCTTATTTCGTCTTGTTTTGTGTCAAGTTCTGTTAGTCGGAAACATCTTAATACTAGTGTGTTGACTATTGCCTGCTTTTGAGAGGGATGATGAAGTGATTCTGCACTGAGATATCGGTCAGTATGTGTGGGTTTCCGATATACGTTAAAACCTAGGATGTTGTTGGGTTTTCTAGTTAATACCAGGTCTGAAAAGGGAAGTTTCTTTTCTTGCTCGATTTCTAGCGTGAATTGTATTCTATGGTAGATATTGTTCAGGTATATGAGCAAGGCGTCCAGGTGTTCTTTTCCATGTAGCCATATTATAAAAATATCGGCTACATAGCGTTTCTAAAATTTCGGTTCTAAGAATGCCTTTTGCAGTGCCTCTTGTTCGAAATATATAAAAAAGTTTGGCTATAACTGGTGAAAGTAACGACCCCATAGGTGCGCCACCTATGGGGTCCTCACTATATATATATATATATATATATATATATATATATATATATATATATATATATATATATATATATATATGTATATATATATGAGGTGCAATAATGAACCAATACTTGGTAATATTACCTATTCTAAGAAGGTAATACTTGCATTAGGTACTAAAAATAATATATTAAAAATTAATCATTATATACAATTTATTATCAAGTATTTAGATATACTAAATTGGAAATTACAAATACGGAAATATGAAAACTTTGGCATCAGGCTAAATATCCTAATTGTGATACTTCACAATAATGTACCGATACGCCTTTAACTTTTCTATCGGATCGTAATCATTTTATCACGAATGAATGATTGAATGAAAAAAACAAAGAGTTTAACAAACTAGATAATCGATGCTTAGGTCTCTATTGGACCCTTTTCATTGCAGCACAGCTGCAAGTCATTCGAGGCCGATCGCCTTTGCAAATCCAAGCAGCCTTGTTAATTGAACTGCTTCCGGAAATAAAATTGTCTCTCCGAAATATCTCTGTCTCAGTTCACTGAGTTTTCCTCCTCAAAACTCCATCTCCGTCGGGTCATTTTCAACACCAATCTTATGAAGATGGACAACAATAATCCCACCGTAATTCGCACCTCTTTCTTTTCTAAGGAGAGAAACTTGTTAGTACGCCGTGCCATAGTTTCAGTTATATGTTCTTTAACACACTTTATTCCAGGAGCTCCCCTCCACGATTCAATAAATTTGTTTTCCAACAACAATTTTCATTCTCTTTTGTCAACGGCAATTGGAACAGGTAAAATTGGTTGGGGTTCATATGATTCAGGTGTGGAACACAACATTTCATCATACTTTCCTGAACTCGATCCTATAATAAATTTATCAGAAATGGCGGGGAAATGTAGTTATTTAGTAGAGCAAAGCTTGAGTCCGAGCTTTGTGCCGGCTACTGTAATACCTGAAAAGTAAGTCAGTTCTTTACTATTTTGGCTATATGTTTCAGATCATTGCCCTGTTGAAAGGTAACTTCACTTATCGAATAAGGCATATTACTCACAGTTTCAAGCAAATTGTGTTCTAAAATATTTAGATACACTTACTCTTCATATGTCCGACAATCCTGTGAATATGACGAACTTGAAGGTTAAATGCTCGAACCAATTTCCCATATTTTACCTTGGTAATATGAAATTGGTTATGTGAGAAAGTTCGAGATTTAATTCTCACTGCGCTGGTCTATCTGCAGTTTTGATTACGTAAGATTCGCCGTCTCCCAGCTATATGGATCTGCAGCTTTGACTTAATGTTCACTTGGACCCAGCACTTAAGCCGTCAGACATATCCGAAACTTTATATTATATCCTCGGAGTCTTAACCTCTGAATGAAATCGGTTTGACTTACTGGCTCACCTTTCCTTTTTCATTTCTAATGACGACTATCAGTTGGATGTATCAGCTGATCTTTGTCTCATCTAACCAAATTATTTTCATCCCATTTTTTTTTCTTCTGTTTTCGTCAAATAGATTTTATTCATATTGTAAAGTACGGGGGCGGTAATATTAAGCTTTAAAAATGTATGGCGGCTGATGGACTGAGTCCTATTCCCAAAACATTAGGAAATATGAATAAAAAATATATCTAGATATTTTAAATTGATTGAGTCCATATATTTGTAAATATATATATATATATATATATATATATATATATATATATATATATATATATATATATATATATATATATATATATAATCTAATTTAAACTAACGATAATTAATTTTGTAGACCCTTGTAGAAGAATTACTTAATTTGTCCATAACAAAACCCTCACGTAGAAAAAATTATTTGACAGCAGTAATTATTCCTTAATTAAAATTATTATTAGCGAACAATACAAACTACTCGCCTAGACATTTATATTTTAATAGACCATAGTCACATATTTGTTACTCTAAATCATAAAATTTCTGGATAATTATAACTCTACTTCTACCAAATAACCAAATAAAGTCTTCTAAATCAAAAATAGATTCACGTGTCCCAAGTTGTCTAGCCACTTTTAGATTATTTAACCTTGAATTTGTGATATTTTATATGTAAACAAAGTACGAATTTAAAGGATCAAATGGTTTTTTGTTAATTGAATTGTTGAACTCTGCTGTGCATTCCAACTGAAATAGCCAATGTATGTGTTTAAATATTTTGTAAAATATATATATGTAGGTTTATTAAAGAAAACAGGTATATTTTTTGTAAATAAAATTTGTATTAACGACGTTTATATGTGAAAAATTAAATTTTGAATACTCAAAAAGAACTTTAGCTTTCTGGTTTCTAATTGTAACAATTTTAAAATTAACTTCCTCAAGCTTTTATTTGGTAAGCTCTAATGTTTCGCTTGAATATTTGCCAAGTAAAAGCGAAACTATATTAAATTCATTTCAGATTTCATGTTGAAATATCAATTTTTGCCTCTTTTATTGGAAATGAATTCCCTGCCGCATTGTAGAGTTTGGTACTTGAACAAACTGGTATTTCTATCAGAACATGGCT
The DNA here is from genome assembly GCA_034092305.1 of Diaprepes abbreviatus. NCBI lineage: Eukaryota > Metazoa > Arthropoda > Insecta > Coleoptera > Curculionidae > Diaprepes > Diaprepes abbreviatus. The sequence goes on along the minus strand of JASJET010000089.1, from coordinate 432,246 downwards.
TATTTTCACAATGATGTTTACAATGGAAGATTTTATTAGAGCTAGAAAAAAAAATGATTCGGGCATTAGATAAATTTGAAACGTACAAGCAAGAATATTTTTTGTTAATTTACGATGAAAATATATTAGTTCGGCTGAAACCTGAAGCAACGTTTTCTTTTAAGTCAAGAGAAAAAATTATTGTATCATCGGGGTCCGGTTAAAAAATTGGTATTTCTGTTGATTTAGTGAAAAAATTATCTGTTTAATTTTTTTTTGTTTTTTAAACAGTCATATATTTTGTATTACTACAAAACTTCCTGCTTCAATAAGATTATTGGGTCGGCATGTCTGTATTTTTGGTTGTCACACAAAGAGAGCGTTGTAAATGTTTTGGAAGACTTCTGCTAGTGGTTTGGTTTTGTCCTTTTGACATCAGCCGTATTTAGATTACTTTAGAAGCAACTTGTGCATAATTTTGTTTATAGGTGTTAGTTCCGGCTCATTTTTAACATGGAATGCAAAAACAAACACTTCCGGCATATTTTACTTTTTTTTCATATATGAAAGAAAGCTATTGAGGCTCACAAAGATATATGTGAACTTTATGACGTTGAATGTATGACAGAATCGGTTTAAAAAATTCCTTTCTGGAGATTTTTAACTAAAAGATGACCAATATTCTGGTCGACCTAGTGAAATTGACCAAATCAAAGCCATAATAAAATAGCAATTGAAAATCACTTAAAATGTCTTAGACTCGCTAAGAAGTTCGATATTTGGGTTTTGCATAAATTGAAGGAGATTCACTCAATACAACGAATGAATATTTGCCATTGGCATCTCAGGCGCAATGATACCAACCCTTTTTTAAAAAGAATCACTAGTGTTAAAAAATGGTATATCTAGAGTAACATCATCTGAAAACCATCATGATCCAAGTGTGATGAACCTGAACTAACCAAATCTAAAGCTGAATCCAAAAAAGATCATGCTGACAATTTGGCGAGACTACAAAGGTGCTGTGTATTTTGAGCTGCTTCCAAGTGGCTGAACGATCAATTTAGATGTTGAGTTGGCAAATGGTAGAGGAATTTTTTTCCACCATGGTAAAGCCTCACTCATCTTTAGTAACTTGTCGGAAATTATTGGAGCTTGGCTGGGATGTGACGCTGTATCCTCCATGCAACCCCGACCTCGCACTATCTCATTAAAAATTTATTTAGAATTTTGTAAAACCTTTTGAATGGTAAAACTTTAACAAATAATGATGACCTTAAATTGCACTTGGTTCAGTTTTTTGCTGACAAGTGCAAAAATTCCTACGACCACGAAATCATGAAGCTGCAAGAAAGATGGCAAAAGATGATCTAACAAAATGGAAAATATATAATTGTTTAAAGTTTATTATTTACATCAAAAAACTAGTTTTATTTTACACTACAAAACCAAAATTACTTTCTTGCCAACCTGATGTTTTCGTGGCATTTTATTAGTTGGAAATTAATATTTTACTTACCTATATATCTCCAGTTTGTGCTTACAAATTGTACTGGTATTCGTGAATGTTTATTCTTTATTTGCCTTGCTACTCAATATACGCATTGAAGCGTTAAAAATTAAAGGGTGGTAGGGAAAGTAACGACATGATTTATGCAGCAAAAACGTGTTATTCGCTGCGTGTTCCTGTCCGGATTGTTCAAAAAACAAAATTTATTATTTCTTTTATTGTTAAAGTTTTAGTAACTGGCCTAAATTTTGTGTTGTGTATGTTTTGAAGGAATAATATTTTCAATTTTAAGGTTGACGTTGCCTGAAAGAGCATATTTTAATAGTTCAGTAAATATATATATATATATATATATATATATATATATATATATATATATATATATATATATATATATATATATATGAAGTAAAATGCGAACAGTAAATGCAAACTTCGTTCCAACCGTATACTTTCCATGTTAGAGGTTGCACAGTTTGAACAAATTGCTAAGGAACACAATTTATCCTATTCCACCACCATCGAGATGATGGCCTACCTGTACCACCATATCGAGAAGAAAGTCAAAAACTTACCCTCCCCGTCACAGTGATATGGCAGAGGTACATGTTTCGTCTCTACTAGACCCATCAGGGTACCGACATGCACCTGGCTGTGTAAAGGACAGGTCGGAAGGAAGCATGCAAATACTGAGCGCGGCTTCGCCGACCTCCCGCCGGATGGCGTATATATGTTTATGCGGCTTTCACGGACTCCTCCGTGTGAGATGCAATAGCAGTGGATATATCCACATTTTTGCCGTTGTAGTGCTGAAATCACATTCAGCAAACATACAACTATATGCAGCTCCGTGTAGGAATGAAGTAAAATGCGAACAGTAAATGCAAACTTTGTTCCAACCATATCCTTTCCATGTTAGAGGTTGCACAATTTGAACAAATTGCTAAGGAACACAATTTATCCTATTCCACCACCATCGAAATGGTGGCCTACCGGTACCACCATACCGAGAAGAAAGTCAAAAACTTACCCTCCCCGTCATATATATATATATATATATATATATATATATATATATATATATATATATATATATATATATATATAAATTTCACTGAGGTTAATCTTAAAAACCTATTTCGAATTTGTTCCAAATGATTAATATACATGTATATACATGCAACTAGTGAGTTATATAAACATATAATAGATTTAATATTAGAGTATATAGAGCAGTTCCGCAGTATGTATCCGAACATTCTAGATATCTGTATTACAATATCAATATGCTAATTAAACAACAGTTTAGAATCGATTATGACTAACTCTCGAAAGAGTAAAACCACCAATCTTATAGTCAAAAAATGCTGTATCTGACTATAAGAAAAAGTGATGGTTAGACATTTACCTAATTACCTAAATTTAATAACAATTTATTTTGATCACAAACTTCTACCAACCTATCAAACACTTCATGGTTTTGAATATTTTGACAATCGGTGATGTTCTGTAGTTAAAAAAAAAACAAATTGAGTCAAGTAAAATATTACAATATTGGAGGCAGGATCTAAAATGGTTATTGTTAATAATAACCCTTTTTACAGGGTACGGCAACGGATGCGTACGGCAGCTCAATATGTCGGAGGCTAGGTTCGTATCTCTTTTAGAGATAGTTGTGCTCTGCTTTGATTACCCAATAGGCGCCACCTGTTTTACATTATCTGTGTTACTTACCTAGTGATTAAACAGGAAAACACTTAGGTATGAGGAATGATTTTAAATTATTGACGGTAGGTGTATAGCTCCACAATGAAACGACTTAATTAAAACAAAATACCAATTCCATTTTATTCCCAATAAAAAATTATTATGTACATAAATGTGAATTGTGCTTACAATGTTTTTTTTTTTTGTACTCTCTTGATAACTATCGTTGTTATCTCGGTTTTAAAAGGTTATATAAAATTTGGCCGCAAACGTTCTAGAACCTTAGTCGCCAATAACGTACGTTTTGTTGAGTTATCAAAAGTTCTCACATGTTACTACATCACACCAAAATATAATTGTTTCTTTGTTTGTATTAAAAAAAATTGATTCGCAGCTCGAATCCCTAACTTAAGGTTTTTCTCCTACCTGGTATATGCTATGGTACCTCTCACTTTAGCGCTGTTGCTAGGATTCCTGTTGTGTTGTGGATGAATTGAGGCTTCACAGGGCCACTTCCAACTCACCAATCAAACGCAGGGTAAGGTTGAAACAGTCGTGGTCGCCTGGACAGGAAAACTAGGACCCGAACCATCAGGAAGTCATGACAGCAATATCAAGATGAAATGAAGCCCAAAGATAAAAAGAACTGGCTTCAAATATTCAGATATTCACATAGCCAAATAGTCAAATAGCCGAATAGCCGAATAGCCGAATAGCCGAATAGCCGAATAGCCCTGAAATAAAATGTTGTTTTTACCACATGTTCGTAAAAATAAGGGGCAAAATCTTACCTCATTGATTAGTGGACTTTAACGAAAAAAACTTGACCGTCCGCCCTTTCAGAGCTGGTGGCAGGATTGGTCTGCTGCCTTCGGCGGTTCAACAGGAAAGGGAACGAAAATAAAAATCTCTCTTGCAACCAGACGTAACAAATCTTAGTGATATTTATATTTAGTCTTGCCAACCTTATTCTCAACCTGGAGCACTTTAACCTAGTTCCGAACTTACACTGACCACCAGTTAATACGTCAAGTATGGGCAGGCCATGGAAAATTATCAAAAAGAAAATTATGATCAAACAGTTCAAAGTCACTAATCACGATTAAAACAAAGTTCAAAAAAAATTGCCACAAATTCCATACTGCATACTCAACCTTAAATGATCGATCTCGACATGCCGTGTTCGTGTCAACGAATGGGTATACATTCACAGCAAATGCTAACTGAACTATGTTACCGACTATAACCTTATACTTTTAATACTGAAATTGAATGTAAACAAATGAGAGTTTATTAAAAATAAAATATTTACGACTTTTAAATTCAAACCAAATAATGTGATATATAAACTAGAGCAATTTACGAACTGTGTTAAAAAAATTGATAAGTTACAAGACCAAAAGAGTTGTAAACCAAAAAAAATAAATTCTATGTTTACTATTTTAAATTACAGGATAAATAATTAAATTTACTCAGGTAAAAATATACAAATTATATCATATTACTAAAAACATGTAGCATTGATGCTAACTGGTAAATTTAAATGCTACATTTACCCCTCTCCGAAAAAAAAATAGACTATCTTGATAGGCTATTTTGAAAACAAAGAAAAATATAACCCTGTCCTTGGAAAAACATTTGGATTGATATCTACGCGTATCACACGTCCTTGCGGAAGACAACATCGGTAAGTCAAATCTGGAAAACTACAAAGTCGTGAAGAGTCAAAATCGGTAAAGGTCTGCCAAATTACGTACAAGTTCAGAATTACAACTCCTGAAGAAATTTTACAAATACCAAAGAAATCACTTAAAAGATAAAAATCATAAACTAAAATGTACAAAAAAAATCTCTAACATTATACACCCAGAATTGTTAATACAAGTAAACAGATTGTCATGACTATAGATTTAAATTAGGACAAACTTATCAGCAGTATACTTAGACACACGGCCGTAACAAATCCAGTTATGAGACCATTATATCAACACTATACAACTTCAGATTTACTTATATACAATTCACTGTAGAATCGAATACTCTAAGCATTCAAACAAATTTCCGGGAAACCATCCCAAAGTGAAATGCCACTAAAAACTCTATAATTTGAAAATAACCAGCCTTTAGGTTATACAAGATCTAAACAATACTAAAATTTATTCAAAACCAGTCCATACTTAAACTAACTTTTCCTCAAAAGATATAAAAACTCTAAACGTTTGCTTCAAAAAAACAAGGTAAAAAACCTATCACTCAAGCAATACTTCGGATATGGCCAGTATCCAAAATACTTAAAAAATAGCAATACAGCTAGTAACTAAAAATAATTACGAGTCATCACTCAATAATTAACTTAAACAAACTTACTAATCTGGAAGCAAACTTCCTAAAAATCTCAAAATAGCAAAACTGCTAATAACTAAAAATCAATACAGGTCAGCACCAGTAAGTCTCCTAAACAACTTATTTACTTGGAAGCAAACTTCCCAGAAACTTAATAAACTTAAAAGTAGCAAAACTGCTAATAATCAAAAATCAATACGGGTCAACACCCAATAAGTCGCCTAAACAAACTTACAACTTTAAAGCAAACTTTTCAAAACTTAATAAACTTATTCTTCTTCTGAAAGGTCAGAATCAGAATCCTCTGAAATAGAATCATTGAAAGGTTTTAGATCTTTAATATGCCACTTTCCAGCTTTAGAACCATCAATATTATCTAAATCATAAATAAGGTTGGAAAGTTTCTTTCTTACTTTACAATGAACATATTTGGGGACTAACTTTGCGGTAAACTTATCTACAGCACTTGAAAGAACTTTATTTTTACGCCAAACATGGTCACCAACATTAAAAGAAATATCGCGTTTTCTAAGATTATACGCATGAGAATTACGTTCATACGCCTTATGAATCTTCATTCTCACTTCAACAAAGATATCTTTTAGACCTTTTAAGTTGGCCGCATAGGCATTTCTGTCACCAGGAATTATTTCATCATCAACACTGACGTCGACATTCAAATCTTTGTAATAACTACCTGACAAAGGAACATGCCTACCGTAAACTAAAAACGCTGGAGTAAAACCGGTGACTTCATGTTTTGAAGTATTAATAGCTTGTTGAATTTTAGCTATTTCTTTATCCCAATTTTCGTGGCTGTCTATGTAACTCCTAATTGCTGTACCAATTGTCCTATTATTTCTTTCTACGAAATTACATTGTGGTGAATAAACAGGATTAAATCTTATATTAAACTCATATGTTTGACTTAATTTTTTAAAAGTTTTTGAAACAAACTGTGTGCCATTATCGCAAATAAGTAGAGATGGAGGACCATGAACATGAAAAACTTTATTTTCTAGTACCTCTTCAATATATTGAACTTTGGAACTTCTTAAAGGAAAAAGTAATGTGTACTTGGTAAACCAACAAGCGACTACTAAAAGCCATTTGTTTCCTTTTCTTGAACGAGGTAGAGGGCCTATTAAGTCTACTGCTATTACTTGGAATGGATAATCTACTGATTTCTCTTTACCCATGTGTCCCATTTGCGAAGTATTTGGTGCTTTCTGAGCTCCACAGACTAAACAATTCTTAACAAATTTAAGAATGTCTTGGCGCATTTTTGGCCAATAATATCTTTCTTGTAGACGATGAAATGTCTTATAAAATCCGAAATGACCACAGTTCGGAGGACTATGACAAGAGTCTATAATTTCTGCTCTTTGGGGTTTACGTACTAAGTATTTCCATTCAGGAACATTCACATTCATAGAAAGGCAGTTTGGGACAAATTTCAAAACAAAATCATTATCCACTTTCCATTGTGGATAATTGTTTGGATTATCTAAAATTTTCTGGCGTAAATTATCGTACCACGGATCAATACGATCGACATCTAGGGTTCCCACCACTAATTCTTCCTTACTGCTTGAATCGGAATCTTCTATCACTTCTTCTCTATGTGGATTACGGGACAAGGCGTCTGGAATGACATTTTGAGCTCCTTTTCTGTGTACTAAATCAAATGTATGCTGTCTAAGTCGAACAGCCCAACGAGCTAATTTTCCACTTGGATTTTTTAAAGTGTTAAGCCACAATAAACTATAATGATCTGTAATGACAGTAAAAGGAACACCTTCAATAAATCCTCGGAATTTTTCAATACAAAAAAGTACACCCAGGCATTCTTTTTCCACTACAGAATAGTTTCGCTCTGCTCTAGATAAAGATCTACTGGCGTAGGCAATCACTCGCTCTTCACCATCAATTATCTGCGTTAGAACTCCTCCTAAACCTGTATTTGATGCGTCGCTCGCTATATAGAATCGCTGTGAAAAGTCTGGTTGAGATAATATAGGAGCAGATACTAAAAGTTGTTTAATTTTAATAAAAGATTCTTCAGCTGCACTATTCCACTCAATTTTTTGTCCTTTCCTACGTCCTTTTAGGAGATCATTTATTGGAGACATCAGAGTAGAAAAATCCTTTATAAATCTTCTATACCATGAGCAAAGACCAACAAAACGCTTTACTTCAGTAGTATTTCTAGGTCTGCTATAATTAATCATGCTAGAAACCTTATCGGGGTCAGTACGCAAAGAATTCGAACCCACAATATAGCCTAAAAATTTCAAAGATGTTTTGAAAAAGTCACATTTTTCCAGATTTATAGTTAGATTGGCATCTTTCAATTTTTCTTTGACTTCTGATAACAATCCAAGGTGTGAATTAAAGTCTTCTGACACTACTAAAATATCATCGAGATAGGTGAATATATTTGGCTCATAGCGAGGACCAAATATTGCATCTACCAGGCGCTGTTGCGTCTGTGCGGCATTTCTGAGGCCAAAGGGCATGGTAACAAACTGGAAAAATCCTCTTCCGACTACTGCAAAAGCTGTTTTTTCTTTCGAAGATTCATCCAAAGGGATCTGCCAAAAAGCTTTTCGAAGGTCTATCGATGAAATATATTTAGCATTTCGAAGAGATGTTAAAATCCTGTCAATATTAGGCATTGGATACCGGTCAGGACGACTGACTTCATTAAGTGAACGTCCATCAAAACATAATCGGTACGTTCCATTTGGTTTCTTAACTAATAAAACAGGAGAACACCATGGACTTGTAGATGGCTCTACGACACCTAACTTTAACATTTCATCCAACTCATCGTTCAAAATTTCTGACATATATGGAGACAAAACAAACGGTCTCTTTTTAAAAGGAAGCGCGTCACCCGTGTCAATAGTCAAAGTAATTTTATTCGTACGACCTAATCTATCTTTACTACTAATTTCATTAAATGATTCAATAACTTTTTCCGCTTGTTCGCGCTCTACTGTAGAAAGTTCATCCAAAGAATGTAATCTCAAATTACAACTATTAAAAGAGTGACTCAAATCATTATTGGACACTTCTAATTTAGAATTTATATCTTGCACATGCCAAGAATTATTCTTAAAATTAACTACAATATTAAATTTTTTCGCAAAGTCACACCCAAATATAAATGCTTGTGGCAATGAAGGAACCACTAGAGCAATAATAACTTGACAAGAATTGTCAATAACAAGAGGTAAATCAACTGTGCCTTTAACACTTTGCTGTTTACCATCAGCAGTACAAATATTCTTAATTTGTGCTGGGCACATCTTAAGACCTAAATTTCCTAAAATATCTACACCTCTAGAACCAACTATAGAAGATGTAGCACCTGAATCCAATAAAACCGTAATGTCCACATCAAGCAACTTCACATTTATGTAAGGTCGGTTATCTAAATATTTATTAATGAATAAGGGCGAAACTTGCTTGTTTTCAGAAAAATGGAGTCGATTAAAAGAAGTACTATCTTTAAAAAATTTAGAAACTGTATTCAGCCAGTTTTTCCAATCAGTATGGCTAAAATATTCTCTTTTTAAATTCTTATTATTAGAATTAAAAAATGTTTTTGATTTTTTAAAAGACTTATGAAAACTACGATAATTAAATGAGGCACGAGTTCTGGGAAAGGTGAAACTGCCTCTTCGATTCACTTCCCTTACTCGTTTTTTGAACATTTAGGGCACCCTAAAGATTTGGTGTTAGGTTCGCCACATTTAAAACAAAATAAACCTCTAGGGGCCTTACAGTCCAAATAAACATGATTAGGCTGTTTACAATTCCAACATGTTACAGAAGCTTTAGGTTTATTAACTTTATTAGAATTATTTTTATTTAAATTATTATCAGGTTTGCTGTTAGATGTAGAAGGCAAATTTTTAGAATGAAAATGAGAAAATCTTTGACCATCCTTTTTGAAATTCTTTCTAGAATTATTTTGCTTGTTAAAATGGCTATTATTATCTAAACTTTGGTTGGTGTTAGCCATACTGTTGATGCTAGCAATTTCATCCTTAGGTCTAGATTTATCTTTAAGGTAATCAGCCTCTTCTAACTTACGACAAAGTTCTGAAAGTTCCGAAACATTATTAACATCTATTAAAGTCAACCTACTAATAAAATCTGGTAAAAGATTTCTTTTAATATTTTTAACTTTTGAAACTTCTGCTGGAGGTCTAGATAATCGAGAAAAAAGAGCTTCTAAATGAGCAATAAAAACTATCGTAGATTCATTTTTCTTTTGTTTCCTTCTTTTAATTTGCTCCCATATATCATCATCTATATCATCATGAAAAAAATCTTTCTTTAATTTCGATACCAATGAATCCCAATCAGTTACCGAAGATTTAACACTTCGATACCACACAAACGCGTCTCCTATGAAAAATTCGGCAGCTGAATTAAATAACTCATGCGGAGAAATATTACGTGCCTGCGCTAATTCATTTAACCGTTCCAAAAATGGATAAAGTTTTTTCGCGTCCCCATTAAAATTAACTTGCCACTCACTAATAGGTAAAATACGCGTCGCGCAATGCACTACAGGTGCTGCTACATTGATCACCGGCAACTGAGATGTTGTAAGTTCAACATGCTGACCGTCCGGAATTTTATCTAACAAGTTCGATTCCAATAAAAGACAACTCGCGGTCACTTCTTGAATATAAGAAAATATTACAGAAGCTCTATTTTCATCCTCGGGCATTGGAATTCTTTTTGCTCTTCCTACCACGTGAGCTAAACGCGACTTCACTCTATTAATAAGAGAATCATTAGCATTACCGTCAAATTCATCTATCACCCCTTGTATAGAGTCTAAACTGCGTTGTATTTTTTTCTTCCTCAAAAGTCAAAGTACAAATATTTAAGTTAATATCTTTACCCGGACTCGATTGTTCTCTCTTTAGAATTCTAGCAAGTATCTTGCGTTTGTCTGCGATAGTACGTAAAGAAGTTAACAAACGAATTTTTAACTCGTAGTCCAACTCATATTCAAGTAAATGATTGGGTTGAAAATTACAAATATCCATGATGATATAAAATTTGAAAATAAATACACTAAATCAAGTTATTATTTTTAAATGACAAAGTATTCTTTACTTAGTTGAAAACAATAACCGTATCTCTAAAGTTAAATCAATTCTATAAAACAAACAGTTTGTCGTATCCTGTATAGCAAATCAAATAGAAAAAATTATTTTATTTCAAAAGCAATTAAATAGCTTCACTAAAATCTAAATCAAATGATTGCATTGATCAAACATTAAAATGAGGAAACTAAAAAAAGTAATCGTACACCCTGTATCAATAAAAAATAATTTATTTTATCAAACTTCAGAATAATAAGTCTCAACTAGTCATGCATAAACTTTTAAGCAAAGCTAAATTTTAAAATTGGTATTTATTTCTATTCATATCCTGTTATCTATAAAAAGTATCTAAAAAAATAAAATATTGGCGTGGTCAACAACAATTTTTTATTTATATAAAAAAATCAAATTCTCTAATTACTTTTTGCTGGACTTTTAACACATTTAAATCAAGTTTTAGGAAAATAGCTGTAAAATACCGAAAAAAATTAAATATTTTTCTTATCACAAAATATTTTAAACTGTTATCGGTTCAAAATGGTTTAATAGCAAAAAAGTATTTCTAACCGGGTATAAATTTTACTACCTGAGATAAAATGTAAAATTATTCTACAACTTTTAAATAGCTCAAAAAAATTATGCAAATCTTCATGAGACTTAAAATGTCAAAAATATGTACGATATAAAATGCCTTTTAAACTAAATTAACTCACAAACTAATTAGAAAATCTTCAGCAATTTAGCTAAAATAATAGACCTTACATAAACATATAAAAAACTGTGTCCACCTGAACACCCTGTACATAAAAAGTACAAAATTCACTACTATAAGCTGTAAAATACCTAAAATACTGTGAAGTTACTGTGATATTAAAATCAATGAGGGCTCTTAAAAAAATACATAAAATATAACCTTATTGTACCTCGGAGAAAATTTACTCGAGTAACCTGTGAATGTTTCTTAGGTTTTATAAAATTGTCATTACTCAGTCGAAACAAAATGGAATTACAATAAAAATATGTTACTAATGAAAATTAATTTAAATCTGACACATGAATTTAACCGCATAGAAATTTGAATTTAATTTAGGATACTCAACGTTAAATTATTTTGCTAAACACCAGTAAAATATAAAAATTCAAAACAAAGCACAAGCTCCACGTTCAGGGCGTCATTTTTTGCGGCGTCCCCTTTTTACAGGGTATGGCAACGGATACGTACGGCAGCTCAATATGTCGGAGGCTAGGTTCGTATCTCTTTTAGAGATAGTTGTGCTCTGCTTTGATTACCCAATAGGCGCCACCTGTTTTACATTATCTGTGTTACTTACCTAGTGATTAAACAGGAAAACACTTAGGTATGAGGAATGATTTTAAATTATTAACGGTAGGTGTATAGCTCCACAATGAAACGACTTAATTAAAACAAAATAGCAATTCCATTTTATTCCCAATAAAAAATTATTATGTACATAAATGTGAATTGTGCTTACAATGTTTTTTTTTTGTACTCTCTTGATAACTATCGTTGTTATCTCGGTTTTAAAAGGTTATATAAAATTTGGCCGCAAACGTTCTAGAACCTTAGTCGCCAATAACGTACGTTTTGTTGAGTTATCAAAAGTTCTCACATGTTACTACATCACACCAAAATATAATTGTTTCTTTGTTTGTATTAAAAAAAATTGATTCGCAGCTCGAATCCCTAACTTAAGGTTTTTCTCCTACCTGGTATATGCTATGGTACCTCTCACTTTAGCGCTGTTGCTAGGATTCCTGTTGTGTTGTGGATGAATTGAGGCTTCACAGGGCCACTTCCAACTCACCAATCAAACGCAGGGTAAGGTTGAAACAGTCGTGGTCGCCTGGACAGGAAAACTAGGACCCGAACCATCAGGAAGTCATGACAGCAATATCAAGATGAAATGAAGCCCAAAGATAAAAAGAACTGGCTTCAAATATTCAGATATTCACATAGCCAAATAGTCAAATAGCCGAATAGCCGAATAGCCGAATAGCCGAATAGCCCTGAAATAAAATGTTGTTTTTACCACATGTTCGTAAAAATAAGGGGCAAAATCTTACCTCATTGATTAGTGGACTTTAACGAAAAAAACTTGACCGTCCGCCCTTTCAGAGCTGGTGGCAGGATTGGTCTGCTGCCTTCGGCGGTTCAACAGGAAAGGGAACGAAAATAAAAATCTCTCTTGCAACCAGACGTAACAAATCTTAGTGATATTTATATTTAGTCTTGCCAACCTTATTCTCAACCTGGAGCACTTTAACCTAGTTCCGAACTTACACTGACCACCAGTTAATACGTCAAGTATGGGCAGGCCATGGAAAATTATCAAAAAGAAAATTATGATCAAACAGTTCAAAGTCACTAATCACGATTAAAACAAAGTTCAAAAAAAATTGCCACAAATTCCATACTGCATACTCAACCTTAAATGATCGATCTCGACATGCCGTGTTCGTGTCAACGAATGGGTATACATTCACAGCAAATGCTAACTGAACTATGTTACCGACTATAACCTTATACTTTTAATACTGAAATTGAATGTAAACAAATGAGAGTTTATTAAAAATAAAATATTTACGACTTTTAAATTCAAACCAAATAATGTGATATATAAACTACAGCAATTTACGAACTGTGTTAAAAAAATTGATAAGTTACAAGACCAAAAGAGTTGTAAACCAAAAAAAATAAATTCTATGTTTACTATTTTAAATTACAGGATAAATAATTAAATTTACTCAGGTAAAAATATACAAATTATATCATATTAGTAAAAACATGTAGCATTGATGCTAACTGGTAAATTTAAATGCTACAACCCAAGTGCGAGTTCTAGGTCACATTTGAACTAGACATAAAAGAATCAAAGCAGAATGCCTGAAGAGACATATATTAGGACCGGTTTGTTCCAAGATTTCATCCAGCTCAGAGGCCTGCCAGTCGCACCGACCACGATCAGGAAAGTAATCAAAATATTACGCCTAATATTGTCAAATGCCTTACTGATATCAGTGTAAGCAGCATCCACTCATAATGCCATATTCACGTGATCATTCAAATACATATTAAAGTCAAATAAATTAATTTCGAGTAATTGTCCCCGATAAAAGCCATGTTGTCCAGATCCTATAACTTTCTTAACTCTTAACTGTAAGTTAAAAATATACATACAGATTAGCTTATCAAAAAGCTTTGCGGAAACAGACACCTTATCAATTGGTCGATAATTATTTACTTGTTTTTATTCCAAATGATAGTGTCCATCCAAATGACTTATTTTTTTATCTCAATCCTTTAACATTGAGATAAGCACGACGGATTTGGGTTAGAAAGCTTGGGGATTAATGCCTGCAGTGCTTGCCTGGCTCCAATCTTGATAACTCGGAATTCGTTTTTTTTTTTTGGTTACGTAGGAGTTTGAGGTTATTGCCCGATCTGTTCAGCCGTCTTTCATCTTGGCAACGTAAAACTGGCTTTCACCTATTATATGACTTGGGAAGTTTGAGATTCAAATTTTGCTGCATTTGCCTGTTTGCGGTGTTCATTTTGTAGAACTTGCTGTTCCCCGCTTAGGGTTTAATTCTCACTTGATCTGATCCTAACGATGAAGCCAACCTCCCTTTGGTACATGTGATTTGGGAGCTTAATCGGCTGGCTTCGGCCATGTGATGCTTCTTTTCACCGAACTATGTATTTTTCCTCCTAGCGAATTTTGGGAAACCCTTGTTTGAGATTATTGAAACAGCCATTATGAGACATTTCATTTTTTTTATGTTAGAATTTCTTGTGTGATGAAGCTCTGTAACTTTACTAGAAGTATAGTTTTTTGATATTCTGGGATTGAGAGGTAGCTTCAAAAGTATTATCTTTTAAAACAGTTTACATATATTTTAATATTTTAATGTTAGATATCAGAATTAGGTTACACTTAGGGGAAGATCGGCACCATTCGTACGCGGGGCACCTTCATACAATACTTATAAATCACAAACGAATAGGCGTATAGACGTTCCTTTGCATGTATGTGTGAGTTGAATATCCACTATTTTGTAACTGTAGTTTCGCGCCATTCGCACCAGTGACAGTGAAGTGACAGGCCGCATCGTGTTTTCGCGCTCGGTAAGTAAATTTGTTAACTAGTGTTTTCGTCTATTATTTCAGTAGATGTGATAATTTTTTTACACATAATTTTTTCTGTAATTAATAAATATCCCTTAGATATATTTTTAATGACTAATTTATCTAATTTGCATATTAATATTAAAAGAGATTTTATATAATTATTATTTGGTTAACGGGATACCTTAGGACAGAACCAGGAGGGCACCTTCATACTCGTATGAATGTGCCCCACCTGGTTAAATAGACGAGACGATTGCTGATGGTTTATTTCGTGTCCTATTGAAGGCCTGGTAAGTCAATATTGCACGGGCTGTTTTCACTGCCTTGTCGCCGATGAGTACGTATATTTTTATAATACCCACCAACTTACTATTCCTTTCTTATTTTCAGAAACATGATATGAAGTTATAAGCCAAAGAATATTCGTAGCGAAGCAGTGGATGAAACTTCTATGCAGTCAGCAATACAGGATGTAGTAAACGGAATATTATCATACAGAAAAGCTGCGGATAAGTATAACTTAAAACTATCTACATTAGAAAGCCGAGTAATAAAGTATAAGAACAGGACTGACATTTCTTTCAAAATTCACAAGCTTCCAAGTTTTTTCTATTGAAGAAGAAAAGTTGTTAAATGAATATATTGTCAAATGTTGTAATATTCACTAGGACTCACGACAATTCAGGTAAGAAAGCTGGCATATGAGAACGTTAAATGGGAAGAAACTAAATTGGCTGGGAAAGATTGGATGTATGGATTTCGTAGTAGAAACCCAGACCTTAGTTTGAGAAAGCCCGAAAATACAAGTGCGGCCAGATCTTTTGTTTTCAATAAAACGTCGGTTACTGAGTTTTATACTAACTTGAAGACCGTTTTCAGTCGACACTCTTTATCTGCTGATAGAATTTAGAATTTTGATGAATCAGGAGTGTCTACAGTTCTAGCTACTCAAAAAGTCTTGGCTCCAAGGAGTCAAAAACAAGTCGGACAAATTGTATCAGCAGAAAGAGGCGGACTTGACACTTTTGGTGGTATTATATCGGCCAGTGGAAATACAATCCCTCCACTCTTCGTGTCTGAAGGCAGTCTTGGGGCTGCGAATAAAAGCGGCTGGATAAATAGTGATGTATTTGTCTCTGTTTTAAAACATATACAGAAGCACACACTTTACACAAAAGAAAATCCCATATTATTATTGTGTGACAATCACGAGAGTCATATTACTCTGGAAGCAATCAACTACACTAAAGACAATGGCATTATTTACCTATCTTTCCCACTTCATATATCTCATCGTCTCCAACTACTCGACATCGGAGTCTTCGGGCCCTTTAAATCAAAGCTCAAAACTGCTTTCAATAACTGGCATATTATGAATCCTGGCAAAGCACTAAGCATTTACAATATTCCCAAACTTGTGAAAATTGCATATTTTGAATCATTGACGGCAAAAAATATCACAAGTGGGTTCAGCACATCTGGAATATTTGGAATTTTGCTCCAACTGAGGTGTATACATTAGGCAATTTCGAAAATACTCGATCTAATCAGCACATCACTGATGATTCCGCAACACCTACAACGCAGGATATTGTCGATGATTTTTACCAGTCCTCATGTTCTACACATGATTTCTTAGAGGTTCCGCAAGAATCCCAAAGATGTAGCACACTGAGTTTAATTGCTGACTGTGAATTGCAAACGCCAAACATAAATACCTGTGAACAAGACGCTTTAGATAATCCACCAATCCATCAAATTGTAACACAAAAAAAACTCTTTTAACTCCAGAGGCAATCCGACTGTATCCAACTGCTGTAAGAAATAAAAAATCAAACAGGGGAAGACAGCTAGGCAAATCACGTATTTACACTGATACACCTGAAAAAAAAACAAATTGAAGACAAAAATAAAGAAAATCAATTGAAGAAACTAGAACAGGAAAGAAGAGCTAGGGCCAAACAATTAAAACGTGCTTTAGAAGATTTCAATTTAAAAACAAAGAAGAAGAAAGCTAAAAATATAGAGAGTGATGCATCAGAATATGAAGAATCAGATATAAGCTTGCAAGAGAGTTCAACATTCATGGTGGATGAAGATGAAACTGATTGTGATGATTTTGAAATGCACACAAGACAGTTGACATTTGATGTGTTACCAGACAACATTAATGATAATTCTTTTATATTAGTCAAGTTCTCGAGGAAAAAATCTGTCGTTTATTACATAGAAAAGACTATGAGTCACTATAGTCAAACCTAATTTAAGGTCTCTTATCTAAGAAAGAAACTAGGACTGTTATGGACATTTATTTTCCCAAATATCGAAGATATACATACTGTTTATATCACTGATGCTGAACTGATTCTACCTGACCCTAAGCCACCGTTAGTTTGTACTTCTAGACTTTCCAAATTGTTCACTTTCTCAGTCGATTTGTCTAAATTTAATGTTCAATAGTGTCTCCAGCTCGTTACTTGACGGTAGACTGTTTAAAGTGCGAATTCGCTCCAAAGATATGATTGCTCTCTTAGTTTTAGTTATTTTTATATTATTTAAGTAGAATTTATAAAGGCATAAATCGTCTATTTTGTTAAAAAAAGTTTAATTTTTTTTTTAATTATAAGAAAAGATATTTCATAATTGATTAGAAGAGTGATCATTTAGTTTTTGTTGACTAGAATCGTTTATTTTTGTTGACTGAAGAGAAGTCATTAACTTTTGATAATTTTATATATTTAATTTTATTTCTTAATGAAACAATATGGATATTATTTGTAGTATTATTCGCTTGTACGAAACTGATCTATTGCGTCTGAAGGTGCCCCCGATACTGTATGAAAGTACCCCATGTGTGGGGTAGATTCGTACGAATTTCAGATTAAGTTTAAGTCATAATTATGCACCTGCCAATTTTATATAATAATCTCAGATAAACACACTAGTAGTATATGTAATCAGCTATTTTTTAATTGAAATAGTGGAAATGAAAAATAAAATAAAATGTAAAAACCGTATGAAGGGTTCCTACCTTCCCCTACCATAATTTCATATCTATGTGTGAAATATCACTAAGCCTTCACCGATCTGGAATTCCGTAACAACATTTTAATATACCAGTAATTTATTAACTTTTTGGTGGTATACGGGTTTTGTATATATATATATATATATATATATATATATATATATATATATATATATGTTATATCGTGACCGAGGAAAATTGGTTTTTAAAAAAGATTTTATTTATTAAATCAGATATAACAAAATAATTTTATTTTAGAAGTTAATTATTTGAATTTAAGTACAAAATTTAACAATACAGAATTTAACAGTACAGAATCTTACGTTAAGTTACAAGAATAATACTTTATGTTAAGAGAGAATAAGTCGAATTGACCTTATTTAGTGGTTGCAGGTATTTATAGGTTCTGCCTATGCTGACACGGTTGTTCTTTTGTTCTATGGATTTCTATAGACGCGTGATGCTAAATCAGCTAGAAATATGAGAACTGCGTCTTAATTTAATTATGCCAACGTAGCTTAATGTGAATTGCTTGTAATATAATATCTAGAGATAAACACCTGCATCCGGTAAGATAACGGACTTAGTATATTTTAATAATGAAAGGGGCATTTTCCCTTATAACAATACACCCCGCCATATCAAAAAGTTGTTGTCATGCAATAACTTTTGACTTACATGGTATAATATAAATTACAAATTTGATTGTTTACATTAAAATAATTATATTAACATTTAACTTATATAATTATGCAGTGGATTTATTTAGATTTATATCTTCCATTTCAAAGTTTTCTTCTACTGGCTCATTAATTCTAACATCTCTAATACTAGATCGTCTGCGAGGTAGAATATTAGAAAATCTTTTTCCTATAATAGATTGTCTAGGTCCCATAGGGGGTGGTGGTGGTGAAGGGTTTGACATTATCCCTATTCTAAGCATTCTTTTGCGTCTTTTACATTTGCAGAAAATGTATACAATAATTAAACAGATTATTAAAATTATTGAAAAATAGGTTAACCAGGGTGTATATTTTTGAATCGTTGGCTCGTTTAGCAAGTTATCCAGTTCTTTTGAGTACTGATCTAACTTATGTTTGGCTATCTCTAAATTTTCGAGATTTAGCTCTGTTATTTTCAATGGTTTCAAATTCAGAGATTTTTTAATATCTTTGGAATAATTTTGACAACAATTAAAAGGTATTTTAAATATATTTGTATAGTTATAGTGCCACTCAGAGACTTTGGCTATAGTTGCTTGTATTTTTGTATTTCCAACATAAGCCACACAAGTTGGTTGTAATGTCATAATGGCATTAGTATTAATTATTTTGGAAATTGGATCGAAGTCAGAACATTTAATTGTAATTGGAACTTGATCCGAAATTATAAGAAGCCATATATTTTCTTTAAGTAATTGAACTTTATATTCTTGTGCAAAGAACGGAATTACTTGACAATTTTTAGGTAATGCATTCATATTATTAGTTTTAAGTAATTGAGCTTCACACATCGATTCTGAATCGATTGGGTATGAATATAAATTTTTACAGAGTTTTATATTTAACATTATTTCTTTACATTTTGCAACATCTGCTAAAGGTATGAACTGATCAGAATCTTCGCCTTTTGCAATATATTTTTGTATTGTTGGTAAGACATAGTGTAATTGAGATTGATTATCTTTTATTGGAATTGGATAAAGCCGATAAACCGTATATATTTCTGGCTCTACCAGGGGAATATATAATACAAATATTAACTTTTTATCAGTTTGGAATGCTGATAGTTCTATTATATCCAAATACGTGGATATTTGACCTTCATTCGGTGAAAGGGGTAAGTTGTTTTTGCGTAAATTTTGAGAAATTGTTTGTAAGGCTGAGATTAAGTCTTTAGGCGTTATTATTGAAGAATGAATTATATTTAGCCTAGCAAATGTTATAGAGTTTAATACATCGTTTAATTGGGTTTCGATAAAAGTGAATGACTCTGTCAAATGTTCAAATACATTCATAATTTGCAATTTTGCATCCATCGTTTCTAGAGTATCCATAATACCATAAATTCTGTTTTCAATTATTTGTATATCTTTATTAAATGTTTCCTCATCGATTCTAAATTTTTGAAGCGTTTCATTGAAATTTTTGATAATTGTAGTTGTTACCATAATCTGCTTTTTCATTAAGTTTTCCACTTCATGTTCGTCTTTCTCTATTTTATTTATACAATTATTGAAGTATTCTCCATCTGTAGCGTCTAGATTGCCTGTGATAAATTTCCAGATGCTACCAGCTGCATTAATTAAACCTCTTTTGCTTCTTTCTCGAATGTTTGGTTTTAAACTGAATTCTATTTCTTCGAATTTTTCATTTATATTTTTTGCAATTTGATCTAGTAGAGTTACGTGTGTTTTTATGTCAACACTAAATGATCGCATTATGTCTGATTGTTGATTAACTGTTGACATTATGGAATGTAATATTTTTAATGAATTTTCATAAGTATTTCTTAAGCCATGTAAATCTTTATAAACTAGTAACGTCCATCTTTCGTTACTGATTTTGAGTCTGCATTCACGACTAAAATAGACTCCTACATTATTTTCGACTGGGGTCAATGTATATAAATATTTTTGATTTTCTTTTTGCTTCGTTGAAGTTCCATTATGTAAATTGAAGATTAAGGCCACGATGAATAAGATTCTGCAACAAAATTTATTGTTGATTTCTAGCATTATTGTCGTCTGGTTTTATAAATATTTCTTGTATATTACGCTTGTCGGTTTTTATGGCTGACGGACTGTCGCACAATTTTAAATGATCATAGTTTACTTTGGTAGTCTGTTTTGTTTCAGGGTTTTCTAAAACTGCTGAATTTAATCTGATTTCTTTAATTTCATATGGTCCTTTGAATTTATTTATTAACTTGTTTTTAATCTGTGATTCGCGCACATAAACCATATCACCTACTTTATAGTCAGGGTGAGCTGAGACGTGTTCATCGAATCTTTCTTTTGCTTTTTGTTTTGCTAGCTGCGTTTTTTGTCTAGCAATATCGTAGTAATATTTTATTTTGGCGTTGAGGTCTCGTATATATTTAGATATTAATTCTTTCTGGTTGTACAAGGTTTCAGGAGGTCTAGATGACGTATGGCCAAATATTAACTCATATGGGGTAAATCCTGTTGTTTTGTTCACTGAATTATTGTAACAAATACATGCGTATGGAATTAGCTGACATGGGTGTTCCCTTGGGTCTTCTGATGTCATTGTTCTTATCATTTCTAACAAGGTAGCATGGAATCTTTCCAAAGATCCATTTGACTGCGGATGATTTACGCTGGAATATGTCAATTTTATGTTATAAAGGTTACATAGATCTTTCATTAGTTGTGAGGTAAATTGTAAACCTTGATCTGAATGTATTCTAAGTGGTGTTCCATAATGCTGGAAAAATAGTAAAAGTGTGTTTACAACAGATTTCGATGTTTTATCGATTAATGGATATGCTTGTATGAACTTTGTTAGTTCATCATTGATTGTTAAAATGTAATTATTTTCCGGGATTTCTAGTATGTCTATATTGATTCGTTCAAATGGTGTTTTTGGCGTTTCTGTTATTACTAATGGGCTATCCATATTTTTCCGTAAAACTTTTGCTTTTTGACATATCTCACATTTTCTAATGTAATTTTCAACATCTTTATTTAATCCGGTCCAATTGTATCTTTCTTTTATTCTTCTGACCGTTTCATTTACACCTCGGTGAAAATTAGATTTACCTGTATGATATTTTTCTAAGATAACTGGTATTTCTTCCTGAGAGGGTTGTGTAATTATATCTTGACATACGACTATTTTTAAGTCTTTATCTGAAAATATAAACGATAGTTGTTCGACTAATGGTAATTCGACATTGTTTTCTACATAGTACGTTTTGCTTTCGTCTAACATATTTAATGAATTCGTAAGCACTTTAAAAAGAGTTGGTATTGCATCTTCATTCAGAAATGGTAAAGTGATGACGTAGTATGTTCTTTTCTTTACTGACTTGGAATTTAATATATTTATCTTTTCGTCGTCAAAGGTTGGGTGATTCTCAAATAAATCGTCAATAATTTTGTAATGTAGATCTTTTAATTTGTTTTCTTGAAAAATAATTATTATGTTTTTATGTTCCTTGTCTAAAAGTTGTTCATTTGAGTATCTTACTTTTGAGTAGTCTATTAGAGACGTAGTTTGATAGAGTTCTGCGAAACGTTTCCATTCGTTTTCCATTGTTTGTGGTGACATGAGAACAATTTCATTTTCATCGATTTCTGATTCTGAACTTTCTTTGGAAGTTGAGGGCTTATTTTTATCTTTATTGAAAGCACAAATTTTTTCAAGATGATTTACTTTGATGCGACTTAAGGCGTCTGCATTTTTATTAATTCTGCCGGGTTTATATTGTACTTCGTAGTCGTATTCTTCTAATTTCAATCGCCATCTTAATAGTTTTGATCCAGGGTCTTTTACTGAGAATAACCAAGTTAAAGGTCTGTGGTCCGTGATAAGTTTAAATTTTCTTCCGTATAGATAAGGTCTAAAGTGTCTAACTGCCCAAATTATAGCTAATAATTCCCTTTCTATTACACTGTATCGGGTTTCTGCCGGACATAATGTTCTTGAGGCGTATGCTATTGGTAAGTCTTTTCCAATAGGTCCTTGTGATAATACTGCGCCAATTGCATAAAGTGAAGCGTCAGTGGTGAGAACAAATGGTTCTTCAAAATTGGGAAATTGTAATATTGGTTGTGATATTAAATATTCTTTTAAATTTTCAAATGCTTTTGTGCATTGCTTATCGAATATAAAAGGCGTATCTTTCTTTAATAGAGCTGTTAAGGGTTTAGAAATTTTTGCAAATTCAGGGATGAATCGTCTATAATATCCTACAAGTCCAAGAAATGATTTAATGTCTTTTATGTTCTTGGGAGTTTTAATTTGTTGTATAGCTTTTACTTTGTCTGGATTTGGTTTTACTCCGTCCTTAGTTATAAGGTGTCCTAGGTAAGCGACTTCTTTCCGTAGGAATTCACACTTGTCGGGTTGTATCTTTAAATTAGCATTTCTTAATCTTGTGAAGACTTCTTTTAGTCTTTGTATGTGTTCATAAAGATTTTTTGAATAAACAATTATGTCATCCATATAAACTGCGCATTTTTCATTTTGTAAACCTGTTAATACGCTGTCCATTACTCGTTGAAAGGTGCTTGGTGCATTTTTGCTTCCAAAAGGCATTCTGAGAAACTCATAATGTCCATTTTCGACTGAAAAGGCTGTCTTAGGTACATCTTTAGGATCTATTTCAATCTGATGAAAACCTGATGCTAAGTCAAGTGTTGTGAAGTAAGTACAGTTTCCTAGTTGATCTAGTACAGTACTGATATTTGGAAGTGGATACTTGTCTGCTATTTGGATATCGTTAACGCGACGTAGGTCGACAACAATTCTAAATTTTTGTTTTCCTGAGGCGTCCATTTTTTTAGGTACTACCCATACAGGACTTGACCATGGAGATACAGATGGTTGTATTATTCCTTGATCGAGCATTTTGTTTATTTGACTTTTCACTTCGTCTTTGTATATGTATGGATATCTATATGATTTTGTATATACAGGTCTTGCGTCTCCTGTTGGAATTTGATGTTTTATTTCACTTGTAAATGTTAACTTATCGCCATCCAAATAAAATATATCGGAAAAATCGAGACAGACTTGAGTAATTTGCTCTTTTTCTTCATCGTTTAGATGATCAATGCGTAGTTGATTTAAAATTTCATCTTCCCTGTCATTTTGTGAAATGATTTCTTGATTATAATTGTATACAGAACTGACGTTTTTAATAAATGGTTCAAATTGTAGATTATTAAAATTTACTGTTTTTTCAATAGCATTTACATTTAAGACAGAAATTAAAAATTCACCTTTTTCATTAATTTTTACAATTGCATTTGGAATTCTAACTTTCTCAACCGTTTGCGCTAAAAGTATTGCCTCTGTGTTGCGAAGTTTATTTGTTTTAAATTTAAAAATTTGCTCTACACGAGGTTCTATCGTAATCTGATTATTTTCAAAATTTTGATTTTTAATTTCATTTTGTACGTTTTCTAGAGAATTACCTGACAAAGATGGAACTTGATGTAATTGTATTGTTTTAAAGTTTGTGATTAAGACTTTGTTTTTCAAGTCAATAACACATTCGTACTTTTCTAAGAAATCTATGCCAAGGATTGCGTCAAAACTTATCGGAAGGTTGCATATGTAGCATTTTAGTGGATCTTTAACATTAAAAGGTACAAGTACGGATTCATAAATTGGTATGTCTTCATTGGTTATGCCTTTAATTGTAAAATTTTCAGGAAATCTATCTTTAAATTTTTCACACGTTTTGGGTTTAAAAATTGTTATGCCTGCTCCAGAATCAATCAATAATTTATAAGTTTTAGAAGTATCATATATGTAAAATAAATTTTGGGAACTGACTATATTTAAGCGAAATTCTGTTCGTCTTTGTTGGAAGTTTGTTGGTTGATTTGTTGGACATGTAATGTTTGTATTTGGTCTGTAAGTTCTGTTATTTCCGAGGCTTGTACTCGAAAATTTTCATTATTTTGAGAATATAAATTTTCAGATATGTTATCTTGTGTGTAATTATTTTCAAAATTTGTTTCCGCGTTTTGAGAGTAAAATTTAGTATTCGGACAATAACTTTGACTAGAGTTGTACATTAAGTCGGGATTAACGTCGGGATTTATCTCGTAATCAGGTGTAAAAGTTTCGTAATCAGGATTAAATGTCTCATTGGCATTATCGAAGTAATCAAAATTTGAATTATTATACTCAGGTTCAAAATTATAATAATTTTGATTATCTTGTTCAAAATTAACATGATGTGTATTTTGTTGGTTCGGTCTTTGGTAGTTTGGATTAGGAACTATGACTGATCTTTGTTGTGGTTGAAATCTTTGATTATTTTGGTAAGTATTTTGCCTTTGGATTCCCTGTGGCTGCGCTTGGAATCGGCTATTTTGTGACTGTGCCTGAAATCGGCTGTTTTGTGGCTGCGCCTGTGGATTTCTTATTTGTGCATTTTGAAAATTAGGATTATATCTTAATTGTGTATTTTGAATGTTCGGTACATTTTGTACGTACGCTGGTTTTTGATTTTGTGTTTGTCGTAAACGGCATTCATTTGACGTATGACCGTTTCTTTTACAAATTGAGCATGTTTTTTGATTTTGAATTTGTCTTTGCGGTGGCTGCGCCTTTGCTCTTTGATATTTTTGATTTTCGAAATATGATAACTGTAATTCGCGTTTCAACCTGTTGATTGCATCAACTATGGTTGAAGGGTTGCCTGCACGTAGTATTTGCCCTAACTTAGGTTCTAAGCCTGTTAAAAGAGTGTTTAAGCACATTCCATCAATTAGGATCATCTGTGCGTGTTTTTGATTTTGAGCTAAAGTTTGTTTTGAAACTGCCGCGTACATTTTCGCGTGATGAGTTTGTAGTCTACCCGCGAATGTTATGGGGTTTTCATTTGTCATTTGACTCATGCGTTGAAGATCTTGAATTAAGGAAGTAAGATCTCTTGGATCTCCAAAATGAACTGCTAATAAGGCTTTTATGTCTGCCCATGTTGTTATGTCTCTGGAATTTATTAGTTGTGCCGCTCTTCCGCGTAATTGATTTTTAATTTTTATTACTAGTAAGGGTATTTGTTCGTCTGTGCATAATTGATATGCTTGGTCGCAAGATGAGGTAAATGTGTTTAGAGCTATTTGGTCTCCCTCGTATTCAGGGATTAAGCTGAATATCTCTGATAATTTATATGCTTCGACTGCTATTTCGTTATCGTTATTTTGATTGTTAGCCATTTTTAATGATTAAGTTGATGTTTATTTTTAAGTTCGGTTAAGCAAATTAAAAGGCGTTTTATTTAATAAGATAATCGAACTGAATTCGAACTAATTTTAATTTGATTATTTATTTGAAGAATTATTAATTATTTGTGCGTAAGATTCTGTCAGTTTTACAATGAATTATGAATTAATGAATTTGACTTACTCTAAGTTGAAGTTCATCGGTGCTCTTCTTACGCCAGGGATGTCATTAGGTGTTCCTTCCACGTAAGGGTTGTAGAGTGCGATGCTTGAAGATTTGTTGAGTGCGATGCTTGAAGATTTGTTGAGTACGATGCTTGAAGATTTGTTGAGTACGATGCTTGAAGCTTGAAGTTGACCAATTCGTCGTGTTCGCTCTCACGCCAGGGATGTCACTAGGTGTTCCTTCCACGTGAGGTGTGTAGGCTGTTTCGCGCCAGCTTCCACGGAGCTCTTCACGTCGACTGGGTTGCGTTGCTTGAAGCTTTGAAGGAGAACCAATCCTCTCGTGTTCGCTCTCACGCCAGGGATGTCACTAGGTGTTCCTTCCACGTGAGGTGTGTAGGCTGCTTCTGTGCCAGCTTCCACGGAGCTCTTCACGATGAGTGGGTTCTTGATTTGTTGTGGGCTGCTTTGTCCCTTGTATTTTCTTAATCTAATGTTGTGGGCTTCTTTGTCCCTTGGGCTGCTTTGTCCCTTGTAGTTTTCTTAATGTAATGATGTGGGCTTCTTTGTCCCTTGAAGTGTTGCTTATTCTAATGATGTGGGCTTCTTTGTCCCTTGAAGTGTTGCTTATTCTAATGATGTGGGCTTCTTTGTCCCTTGAAGTGTTGCTTATTCTAATGATGTGGGCTTCTTTGTCCCTTGAAGATTGGATGATGTGGGCTTCTTTGTCCCGTGAAGTTTCTTGAAGTTTGGATGAGTGCTTGGCTCTTGTTTCACAAAGAATTGGAATTCACCGTGTTTTTTGATCACGTTGAAACATCCTACCGACTGCGCCAATTTTGTTATATCGTGACCGAGGAAAATTGGTTTTTAAAAAAGATTTTATTTATTAAATCAGATATAACAAAATAATTTTATTTTAGAAGTTAATTATTTGAATTTAAGTACAAAATTTAACAATACAGAATTTAACAGTACAGAATCTTACGTTAAGTTACAAGAATAATACTTTATGTTAAGAGAGAATAAGTCGAATTGACCTTATTTAGTGGTTGCAGGTATTTATAGGTTCTGCCTATGCTGACACGGTTGTTCTTTTGTTCTATGGATTTCTATAGACGCGTGATGCTAAATCAGCTAGAAATATGAGAACTGCGTCTTAATTTAATTATGCCAACGTAGCTTAATGTGAATTGCTTGTAATATAATATCTAGAGATAAACACCTGCATCCGGTAAGATAACGGACTTAGTATATTTTAATAATGAAAGGGGCATTTTCCCTTATAACATATATATATATATATATATATATATATATATATATATATATATATATATATATATATATATATAAACAAAAAACAGTTTATATTACTGAAAGACCAGTGTGCCTTATCAACATACAAGAGCAAGAGTAATAATATGGCAATAAAACAAACTCGAATACTATTATCATCATCATTCATCAGTTTTCAAAAACAGTTTAACAACACTACTAATAGAGGTTATCACATGATGTTATAAATTCCATGGATCGAATGCTTCATAAAAATAATTAAAAATACGCATATTAAGTGTAGAAAAATAGTTATTTACAACAAAATACATTCAATAAATCCTTCTTTTATTAGTCATCTATTGCATTAATATGCATTAGCACCAACTGCACAACGAAAAAAACAATATACCTAATTGGGCTCGCGTCTTCTCTATGTGCCAAATCCCAAATTAAATGCGGCTCCATAAATATCCAGGACCCCAGTGTGGTCTCTTTCAAGGATCTCTCCCCTTCTCAGCTTTTCATTTGGAAACTGGCGACCGATTAATGCCCCGGCGCATTTTTAATACACTTCTGGAGAAATGTTTTATGGGCTGATGATATTTTTACATTATCTTTCTAGTGAAATTAACATCCTTATTCTAAAGCGGTTACAACAGAAAGGGAGATTAATATTTTTTAGTTAAATTGATGTAGTGCTGTTGGTTGATAATTAACTCAAGATTATTAAAATGAAAAAAAAAACACACTGAGAAACATGAGACGATAAGTTCTTCGTTTCATCGGTCATAAAATAAAGAAGTCAAGTCAAATGTAATATATACAACATCAAGTATTGGTTTAGTAAGTTTCAGAGTTGCAAAATTTAACTTTTTTTCTTAATTAATCAAATTTTACAATGCAACAAAAGGATATTAATTATATCGATTTAGTAAGGCAGGTTAATTTTTCGTAAGTATACTACTTCCAAAAGAAACCATATAGAAAATGGACATGGCAAAGTCCCGATGGAAGAACAAGGAACGAAATAGATTTCATTATCACCGACAAGAACCACATAGTTAAAGACATTACGGTATTAAACAGGTTTTCTACCAATAGCGATCATAAAATGGTACGAGGTAAAATAGAAATATATTTAAAAAAGGAGAGGTATAGGATGATCAAGAAGAAGAACAAAGGGAGACCATGGATGAAACCATCAGATGTAGATGGTTTTCAGCAGTGTATTGCCGACCTTATTAGTAGCCCTGAAGCAGAAACTGACTCTAATAATAAATTAACAACTGCCTTACTAGAAAGTCAGAACAAATTTTGCCCTAAAACCCAAAAAGAAGAGAAACTCAATCAAAATACCAGACAACTAATGCAGAAAAGAAAAGAAATAAGAAGCAAAACGGACACTAAAGCTGACGAACTACAAAAAATAAATAAAGAAATATCCAAAGCTGTTAGACAAAACACTCGAAAATACAACTAAGAACAGATCGAACATACCATTGAGAACAATAAAAGTGTGAAAGTATTGAGAAGAAAACTAAGCACGGGATCAAGACAAATAATCAAAGTGAAATATAAGAATGCCCAGTTTTCAACAGGCAGAGAGAAAATCCTTAAAGTAGTCAAAGATTTTTACAAATTACTATACAGAAGCCAAAACAAAGAGAATAGCAAAGATCAAGTACCAGAAATATTGACAAGGAAAACGGCATTATCAACCAAGGAACAGAACAAATGCCGGAAATCATAATTGATGAAATAAAACTAGCCCTAAGAAAAACTAAGAATAACAAATCTCCAGTCGAAGATGGTGTAGTTACTGATGCAATCAAAATCGGAGGTGTTTGTCTACTTAAGATAATAAAAGACATTTTTAATATGTGCCTTTTGGACAGTACAATACCCGACAAGTGGCACAATGCTAAGGTAATTTTGATTTACAAAAAAGGAGAACTCCATGATTTGGAAAACTACACAGCAATAAGCTTTCTTAGTCACCTATATAAATTCCTAACAAGAATAGTAACGAATCGACTTTAGAAAAAACTTGATTTCTACCAACAAATAGAGCAAGCGTGATTTCGGACTGGGTTTGGAACAAACGATCACCTACAGAGCATTAAAACGATAATAGAAAAAACTATCGAATACAATCGACCACTCGTTTTGGCTTTTGTGGATTTCCATAAGACCTTTGATACAGTAGAGTTTGACAAAATTGTGGAAGCATTACAAGCATGCCGCATTGACTATCGATACACAAATTTAATTTACAATATATACAGGAATGCAACTATGTAGGTGAAACTACACAGAAACACGGATCATATCCCAATTGGCAGAGGAGTCAGACAGGGTGATACCTTATCGCCTAAACTGTTTACTGCAGTACTAGAATACGCCTGTAGAAAACTTAACTGGGAAAAAGAAACCTGAATATAGACGGCCAAAGATTAACAAATTTGAGGTTCGCGGACGACATAGTTTTGTTTTCCGATAATCTCAAGGAGATATCTACAATGTTACGTGAACTTCAGCTAGTGTGCGTCTTAAAATAAATATATCAAAGACAAAATTTATGACCAGTCTGATACCTAATGAAAATATCAATATTAGAGACCACGAAGTGGAGCTTGTGGAAAAATACATATACCTTGAGAAGAGTAAATCTCGCATGGGCAGCCTATGGAAAACTTAAAGACAACTTTAAAAGCGATATACCAATTTCTTTAAAACGTAAAATATTTGACCAATGTGTGTTACCGGTTATGATCTACGGTGTCGAACCTTTGACATTGACAACAGCAACTTTTAAAACGCTGCAAATAGCTCAGAGAAAGATGGAAAGGTCAATGCTAGTTATATCGCTGCGTGATTGAGTTAGAAATGAAGACCTGAGACGAAAGACAGGAGTTACCGACGTAATTTTCCGAATTGCCACACTTAAATGGAACTGGGCCGTACATGTCGCCCAAATCAGTGATGGAAGGTGGACGAAGAGATTACTCGAGTGGAGGCCGAGATTAGACAAAAGAAATAGAGGAAGATCCCTACTCGTTGGATTGGCGATCTCAAGAGAATTTCAACAAATTGGATGCAAATCGCTCAAGCACAATGGACAAGAATGAGGGAGGCCTATGTCCAGCAGTGGACGCAAAGGACTGAATGAAGAATACTACTGAATACTGCCTCCAGTAGTATATGTTCGAATGGCCTTTCAGGTCAGGTTAGTTCTGTTCTGGTTAGTTCTTCAAGTATATACTATTGGACGGAGCATTCAGTGATCCACAGGCATGTAACATGCGTGGAACACTGAATGCTGCCTCCAGTAGTAAATACTCAAGGATTCAGTTCAGGTCTGCCCTGATTAGTTCAGGTTTGTTTTAGTTTTTTCTAGTTTGTCTTCTTCTGGCTAGTTCTTGTTTGCACTGGTTAGTTCAGATTTCCTCTTATTAGTTCAGGGGATTTATGATTAATGCTGGTTAATTTTAGTCAATATAGTTCAGGCCAGTACAGGTTAGTTAATTCGAGTTTTCTTAATTTTTTGTATTCGCTATTAATATAAGGGTCTTTATTTTTATTTACAATTTATTTTTGCAAACATTAGAACCACAATAAATGACTTTTTATATATACAGGGTGATTCTTCCCGAAATTTATCGACCGATTGTGGAAAAACTATAATTAATAAGAATCTGAAAATTTGACAATGTACCAATGTGCATGCGGGACAGTCAGCTAAAATACTTTCAAGATGGCAGCACTTCCGGTTATACCGAAAATAGATGCTAACTAGCTTAATATCCTATATATTATTACATCTTTGATTTCTACGTAAAATTCTAGACATATTTTATACTTAAGTCCCACCATTTTGGACATATTTAAATTTAACTATAAATTTTTCCTATAAGAAAGTCTTTATTATTTAATATGAGTTAGTTTTCTTGTAGACGAAGCTCCACTTCAGTAGTGTTTTTATGATATTTTGAAAATTATTAGTAGAGAGTGGTCAAAAAAGAAAAATAAAAATTATATTTAAAAAATCGTCAAAAGTCAATTTTTTCAAATAGAAAGCACCTATTTTTATAATTTTATCATACCAAGCATTAAAAATAAGGGTAACTTTGTGTAAGGTTGTCTATTCCAAAAACTTGTAGTTTACAATATATTGGTAATTCGACATTTTTCTATTGTAAAAATGCTATACGTCTTTTGTATTGTTATTAGTTGGCTATAACAGCGTGGCGTGGCAAAAATGAAACAATCAAATCCTACAGAATTTTTACTATTTCTTGTCATTTATTGTTTGCCATTAAAAATAATCATGCCTGGACGATTAAATTACATGCACGAAAGTTATTTAAACTTATTTATTATTTAGGGAGATGTGAGTTATTTCAAGAACATGCGATCTATTCGCGATCCGATATCAGCAGAAATAGAAACCCACACCACCAAGTGTTAAAAGGATTATAGCAAACTTAAAGAACTTTGGATCCATAAAAGCAAAAAGAAATAGAAATAAACCAATTGTTAATGAAAATATGGAAACTACAATTTTAGGATATCTCGCCGCATATCTGACAATATCTACAAGGCAAGTAGCATTAGGGTCTGGATATCTCAAACATCAGTTTTAAGGATTTTATAGAGACACAATTTTCATTCCTATGTATATTTCATAGTATAATATTTAAAAAGCACTGATTTTCCACGAAAAGTAGAGTTCTGTCAACTTATTTTACTTCAGTCATAAGAAAATGTTGTTTTTTGGATAATATTATTTGGTCGGACGAAACCAAATTCACAAAAAATTAATTGTTTAGTCGAGACAATTTCCATTATTGGAGTGACTCAAACGTACATCCATTTAGAGAATTAAATTTTCAAGAGTCTTAGCAGTGTATTGTGCTATAAGAAATGGCATCGTCGTCGTCCTAGAATTCTATCAAGATAGTCTGAATGGTAAGTTAGCCATTTTTGAGGACTTCTAGAGACAAAATACGTTTCTTAACTTATAGTATAAGATCAATGGATAGCCAGGAATGGGCATCATCTTTCGCCACCTCGATCCCCCGAACTAACAGTAACTGATTTTTTTATTTGGGGGACAATCAAAAATAAAGTATACAACACCCCATTAACCACTATGGAAAATTGCACACAACGCATCAGAATAGCATTTGAAGAACTTAATCCTCAGTCAATAAGAAGAGCCACCCATGAAGAGTTCCTGTTTAGGTGCGAAAGATGTTTGGAAGTTCAAGAACGTCAATTTAAACATTTACTCAAATAATTTTTGTAACTTTATTTTATTCGCCGCTGGTTTATTTCTATTTCTTTAAGCTTTTATAGATCCAAAGTTCTTGAAATTTTTTATAATTTTTTTAACATTTCGTAGTGTTAATTTCTGTTTCTTGGGATATCGGTTCGTGAATGTATCGCATGTTCCTGAAATAACTCTATTACATTCTTTATAAATAACAAAGCAGTTTAAATAATCTTCGTGCGTGTAATTTAATCGCCCCAGCATGATTATTATTAAGGAATGTCAAATGACAAGAAATAGTGACAATCCGATAGGATTCGATTGTTTTATTTTTGCCACGCCTCGCCCTCATTGCCAACTAATAACAAAACTTAAAAGCCGTATAGGATTTTTACAATAGAAAAATGTTGATTTTATTCCAGAAACTAATGACCCCAATTGATTATAAATATGGGGTTTAGTTGGACCAGGTCAATAAAACAACTTATGGAACACTTTGCTGTATTTGTCGACGTTTCGACCCAAATGAGATCATCCTCAGGACTATACAGCTAGATCCCTTGGGTATAAAATAAAATTAAAAACATTTGTAGGATGTAAGATGCTGGATAATTTAATTGTATTTAAAAATTGGGGAAGAACAGACTAGAACCAAAC
Source organism: Diaprepes abbreviatus (assembly GCA_034092305.1). Classification (NCBI taxonomy): domain Eukaryota; kingdom Metazoa; phylum Arthropoda; class Insecta; order Coleoptera; family Curculionidae; genus Diaprepes; species Diaprepes abbreviatus. The sequence goes on along the minus strand of JASJET010000089.1, from coordinate 399,089 downwards.
AAAATATCAATTTGTAATGAGTATATTACTTCTTAGAAATGTTTTTAATATTATTTTGTACGCTATATAGCCCTGAGTATGATCTCAGAGAGGTCGAAACGTCGAAAATGTTGAATTGCCAATTTTTTGAAAACTACAAATTTTTGGAATAGACAACAATATACAAAGTTATCCTTATTTTTAATGCTTAATATGATAAAATTATAAAAATAAGTACTTTCTATTTTAAAAAATTAGCTTTTGAAGATTTTTTAAATATAATTTTTATGCTTCTTTTTTGACCACTCTGTACTAATAATTTTCAAAATATTATAAAACGGCTACAAAATCAATCTTTCTCTACAACAAAAACTATCCCAAATTGAATAATAAAGACTTTCTTATAGGAAAAATTTATAGTTAAGTTTTGTTCCGCAAACGTCATTTTTGACATAAAAATTTAAATATGTCCAAAACGATGACCCTCAAGTATAGAACATTATACATAAAGTATGTCTAAAATTTTACGTAGGAATCAAAATGCAATATAGGATATTTCTTTTAAAATACGCAAGTTGACATCTACTTCCGGTATAACCGAATGTGCCGCCATCTTGAAAATATTTTAGCCGGCTGTCTCCATGCACGTTAGTATACTGTCAAATTTTCAGATTCTTCCGGATTATAGTTTTCCCACAATCGATCGATAAATTTCCCAGAGAATCACCCTGTATATATATATATATATATATATATATATATATATATATATATATATATATATATATATATATAAATATGAAAATTTCGCATTTTTTTTCATAATTTATTATTAAATATATGTTAATAATATCACCAAAAATCCGAAATTTGTGTGTCCGTATAGTAATATGGATTCGTTTAGCTCCTAATTTTTTCTAGGCCACAGAATTCTAGAAAAACGCTCCAAATTTTCGTCATAAAATAAATTGCAATAAGCAAGGTAAGAACTGTTTTCTATCCTACTAAATAGAAATTGTTCAATAGGAAGACACAGGAGTTTTTCGCACTGAACTTGTCCAATATGCAGAAAGAACACTTCATATTAAGTTGAAAAATTTGTTATTCGAAAGGCAGTAAATAAGTCAGTATGATGAAGTATCCGAAACTAGCTAAAACCGGGTTGCATATAACATTCGACTTATTAATTGGTAACTATTTTGAGTAGGTTTCTAATTCGTAGATGCGTAAACTAAATTATATTCTGAATTTATTCATTTATTTCAAGATATTATTTAATAGCTTAGCAATTCAATTTTTCAAAGCTACAGAATTCCAAGCTTTTTGAAAAAACCTCTAATTTTTCTTCATATAATAATCCTTCACAAAGCCCAAGGTGAAAAAGAAAAGTCATCCCGAAGAAATGGAGGAACTTATTTAAATGTCTGTTTTATTATAACGTATTGCAATTGTGACGGAAACTAAGGTTTACTTTAAACTGAAAATGCTAACAGTGCATTTTTGCTCCTACAATAATTCAAAACGAAAATATTTAGTTATGTATTAGACACACGTATTAAAAGAGTACTTGTTTTACTAAGCACACGAAAAGAGGTTAAATAGAAACCATTGTTGCATAAAAGTCGATCCTCTACTAGATAAACTATTGAATTATTGAAGCCCTTTACTTCTAGCGCCTATCAAAATTCTATCTTCCTATTTCTAAGCAAATTTTACTTTAGAATTTTAATCAACTTTATAAGATCAAAAAATTTTGTTTAGAACGTTACACAAACATCGCCAAAATTAAATTTTGTTTTGACCTTAAGGTGACTATAAACATGCAACGTAACACCACGCACTGTTTCATGTTGCATAACAAAAATACATTATAATAAAATAAGTACAAAACATTACTCTGTTCCATCAGTTCAAGCATTCTTCTAAGCAGCATGAACAGTATGGCTAGCTGATCCTAATATGGAAACATGTGGTGTAACGTGGTTACGTAACATTTCTTTGGCGCGACAACTAAAGATTGACAACTGATTAGACGCTGTAAGCTGTTGAGGAGTACTGTGTACTGTTGCATGTATGTACGCACCTTTAGATTTCTGGATAACAATAAGAATTTAAAAGAATGGAAACTAGTGTAACTTGAGAAATACGGGAAACCAAAGGGAATATAGAAAAAAAATAAAACTTTTTAGTAAATTTTCTCAAAACAATGCGTTTGTTAAGAGGTGAAAAATTTTCGAAATCATAAGTACAAATAATATCAATCTTATGATTCGGCTCTGTAAGTTGTCCAACATTGGTGTTAATTTTATCGCGCGTAAATCACGATGTAAAAATCTAGAGTTACATTAGGAGACATAATTGGCATTTTCTATCATTTGATGTTAATTATGTGTTTACAGCGGCTAATTTAAGGCGTATCTATTTTCAGGTTATTGAACATAACTTGAAAAATAGTTGGGGGATAAACAATCCAGTTAGTTTCCTAATAGTTAAAATTACAGTATAATCAGAATACACAGATTCTACATAATATATTCAATAATATGAACATTTTTGTAGAGTCATATCAAAGAAGAAGTGGGGATATGGAAAACTACAAAAATGGGCTAAATGTCTAAAAAATTAACCCAACATGCAGAAAATAAATAAAATAATACATTTCCACGTCGTTTATTCATTCGTATACTCCATATGTAGATATAGCGGGGGGGTACAAGTGGGCGCCCGAAACGCAATTTGTTTATCGCTAAAATAGCTGCCTTATGCAAATTTTTCTATTAATTGTAGGTCGTAGATCTAGATTTTAACATTCGGATGATTTATTGGGTTTAAAAAAATATTGATTAGGTCAAAAGTTATTGATGTTTGAAATTCAAAATTTTCACTTTCAAATGTTAATACCTCCGAAACCATTGTTTTCTTTGTATATAACATATATAGAACTTTTTTTCTTGTTTTCCTACATATTATACGATGACTTATATCGAAAAATGATCAATTTTCAAAAAACAACGGGAAAGTACTCAGCCCCCGAACTATACATCAGTTTAAGGCTACATCTAAATATCGACTACATTGCAAAAAATTCCTTACGGAATGATATTCTTAATTCACTATCAAACTAACAAATGGTGTCATATGATCAGTTGACATGCTAATTTCCATATTGTTATTATATTTATATATATATATATATATATATATATATATATATATATATATATATATATGTATGTATTTAAATTTTTACTTTACACAGAGATGTGTTGTATAGTGAACATGCACAGTAGAAGAGATTTACAAGATGATAGAACCAAGCCACATATAAACAAAAATTCCATATAGTAAATAACCTTGTATAACAGCAGGTGTCTACAATACTTTTGTCAAATTCTATTTTCTTTTTCTGAAACACATCGAAAGCAATATCATATTAACTCAAGTACATTGTTTTGCCATCACATCTCCTCCTTTAATAAATTTTCTCTATATGTATAAAATGTGTATCTGAAAGTGAACAGTGGGCTATCCCGCTCACTTGAGAGACAAATTCTAGGGGTTTTATCTTATTTTTCAACCCTCGTCTTTTCCCAACAAAGATAGATTACTCCGCCATTCTTGCAATTTCCCTGTCGTATCTACGCTCGTAAATCTCGAGTGATGTATCGCCAGTTTTGGAGACTCGGGGGGTGAGTGTACACGAACGAACGGGAGCGAAGATACTTCGAATAAAGAAATATGATGATATCCAGGCAATTTGGATAATATCGTTTAAAATTACTTTTTATATCGGGATTGGGATAAAGAAGAAAAAGGTGATACCTTTCTATCGATGGAAATCGTAAAAATGTCACGCATATTTTTTGTTAAAATCGTTTATATTTGCTACGGATTTAGTTGTAACATAGATTTATCCAACTGCTTAGTTATGTCCAAGATTTGAACAATAATGATGTCAGATAATTCAAAAATATACTAAAAAAAGTATTTTAAAAAGTTATGTTTCTTAATAATATGCTTTGCTACAAAGCAGTTTTTATTCCATCAAAACATTTTTTTAAGCAGAAGCATTTATTGTACTTCAGTTTTCTTAAATTAGTATTTTAAATTAAGATTTTAAACGGGAGCCCAGTGGATTTTCCTAGCCAATGAACAGACATGGCTCCACCAAAATTTTTATATGTATTTTGACTCCCTGATTATGAATATCGAGGTTGGGGATTCCCGAAATATTTTCAGGTAATTTGTTATAAACTGAAAAATTGTTAATGATTAAATAAATATATATTTTTTGGTAAATTAAAAAACAGTTTCATATTTCTACGCCAACTCCAAGTAAAGGGGTCTCTTGTGATTTTTGTATTCGACGCATAGTTTTTGAGTTAAAAATGGTGAAAAATTTGAAAAATGGCATTTTTTGCCACTTTTCAACATGAATAACTTTTGATTAAAAAAATACTTTCAAATTATCTGTTCAGCAATTGATGGTTCAAGTCAAGAACTACAAGCTGGGATTAATCGCAATGTGGAAATATTATGTTTTGTTGCTTTTCAAAGCTATAAACAAATAGTGTTTGGAAATCTACTAACAGGCGCTGAGCTAGTGTACATAATTTATTGTAGCTCCGCTAATCGTTGCATTAATACATTTTACTATATGTATATATATATATATATATATATATATATATATATATATATATATATATATATATATGTTTATGCGGCTTTCACGGATTCCTCCGTGTAAGATGCAATAGCAGTGGGTATATCCACATTATACCGTTGTAGTGCTGAAATCACATTCAGCAAACGTACAACTATATGCGGCTCCGTGCATGAATGAAGTAAAATGCGAACAGTAAATGCAAACTTCGTTCCAACCATATCCTTTCCGTGTTAGAGGTTGCACAGTTTGAATAAATTGCTAAGGAAAACAATTTATCCTATTCCACCACCATCGAGATGATGGCCTACCTGTACCACCATACCGAGAAGAAAGTCAAAGACTTACCCTCCCCGCCACACTGATACGGCAGAGGTACATGTTTCGTCTCTACTAGACTCATCAAGGTACCGACATACACCTGGCTGTGCAAAGGACAGACCAGAAGGAAGCACGCTCTCGATGGTGGTGGAATAGGATAAATTGTTTTCCTTAGCAATTTATTCAAACTGTGCAACTTCTAACACGGAAAGGATATGGTTGGAACGAAGTTTGCATTTACTGTTCACATTTTAGTTCATTCATGCACGGAGCTGCATATAGTTGTACGTTTGCTGCATGTGATTTCAGCACTACAACGGCATAATGTGGATATATCCACTGCTATTGCATCTCACACGGAGGAATCCGTGAAAGCCGCATAAACATATATACGTCATCCGGCGGGAGGTCGGCGAAGCCGCGTTCAGTATTTGCGTGCTTCCTTCTGATCTGTCCTTTGCACAGCCAGGTGCATGTCGGTACCCTGATGAGTCTAGTAGAGACGAAACATGTACCTCTGCCGTATCAGTGTGGCGGGGAGGGTAAGTTTTGACTTTCTTCTCGGTATGGTGGTACAGGTAGGCCACCATCTCGATGGTGGTGGAACAGTGTGAATTGTGTTTTATTACAATTTATTCTAACTGTGCAACCTCTAACATAGAAGGGATATGATGGAGAGAAGTTTGCATTTACTGTTTCGCATTTACTTCACTTACATACGGAGTTGCATATAGTTGTACGTTTGCTGAATGTGATTTCAGCACTACAACAGCATAATGTGGATATAACCACTGCTAATGCATCTCACACGGAGGAATCCGTGAAATCCGTATAAACATATATAAGCCATCCGACGAGAGGTCGGCGAAGCCACGTTCAGTGTTGCATACTTCCTTCCGATCTGTCTTTTGCACAGCCAGGTGCATGTCGGTACCCTGATGAGTCTAGTGAAAGACGAAACATGTATCTCTGCCGTATCACTGTGGCGGGGAGTGTAAGCTTTGACTTTCTTCTCGGTATGGTGGTACAGGTAGGCCACCATCTCGATGGTGGTGGAACAGTGTGAATTGTGTTTTATTACAATTTATTCTAACTGTGCAACCTCTAACATAGAAGGGATATGATGGAGAGAAGTTTGCATTTACTGTTTCGCATTTACTTTATATATATATATATATATATATATATATATATATATATATATATATATATATATATATATATATATATATATATAACTATAAGCATCTAATCATAAAATAAACCGTACAATAGCATAAGGAACTTCAGTTATTATAACTAAGTTTGAGAGGAGGCGGATTAATTTCTTTTCTGCATAATAATGACAATCTTTCTATATATCGTACTATAGTAAGTATATTGTACAATATTTTTAAGCCGAGATTCAGCGATTCGAACAATTACAATTGCATTAATGTTTTCGCGAGTTAATAACTAATCAGGTTCCAACTTGTTAATGACGCTACTCCATGTATTATCGTTCACGCACACTGTTAAGTTTTAGATTCGAAATAGAAGTTATTGAGGATAGCAATGTGAGAAAATAAGAAAAATATATTTTTTTGAACATTGATTGATGCATTATTTGTCAAGAAAATGAAAAAGACATAAGTTTAACAAGTACTGACCAAAGTAGGTGTCGAATACGCGACGCTGCCGGTTTGCATTTTGTTTTGTTGGTTGAACGTAACAGCCGAAAAAGGTAACATTTGTTTATAAACAACTTGTGTATAATTCTAGACTTCAAACATTTTATTTTTTTTAATTCAGTATAAGATATTATTATATAATGCGATTGATGTAATTTTGAAGTTTGTTAAAGTATCATATGACCAATGAAATATACACATAAAAAAAACTTGGAAACAGACCCATGAAAAAACCTGAAATAGTTTAAGTTAGCAATGAAAATTTAAAAAAAAAACTAGTGATGTAAGTAAAGATAATATTGAAGAATGTAAAAAACTTAAACTCAGTCAAGAATCAATATAAATGAAATTACCAACAAAGGGCTTTAATAATTATGTGATAGACAATAACAAATACATCATGAACACATGCTGAAAAATTATATACAGTTTCCCGGTTATTTAGAGATCACACTAACAACAAAACTATGTTATTTTTTTCACCAGAAAGTTTATTAACTTTGAAAATAAAGTACTAGGCTCAAAGCTTTATATCGTATGAAAGAAAATATATGGAAAGCATTAAAATTAAAAAACTTGAAGCAGCGCATCAACACATTCAAAAATAATTATAAGTTCCCTATGCCATATAAATAGAAGTAGATATATATTAGAATGCATTTTAAGTATTAACGAAACGATAAGCGAAATCTACAGTGGATTATGTGCACTAGGTGAGCGCCTGTATGTAGACTTCTACTTCTTTCCCTTCATACACAGCGGCACGTACGTTATAATTGATAATATGCCAGTTGTTTATATCGTTAAAAGGCAATAAATAGATTAGAATTGTACCAGCGGCACAATTTCATCATACAGATACGAGAGCATTAGCGCTTCATTTGAAGTTGAAAGGTCCAATTTCCACGACTTTGATTTATGCGCTACCCGCCATTACACTGAGAAAAACTATAAAAATTAAGAAGAATTACGAGACTACACCGATAGCAATGATAAATTGACAAAGAAAACTAAATAATATAGTTAGTTATCCATTGACAAAAATTAAAAATAAAAATTGTTTTTTAACTGCCGCATTTTTATATTTTAAGAGAGAGAATACCTGGTTTCGTGCTAGTATAACCAATTACGTACTTTTCTTTTTCTTGCTATGTATAGATTTCAAATGTCTGGAGAGAATATGGAACATTAGGTAAGTACATTATCCATGCTTTACAAATATTATTAGATAATTCATACCCCTTATTTTTTATTAGTCATCTAAAGAAATATTTTAACACCAACATAGGTTAAACATTTGTTAAATTTTGATACTTTGGAATACCACATTATTTTTTTTTTGTTCTTATTATTTCTAAAAATGTTAAAATGCTTCCTTTGGAAGGTTTTCAGGGAATTTGAAAGGAGAAATATTTTCTTCAGTTTTCCACATGAAGTTACGACAAGCAAGGGTGCCATTTTTAGGCAGAATATTTTGTATGGTTGTATTAATTTTACCTACAAGATATGGATACGAGCACTGGTCTTTAGATGCTAATACGGTTTTTGCTACTTTTCTGTCAACTAGACTAAATTTTTAAGTTGATGTAGTTGATTTTTTGTTCAGACTTTGCTGTTGCCACAATTTCATAGACTCACTAGTTAGGACCCAAATATTATTTTTCTCAGACTTTTATAGATCTACATAATTTATTAAAAACCATAAAGAGAAGATTTCGAAGGTTTCTTAAATTCTAAAAGTTAATTTTATTCGAAACCTAATATTTGGTAGATTATAAAATAAATACTACTAAATGCATTGGCTGGTGTTCCTTACATAATACCTAAAAATTTAAAACAACTTCTATTTTACGATAGAACTATCACCTAAAAACACTTTTTTTTACATATTTAACCTGTCGCAGCACGATCAGAAGCTAGTCAGCACCAATCACAATTGGCAAACTGTTTTTGGGCGAATTGCTTGTAAATTCTGGTTGGCACTGACTGGCTTGTCATTTTTCTATCAAGAGACCTGTAATCTGTTAGATAAGAAAACATTTTTATATCTTTCAACGATAAAAGTCGTTTTTTTATTAACCAATTATTGTTTCAAGATAAAAATAATTTAGTCTTGCTTAATAGCAAATTAATAGAAAATAATTATTTTTTTTAATTCAAAAAAATTTTGGAATTAGGAGCAAAGATAATTGAAATACAAAATTATGATGCTACCCTACCAATTGGGGTAATATCTTTAGAAACCATTGTGATATGGCAATTTTTTCTATCCACGTAAATTGTAAAAATGTGAATTCCTCATAGAGCGGATGAAGGTGGACCGCGTGTTCGCTGTCGAGGCATATTTTTCTACCGGTTCCTCAATCATCGCCACGAAACATGCATCCAGAATCTATTTCATAATGCCCCCAGTGGTAAATAACAGAAGGCAAACTGTTGATATAGAGGAAAAAATCTGGCCTTCCACGAACAGCAAGGTCACCCTAAAACATTGGCAAGGTAAGGTTTTCTTTCTTGCGATCCCCTCAGCGCTTTGCCCATAAACATGCAACTGCTGTAGGATAGTCTTCATAAAGAACCCAGATTTCATCCATACAAATTGGCTATGGAGCTTAATCTGCGCGATTTTGTTACTATCGCGAGTTGGAATAATTGGTCTATGGTTTGTTGAAGGAAACGAACTAGCAGCTTCGGTGACTTCTTACCGTTGTATCCACATGATTCAGGAGTTTTTCCTGCCAACACTCAACGAAATGAATGTTGAAGATACATGATTACAGCAGGATAGTGCCACGGCACAGCGCGTATTCAGTGACTGTTTAACGGCCACATTTTCCAGGACCCCTCATCTCCCTGAGGTGTGATCGCACTGGCCAGCACGGTTACCTGATTTATCCCCCTGCGACTCTTTTGTTTGGGGTTATCCAAAATCACTGTTTACAAGGATCGTCGTAGAATCCTGGCTTATCTGAAGAACAACAGTCGTCAAGCTGTCGCCAATAGATCCGCAGATATTCTGGAAAGAGTTGAACGAATGCAGTGCATTTAGAATAATGGATGCCATCTGTCTGACATAATCTGAAAAACATAAAATTTAAATGTTGTGTTTGATGCTGTTCAAAGAATTAAATAAATATGTGCATTACTTTTTTAAAAGTGAATTTTTAAATAGGCATGTTGTTCTGCCTCACCCTGTATAATGATCATGTAGTGTAATATTGTAAACAGTATTGAATTTACCCTTCCAATTGCTAATTACAATGAAAATGCGTGAAATTTAAATGAAGTATAAGAAAAATTATATCATAATATATTTACATGGTAGTATAGTAGCTAAATTCTCATAGAAAGACCAGCAAGTTAATGCTTTTAACTTACTTACCACTTATACAAATTTAAATGCGGCTGAAAAAAAATATCTACAATAGTATAATTATACAATATTTATTTATTTGATCCTGGTATTTAATAACAAAATTGGAGAAAAAAACATATAGTTAGGGGGTAATAATTAATTCTAAATTTACAAAATTATCATAAACCACCTTTACTTATAAATAAATATACAATAACTCAAAACTCCATTTTCAAATTTAACCAATTTATCTTTAAAGTTTTCCATTATTTAAACTAATTCTCGAAGACAACTTAACTGAAACTGAAATAGCCAATTAAGTTTCTTAACGAACTAGGAACTGTTCGCATCAGGTAAACGACACCGCGCGGCGTCTTTGTACCAGCCCAGACAGGTGAAATAGCCGAGTATCGGGCATATGGTGTATTTCTAGCACTGCCACGCCGTGCGTCTCGGACACCTTTGCTTGGCTTGATTGCGGCACTTCTTCAAAACAAAATAGTTGGCCTTGTTCCATCGAAAATGGAAGATAAAAAAAACTAGATTCTAAGACAGATGGCGGTAGCTCTATTTTTGGTGAGAGTAAAATGGTAACGCTGACACTTAGGTGTGTGTAAGCAAAAAGGCGGTTTTTATTCTAACACTACTGTGATTGGGAGAAAGTAGGTATAGTTTTTTGTCTTTGTAAAGAAAATATTTAATTTTAAACAAATTTTCGATATCACTACAACAAAATAACATTCTTCAAATGAGGAGGACAAAAAATTGAAGGAACCTCAGTTTCATGTAAAATTTAGTTTTTAGTCTATTATCATTCACATTATGATAACAAACTAATGGACTAGGTTTTACCTATTTACTAATATGTACTTAATATATCCTCTCGTGTGGCAAAGACCTTTGGTTGTTCATTCAGCTGTGTGGATTTGGATGAATTTTAGTTGATTTTGATTGCATTGGCTAACAATTGCAATAGTGTATGCTGACATTAAGGCTATTCTTTTGAGTCATTATCAGTTTCACTTCTATCACTTGAAGTAATCATGATCACTTCGACCCAATGACAAGTAAATGCATATTCTAAAAAACATGAAGTTATCAGTTTCACTTTGTTCACTTTGATCAGTGTTAATTTACTCAAAAGAATACAGCCATTGATGTACTATATTCTTCGGAAAAGTTTTTATGGTTTCACTTATTTGCTCGTTCTTCTTAGAGTCGCATGTAGCAGACTGTATCTTACGTCATAGTAATAGAAATGCACATTTTTGCGTGTACGATCTGTTGATGGTGTGTATAGTGCTTGAGTTTTTTCTGGTATATCCGCGGGCGTTTAAGGAAGCACTGAATTAAGCAGGATACTCCCTCCCGCAGTTTGTGCACTTCAGCGGGATGCAGTTTGGGGCTGCACACCCAAATAGCTAACAGTTGAAGCACTGGGTTTACATGGACTGTGAATTCTAAACTTCAACTTTGATTTTGTCCTTAAGGATATTCATAACTAGATGTATTTTCTTTTCATTTCTTGGTACCAGAACGATTATTATTGACATGAGTCCCGCTCTTGTAGTATTAGCATATAATTTTAGAGGAATGGAAACCTTTTTCTTCTAGATCGTTTACAAAAACCGATTTCAGAGAGCCAAGACTAAATGTAGTGGTTTCTTTTTCTAAGAATGGTCTGTGAGGTATTATTCCTTAAAATTTAGTAGTTTTCATAGCCTCTCATTATCCCCTTTTCCTTCAGGTTAAGAGAGGAAGCGCTATTTGTCGAGAGATAATTGATTCTGGCATAGTTTAGGTTTCTGGGGCTCCATGTGTTTCGATATTCTTTGTAATTGTTCCCCTTCTAAACTTAGGGATTAGAAGACAGTCATTTTTTCAGCTGTCTGCCTTATCTGTCACCATTTTGATGTGGTATTTACTCTCGTTACTTTCGTTAGCCTAGTTTTCAGGAGATAGCTTGTTGCAATGCAACTTATTTTGTGAATATACTTAATAATACAGGGTGATTCAAAAATCGATCACGAAACTTAAGGGGGTGATTCTACTTGACAAAATAAGGGTAGAGCTTCATATAATTTTTTTTCAAAATGTCATTCGTTTTCGAGTTACAAGCCGTCCAAGTTCAAGTTTTTATTTTTTGTTTTTTGAATTACTCGCTTACAGGAAAATCGATTTGACTAATATTAGAAAGATAGGCTAAGTCTTCCGCGCTTCATCATTTTAGTAACAATTCACATTGATTGTTTGCCGCTAGAGGGCACTTTACCTACATTGAAAATTGTTTTTTTGTCATAATTTTTTAGTGTTGACAGCTACAGTAGTTTTTGGCATAATTTCTGAAAGACTGATGCCAGGCCTTTAAAAAAGGTGCTCTTTATTTACATCGCTAAACCCAACGGTTTAGACGTAAATCACCCTTAAAAATTAAGTGGTAAATTTACTTTTCTCATTTCATTACCACCAGCTGCCAGGTAAATAGCTATCAAAGTATACTGGAGCTGTCAGTTTAACATCAAATAAATTCGCTTTTTAAACTATTTAATTTATAATCTTAAAATAACTAATAATGGCTAATCACCAATATTCAAATATCGAATATTGTGATATCCATTTTTGTTATGGAAAAGCAAATGGTAATGCAGAGTTGGCAAGAAGATATTATATGGAGAGTTATCTGGAAAAAAATATCCCTCATGCTCGAACATTTTCCAGTGTGCACAGGAGGCTTGCGGAATGTGGTTCCTTTAAAAGTTATAATGGAAATAGGGGAAGACCTAGAACTGCTAGAAACGTGCAACAAGAAGAAAGAGTGCTTGAAATTATTGAAGATAATCCAGGTATTAGTACTAGAAAAATTGGGAATGAAGTGCGGCTCTGTCAGGCTAGTTCATGGAGGATACTAAGAGAAGAACAACTCTACCCGTTTCATTCAAAAAAGGTGCAGGCTCTTTATGACGATGATCGGCCGAGACGGTTGGAAATGTGCAATCAGATCCTAGCTAAGTATGAACACGATAATCGATTAATTGGCGTCATATTATTCACTGACGAAGCTGGTTTCACTCGTGATGGCATAACAAATCTACACAACATCCACACATATGCTTACGAGAACCCAAACAATGTGGTAGAAACGAAACATCAGCGTAGATTTTCACTAAATGTGTGGGCAGGGATAATAGGAGATTACCTTATTGGTCCTCATTTCTTTGATGGCCCATTAACTGGTGACGTATACTTAGATTTTATCCAAAATCGTCTCCCATTGTATCTGGAAGATGTGCCACTGGAAGTAAGGGCCAACATGTGGATCCTCCAAGACGGAGCTCCGCCCCACTTTAGTATACATGTCCGACAGTATTTGAATGCAACGTATCCTGAGCGATGGATAGGACGAAGTGGACCATTGGCATGGGCAGCGAGGTCACCAGACCTTAATCCTATGGATTTTTTCTTTTGGGGTCATTTGAAACAATTGGTGTACGATATTCCAGTAATCAACGTCGAGGATCTTCGCTTCAGGATAATCGAAAAGTGCCAAATTATTAAAGAAACACCAGAAATTTTTCATCGAGTTAGGCGACATTTTTTGAAGAGTGTTAGGAAATGTATGGAAGAAAATGGGGGACATTTTGAGAATCTTTTTTAGTTTGTTTAGTACTGTTTCATTAATTTTTATCAATTAAATGTATATCGCAATAATCCATAATATGAATATTTACTGATTAGCCATTATTAGTTATTTTAAGATTATAAATTAAATAGTTTAAAAAGCGAGTTTATTTGATGTTAAACTGACAGCTCTAGTATACTTTGATAGCTATTTACCTGGTAGCTGGTGGTAATGAAATGAGAAAAGTAAATTTACCACTTAATTTTTAAGGGTGATTTACGTCTAAACCGTTGGGTTTAGCGATGTAAATAAAGAGCACCTTTTTTAAAGGCCTGGCATCAGTCTTTCAGAAATTATGCCAAAAACTACTGTAGCTGTCAACACTAAAAAATTATGACAAAAAAACAATTTTCAATGTAGGTAAAGTGCCCTCTAGCGGCAAACAATCAATGTGAATTGTTACTAAAATGATGAAGCGCAGAAGACTTAGCCTATCTTTCAAATATTAGTCAAATCGGTTTTCCTGTAAGCGAGTAATTCAAAAAACAAAAAATAAAAACTTGAACTTGGACGGCTTGTAACTCGAAAACGAATGACATTTTGAAAAAAAATTATATGAAGCTCTACCCTTATTTTGTCAAGTAGAATCACCCCCTTAAGTTTCGTGATTGATTTTTGAATCACCCTGTATATACATTCTTAAAAACCAGAAAAAATGTCTCTGTGTTATAATTAGTAACTACAAAAATTCCTTAGTGGGAAATGTCTATATCTTTTGATCTCCATAAAATTAAAATCAAAATAAATCAACAAAGTTAAATATATAAGAAATCTTTTGCAATACCAAAAAGAAAATATTATTTTTATTTATAACAAACTTACAAAGTTTAATAATTGAGGCGTGGGGAAAGTACGAAGATCATGTAATTTTTAAAGGGAAACATCACTGTGAAAGGATGAAAGAAGTATCGTTTTTTCGATTTTTTGATTGGTAACGAATTTATTTATTTAGCATTTGTGAGAAAGCTTTGTTATTAAGCATACATTAAATATATATGATTAAAAAAAATTAAGTTAACAAAGCTGTTAAATTAGAAGTGACCAGATTACTTATTCGAGAAATGTGATGGCATAATTTACTCTTGCCAGATTTTTACCTATACTTTACTTACTTTCGGCGGTAAGGAAATACTACAGCTGCGTACAACCCAATCCTTAATCAGATCATCCAGCGCTTAGTTAACCAAAATGGGGGAAATTTTTGAGCCCATTGTTGTTCCAAGAATCTGTTTGTAATAATTAATATTAAACACTAGCATGCTGGAATCGAAAACAAATTCCATGAGTTGTTCAAAGAAGTCATAATCAATCCCATAATGCTGTGATATGTCATCCCATTTATCACGAATGCTATTAAGGATAGCCTCTAACGGTAAACTCGTAAAAAGGCAGACAACATCAAACGTAACAATTACATAAATGTAAGGCATTTGAAGATTGTTACTGAATATGCTAAATGAGAAGGAGCCCCTTACATAGAATTTTTTATTAAAATTGTAAGCTGCAGTCAGAAAAGCAGTGGGTCATTTAGCTATAGAATTATTTGGACAATTCATTGATGAGACGCATTGATAAGGTGGTTTTATGAATCTTAGGTAATGTGTAAAATCTTGGACAGATTATATATATATATATATATATATATATATATATATATATATATATATATATATATATATATATATACAGGTGTGGAAAGTCGAGAACAGAACCTCTTAAAGAAAGGGAACGTAACAAGAAACGGACAACCCGTTTAGCCATGTTGAAGAAATGAAATAAAGCATACTGTTGTATCGTAGCTTGCTTCCTGATTTCTAGCAAAAATGGCGTCAGGCAAGAACTTTTCGCTGGTGTTGGGTTGTCAAAACACAGTGGGTCGAAAGCACGGTAGAATAATCTTGCTGTTTAAAGTTTGTATTCCCAAAACTTCTCTATTGCAGTTTAATGTCCGCTTCCAATAGTTTGCAAAATGACGGGAAACCGGAGGATCAGTTTTCGCTTTACTCTTGTTATAATGGCTGTAGCTTGAAATACTCTGTATTTACTGGGACACAGTATCAATGTTGTTGAACTGAGATGTTGTTTGGCAGAGATACCAACGTTGGACCGATTTCGCTCAGCCAAAGCATTAACCTAGCCATCTATCATCGTCATAGATAAGTTGTACTGTACTGAAGCTCTGGTGGCAAAGAAAACTCTATTATATGGTGCAAGGTGTCTGGTTCGAGTTCATGATTTTCTATTTTCGTTAAAGACTTTTGTTCGGTTTTCTTAATAAATTCAAATTTCAGAGGCCCGCAATTCATAGCAGACGAGGGTTTGGAATTGTACAACACAATCTGTTCTTGTTGAGTTTGCGTGTTAATAGCTGCTAATTGAAGTGGAATAAGAGACGTTAGGAATAAGTTTGTATCAGAAATAGTCGGATCAGTAAATTTCATTTTGTACTGGCTCTGACCTGACGTTCCATCGAAGCCCCATTTGTAAATGAAACTCATATCTACAAATCTAATTTATCGATTTGTTCAAAGGCGTCTAATTTTAAGCAATATAATTCGATCCACTGTATGATCCAGTAAGCCTTGGAATTTAACCTCGGCTTTTGATTTAGTAAAAGTTAGATACTCGTCATGTAGATAACATGCTTTTTATTGTATTGTACACACCAGAGTACGGGGAAAATATATTTCTGCCTTTCTGTTTAGCCCAATTTTGTAATCGTTGATATTTGTTTCCCGACAATCTAATGTCAAATAGAAGAGCGGCGCACAAATATAACTGGGCAACCACAACACTGTTGACTTTAACCTGAGACGAAACTTTAGAAAGAAAAGACTGGCCGTTCATATTACCGAGGTTTAATAGAAACGTTACTATAGCCAAACTTCTATTTTAAATTTCTTAACTAGAAATTATTTTGGCCATTTCTCAAATTCTAGCCCACTAAACCCGTCTAACTTCTTTTAGATAGTTCGACAGAAGATCGTAGGGAACGCCTACCGCAATATTACTCCGCTAAATTCCGTGCGACACGAAAACGAGCAGTACCTTGAAACGAATGAGAGGGTATATTTACTTTTCGTCTAAACTTATAACGTAATCGACGGAATTTGGAATTTTTAATAACTATTTGATACATTGATTGTTTTAAATACATCAAATAGTCGAAATAAAAAAAATTAGTTTTTGTTGGTCGTTGAGCGTAAAGAAAATTGATATTTCTGTTACAAAATAAATATTTATTCTAATAAAAATACTAGTAAATAAGCTAATAGACCTCTTTAAAATTAAAAATCATTCTCAAAAATAAACTTTTATTCTGGTAAAAAATAAAAGTAACACGTTCAGTAATTGTAAATAAATAAACAAATAATTAAATTCAATTTAAATCAACAAAAACACCTAAAAGTCTACAAGAGGTGTTCAAACAGGCCTCCACTTTGAGCGAGACAATAAGTCAGTCTATTGTAAAATATGGTTCACGTATTTGCCAAAACTTCAGGGGTTATATCCCTATTAGCTTTAAAATATTCCGAACTGTTCGAGCGTTCATATCAAGTTCTTAGACAATTACGGTACTATTGCAAGGAAAATTAATTTCTGCTAAACTACAAATGTCAGTCTCCCCGATTTGCTCGTTCTTCAGTAATTTGAGGAACCGGTTGCTCCTCATTATTATCAGTGCATTTTTTTACAAATTTTTAGACAACCGGTTGTCTCAAATTTTTTTAATAATTTCCGAAATTCTAAATTTTCAAGGAACAGGATGATTTTCGCACATAAATACAAATCTGTCGATTATTTACCAGAATTAATAATGTGCTCTTTTTGTTCCGTGGAATAAACTACCATTGTAACAAAAAAATTTGGCGCGAAACACCGCGCCACCATTGGATTACCCCTCATCTGAGGGTCAAACTGGTAATTTACACGTATGTCGATGCTTACGATGCTTATTCTTCTGTCTCATTCTGATTTGATTAATAATATAGTATTTTCTTTATTTTACTTAAGAAACGTCCAGTTTCTGTTGTGGATTTTCCAGACCTGTACATGAAGTAAAATGCGAACAAAAAATGTAAACTTCGTTCCATCATATCCTTTCCGTGTTAGAAGTTGCAAAGTTCGAATAAATTGCTATCCTATTCCACCACCATCGAGATGATGGCCAATCTGTACCACCATACCGAGAAGAAAGTTAAAACTTACCCTCCCCGTGACAGTGATACGGCAGAGGTACATGCTTCATCTCTACTAGACTCATGAGGGTACCGACATGCACCTGTTTGTACAAAGGACAGATCGGAAGGGAGTATCCAATATTGGACGCGGCTTCGCCGGAAAGGGTATGATGGAGCGAGATTTGCATTTACTGTTCGCATTTTACTTCATCTATACACGGAGTTGCATATAGTTGTACGTTTGCTGAAAGTGATTTCAGCACTATAACGGCATAATGTGGATATATCCACTGCTATTGCATCTCACACGGAGGAATCCGTGAAAACCGCCTAAACAAATATCTATATATATATATATATATATATATATATATATATATATATATATATGAAGTAAAGTAGAGAGAAATCCGTGAAAGCCGGATAAATATATATATATATATATATATATATATATATATATATATATATATATATATATATATATATATATATATATATATATATATGTATATAAAAACAAATAGTTATAACAGAATAAATTTTGTTGCAATAGAGTTGCCATGCTCTAATATCATGCAATTTAATCGTTTTATCTCAATGCGACCACACTCTCGGTGGCACTAAGGAAACACCGTATATCGCGTACTATTGAGTTCGGTGTCCAGTCCATAAATCCTGACTGCATGTTCGTATTACGCCGCTACATTGATTACATGCACCGTCTACGAAACGACCATTCGATTCAATTTTAAAGTAATTTGTTGTAAATGGAACAATTTTTTCGCAGATTAGTGAACTTTTATTTAACTTATAAAGTTAGATAAGAGGAAAAATAGCAAAGCGTCGTTTAAAATTAATAGATTGATTGACTTATCTGTAAGAGTGATCGATCTGAATTATTCGAGCTGTTGTCCGAAATAATTATAACATACTGTAGTATGCATTCGTCATACCTAGCCAGCATAATTTTTAAAGATAAACAAAAAATTCCTAACTCGTCGTTTGGTGACCCACTTCATCTTCATTGTATTGCCGGATTAGCTACAACAAACCATTCCTTGGCCGCTCCACGATAATGGACATTTACATATAGGGTTTCCCTGAACAAAAAATTTATGCTGCGCTATTAAGAATTGTTAATCTTCTAAAAAATCGGATTGAAGAAAGACCAATCGAGTCTTTATTGCGAAATTGATACCAGGCGAAGAGCTTGGCATACTTTGATAACGAAGTACTAGGAGAATTTTTGGATGCGTCCTTATAAAAATACTCTTTTGATGCGTCCTTATAAAAATTTTATATCAATGAATCATCGTTATTATAATGTAGAGTTCTGGACTTGTATTCTCATATATTCTAGTAGGTTTTATAGGTATATAAATAGGGATAGGACAAGCATAGTTTAGTTTTCGTTTGTATTTGAATGTGAACAACTTAAGTAGTAAGGAAAGAGTTATTATTTATTAGTAAAAATGTTGTGTTGTTATTATGCGGACCTAGTGAGTGATATTAAAGAAATAAAATCGTAACACCATTTAATAGTGTTTGGCTATTAGTTAAAACATTTTTATTTTAATTCTTTTAGTTTTCAACATTTTTAAATAGGTTCAGTATTTTCCGAAGTTCAATGGCATTTAGAGTTTATATTGTGTACTTTGCAACACGCAATAAGTAAATAATAAAATAAATTCTAGCCACATAGTTTTGACAAAAAATTTACCTTCGAAAAATTAAAATAGAAGTAGTGAGTTTTATTTTTTTTAAGTTCTATTTTTTTGATATTTTCACGAAAATTTATAGCTCTAAAAACTCTTACTTTTAGCGTTAAAAATAAAGATGTTCTGTTCTTAAAATGTGCAATGTTTTTTACATTTTCTAATTTTTAAATTCCTGAATATGAATTCTATACAATTTTATATATTTTTTAGCCTTCTTAAGTTTATTTAGAAAATTCAAAATGGCGACCCATTATGGTACCTAGAAATGGGTGAAAACCCATATTTTGGCAGAGAATATATTCTTATAGTTTACTTGCGAAATTCAAGATGACAGATATAATAGGAAATCTATTTTGCAGTCCTATTTTATGAATCCTTTCTACCGGATATAACGGGCCATTTCTCGCAACACAAAAAAAAATCTTCGAACTTTTTTCTAATTGTTAAGAAAAAAAAAAGAGACATCAGCAACATTCCCATTTATAGTGTAGAAGGCAGGATCGGGTCTATTTTTCTGAATTTGAAACTCTTAGAGAGTGGAGGGGACGATCACAAGATAAAACAAGTTGCCGACAGGGGGGAGGATACCAGCAGCATACACATGGGCAGAATCGGGTCTATTTTCCTGAACTCAAAGCTCTTGATGCTATCGTGAGAAAAAAAAGTTGTCAACGGGGGAGGGGGAGTGCCGGCAGCATACACATTCGTAATATAAAAGGCAAAATGGGCTCTATTTTCCTGAACTCAAAGCTTTTGGGAAGGGGAGGGGCGATCGCAAGCATACACATTCCTATACTCTATTCAAAAACTAGAGAGAGTAATAAAACTGTTACCGAAACCTCCATTGTACCTGCTTATTATAATTAATTATATATAAATATTATAAGCTTTGATAAATTTACTGCAACAATAACATTTCTTTAGTCATTTATCTTGTTTGTGCTTGTTTTTATATATTATTTGAGATTAGATGAGTAGTAGATACCCAAAAGATATAGCTTCCACATCTATATTTCTTTTAAAATCGTTAAACCAGGCCATTTTTTCCTCAACGAAAAATTTATTGCGATGAATGTTTATGATGCCTTAAGATAATATCTAATATCTATATAATAATGTTAAAAGCTCTGCTCAGATGTGTTCCAACATGACAAATTGGAAAATCTACTATGTACCGAATGCTGAAGGAGAAGAAAAGTTCTGGAATTGTTAGTACTCCCCAGCCAAATTCGGTCACAGGCAGACGAAAAACTTCGTTGAAAGCAGAGTGTAAATTGCAATAAAAGGAGAGAGATCCCAACCGTCGACAAAATTCTAACTAAAATCAATAAAGATTGGGATTTACCTGAAATTAAAAGAACTGGGCTCTGGAAATTGCTCAGAGAACTTAATTTTTGCTGGAAAAAACCAGATAACAAATCTGTTCTTATAGATCGTCCGGAAACTGTCCGTTGAAGAAGGAAATATCTATCTCAAGTAAGAATTGCGACCAATAACACAACTTACAAAATTAGTAATTTAACTGAACTTTTGAAAGATTTTTTTGAATAAAGTTACTGCATAAAATTGGAAAAAATCCATATAATAAAAGAATTAATGAAAATGTGGAAACTTGATCTCATGATTGGTGAGATAGAGGAACCAACACTAATTAATTTGAGTGAAGAGAGCTTCACTGATTTTGATTACTAATTACATACGTAATATTTACCAGTGTAAACACAATTTATTATTTAAATTTTTGTTTTTGTTGTATTTTGTTGTTTATATATTTTTTATATTTTTTTATTGTAGTGTGTCCCAGACTTTAATTTTATATATATTTAATTACGATTAGTAGTAATTTTTTTATATTTTACTATTATATTTGTGTCTTTTTCTTAAGCGTGTAGAATTAACATGTTTATTTTATTTTTTTGGGGCTATCAGATTTCCATATAATAAAGTAAATTAAATTAATATGTCAGTGCAATAGAAATAAAAATAAGTAGGTCTAATTTTAACTATAACATATAAAAATTAATTACATTTTAATCCCTTTTTAGTGTTTAATTGTAATTTTACAGATGGTTTCAGAAATAAATAAACTGAAACCTCAAATGTCTTAAAAATGTTTTTACGTAATAATAAAATGACCCATAGCCCCAAAAAAGTTTTAATATTATATGAGCGAATTTATTTTTTTACATGTTTATCTTCTTATATTTTTGACGATGGGTATTTTGTAAGTATTTAAATTATAACTTAGAATTTTTTGAGAGAATTGGCCTACGTTTTAGTGTGAATGTGCCTAAAACGATTTCTATGCCAAAAATAAAAATATAGTTGTGATTTGTGTTAAATATGTCAAAATTATCTATATTTTCTAATGTATGTGAATTATTAAGCAATCATAAGAAATAAAATAATATTATAAAAACTTTTTATTTTAAGTTTATTATCGAAATAATATTCTATGCCATAAATACTTAATCATAAAATAAGCCTCCTTCCGACGCCTATGACAAGGATTTTAACTTTTTAACACGTCACGCATCCAAATATCTATTGTTATCCAACCCAAATAGACATAGGCGGTATTTTTCATTATAAAATTTCTAACCCATTCCTATGAAAAGTATATGTTTCTAACAGATTTTGACAAAGACACCAGACTAAAGAACACAGGTATTTGCAAAGAAAAAAAGGGTAAAAAATGATTTATTACTCTCTCTAGTTCTTGAATTAACTATAGTATAAGAGGCAAAATCGGGTCTATTTTCCTGACCTCAAAGCTCTTGGAGGGGGGGAGGGGCGGTCGCCCCCCTTGGATCCGCGCCTGCATTAGACAGTATTTCGTTAGCACATTTAATATATTAATTAGAAAATAATTACTTTATCAAGATAGATATAAATTATAGAGACGTAGTATGTAGATTTCGATTAAGCTAATTTAAATACGAAAAACTATTTTTAAATGATTATAAAATAATAGTTCATAATAAATTTTAAGGCGGTTCTCAAATGACAAGTAGAAACGTAGTGTGGCAACGTTCCAAAATGGGAGACGTGCAAGTTACAAAAAAAAGGTGTGATAAATAACATGGGAGAGCCAAATGCTTGTCTTCTTGCTATAATAATTTATATAGTGTTAAAAAACACACATAACGCTAAATACGTATTTTATTTTGAACGCGCGGAGACCAGACAAATGGCCGTGCATGCTTTAAAGATCAAGAGTGTGAATAAGAATAGAAGAAAATATATTGTCTATTCTTAGTAAGAGTGAATTATTTGGAGTTTATTAGATCATAATGGGTGAGTATGGAAAACATCTTGTAAGTTTTCTTTATGACATTATGTAAATTATATTTAATTAGCCAGGTGTAAATATTTTTCTATAAGTTCCATTAATTTTATGATGTCGTGGTATATAATTATTATTTAAATAGTTTGAATGGTTAATAGACACCACTGGGTATATACAAAATTTGGAATTGTGATAATTTTTTTCGTTCTTATTAAGAACCCCGCTCACAGATCTTTGACGTTAATCTTGACTGTATCTTTTGGTATTAAGTAACATGGTAAAACTGTGATTTATAATAAGTCAGATGTTACAGCAATAGTCGTTAAGATGGTGATTACTAAGCCTAAGATATGAATTTACTTCTATTTTCATTATGATAAAGAATATCTGTAACAACAGAACTGCTTATGCTATTATATTTGTAGGTCTAGTTTTTACAAAGCTATGGAAATGAGATTACTTGTTGCCTTCTAAAGTGGTAAAACTACAGAATTTCCAGATTATGATAAGACATTTAGGAAATGACTTAATATCTTCACGAGGTAGAAGACAACAAACTGGTCTTCATCTTACTTTCTCTTATTTGACAGGGAGAGTTAAAGTTTAATTCTGCAGCCCTAAGGAAGGAATCTATGCCTAAATAACCGTAAATAAGCATCAAGGGATTAGGAATACTATTACCCAATTTGAAAGCCATTTACAACAACAATTCATTAATTATTAAATACTAGATGATCAATAGAGTTACGAATACCACTAGTGTCCATTCCATATCCCCATCTTTAGTGCATAAACATGGGAAACTTTTACACGCCCACAATCTATTCTACAAATCAGTGCTGAGTAGTCCAGTAAAATTTAAAATGTGTTTAATGGTTAATTATTATGTATTTATAGGGTTAAAATTATCACGAGCCCGCATTAGGAAGGCCATTCATAATACTGGCGCCCAAACTAAAGTCTTTTCATGGAGTAGACGGTATGTAATTTAATCGGTTCGGTCCAACTTAGGAAGAAAATCAGTGTTAGGAATACGTTGTAAATGTCAAAGTGGCTTTTAGAGTCCTGAAATGAGGATTGTACAATACCTACTGAGTAAGTTTGTTGTGTGTGAGTAGTACCATGGTTATTATAATAATGATAAACTAATTAGAAGATCACAATACCCCCTTAAAAATCCAGTTATATGAAATTTATAGAAGTCCAAACCAAAAAGTGCAAAAAAGGTAATTTTGGCCTTTATTTGAGGTTATGTATCATCGCAAACATTTTTTTTTCTCAAAAAACTGTACATAGCATCTTAAAGTATGAGTTTCTTTCTTTCAAATGACATCGAGTTTGTAAAAATATCCTTCTTTTTCTTCGAGATATTCAATTTTGAAAATTTCAAATTAAATAAATTTTTCAAGTTTTGGAAACTTTCACCTTTCGTGACTGATAAGCTTTTAAGAGGAAAATCTGATAAATCATGAATGTTTTAACGTTATCAAAGCATCGCTGAGTCCAAATTTATCATTAGTTTTGCAAAATAAATTTGTTTAAACAATTTGTTTTGTGTGGGCTTTTAAATCGAAAATTTTCAATTTCGCTCTGTCTCGTAAAAAGAGAGAAGGTGAGGAAAATTGTGTTTGGTGCATCTTTTGTTTAACAAAAAGTAACGCAGGTTCTCGAAAATTACAAATTTCTATCCTTAATAATAATAGAGATATCCTGCGAAAGTGTTGAAAATTGTACACGCACTCTGAGCTTGCAGTTTGTGATTGATTGTACAGGGTGAGTCAACGATTGAATGAAGTAGGTTTGTGCCTTTTCGGTGAAATTAACAAAAAAACTATATTTATTGTTTGATACAGTTTATTTTTAAGCAGATTTTAAAAATATTTAGGACTCTACAGGGTGAGCCAAAAAACTAGGACAGCATAAAGTTGTATTTTTTTAAATAGAACACCCTATATACGAATCATATTTTCGATTTAACTTATAATTTTAAATCTTTTTTATTAAGGGTTTACTATAACAAAACTTTATAGTTTCTGAGATAATTAAGTTTAAAGAAAAAAAGTCACATTTTCAAGCATCAATTCAATCCTAATTAACGTTTTCAATTTTGTGACAAATATATTCAAATTTGGAATTTAGCAAGGCCAAGGACAAGTTAACATAATTTTTACCTAATATTTTCAATAAAAGCTACAGGGTGTTGAACACATCGGCTCAAATTTGAACAAGTTTAAATGAATAAATATCTTTTTTTTTAAATGGTACACCCTGTATATTTTCATGTTATTTAATAGAGTAATAAAAACCCTAAAAGTTTTGTTCAATATATCCTATACCTATTTATAATAGTTTTTGAGATATTTCAGTTTTTCTTATTTTCCATACTTTTTTACAGAAATAGTCTTCATTATCATAGTAGCCATGTAAAATAATAAAAAGAAACTACAGAAACAAACAGAATGTGGTTAAATATGATGAAATACATTATTCGTTATATTACAACGGCAATAGTTTAATTAAACATAATGTGAAAAAATTAACACAACAATAACGACAAGGCAAATACATATTTACTTTTATACTAAATTGAAACAAAAAAATTACCTATTAAATACTGAGATTAATTATTTCTTTTTAATAAGTGTTCGAATAAACGACCCTCTTGTGCAATGCACAAATTTAGTCTTTTTTGCAGATTTTCTCGGACCCTGGACAAAATTAGTGGCGTTATTGTTCTACAGGTATCCCTAATCCTGTTCCGCATATCTTCCACTATTGTTGGTGGATTAACATACACCTTATTTTTAATATAACCCCATAGGAAGAAATCTAATGGGGTGATGTCGCAAGACCTTGGTGGCCACTCAATGAAACCCCCACGTCCAATCCATTTTTGCGGATATCGTTGGTCCAAAAACGCACGAACTTCACGATGGTAATGCGGAGGCGCACCATTGTGCTGGAACCACATACTGTCGAGCTCATCCCTATCGAGACCTTGAAGCAGTTGGGGTAGTTCTTCTTGTAGAAAGTTCAGGTAACTATGGCCATTTAGTGGTTCATTAAAAAAGTGGGGTCCAATAATTCGATTATGATGAATACCACACCAAACATTTAATGACCAGTGGTTTTGATGTTGCACCTCTCTAATCCAAAATGGGTTTTCTGTGGCATAATAATGCATGTTGCGTCTATTTACGGCACCGTTACTTCTAAAAGTAGCTTCATCACTAAACATTACCTTGCATAATAAATTTGGATTTAATTGAATCTCCGCATTTATTGTACGACAAAAGTTTACACGACTTTCAAAATCCTGTCCATGCAATTCTTGGTGTAATTCCATGTGATATGGATGATACCTATATTTCTTGGTAGTACGATTAGCGGTGGATTGTGATGTTTCACATAATGCTGCTAACTGACGGCTACCAATATAAGGATTTTCCTGAACATTTAACAATACTTATAGTTCTTTTTCTTCATTAGTTACTGGTTTGTTGACCACTTTACGTTTTGGATAATCAACAGTACCAGAAGAATAAAATCTTTGCATTAAGTTTTGAAAAGTATGGGTATTAGGCTGGCGTCGATCAGGATACTTCATTTTGTAAATTCTTTGAGCAAGAAGGCAATTTTTTTGAGCCTCTCCTATTGTATAAATCATATCTATTAACTCATTCTTTGGAAAATTCATTTTATAACATATGATGAATGCAAAAAAAACCAAACTACACTACATAAAAACCAAAAGAAGCGATTGCGGTTATAAATTTGACACACAGAAAAATGTTCTTTTACATTGTTTTTGCCATGGCTACTATGATAATGAAGACTATTTCTGTAAAAAAGTAGGGAAAATAAGAAAAATTGAAATATCTCAAAAACTATTATAAATAGGTATAGGATATATTGAACAAAACTTTTAGGGTTTTTATTACTCTATTAAATAACATGAAAATATACAGGGTGTACCATTTAAAAAAAAAGATATTTATTCATTTAAACTTGTTCAAATTTGAGCCGATGTGTTCAACACCCTGTAGCTTTTATTGAAAATATTAGGTAAAAATTATGTTAACTTGTCCTTGGCCTTGCTAAATTTCAAATTTGAATATATTTGTCACAAAATTGAAAACGTTATTTAGGATTGAATTGATGCTTGAAAATGTGACTTTTTTTCTTTAAACTTAATTATCTCAGAAACTATAAAGTTTTGTTATAGTAAACCTTTAATAAAAAAGATTTAAAATTATAAGCTAAATCGAAAATATGATTCGTATATAGGGTGTTCTATTTAAAAAAATACAACTTATGCTGTCCTAGTTTTTTGGCTCACCCTGTAGAGTCCTAAATATTTTTAAAATCTGCGTAAAAATAAACTGTATCAAACAATAAATATAGTTTCTTTATTAATTTCACCGAAAAGGCACAAATCTACTTCATTCAATCGTTGACTCACCCTGTACATAGCATCTTAAAGTATGAGTTTCTTTCTTTCAAATGACATCGAGTTTGTAAAAATATCCTTCTTTTTCTTCGAGATATTCAATTTTGAAAATTTCAAATTAAATAAATTTTTCAAGTTTTGGAAACTTTCACCTTTCGTGACTGATAAGCTTTTAAGAGGAAAATCTGATAAATCATGAATGTTTTAACGTTATCAAAGCATCGCTGAGTCCAAATTTATCATTAGTTTTGCAAAATAAATTTGTTTAAACAATTTGTTTTGTGTGGGCTTTTAAATCGAAAATTTTCAATTTCGCTCTGTCTCGTAAAAAGAGAGAAGGTGAGGAAAATTGTGTTTGGTGCATCTTTTGTTTAACAAAAAGTAACGCAGGTTCTCGAAAATTACAAATTTCTATCCTTAATAATAATAGAGATATCCTGCGAAAGTGTTGAAAATTGTACACGCACTCTAAGCTTGCAGTTTGTGATTGATTGTACATACAGTTTTTGAAAGTGAAATTCGTAATAATGACTTCTTCTTAGTAAAAGTAGGGTACACAATAATAATTAAATTATAAAATAAATTCTTGTTCAAAATAGGTCACTCTAGTTGGCAATAATTTTATATTATTAGTTTAGTAGCACATATGCGATGTTGACGTGTTTCTGCATATCATAAATATTGTATATATAAATAACAATTTTACCGTTCATATTCTTATCCGCGAACAACAAAAAAGAAATTTAGAAACATGACAATATTTATGAAGTCTTTAATAAAGTCGGCCAATAAAAACGACATCAAGACAATTTATGTTATTGGCGATCAAATCATACGTTATTGCTTAATATAATATACGACTTAATTAATCCAATCAAAAACAGCTTAGTTATTATATTGTCATTTTTATGACAATAAACGTACACTTAAGCCCTTATTATCCGGTTTTACATATATTTAAAATTTTGATGAATTATTAAAGTGTACTTGCCTGTTCAGCGATTTATTATGTTATGTTCTTGTTTTAGAAGAGTTCTTTGCGAGATAATTTTATGAATTTTTCTGTAACAAATCAGTTATTTATTTGCTATATCGTTGGTCAACCATAGGTTTGCCACTAGCTTCTTAAACAAAAAAAGGGGATGTGCAAATCTATTTTTTTCCTGCATTTCAGGAGAAAATATGAAAATTGTCGAACCAAAGTGACCGTTGACATTCTTAAGATTCTTTATTCAAAGAATAAACTACTATTTTGAATAAGAAAAAGGGAAAAAATGTAAAAATAAACAATTTAAATATTCTGAAATACCACTGATCTCTTAGTTTTATATTTTTACCTCATTCACTGTTTAAATAAAAAACTTCCTAATTTTATCTGTCTTCTACAACGATACATTTCGTAGGTCATAGAGACAGATGTAAAGAATTGCGAGTGTGAGACTTCGTTTCAATCGATGTTTTTCGAGCCAGCTTCAAACTGAAGCTGCCTCTAATCTGACTTGAAATCTAAGCATTTATTTTACAAACTTTAACATGACTTGACCTTAGCTTTAAGTCATTTTCGCAAAAGCTTATACGCAGATGTCTTTTCTGTACCTAACCTCAAAATAATGGCTTGTTTTGATTTTTTTAAAAATTTTAGAACCAATTGTAGACTATTGTGAGGGACAAATGCAAGAGTGGGCAATGAGATCATACAGGGAATCAAGAATAGATTCAACGAAGAAATCATCAACGAAAACGGCCAACAACTTATACATCTCTGTGCCGAAAACGAACTAAGAATAAACAATACCTTTTACCCTCACAAACCCCAGCACAAATACACCTTTGAAAACACAAGAGGACACAAATCTATGATAGACTACATCATAACAAACAAAAATGTACAACCTTCTGAAATATTAGATGTGAGAGTATTGACCTCAGCGAACACCGGGACTAATCATAACCTTGTAATGTCAAAAATAAGAACCACCATAATCAGGAAAGAGAAACTTAGACCAGAAATAACTGAAAAGCTTAACATAGAATCTTTTGCAAACGACACCATCAGAAACCTATACCAAAACAGATTGATACAGAAAATTAATGAAAACAGAATCACTGAGGAAGATGACATCGACGCCGCGCTGATGAAAGTACACACAAACATAATGAAAGCAACCGAAGAAGCACTGGGCAAAAGAAAAGTGAATAAAAATGGAAAACACAACAAAAAACCATGGTTTACAAATGAAGTGAAATCCTTAGCAGCAGAAAAGAGAAAATCATATTTGAAGTATAGAAGCAAAACAATCACATACGGGGAATACAAAAGAACCAGGAACAGAGTAAACGATAGCATCCAATTAATTAAGCGAGGTTACTGGGAAAAGTTCTCAACTGACATGGAGCATGATCTTTATGGAGGGCAGAGAAAAGTCTGGAATATGCTAAGAAACCGCAAAAAAACCGTGAACGAATACATTCAAACCACTGCAATAACAACAGAACAATGGGAGAAGTACTTTCACAATCTGTACGACAGCATTGCACCCGCAATAACACAGGAAACCCAGGATGAATATGCGGAAAGAAATCAGGCTCCAAAATGGATTATCACAAAAGAAGAAATAAAAACAGCAGCCACCAAATTGAAAAATCGAAAAGCCCCTGGACCAGATGGCATAACAAATGAAATGCTCAAATATGGTGGAATGGCACTACTAGAAGAGTTACATTCCCTCTATAGAAAAATACTCAACGAGGAGAAAACACCAGAACAATGGAGGGAAAGCTTGACCATACCCATATTCAAGAAAGGCAACAAAACTGACCCGAACAACTACAGGGGAATAACACTTCTAAGCTCAACCGCCAAGCTACTAACGAAAATCATAGCAAAAAAAATAGAATCTAGCGGAATCAGTGAGGAGCAGCAAGGCTTCAGACAAAACAGGTCAACAACTGACGCCATATTTATAATTCACCAAATTACAGAGAAGGCCATCGAATACAACAAAGAGACGTTTTGTCGACCTTACAAAAGCCTTCGACAGGATCAGACTTCATGACGTTCTCGAACTACTTAAGGACAGAAACAAATGTCATAACATCCTGGAAGTAATTAAAGACTTAAACAGCAGAAATACAACGAAAATTAAAGTAGGCAACAATACATCGAACCAAATTCCAATATCTACCGGCATAAGGCAGGGAGACAGCCTCAGTCCAATTCTATTCAATGTCATTATGGACGAAATTATCAGAGAGGGGAAAGAGGCTGGTAGAGGATATAAAATGGGAAAAGAAGAACTAAAGATAATTTGCTATGCCGATGATGCAGTACTAATATCGGAAGACGAAGACAACCTCCAACGGCTCCTGTACAAGTTTGAGAAGACCGCTGAAAAATTTAAAATGACAATCTCCATAGAAAAACCCAATCTCTCACGATCAGTAAAGAACCAAGAAGATGTAAGCTCGCTGTACACAATCAAAGCATCGAACAGGTCATGTTATTTAAATACCTGGGAGCAAACATCACCAGCAATAGAAACTTAAAAGCAGAAGTTCAAGAACAAACAACCAAAGCTGCCGTAATGTCAGGATACCTACGTGATATTATATGGAGAAATAAATATATGACGACACAAAGTAAGATCAGAATATATAAGACCTGCATACGACCCATAATGACTTATGCCATCGAAACAAGAGCAGACACATCAGCAACCAAAAGACTACTCCGGACAACTGAGATGAGAACGCTAAGAAGTATCACGGGTCATACATTACGCGACAGACTAAGAAACGATGAAATAAGAAAAAGATGTGAAATACAGGACGTCGTAAGATGGGTCAGAAAAAGAAGGAGAGCATTGAGGAATCATGTCGACATGATGACCGACGACCGAGTGGCAAAAATTGCAAAAGAAGGAATACCAAACTCCTCAAGGCTTCCTGGTCGACCGCCTAAAAGATGGAAAGAGAGCTGGACATCGGTGTCACAGGAACAAGAATAAACGAGATGCATTGACAGTCAATACAGGACAAAGTCCTATACTAAGAATGAGAAGAAGAAGAAGATTGTTTTATTCTGCATTTAGCCTTTGAATTGGGTGTTCTAAAAAAATAAATCGAAATAATATAGTAACGACCATTTGACACATGACACAATGGTTCAGAAGTCAACGGCTGATTTTAAGCGCGCTTGAGGTGTTTATTTCACACTCGAAGAGCGCTTGGGTGAAGTCAACCCTAAATCGTTTCGGGCTTGACTTAACAAATTCAAACCGGCTTCAACTATAATCTCGCTCCTTTAATTCGTTATTGTACAAGGCGCTTGACTTCAAGCGCATTCGAAACTGTCGATATAAACGTAGTGAGACATCTGAAGCCTTTTTGTCACTGCGATATCTGAGACCTATTGTGACATTACGTATTTTTAAAGAACTTTGCTTAGGTTATATTTATGATGATTACACTAGTTTACAAAATGAAAAAAAAAGGTATGTCCTTCAAATGAACTTAATATTATTTTTTTACTTACAATAACTAATCGCAACCATACATTTTTTTAAACTCACGTCAGAGACAGAAGTTTTCAACACAGATTATTTTCGACTACCCACTAGTTTGTTTTCAATTCGTTCTAAAATTTCGATGCTATGTAGTCTTTAACTAGGTGAATATTTGTTTTTAAAATGTTAAAAAGATTCTGTAAAGTATATTCTAATCGTTTTTGTTATGTATGTGGAGAACTTATTATATCTAAGAAAGGATATTCCATAATGAAATCACTTAAAACCGCATATTTTCCTTTTTTTGGAATCTCGGTCCCTCACCAAGATAAAATGTGGTATCCTTATGTATTTTGTGAAAGATATAGACGAACATTAACCTACTGGGCTGCAGGTGAAAATAGATCTTTGAATTTTAGCGAGCCAATGATATGGAGGGAATCATCTAACCACGAGAATGATTGTTACTTCTGTCTCATAAAAATTTTGGTTTTAATCACAAACACAAGAATAAAATTATATATGCAGATGTTACTTCGGTTACTAAACATGCTATTCAGCCAAGCAGCAAGTTCCAAAACCTCGCGATTGTACCAGCAAAACTTCGATGCCTGTCACGGAATCCGCAAAAACTGAAATTCAAACTGACATAAGTTCAGATGAATTTGTTGATGTCTATGAAGAACAACACATGATAACTTAGTCCAAACTGAATGATTTAGTAAGAAATTTAACCCTATCTAAATACAATGCTGGACTACTAGGTTCATGACTACAACAATGGAAGTTACTTGCTCCCAGCATGAGAGTTACTTTATATCGTACGCGAAGTGAATGTTTTTCGAGATATTTTAAGAAAAAAAAAACGAATTTTGTTACTGTTGGACTTTTTCAAGAAATGCAGCAACCGCATAATTCAGAAGAATGGTATTTATTCGTTGATTCATCAACGTCTAGCATAAAAGCAGTCCTTCAACATAATGGTAATAAGAAGCCATCCATTCCGATAGGTCAAGCAGTAAATTCGAAAGTGACTTATAAAACAACGTCTACACTAATTGAACCCGTTAAATACAGAGATGACAATTGAATTGTCTATGGTGATTTAAAAGTAGTTGGTTTACTTTTAGGCTTGCAGGGCGGCTACACAAAATATTGTTGCTTTTTATGTTTGTGGGATTTAAGAGCTAAACAAGACCATTATAAAAAAAAGACTCGACAATTATAGAAGAATATATTCCTGCTAAACTGAATATAAAGCATGGATGTTTGATAGACCCACAAAAAATTGTTTTATCGCCGCTTCACATAAAATTAGGTTTAGCGAAAAACTTTGTCAAGGTTTTAGAGAAAACTAGCGTAGCCTTTAGGGACCTTTGCTCTGTTTTTCCTAGTCCTTCTGAGGCGAAACTAAAGAAAGATATTTCCATCGGACCACAAATTAAAAAATGTTAAGCGACGAGATATTTGGAAAAGTCTTTCGAATATTGAAAGAGCTGTTTGGATTTCACTAAGACTTGTTATCCAAGAGTTCTTAGGAAACAAAAAAAAATTAATATCACCGACAGTTAGTTGCAGACTTATTACATAATTTGGAACGAATGGGTGTCAACATGTCACTGAAAGTTCATTCCCTTCACTGGCATCTGGATTTCTTTCCTGAAAACCTCGGACACATAAGCGACGATCATAGAGAGCTTTTTCACTAGGACTTGAAATTTTTTGAGCAAAGCTATCAGGGATACTGGGACGAAGCAATGTTAGATGACTATTGTAAGAGACACGGATACACATAAATACAAGAAAAAGGCTAAAGTAGTCTATTTTTAATTCTTTTGTATATTTTTGTATGTATTTTCTTTGTAAATAATGAAAAAATAATATTATGGAAACGTGACGTATCGGATTTTTTTAATATATTTTTTAAACTTGGGGCACCTCAATTGTTAAGCAGAAACGCTTTTCATTTCAAGGACAAAAACCATGTAAACTAGTGTTATGATTCCAAAATAATGTTTCGTTTCCAGAAATTACTATAAACAACTAATTTTAGTGGATATACTAGACAGAAATTACTGATATTTAGAAGTTCTCGCTCAAAATTTAAGTAATCGTTAGCTAATTTAAATTTTTCAAGATTTAGTTTTCAAGAAAATATAGATACAAAATTGAAAATAAAATAATGTCAATTTAAAATTATTTTCTTTGTGAAGAATTTTCAAAATGGCTTTTATATTAAACTGTTACGGATTTTTAAATATGTTGTTCTTCCTTGGAAAATTTTTAGAGATCTAATTTTAGTGGATATACTACACAGAAGTATGCTCCTTGGAAGTTCTCGCTGAAAATTTAAGTAATCGTTAGTCAATCTACCAATTATCAATAAAACATCAAATTTTGAGGATTTATTTTTCAAAAAAATATACACACAACGATGAAAAAAATTAGAACCATCTATTTTATTCGCAGTAATGAAGTCCTAAAATTGAAAATAAAATGAATGTCAATTTTAAATTATTTTTTGTGTGGAGGATTTTCAAAATGTCTTTTAAATTAGACTGTTCCGGATTTTAAAATATTGTCTTCTTCCTTGGAAAATTTTTGGGGTACTAATTTTAGTAGATATATTACACATAAGTTACTGATACTTGGAATTTTTCGCTGAAAACTTAAATACATCAAACTTTTAGGATTTATTTTTTAAGAAAATATAGACAAAAGGATGGAAAAAGTTTATAATCATCTATTTTATTCGGAGTAATGAAGTTCTAAAACTGAAAATAAAATGAATATCAATTTAAAATTATTTTTTCCGCGGAGAATTTTCAAAATGGCTTTAAAATTAAACTGCTCCGGATTTTAAAATATTTTCTTCCTCCTTCAGAAATTTTTAGGGATCTAATTTTAGTGGATATACTACACAAAATTTACTGATACTTGGAAGTTCTCGCGGAAAATTTAAATAGTCGTTCGTTAGTCTACCAATTGTCAATAAAACATCAAACTTTGAGGATTTATTTTTTAACAAAATATAGACAAGGATAAAAAAAATTTAGAATTATCTATTTTACTCGCAGTAATGAAGTCCTAAAATTGAAACAAAATGAATGTCAATTTTAAATAATTTTTTCTGTTGAGAATTTTCAAAATGGCTTTTAAGTTAGACTGTTATGGATTTTAAAATATTTTATTATTCCTTTGAAAATTTTTGGGGATTTAATTTTAGTGGATTTACTACACAGAAGTTACTGATACTCAAACTATGAGGATTTATTTTTCAAGAAAATATAGAAGGATGAAAAAAATATAGAATCATCTATTTTATTCGCAATAACGAAGTCCTAAAATTAATAATAAAATGAATGTCAATTTAAAATTATTTTTTCTGTGGAGAATTTTCAAAATGTGTTTTAAATTAGACTGTTCCGGATTTTAAAATATTTTCTTCCTCTTTGAAAAAATTTGAGGATCTAATTTTAGTGGATATACTACACAAAATTTACTGATACTTGGAAGTTCTCGGGGAAAATTTAAGTATTCGTAAGTAATTTCTAAAAAATGAAAAAACGTCATGTTAAATGAATGGAAGCTAAAGTAATTTCGGAAAAATTTTAAGGAATAAAATTTTTTTTTGTCTCGATTTTAGTTTTAAGATATAAATCTATGATTTATAGGGTGTTACAGATAAAAAAAAATTCGATTTGGAAACAACGGACATTCTATTACTACATGCATAGAAATTAAAAATAACGACTATTAAAAGAAAATTAGTCAGGGATTAATACAATATTCGAAATGTAAAATACAACAATGCAAATCAAAAATAAAAAAATGGGAGAGAAAATAAAGTAATTATCACTAGAAGTGACAATAATTTTTTAACGATGACACCAAGCAGTACAAATACTACTTTTAATAGTGTTTTTGCCTTTTTTAGTTACCGAAAAATTATTTTATAGTTATATTTGTTTCAATTTAGATATAAATAAATTTACACTTAAAAATATTTTATTACGTAAACAATGTCAGGGGTATTTACAAATTTATTTAGATTTTGCATTAGCGAATTTCTAATTAAACTCTTGATTTAATTATTTTCTTGTGCCGTTACAGCAATGGTAATTAATTATTAAAATAAACAGAATAATAAATTTTGTGTTCTTGTTAAGCCCAGAGTACATATTATAAATTACGCTAAGCTGGTACTTTTGTTATGAGC
Source organism: Diaprepes abbreviatus (assembly GCA_034092305.1). Classification (NCBI taxonomy): domain Eukaryota; kingdom Metazoa; phylum Arthropoda; class Insecta; order Coleoptera; family Curculionidae; genus Diaprepes; species Diaprepes abbreviatus. The sequence goes on along the minus strand of JASJET010000089.1, from coordinate 363,054 downwards.
GGGAAATTTACGAGATTATACGTAAAATTCCTCAATTAAAGATGGTTTAAACTGTGTTGTTTGCTCAAGCGTATAAAGCAGAAACGGCGTGCTTTAGCTGATATCTAATATGTTACAACAAATAATGAAATGTTAGACATAATTGAGATTTTAAGTTTTCTAACCAATAGAAATAACACCAAATTGGAAGAGATGCGTTGATAGTAGAGATTACCAGGCTTAGTGATTTTAAAGGTATTCAGAGAAACATGTTCCCCCACAATAATTCAGTCAAACTTAAAATATTGTTACAACAGAACGAATTCAACAGTTTTTTTTTTAAATCATCGATAATAATATATATGTAAAAGATAGAGTACTCATTAAAATGCTCACACAGCAATGTAAAGCGGACGGATCTATTAATAAGGGTCTAACTCCATCTAGACATAGTAACTGCAATGCAGCGTTTCAACGTAAAGCATTATTAATAAAGTTTATACATTAAATTGAAATTAGACAGAAAATTTAATTTGGTACTTCATAAAAGTCTTCTTCATACATTATATAAATAACAATATATAAATAAATGTAAAAACAAAGCTATTTTAAGGCTATATTGTCTAAAACTCAAGGTTCTTGGATTTGGACAGTGTTAAATTGGAATTAGTGTCCGATGTTTTATCTAAGATTGCACGAGACATTTTCAGAGATCTTTACTCCAGGAGATTAGAACACTGAATGACCATTGAGAGGCAACAGCCCGGTATTTACAATCGACTGGTGCTCAGCGAACAATGGTTCAGAGTTAAAATCGATTGATATTATTTGGATATTTACAAATTTCGACTGATTCTCTAATATTATATTTATTTAGAAAAACCAGACACTGATGCTAGCACCTTAGTTTCTTTAAATTAATTGTGTAATCTAAGCAATGCTGGTGTTCAGTTTCTGCAGATTGTACTATTTGTTGCTTTCTAATACATCTTTCATGTTCCTTCAGCCTAATGGATATAGATAGTCCTATTTCACCCACAGATACCTTACCACAAGAGCAAGCTATCTTATAAACACCTTGTGTTTGTAATGGTATTGTGTCCTTTGGTGACTTCAAACGTTGTCCAACTTCCTTACATTTATTGAAAATTGTCCGAAATTTTGAATTTCGGAGCAATCTGGCAATCTTGTCGGTAGTTTCGTGTAAGTAAAGCAAGACAACATTGTTTAAAGGTGGTACATTTATGACATTTTGTTGATAAGTTGGGTTTTTATATTTATTAATAGGACGTCTGATATCTTCAGAGCAATATCCGTAGCTCTACACAGCATTAGTCTGTTTTTCTGTTTTTGATTTGAATCTTTATTCGTCACATATTGAAAGAGCTCTTTATACCAAAAAGTTAAAGACAGATTGTTTTTTAAAAGAACGATGGTATGACGTTGTATTGAGATATCGATTTGTGTGTTGGTTTTCTGTATCCAGAATGTTCCAATTTGTCATTATCTTTCCTTTGTACTAGTACATCGAGCAAGGGAACGGCACCCCTTGAGTCAGTTTCCATAGTGAATTTTATGCTAGGGCGTTGTTGATTTAGATGATCTAGGAAATTACGAAGGTTATCTGCGCCATGCGGCCAAACTACAAACGTATCATAGAAGACAAGACGTTTTCTTCGGAAACGTCGATGAAAATGTTCGCCACCATGGGTGACAGCGAGGATCTTATGGCGGCTCGTAGAAAGTTCCTTGAAAATTTAAATAAGTGGAAATCAGACATGCTTTAATTAATTCTGGTAGAGTGGAATCCATGTTGTTATTTCGTAATATGTTTGATATTATGGAAATTAAATCATTTATAGGAACATTTGTATACAGGGATTGTACATCAAAACTGTCTCCGAGCTCAAATTAGATGGTTTTTAATTTTGAGACAGTGTCCGGAGTTTTTAACAAAGGATCCAGTTTTTCCTGTAAGAGGATGTAAAAATTCGGCCAGATATGCACCTATTTTGTAGGTTGGTGAATCTATTGCGCTAACGTTTGGATGTACAGATACATTTTTTTTTATGTATTTTAGGCAGTCTGTAGAGGCGTGTAACTTTGGCTGGTTGGTTTAGTGGCTTCTTTTTCTTCTCGAGTGAGGCTAGAGGTATTGATGTAAGCTGGTTTATTTTTTGAGTATATTTGTCCATATCCATAACAACAATTGCATTTCCTTTTTCAGCTGGGAGACCTAAGATGATGTTGTTCTCGCTTAGTTTTTTAATAGCCTTCCTTCCTGCTCATGTAATATTTGATTTGGATGGCTTTGAATGTCTTATGATCTTCGCTGTTTCGCATCGAATCGTGCCTGCTTGCTCTGAAGGTAATTTTTTATTGCAGGCTTCAACACTAAAAACTATGGAAATTAATTATGATGCTGGATTATGGTTTGCTGAGCACCAGTTGGGTATAAATATCAAACTGTTGCCCCTCGATGGGTTTTCAGTGTTCTAGTTTCGAAGGAATGATCCTGAAAAATGCCTCGTGCAAGCATAGACGAAACGTCGAATAATAATTTCAATTTGACACGACCTAAACTCAAGAACCATGATTTTTAATTTGACCAAAGCCATGAAAGCTTTCCTTCCTTATGCTACATTTGTATGTTATCGTACCTCTGAATCTTGTATGCGCCGATCCAATTCTTTCCAGAAGTCCGGTGATTAAGATGAACGATCAAAGTTTTTGGGGTCATTACAATGTATCCACATCTTCTCGTATGGACAGTGTGCTTAGAGTCATTGGCTTGTTCTCATCTGATCCATTGCACCCTTAACAAAGTGTATATGTCCTACTTCAGTCGCCACCATTAACCCTTAAACCTTAACACCTTCGAGGTTATATTTTCAAGTTTTTGCTCCTTCTTAGCCCTCCTCCAAACTTTACCTAGTCCATCACATCCGTAAACGATGAACGTACTTCCGTTGGCGAACAACAACTGTTTCCAAATATCAATAGCTTCCTTTTAATGTTTCCAAACATAATTTAAACGTTTTTATTGAATTGCTGTTGAAATTACAGCTCTTCTTCGAGGCGTTCTTCTGTTACAATCATTATATCTTAATATTATAAGCGTATTTTCAGGATGCACCATCTTATCAGTCTTTGTTGCTATCTCGGCCGCTGAAGTCTCTTTTATGATCCTTTTTAACTTTGGTGCTCCGGATTTGGTTTTTTTCCTGATGTTACCCGTTTCTTTATACTTTTCATAATTGAAAAATCATGTTTTTCTTTTGCAATTGAAGCTTTGTCTCCTTCTTCCGGCAATTTTACAATGAAATTTCTTATTTCACTAGTTATTCATAACAGATAAAATTTCCTATGGAATCAAACTAGATGGTACCAGTTTTAAATCCTGACCAATCTCGTGAGATATTTTTGCCGAGCAGACGGGACTGAGAGGAGGAGTAAAAGCTTCCGACAAATAAATTTTGGTAGTATACAGATGGATCTCGGCAAAATGAAAAAACTAGAGCTCGACTGTTCTGTAAGAAAAAAGGAATTAGAGGGTATTACTTTCTTGGATAATATGCGATGATCTTTCAGGCATAAACAGGAATAACACAATATACATATACTCAGACTGGGCAATACTAGCACTGAAGTACGGTATCACAGCTTCATGACTGCTGTCTGAGTACAAGAATGTACTAGATACTCTGAAAATGAACGGCTGTTCAATCAGACTGATGTGGATTCCGTCCAATCGGGTATATAGGAGCGAGGAAGCAGATCGTCTGGCAATGAACCATTTGGATCCTAATGAGTTCTACCTGTAGCAATTGCCATTGAATCTTGTAGGGCGACCCCTGAAATGATGTGTGCCAAAGGATATCTTCTCCTGCTGTGCACCTATAGTGTGTTGCCGATTGTCTTAAGGCGAGACGCCTATCTTTTACGGCACGACAAAGTTCACTAGTGTTATGTATGCCTCTTTAGTGCTTTATATTTCGTAGCCACGACATTTGTTTGCTACTCACTCCTCTCTTGGTTTCGATCTTTCCTTGAATAATTAGTTGAGGGATTGAATATCTTTTTCATCTCAGAATATCACTCAGGTATTCGATTTTCAAGTTGAACAGTTCTCTTTCAGTATTCGCTCTTTTTAAGACCTCCTCATTCCTCACTCTATCAGACCATGGTATGCGAAACATTTTTGGCAGGGTCCACATTTGAAAGCTCCCAGATTATTAATGGAAGATGTTTTTAATGTCCATGTCTCCATACCATACAACAATGTGGACTACACATAGCACGTAACCATTCGGTAGCGTAGATTAAAAAAGATATCGCCGTTACATAGGTGTGGTTTAAATTTGACAAAAGCTTGTTTTACTTGTTCGACACAGCATTTGATTTTTTGTTGAGGAACCCATTGCTCATTTACAGTCATTCCCAAGTGCTTTTAAATGCTTTCACTTGCTCGACTGGAGTATCATCTATTTGTAGTTGTGCCCTATATATATATATATATATATATATATATATATATATATATATATATATATATATATATATATATATATATATATATATATATATATATCTAACTGGACCAACTCCTCTACGGAGAGATTTCCTCCTCACTTTTAGGACTTCTTGTTTTCCTAACAAAAGAAATGAAAATGCAGTTTTTTTTTTAAATATTATATAAAATAAAATTAATAACCTTTTAAAAATTTTCATATTTCCTTATAAAATGGGTTCCAAGAAGCAAATTTAAGACCAACTTTTTATCTAAAATCTATACTCAAAATCTCCTATTTTTCCTACAAAAATGAAGAAATAGGGGAAATTTATTTTCCTGTAGGAGAATATTTGAACCTGATCATAAAAATTAGTTCAAAAATACCCAAATGTTGTAAGTACTTGCTATAAAATTTGTTTCGGAACGACGATAATGTAAAAATTTTTGAAAATATTAATTCCGAAGATATTTCAGCTGTATAGCGGCAAAAAAATTCCAAAATTTGTGATTTTCCATTATATAATGAATATAGAATAACATTATAAGGTAAATAAAGTCCCAATATGAACCAAATTTCTAATTTCAATGATAGAGAAAGAAGAAGGTGGTGGAAATATTGACAGAGTAGTGTCACCTGCGAGGCCATCTTAAGATTGGCTTTTTTGATGACGCGATGTGCAGATAATGTATAGAAGAAGAAGAAACTGTTAACAATGTTCTTACACAGTGAGAGCACTCAACGAACTACGGTAGAGATATTTCAGAGACACAATAATATCACCAATATCACCCGAAGCCGTATGACAAGTTTCCGTACGAGGCTGATTGGATTCACAAAGGAGATCAACCACCAATGACTTGCAGTTATGGTGGGATGTAAAGGGTCCAATGAAGCACAAGCATTGACGAATTGTATCAATATTTCTTTCATACTACCAAGGCAGATATCTACATAGACGCCACATAAGAGAAGATGAAGAGGGTGTCTGAGAAAAAGCTGGAGAGAAGGCATGGGTACAGAAATAAGAGACAGAGTCCTAGAGGTAAATTTATGAATTAATGAGAGGAATAGCAGTTGGGTGTTAGAAGATGAAGTTAGACCTGCTAAAATCCAAAATCTTGACGGTCTGTGTTACCTGGATATGGTCACTATATTTAATATAAAAAAAAAATAGAGGAAAAAGTTTTTTATACCTGCAATATTATTGGACATGCAAATTATATATTCTTTATAATATAAATCAAAAAAATTGTTGGTGTGCATTTCCTTTTATTTTAATAAATCGTATTTAAAATCCGCTCACAAAATATGCAATTCAAAAAACATTGAATCTCTAATTAGTTGCCGTGTCAAATAAATTCATCAAAAATAATTAATCACAGCGTGTAATGCAAATACAATTGCAATATTGCAATGTAAATATAAATTAACGAATTAAAACAATGTTATATTGTTTAAATTATAAAATTTATCCGACGAAAATACGTGACCGAATAATAAATAATATTTAAAATACACATTTTTCAAAGTGGACACAGTTAGAGGAGGGCATTAACAACGATGTTTTATTCGGAATTTTAAAATATGTATTCGTAATGTTATTAGGGTAATGCAAAATTTGGTAAGCGTGATATATATCTACAATTTATTTTGAAATGTATTTGGAAATGCATTATTTTTAGATCGAATAATTTGTATGTACATCTAAATATTCTTTAATTTTATACATAATTTTTTTCGGCAGAAAAAAGATAATAAATGTAACTTTTCGATGGTCTTGAATTTATTTTCTTTTAAAAATTGTAAAGCATTATCTCGATGCCTGAGAACTTCGTATTGAAAGAAAATTCAAACCAAAAAATAGAAATAACATCTTGACTTCCACTTTAATCCAATTTTTGTGGTAAACGTCGGATAATAATCCCAATAAAGGTATAAATTCTTTAATTTTCTGTGTTATAAAATATGAAGATCTTAATAAAGAACGAAAGCTTTTACGGCTTTGGTCAAGTTGAAAATCATGGTTATTAGATTTAGGCGGTGTCAAATTGACCCGACGTTTCGCCTACGATTGCACGAAGCATCTTCAGGGATCTTTACTCCACGAGATTAGAACACTGAATAACTATCGAGATCAACAGCCCGGTATTTATACCCGACTGGTGCTCAACGAGCTGTGATCCAAAGGTACAATCGATTTTCACGTATGATGTAGACTGTAACCGGCATCTCTCTTAATATTATTTGGATATTTACAAATTACGATTGATTCGGAAACCGGGCACTGATGCTTGCACCTTAGTTTCTTTTACATTAAAAGTGTGACCTGATCATGCTGGTGTTCAGCTGCTGCAGATTGTATAATTTATTACTTCTTTATACATCTTTCATACACTTTACCACACGAGCAAGGTATCTTGTAGACGCCTTCTGTTTGAAATGGAATTGGGTCCTTTGGAGGTTTCAAACATTATCCAACTCTCTTACATGTATTGAAAATTGTCCAAATGTTTAGTTTCGAAGCAATCTGGTAATCTTGTCAGTCGTTCCGTGTATGTAAAGTAAGACGTCACCTATTAAAAGTGCTCTATGTACCAAAGCATTTATAGCGGATTGTTTATGAGAAGGTGTGACGTTGCATTGAGATATCGATTTGTAGGTGTTGGCTTTCTGTACAGAGAATGTCCTAATTTGCAGTTCTCTTTCCCTTGTACTAGTACATCACGAAAGGGAAGGGCATCATTTGATTCAGTTTCTATAATAAATTTTAAGCCAGGGTGTTCTTGATTTAGATAATCCAGGAAATTATGGAGTTATCTGCACCACGCGGCCAAACTACGACCGTATCACCTACCTATCTGCACCAAAATTTAGGTTTTAGAGGAAGCTTCCACGAAGATGTTAGCTACCACAGTTAATAGCGGGGATCCCATGACCGCTCTCCAAGTCTGCTCGTACAAAGTTGCTTGAAAAGTAAAATAAATGGAAATCAGACATGCTTTAATTAATTCCAGTAGGGTGGAGGCCATGTTGTTATTTCGTAATATATCCGATATTATGGAAACTGTTCCAATTCTAATCAGACGATTGAATACTAAGCATTCTCTAAGAATATAATTATCATCCGTTTCTAAAGACCCTCTGCGATGCCAATCTTATGGTCCCGTAAACGATATCAATAGTCCTGCTACGACTCGTAGTTCCTTTCTCTTTAAAGAGAAACATCCTCTTGAGGTTCAATTGGCATCCCTAATTCCCGGTATCGACTAAAACTGACCTAGCTATACCACCTAAAACTATTCTAACTCTACAGTCTTAATGAGAAACTTAACTCCCATTTTTATTACATCCCTTATCACTGCCCCAGTTATTATATTTACAAAAATAATTGCTTCATAGCAGGATATTCCAGATTACTTTTATTTATGTCATTCTAGATACCCCAATTTTTGTGGTATCTGAAAGAATTTCTACTTAAAATGTATTAATTCAATCTCTCAAAGCTGATTTCCCAATTTCATCTTGAATAACTTCAAACTAGGAAAGTATGATTTTTCACATGTTCAAATTACGAGTGTGAAATGTCCTTAGATCACTGTTTGTTGGACTGCAAATTCTTGGAATAATTTTATTACAAGTAATCAGGGGTTTTCAATACTACTCATTATAAATTTGGTAAACGGATTTTTTTCAAGCGGTGAATTCAATCAGAATAGCAGACAAAAAATTAGAAATTTTGAATAATTAAAAAAAAACTCTTTCTGTTATAATAACTATGAGGTAGATCAAATTTACAAGCCAAACTGCTTCGCACTCCCTCAGAGATTATTGACTCATACCAGGTATATAAAGATACCGAAAGTATGAAGCTCTGTGGGGGCCCTTTTCATGTTATCGGGTCCTAAGGGGCGTGGTGTTCTGTACTTCTTACAAACTTTCCGAAGGTCCTCGCGGTTGCAAGGAGAACTGCTTTATGCATGGGTTTATGCAGATGCTCACTAAGACCCAGTCCCTTGATGTTCTGCAGGAGATTCTTGGTATCACTTCAGTTGTTGATTGTATTATGGGAATCGTGTGGCCGCTGTCTGCGGATTTGCACCTCCAGATCTCTGTATTTGGAGATCTTTTCATTGTATTTTGGTCTTAGGTTGTTGTTATTAGGTATAGCAATGTATAACTCGCCTAGAAATTTTTTCTGTTAGTATAATGAGCACCTCTGTGATCTGTTACAACCGTTCGGTCCCAATATAACCTGAACTTCTTGTTGTCAAGAATAGGCTCCAGATTGTATTTGTCGTAAGGCACTTTTCTTACCTGCAATAGTTTAAACTTATCTGCTAACCCTTGATGGAGTTTCTTAGCGGCTCAGTCGTATCTTTCCTTATACTTGGTGCGGTAAACGCTTGGCATCCTTCAATTATGTGCTGAATTGTCTCTGATGTTTGACATCTATATCTATATTGGTTATTTTCTATTAAGAGATCTCTGATGATAAACTGCAGATAATTCCTCGTCGGAATAACCTGCCCTTGGATAGCTGACAAGAAGCCCTCCGTTTCCAGACACGTTTGTCCTGAAATTAACCAGTAGTTCAACGCCGAGTTGTCTACAGTATCCTGGATGATCTCATTTGGATGCCGTCCATGAAGTGGTTTCTGTAGTCAGGCTTGTAACTTTTCTTGGTCTGTTAGGTGGTGACGAGCAATATCCCGTTCTCTCAGCTGTAGCGACATTAAATCGTCTGCCTCGCATGTTGCTCGATGTAGTGTGGAAGAGTCCGCTAACCTGTGGAAGTAAGAACGTAAGTTTATTATTTGTTGATTGAGCTGGTGTCTGGGAAGCATTGTACGTTCAACAGCAATCCGAGAGTGGTGTTTGTGTGCTTTTATTAAAAGTGTTCTTGTTTTCCTTCACATGTTTTCGATGTTTGTCCTGTTCCATTTTACAATTCTAATAGAGTAGCTAAGCGCAAAGCATGCGTTCGTCTTGAGCGCCTTAAACAAATTTCTACTATTTAGACTAGTTCGTAACACCCGTCTTACCCTCCTGACAAATTCAGTTGTCAATTCGGCCTTCATAGTGCGATGGCCAATTCGTTTAGCCTGCTTAATACCTAGGCATTTGTATGTTTGTTCTGCTTTCACTGCAGTTATAGTTTCACGGTTCTGCATCTTAAATGCTCCCGATTGTATATTTCCTTTAACGATGTTTAAAATAATGCACTTGTCTAGTCCAAACTGTATTTCGATATCCCCGGAGGACTCCTCCACAATTTTAAAAATTTGCTCCAGCTGGTTTCTGGTAGCAGCCATTAGTTTAAGAACATCCGTGTAAAGAAGATGATTCAATCTTACTACCTCTCAGTTATATTATTTATATTAGTTCCAGTCTACTAATTTTAAAATGGCGGACACAATATGATGATAAAAAACTTGAAAACCTCCAAGAAGTTCCAAACTAAAGGTTGTGAAACAAATGTTAAATACAAAAGTTGTAAGATTTTTCCTTGTTCACCTCTTGATTATCCAGAATTTGACCTTAAACTTGAACTTCCAAATCATTTAAAGATTCTGTTGATTTTTATGACAGTGATTCCACTTTTTATTGACTTGTAAACTACCAAAAACTCCAAGTTTAACCATATAAATCACTTAATGGTTTAGTGACTTCTGAGAGAAAGTTCGTATACTCACCTAACATGTGGAACAATGTATTGACAATACAAATGACCATACTACGAGAAGTTTTTCCAAAACTTCGATATAATTGCTATAATTACTAAGGTTCGAAAATTTTATCAAAAAGCTTTATATTATCCTGCAATTTCTGGATTAAAAAAATATAATTGAAGCAAACAAATTTAAAATGTATCGTTTCGAAACAACAAAGTTTTATATGTAACAGTACAAATATCAATATCTGTATCAGCGATAAGTCACATGTTCCTAGGTCATGGCCAGAAATTGTAAAATCGTTCCAAATACCAACTGAACTTATATCAGAAAAAGCACAGGAAGCAAAAAAATAAGATTTTATGAACTTTCAAAGAATCATACCCCATTCCACGAGAAACAACCTCATACAAAAACCTTGCCTTTATCATATTACACTGTGGGTAAAATATATTTGGAATTTAAAAAATTGTATCGCATTTCGTTACTAAATAGAACTTATTTCCATTGGTCTACTATTCAATTGAAATGTCGACAGACAAATTCAGGCCGTGCGGCTCTATTTCTTCTCGAAATAAGAGATATTAGCTAGCATTTACTCAGCAGTTTTGCGTTTGCCTTCTCTGAACTGCCCGTGAGCTAATCATAATTTCTGGAATTTTAGCCACAATTCTAGGTGCGCATATCCAAGGATCATTTCGAGAAATTCTTTTAGTGGCCTGTCGAGTCATATTGTTGCGTTTGGCATTCTTCCCAGTTTCGGTAAATTCGATAAATTCTCTTCTTCTAAATATGCATTCAATACTTTTTACTTTAATAATACTTTTAAAATACTTCTTGACATAGTTAATTCAGCACAGAAATGTATATTACACAAAAAGTACACTTTACGAGATTATCTTAGTCTTTACCAACATTCACAAAATATGAGCCTCCAAAGTCACTTACATAATGTTTGTCCTGATTTTTAATAGAAGAATTTTAAAATCTGAAAAAAATTGACATAAGAACACGCAATAAATATATTTCATAAAAATTATTAAGGATGTGTCCTCTTATTTATGGATACAAAAGAAAAACTGGGTAAAATTTAATCTCCGATATTTCAATATGTTTTTCGAAAATAAATTCATTTTTTGCGATGAAATTTTGTAGGAACATGCTTTCAATTAACCTAAAACCAGAGATGGAGGGTATATTAATTTAATAATTTCAATCGGAAGCTTATATGTAAATTTTTAATTGTGAACAAAGACGTATATAAAATAATACTTTTGACTTATCCAGAAAAATAACAAAATCTTAAACTCGTTTTCAGCAGAATGGAACTCAGTTTACTACTACTACATCTAATAAATCGTATATTACTTATGGGAGTTTTAAGTTTTACGTAGACACAATTTGACATTGTTTATATATTATTTAAGACAAATCTTCATTGGTTTAATTTCTTTTATCACAAGTGAATGTCAGTAAAAAACCGATCCAACCAAAAAGTGATAACTTTTTAAAAACACAATCCTGCCAAGATTTGTCTTCTGTAAAGCAAGTGTTTCCGTCAAATTTGACGAATCAACGAAGATTCAGCCGCTAAATTTCGATCCTTTTCGTACATTTAGATTAGTTTTCTAGACAACCTTCTTTAATAAGAGAATTCTGAAACCAAATTCGAATTCACAATACATTAATTTCCTTTCTAAACATCAAAGAAAACTGAAAATTTGTAGATGTTTTTAAGCGAATTAAAAAAATTCAAAATAATGATACCAGTAAAGATGAGATTATTTTAAAGCTCTTTTAAATATACATTAAATTAAATGATCACCATGAAGTGAAAGTGATTTAAATGATATTACTCAAAATGACAAAGCTTCAGGAGAATGTTCCCTTTGAAAATAAGACTCTAGGATAAAAAAATAATTATTTTATGAATGTTTTTATTTATCTGGAATCTTATATTGTCATTATTTTAAATAATCATATTTTTAATAAGCTTAATTCAGATAATTTTGCTTCACTGAAATGTTTTTAATGAATTATTCCGTTAATGAGTCCGCTATTTTCATTATTTAATTCTTGCATAACTACTCTAGATTATCGTAAAAATCAAACAAATTTATTCTAGTGAATTTTAATGGTAATTATGTAATATTATTTTTTTATAATTAAATAATAAACCAACACAATGCAATTATTTCCGGAAGATAAAAATATAGCAGAATCGAAAGAAGATTTCAATGAATAAGACTGTAATGTTTATGCTTGCTATTAATTTTAAAGCTATGGTAGTTAGAATAAAAGAGTTTTAATTTTATTTACATCTAATTAGTTATTGAATTTTTTAAAACCATTAATATGCATGAGTTATTTATCCTTAAATTAGCCTAACTGTCTGACTACAATATTCAGTTGGTGTTGAAACGGACCGGCGCAAGCCGTGTGTCTATTTACTAGGACTATTTTAAGAACCCTTTTTCACCCTCGCAAGTTTTTTCCCATTATGCCGGAGCCATCAATCCAAGAATTAAAGCCTCACATTGGTTATTTCCCTGGCAAGTTGCCAGTTCGTCGTTTTATCCAACAGCGTGGTAAATTTAGTGTACGTGATTACTTTAATCGTTTGTTGCCCATGCAGTTTCCTTTAACTCAGCAAGTTCGATAAGGTAATAGTTGTGTGTCCCGTACAATAGATTTTAAGTGACATAAGGCTTCACTAAGGGCCCTGAGGATATCGATGTTGGTCCACATCTTGCAGCAACCTCAAATGACAATGATCTCTTCGTAGAGACAAAGATTATGATGCTTGAAAATCCCCGTAACTCATTTGGAAACCTAGCGCGTCTGTTGAAAATAGCAAAAATTTAATGGCATGTGATTTGAGCTTAAAACACACAGCTGGTATTAAAGATAGCAGTGAATGTCAGTCGCTTCTGAGACAACATTTAATATAACCAGTAACCCAACAATCATAACAATGGGACTAAACGAAAAACAAAAATGGCACGGTAGAACAAGTAAAAAAAATATTAAACAGTGTTTCCTTCTATTATCAAAGCATGGCTTATCAAAAATTTCTCTTTAAGGGTCGACCGGCTAAAAACGAATGAATTTAGTCATTGTGTGTCATTTGCATGAAGCTACATGTAAAAAATCGTCAGAAATATGGTTCTTTTCACATGATAGTTCATCAACTCCCACTTCAATCGAAAGTTTTTAGCCAAAAACTATCCCAATATTATTCCATAAGCCCCATATTCGCCTAATACGCACCCATGCAACTTCTTTTTGTTCCCGATGCGTATATTGCTACTGTGAGAACACTGTTTTGTGTCCAATGAAGAAATTCACTTCGTTAAAAAACAAAGCTTGTACACGGAAGTATTTGAGTACTGGAAAAATACGTTGGCATATGTATTTTGCCCCGAAAATTTTCTAACAGAGGGTACGTACAATAAATAGAAACACCTTCCAAACACAGTTCTCAATGTAAAAGAAATCTAAAGTGCGTGCTATTATACCTCTTAAAGTACCATTATTTTCATAAAAATATAAAAGAATTTTGAAAAAGTGCATGCAATAAATATCTAATCTAGTATTTTTTATGATATGTTCAAGTAATTTCTTTAAATTCTAAGAGTTAAAGATAAAGAGTAAGTGAATTATTCCCAAAATTAAGGTTAGTCTGACTTGTTGCTGATTATCAGCGGAACTACAATTCACTAACGACTCAGTCTATCATACCTTATTTGTTCCATCACATTTTTAATGTATCAAAATTTGTCATAAAAATTGCTACTGATGGATTTAATCTAACACAGATCGGCACATGCTTCACAATTAGAAATTAATTTTCAACTATATGTAAAGGCTTCTTAACGTTATTTCAAAATAATATGAATAGGGGAGTTATTTTTGTAAAAAAAGAGGTCGTAGTAATAAATACGTATCAGTGGAATCTTGCAAAAGTAATGAAATTCCCAAGCAATGTAGATATCTCATAGATTTCTTAGATAATTTATTTTAATACTTTTTTGCGAAATTCTCAGGTTATGTGGTAAAAATCACTTTAGAATGCCACCAGCTGGATTTTTTTGCATTCCGGATGTAATTCTTAATATATTGGTAAAATAATTGCATTTTAAGAAGTCTTCCAGATAATGCAACTAAATGGCTGCTATCTTTCAAAGATAAATAGTTTTAAACAAACAGTTGAATTTCGATTAGATATCGAGATATTGAAGTTTTAGTAATGCAGTGATATTTTCGAAACAATGGAAAAAACGAGATTCGTACGTTGATATTTGCAAGGAAAAAATACCGCTAAAGCTCAAGAATGGTTGAATGAGTTCATAGCGTTCATATTTTGGGATGCGCATGGTAAAATCTTCATTGGCTATCTTGAAAAGAGGAAAATGATCAATAGCGGGTATTATATGGCATTATTGATGCGCTTGAAAGAAGAAATTGCGAAAAAATGGCTCCAAGTGAACAAGAAAGTGTTCTTTCACCAAGACAGTACACTGTGCCACTAGCCGATCGCAGCAATGGCAAAACTGCATGAACTGCACTTCCAATTGCTTCTGTATCCACCGCATTCTCCAGATTTGGCCCCCAACGACTATTACCTGTTAGCAATTCTAAAAAAAATGCCCGCGGGGTATAGACATGGCTTCAACAAAGAAGTTATCGCTAAAACTGAAGTACATTTTACAGGCTTGGACAAATCGTTGTAGAATGTTTACATCACTCTAAAATGAGACTATGTTAATAAATAAAATTGAATTTTTACAAAACATTACATTTTTATGTGTTAGTCTCGGGACTTTTCGAACCATCTCTTAATTTTAAAAAGAATGGTATAGTAAGGTGGGTACTGAACTAGAAATACCTTCCATCACTCGAACAATTACCTGAAATAAATTATGAAGCACGATTCCATATATTTTCTGACATATTATTTTTAATTCTGAGGTTTTTCTAATATTCTATATACAGAAAAACGAATTTATCGAAAAATTAGAGTAAATTATTTAGTGCATTTTTCAACATCTTTAAAAAACATCTTTATATTGATGCTATCTTCCAAATAGAAAAAAAAAATACGGAAGAAATAAACTATGAGTGCCATCTAGTGGCAAGTTAGAGAAGCAGTTGAACCTGTAGGTGAAACTGTTCATTCAACTCATTCTACTAAACCATTAAATATAATAATAATCGTGAACTAATCTGACCAGTAAAATTTCTTTAAGGCACTCAGCACCTATGTGTGCTCTGCATTCAGTTACTCTTTTGGAATTGTGAAATGGAGCAGAACATAGACATTCTGCAGATGCAAGTCAGAACACTCCTGTCAAAGGCACACAAACATTATCCTCGTAGTTTTAGCTAGATACCACGAAGGTAGAAGATTGATAGATTTTGGTAAGGAATTGGATCAACAATTAATAAATCTGCGCTTATATTTTCACAGTCTGACAGTCTTCTGTGCTACACCGAGCAATATGCGAGACAAATGATACCGCTGGGGTTAAAGGACCGTGAACTGACTTCTCATCACTATCCAGACCAAGACAATTTTTAAGCCTAGCTACATGGACGACACCCAAAAGAGGTCAACCACGAAAATGTCGACAAATTAGCATCAAACTACTAGTTGAGGTCTGGACAAATATTTTCTGAAATCGAAGGCTCTTAGCTATGCAACGTCAGGCATCCTAAAAAGATATTATCTGAAACACATTATTCTTGATACAAAATGACCAATGCCGAACATCAGAGACAATCCAGCACAAAACAGTAGAATGTGAAGCATTTGTCGCATCGGATTACAAGAAAAAACATTCAACTGCCGAAATCATCCATCAAAAGTTGGCAGAAAAATTCAAACTGTTGCAAGTGGAAAAAGGACCATAATATGAATACAGCTCGAAGCCTATACTGGAGAACAACGAGACAACCAGTTCAAGCTGTAGTGAGATCGAACTGTGATTACCGGTCGTACACACATAACGGACCAGACCCAACTTTGGTAAATAAGACATCGAAGCCAGCAACACTAATAGTAATCGGATAAGCAAAATGAGAAGATCGCCAAATATAGAAATCTGGAGGTACAAATATGCAGACAGTCTGGAATGAATAGAATCCGGATGATCCCATAATTCTATCAAGGGATTGGGCTTTAGCGAACACCTGTACAACGCCATGCAAAAAGCAGTGCTAATTGGGACCACTCGAAATATTCGGAATCTCCCTGAGGGAAGTGCAAAAGCTGTTTGGCTAAGTATATGGAAATAATAATGATTAAAATAATAGTAATAAGTGGGAAATTCAAACGACCGTAACATCATCTAGGGCCCGACAACATACAAAGGGCCCTCCACAAAGCTCCATCCTTATGATATCTCAGTATATCTGGGATGAGAGAATGTGCCCTGAAGGGAATGTAAGAGCCGTTGGGTAAGTATATGGGTATAATTGTTTTAATTTCTACTAAATTGAAAATTACAATACGAATAAACAAGAACAACAGATTAACTAAGAAATAATTTCGTTTTCTTTTAATTAGTTAGACCTTTTTAAGTATGTTGATATTGTTGTCGGATATCCTGAATATTTATTGCCTGGGTTGTATTCATTCTAATTTCCTTTACATTTTTAATACCTCTCAATATATACCCTTACGGAACTGAATACCAAAAATATTTTAAAATTAACCAACAAAAGAATATAAAATTTTCGGTGTCAAAATTCTAATTATTTTCGAGACACCAAATTACCTATACTCTGAATTTTAAGAAGGAATATTTAGTTAATAGGAAAAGGAATGTTAAATTATGTTTCCTTACAATAATTATCAATGCACCAAGCGACGTTCCCAACTTCGAAACTAAACAAAACAAGTAATGTGACTTAAATATCTAATTAAAATTTAAACGAAGCGTAAGACTTAATTTAATTAAATGTCTATGAGTTTATGGTTTTTCGGCAATTGCATTAAATTACTGTTTTTGTTTTAAAAAAATAAGTTTCATGGATAAATTTATAGGGAAAATTTATTCTACTAATATATTACTGGAAATAAGGAACTGAAACTCTTTAAATTTTTGATTAATTAATATCTTATACAAGAACTAGATCAAGCTAAATTGAACAATATTTTAAATTAATTTATATATATATATATATATATATATATATATATATATATATATATATATATATATATATATATAATTTTTTTCCATCGAAAAAAACGCAATGGAGAGTACTGCCGCAATATTAGCACTGAAGTCTAGTATCACTGTTCTATGACTAGTGTCTCCATTTACTGAATAGACAAAAACAGTTGCACAATCAGACTCGTGTGGATCCTGGTTTACTCAGGACACATCAGAACGTGGAAGCAGATATTTGATAAAGATAGGGTCGCTGGATGGTTCATACGGACTCCATTCATAAGAACCCTAAATAATTATATCTGTTTCATTTACCGTTGGTAAGAGGGAAAATTCACACTGCAGCTAAAAAGAAAATTTATTGAATCCTGGAGAAAGGTTTCTCTATGAGGTATACGAGGTTTATCCCAAAAGTATCGAGCCTACCTTTATATCTCCACATTGGTGTTATTCTTAATCATCCGGTGAATGACAACCTTCAAAATAGTCCCCATTTAATTGAGTAACACGTTCCCAGCGGTGTTTCCACTTCTTGAAGCAGTCCTGGAAGTCAGATGTCTCTTTATGATCGAACCGGTGTCCTTTGAGCGGCATTTTTAATCTGAGAAAGAGCCAAAAGTACCAGAGAGCTACGTCGGGACTGTACGAAGGCGGGCGAAGCTGTACGGTTTGGTGCTGTGTTAAATATTGCTGCACAAGGTCCGATGAATGCGCTGGCGCATTGTCGTGGTGACGCAGCCAATCGTCGCTTGTCCAAAATTGTGGTCGTTTTCTTCTGACTGCATCACGCAATCTTTTCAATACTTCAACGTAGTATTCTTTAGTGATCGTGTGACCTCTCGGAGCACAACACCTTCATAATCAAAGAAAACAGTCAACATTGTCTTCACTTTGTTCCGACTTTGACGTGCTTTTTTTGGTCTTGGCAATTCAGAATACTTCCACTGTGAAGACTGTTGCTTTGTTTCTGGATCATAGCCGTAAACCCATCATTCATTACCACTAATAATCTTCTTGATTACATTTTCATCATTACAAAACAATTTCCAAGTGGTCCTGAGCGATTTCAAAGCGAAGATTCTTTTGCTCTGTCGTTAGCAATTTTGGGATGAATTTCGCACACACGCGAGCCATTGCGAAATTCTCGGTTAAAATTCTCCAAACAGTAGTTTTTGGTATTCCAAGATCACTTTTTAGTTCGTGTACAGTCAATCGACGATCTCCTTCAATTGCAAGTCGCACACGCTCGACATTTACTGGTGTTATGGCGCTCGAAGGTCGGCCAGAGCGAGAATTACTGACAAGTGACGTGCAACCATCTTTAAAACGCTTGTACCACTCTTTTATTCTTGCTTTACTCATACACTCTTCTTTAAATGCCTTATTCATCATATTAATTGTTTCCGAGAAAATTTTTCCAAGGTTAAAGCAAAACTTGATGCAAATTCGCTGATTTAATTTTTCCGTCATTTTTTACAATAACAAAATGGGACGAACGAAAAAAAAGACACTGTAAACAAACGCACACAGTTCACGAACTAACACGTCCAGTCGGTAACTGCGCACACCAACGAGTTCGTGTGACTGGTGATACCCATGCCCCACAGAGGTCGCTCGGAAGTTTTGACGCGGAGATATGAATGCAAGCTAGACACTTTTGCTACAAACCTCGTATGTTAAGCAGCATATGATTGGTCCTGACGTGCGAATTACTAGAGAGCTTCCCACCCTAGAGAGGAAAGAACTGTGAATTGTCATGAAACTAGTGGATTACTGACAACACATTATCATCTTCAAGGTCAACCTCATAAGATTAGCATCACGGATGACCTGGTTTGCAGATGGTGTCTACAGAGATATAATATTATCGGCTGCTTGGATTCGCATAAGCAATGGAGTTTCAATCATGGTTAGATGTAAAGGGCCCAACATCGAAGATCTAGTATAACTCTCATTCATTCATTATTCAATCCATTGTTCCTAGTATGTTGAAATTAATAAAATATGCAAGAATGGAATTTTCTCAATAATCAACACTTTTTCTTATTACAAAGGATAACAAAAACATATTGGCTACTTGTTCTTAAATGTAACTACAAAGTATAATTACCATTACGTACCACACTAAAAAGAAAACGATAACATCATAATTATTATTAGAGTATTAAAAACTTCTGAAGTCATTTAAGATCGCTAAACTTCCAGCTTCTGTGAGCAAAACGAAGCGACGAGTTGTAAAAAGATGACGATTTTATCATAGTTATTAAGTTAATTAGCTGCTTCTCAATTGTTGTAACTTCATTACTTGGCCTGGAAAGGCATGTATGAATTACTTTAAATATTATTATTGATTCTATAATTCAATTAAAAATTTAACAACCGGTTTTTCAAAGCTTCATTAAAATGAAAACGAATCTCTATATAGTTAGTTATAAACGACATTTTTGTTTTCGTTTTTTTTTAGCAAATTATCTGTGTTATTTAGTTCTAATAATATTTGAGGAGACTGTATTAAAGTGGTAGGGGAGAGTGGAGGAATCCCGGACGGCAGGTAATGGCGGACACGCCAGTATAGCTATGTTAGAAAAAGATTACAGATATTTTAACCGCCACAATCGCGAGTCGCGCCCGAATGCAGTGCTGAACAGTAAATGGTGAGGTGAGGTCGCGTTCGCCGTACAAGGTAAGTTAAGTCGATTATTTTTCAACATTTTCATCTTATTTTTTAATAAAATTGAATACGTATATATTATTTCAAACTAAACAAAGGATTCACGTTTTTTTTAAGTGAACTAACGTCTAATTAAGCAACGTATGTAAGTAATCGCCAAGTGCATTACGATATTATAACCTCAAATAAGTATATAGTTTTTTGTTCTTTTGTGAGTCGGGTAATGGCGGGCGATTTGTGTGGGGTAATCAAAGACATCCGTAATTACCCCTATATGGGTTATTATAGGCCGAATACCCAGTTATATAGACTTTTTATAAACCTACTCAAATAATTTTTTATAAACCTACCTAAACCTTTTTATATTTCAGATGCCTCGAAATTACCAAAGAAAGACGGAGACCAAATACAAATTAGAAGATTTACAAAAAGCTATTCAGAACGTCAAGAACAAAAAACTTTCATTAGGAAAAGCAGCTATCGTTTACTCTATACCAAAAAGCACTATATACGACCATCTTCATAAAGAAATTATAAAGACTCCAAAAAGTGGAAGAAAGGCTATATTTTCTGAAGACCAAGAAAAAGAATTAGAAGAACACATTTTAAAATGCAGTAAACTATTTTATGGCTTAACTATAGAGATGGTGAGGAAAATAGCTTTCAAATTTGCGGAAGTAAATCAGTTAAAGCATAATTTTGACCAAACATCACAAATGGTGGGAAAGGACTGGTTTTATGGATTTCGAAAAAGGCATCCCAACATTTCTCTCCGCAAACCTGAATCCATTTCTATTAATAGAATTACAGCGTTTAATCAAACAGATGTGAGAATCTTTTTCGAAAACTTGGAAGCCTTACAAAGGAAATATCAGTTTGATGCCAATCGCATTTACAATGTTGACGAGACTGACTTTTTTAACTTCCAGTAAATTCTAGAATTCTAGCTTCGAAAGGCCAGAAACAAGTCGACATGGCTACAAGTGGTGAAAGAGGCACAACAACAACAATTGTTTGCGCATTCAGTGCTTCAGGAAAGTATGTCCCTCCATTTTTTATTTTCAAGAGGAAGCGAATGAATGCTCATCTATTGCATGTAGGTAATGCTGATATGGTTGCAGCCGTGAGCGATTCGGGTTGGATTAATGAAAATATATTTATAGACTGGTTACATCATTTTATCTCTTACCATAAACCAACTATTGAAGAACCTATTCATCTTATTTTAGGTAACCATGAAAGGCATATTAGCCTGGCTTGCTACCTGCTTTGTGACCAAAATGGAATAATACTGTTATATTTTCCACCACATACGTCACATCGTATGCAACCGCTGGACTTAACATATTTTAGACCGCTCAAACTGCATACAATAGAGAATGTGACTTGTACATGGCTTCAAATATAGGCCGAAAAATTATACAGTATGAAGTTGTCGAGCTATTTACTAAAGCTTTCAATCGAATCAGCAATATAGAAAAAGCTGCAAATGGTTTTCGGGCAGCTGGTATTTGGCCATTAGATACAACAAAATTTGACATTTCTTTGATTCGACATCACCTGATGTGCAGACAGCAGCGACATCAAATATGCAAAGAGCAGTAACACCTGATGCCCAGATAGCACCAACATCATCTGTGCAACGAGCCATAACACCTGATACCCAGATTGCACCGACACTATCTATGCAGAGAGCAGTGGCACCTAATGCACAAGTAGTTCCATTATCAGTTGTGCAGCAGCGATCAGTAACACCTTTACCTGTGTTGGACAAATCAATTCCACTTCAAGATGTTGTTAATGTTCCCCAACTGCCACAACAGAAAAGTAGGCAATTTTCCAGAAAGAAACATACAATTATAATCACTAGCACCTCTATGAAAGACGCTTTAGAAGAAAAGGAACAAAGGAAGCAAAATAAAGAAGATGCAAAAGAAAATGATAAGTCTGTACGAACCACTGAAAGAGAGAAATGTATGAAGAATCTTAAAGCATTTGAAGAAGATAGGAACGTACAGCGCAAGAAAAAGAAAGTCAACAAAAGTGCTACAAAGGTTGATGAAGGGTATTATTGTCTTATTTGTAATGAAAAGTATGAAGAACTAATCACAGAAGATTGGATAATGTGCATCAAATGTAAATTGTGGGCCCACGAAAATTGCACGAGTGGAGCAAGCACATCAAAGGGATTTATCTGTGATTTCTGTGCCAATTAGACTATGTCCTTGGTTACCCCATACACCATCCGTAATTACCCCCAGGCTGTGGGGTAAGCCCAGACACCAGAGGTTTTGTTTTTGTTGAAATTTGATTTTATTTTTGAAAATTTATCTAAATTGATTATGAGAACATAAAAATGATTAGTTTAAATAAATATTAAGCAATAAATAAGCCTTGTAACTTCGTTTGGTTTTATTGGATTTCAGTTCTCCCTTAAGTGCTCGAAATTACCTTACCTTCCCCTACAGTTAGTGCATACGTTTAAAATATTTCCTATTTTTCCTAATCATTTTAATGAAATTTTAATTTACTCTTAATTTGTTCTAGTAATTTATTACTTTATAGAATATTGAGTAGACTGGTTAAATTAGATATACACTGGTAAAATTATTAATTAACCCAAGTGATTTAGATATTCTTATCTTCAACTCTTAAGGTTGCAAATTTTCAAATGGACTGTGAGAAAAATATCAAACCTTATAACAACAAAACAAAATACCCAAGCTATTTTAGACAGTTTGTATAATTACATGGGATTTAATTTAACCTTTTATTGTATCGCATAATATTTTCTCAAAATTTATTTTAATACGTAATTATCTATGAAGATAATCAATACTATTTAATGAAAAGTTTAATTTTCAGGAAATCACAAATACATTAGATAAAATAATAGTTTTATATAGCCGCGCTCTCTGTGTAAAAAATAATCTAAATTTAATTCGTGAAATCTCAAGCATCGATTTCTTTATTTAAAGTTTTTACGTGCATCTGATTACTGCAAACGTGATCTTGTAAGTCTTCTATTAATTTAACGTTAAACAGCAAATAGAGTAATCAACATTTATTTACATAATCACTTTCAAGAAACATATCTCTCAATTTGATCATTTTAAAAGATATAGGGAAGGTCCCTAATTTGGATTGGATCTTAAATTGAACCATCGCCTTCATATAAATATTAGTTGTGCCAGGCGCCTTCTATTGGCCGGCAGTGATAGCTATATGTGGTTTAGTCGCAGCACGGGACGAGAGGTATGTACAGTTTGCGTAATTCGCAGAATCACATGTATTATGTTTTTGTATTATCTTATATAATTTTCCTGCTAACGTCTGTAAACTATAACTTTTTCACTGGTGACTAACTTTTTCTTCCGTATAGGTGAACATTTTAAGCAAATTTTTATTTAATATTTCGTCTAACAGTTTACCTATTTTTCACTACAAAAGCCATTTAAAAGCAAATTTTTAAAAGCAAGGTTATAGTTTTCTAATTTAATTCAAAAGTTGGACCCGTCCAAACTAAGCTACTTTTTCCTTCAAGGTAAATATGTCACAATGTAGAAAATATGGGAAATGGTACAGGAAAATATGAAAGAGGCCTTAATTGTCCAGTGGCTTTATAGATTTTAATGAAATAGCTAAAAGATATAAAATACCAAAGGCAGCTTTGAAACGGATAAATAACGATAAGAGTAAACATGTTCATGGAAGTGAGAAATAATTTGGACGTGCCGCAGATCTTCCACCAGAAATAGAAGAAGAGATAATAAATCCTGTATTACAGCTTCAGAGAAGTCTGTCTGAACCACTCGTGTGATTTAAGAAAAGTCGCGAAAGCAAATGGAATTCCTCACAGGTTTAAGAATGGATATGCCGGCATGAAGTGGTATTATAGTTTTATGTCTCGATACAAAGAGCTATCGCTCCATCAACCGGAGGCAATTTCAGCGTTCTAGAGTTCAGTAAAAAAAGTTAAAGTTTTCTTTAATTGCCTCACTGCTCTTTACGATGAACATAACTTTGATCCATTTGAGATATATAATGTTGATGAGACCAGTCTTTCGCCAGTCCAGAGACCACAAAAAAAATTGAAGAGAAGGATAGCATCACAGAGGATCTCTTACAAGCGGGGAGCGTGGGGTAAATACGACATGTGTTTCCTACATGAGTGCTACTGGGATGTAGATCCCTCCATGCTTATATTGAAGCGCATAAGAATCAAAGATAAACTTAAAGAAGGTGCATCTCCGGAAACAGAATTTGTTTGTCCAGAATCGAGCGGGATAACGAGTGAGTTATTTGCAAAATGGCTGAGGCATCTTATTAGTTTTGAAAAACCGTCTAAATATAAGAAGATACTGTTAATAATGGAAGGTCATACCACCCATACCAAAGTCTAGAAATCATATTAGCTAGGGAAAAAGGAATATTCATGTTGTCGCTACCAGCACACACTACCATTAGTTCGTATTACAACCAAGCAGGTAATAAATGGCTTTGTGCGGACCCTGATCAAAATATTACGCAGTTTCTGGTATCAAGATTACTTGAAGAAGCATATTTCAAAGCTGCATCTGTAGGAAATACAATAAGCGGAATTGCGAAATGCGGCATATGATCTTCAAAACAAAATATGTTTGATGCTAGTGAATTTGTTTATCTTCCCAATATGAATATGGATCCGACAAATGCGCCAGAAAACACCTGTTCAGCAAACGAACTGATCCAAAGTGCTCTTACTAATATCAACAACTTATCCCAACATGTATCCACATCTACAGACACTTCGGTAGGAGGAAGATTAGAGGCAAAATGTTCCACGTCATCGCTACAAAAAAGAAGATCTGTTTCCGAAATATCACCCCTGCCAGTTTTAAAGCGAAAATCGCGCAAATCTGCTTCTAGTTCTACTACAATAATAACTCGTAGCCCCTACAAGGATGATATTGAGAGGAAACAACGGAAGAAAATGATTCCTTCTAAAACCGTCAAAAAGGTTTTTTATTCTTCGAAGCCAGGTTGTCACAGAATTCACCAAGCAAATCAGAATCCGAAAACGAAGATTACCTTTGTATTGTTTGTCTTTCTCCATTTTTGCAATCCCATCCAGGAGAAGAGTAGATTCGCTGTATTTCATGCAAAAAGTGGTCATAATTGAAAAGCACCAATGGCCGCAATACTGCTTTTTATGAATGTATAAACTGTGAGTCTGACAGTTACTGATTGTGTTGTTTTATATATCTAATCTTTTATGGTAATATCTTACGTAATCCATCTCAGAATCATATGTTTAGTTCTGTGTAAAATGTAATTATTATTTAAATAAATGTTCTCTTCCCAAATAATGAAAAATAGATGTGGTCCAATTTAGGGGATCTGTGGTTCAAAATAGGAAACCAGTATCCTAAATTAGATCGATCGATCTATTTTGATTTGATTTTTTTTGCGACCCACTCAAACAGTTCTTTACCTGTTTTGTAAAATTTACCCATTTTTAACATGCTAGAGTATCCCTTAAAACTTTTTGTTTACATTTGATTCAAAGTGTCAGAGGTACTGTCTTAGGTAGTCCTATATAGGGACCTCTCCCCTATGGCAAGTTGCACCATTTCGTTGAAATCACATATTGCTCAAATCCAAATTATCTAATTCAAACCAGAAATAATCAGTAATCGTGTTTCTGTAGTGTTCTCTATCGACTGTAGTAACACCAAAAATTACATTATCTTACAGATGCGACATTGGCAGTTCTTTTGAAGTCAAAGGGTCCAAATTTCGTGGGCTTGCCTACCTTATAATTGTCTATTATATTGGAAGAAATTTTTCAAATTAAGAAGAATACCGCTACCTTTTAACACTCAAGAAATACAAGAACGATGATCAGAATTTACACCAAATTTCAGCAAGCTACCGCACCAAAAATCCACAAAAACTGTATAACATTAAGCTCTTAAGGATTTCCAAGCGAAATTTACCTTAAAAATCGTTCAGCCATTAGAAGGTAAGACAAACTCATATATGAAGAATTCCACACATTTTGTAAATATTGTTAGTAACATTAATCTAGAATCAGGCAACAGACCATTAAATTTTTATGTCTAACGTCATTATGTTAATGAGGCTAAGCACAATCAAAACTATACTTTCTTGAATCCGACATTATCAGACCGAATTAGATTACCCCTGAACAATGTTATACACCTCTCGGAGCATTGTCTTCGTGATGCTAATTTTGAAAAAAAGCACAAGTTCTGCGCCTAGTACGACTGACTTTCAATAGATTTTTGCCTAACATATGCATGGAATGGCTCAAAATTTACGACATAACAATGGTAACAGTGAAACTGAAAGTATTGTTGAAATATGTTTATGATACCTTTATCGTATAAAAGGTAATGATCAAGAACTAAACGATATTTGGCATTTTTAAATAATATTCGATCAACGGTAAAATTTATCAGGCAATAAGTAATCAGTAAAATTATAAAAACTTCTGTATACAGGAAACCAGTAAATAGTGGACAATATCTTAATTATGAGTCTAATCGTTCTATAGTAACCAAATAAGATATTACAACCAACCTTTATAACCGGGCACTTAAGTAAGTGAATACTTGATCACCAGACAAAAGAAATATATACTTTCTTCACGGTCTCGTGTATTAAGTAGACTTTAGAGAAATTAAGATACTTTATCAGCTGTTACAACATTAAAATATATATTCAGAGCTCATTTAACAAAAACAAAGCGCTGATAAGAAAAAATGTGTGTGTGGTGAAATGTATCAGGTCGGCAGGAAAATAGTTTTGGTTTTGTAGTGTGAAATAAAACCCTTTTTTAACAAAAAATAAACTTTAATTAATATTAATATATTTTCCATTGTGTTCAATGACTTTTTGCCATCTTTCTTGGATCTTCATGTTTCCGTGTTCAGAGATATTTTGGTCCTCATCAGCAAAAAACTGAACCAAGTGCAATTTAAGGTCGTCATTATTTATGAAAGTGTTACAATTCAAAGCGTTTTGCAAAGTTCGAAATAAATGGTAATCTGATGGTGCCAGGCCAGGATAAGGTTGTATAACAGCGACATAGTTTTCCAATCAAGCCTCAATAATTTCCCACGAGTTAGTAAAGATGAGTGAGACTTTGCATTATCATGATGAAACATGATTCCTTGGCGACTTGCCAATTCTGACCATTTTTCTTTGATTGCTTTATCCAGTTTTATTAGTTTGTTGACAATAAACATCTGAATTGATCGCACGGCTTCTTGGAAATAGCACTAAATACACAACACCTTTATAATCCAACCAAATTGACAGCATAACTTTTTTTGAATGTAACTCAGCTTTAAATGTGGGTTGTGCTGATTCGTGATGCTTGTACCATGATCATTTTCGAATAGTATTACTGTAGATAACCCATTTCTTAACACCAGTGATGATTTTTTTCAAAAAAGGGTCGGTTTCATTAGACATGATTCATTCATGCGGAACCCAAATATTGAGCACATTAACAAGTCCAAGACACTTTCAGAGATTTTCAGTTGTTGTGTGTGATGCATTTATAATTTCTTGAACAGTTATATCACCATCAGTAGGTGGACCAGAACGTTGGTCAAGTTTGAATGAAAAATCTCCAAAACGGAATTTTTTAATTTTATTAACAACATAAACATCACATATCTCTTTGTGAGCCTCAGCAGCTTTCTTTCCTTAACAGAAATAAAAAAGTAAAATATACAAAAAATGTTCCTTTTTGCACTTCATGTTAAAATTGACCCTGAACTAACAGCTACAAACAAAATTACATACAATCTGCATCTAAAGTAATTTAAATGGGACTAATATCAAATATCAAAAGAAAAATAACATAACACTGACAAAAGTCCTTTAAAATATTTGCAAGGCTCTCTATGTGTGACAACCAAAATCACTTGCTTGCCGACCCAATATATTGAAGAAACCAAATATAGAGATTAGATTGAAGGGACAACTTATACACAAAAAGAGGAAACATAGAGATCTGGTATTGCAACGCATGTGATTAACAGCGCCATATAAAATGGACCGAAGCTGAAACAATGTATATGGAAACAAACATGAAAAGGACAAAATTTATAGAAGCAACTTACATTAAAAATAATAATGGAATATTCAGCATATCCAGAGTATCTAATTTTTGGCAACAACTGCCTTGTGATATTAAATCCCTGTAGTGTGTATACTGAAGCAAACCCTCACTCTCATAGGCTTACAACAGAATGTTCAGTTTCCACTTCATAACGATTAGATATATATTCTAATCGAGACGTCTTACAAACAAAATTAAAAAAACGAAATTTCGAACATAACCTTTTGGTTAAACTTCAACATTGTAATAAAATATTTTTGTCTATATTCAAGGAAACATACCTTTATTTAACATATATTATTTTATTTAAGATTTTCGTGATTGATTATGAACATAAAATTTGATATATAATGTCAATAAATCCCACGATATTATATGACTATTTGTTGTGAACTTGAGTATGCCGTTTTTCTTGTTTCTAAGATTTGATATTTTTGTTACCAGAGATCCAATTAAGAAAGTTGTAATTTTAAGAATTCAGAATGTAGTACATATCCAGAAAACTTCGCTTTTCCTTGAAAGATTAAATGAATAATACTATCTACGCATAACAAATTTTATCATATAAGTCACACTCAATATTCTCTAAAATAATTTAGTAATATATTACAAGAAACATTTAACATTAAGACTACATTTAAGTTTCATTAAATTATCTAGAAAAACACGGAACATTTTTAACGTGAAAATTTGCTGTCCATGTAAACCAAATATATCACAGATTTTTTCATTAGATGTCTCCAGGCATTTTGGGTCCATCTTTCATTTGTTTATCTCTCCAAAACCCTCTTATCTACGGCGCCACAAAGTTCCTTGCACGAGGCCTCATCAGGGAAAAAGAGCCCTCGAGCTGACGTCTTTTTTTCTTCTAAAGGCCCTTATCTAGAAATCCTTCGAATCGGATGTTTTTCCAAAAGATTTATTTTTGTTTTTTCCTTGGAGTTCCTTGTGGTTAATTTATATTCTGAAGGCGTTAGTGTATTAACAGAAATATACATGGTGCTACAGATTTAGTTTTATGGGGATTGGAAATGCTAAAGATACAAAAAGTGGCTAAATTAGGGCACAATTCAATAAAGTGATCTTTAATTAAATGCCGCCGAATATTACTATATACACTGTTAAAAATAATCTTAAATTTAATGCAAATTTAATGCACATTCTATATTAAATTTAATGATTTTGTACGTTAAATCGTAAATAATTTACATTTACTTTGAATTTAAAGCAAATTCATTGAAATATCAGTTCGTTGTACATTATATTTGGTTAAATGGTATATTAAATTTCAACAAAGTAACTGAAAAGATATTTCAACTTTGTGTACATTAAAATTAATTCACTTGTATCTTAACATTAAAGGAATTTACATTAATATTCATGGAGATGGCGTAACTTGTATTGAAGTTTTTATTATGATATAAGTTGTTTAAAGGACCCAATTTTCTTATGGTGAGGTGTACATGTCTGCCGATACTGAGGGAAACCAATGAGTTCGAAACCGACGTGCAGATGACGGTATACTATCTATAGGAAAAATTTCCACCTTTTCCTGGTAGCAGAATTTTTTTATCTCATATTAATGTTGGTGCATTAAATATGTGATAATATATCTTAAATTCAATGAACACTGGCTGTATATTTAATGTACATAGTCACCTTAAAAAGTAATGATCAAATTTTAAATTTAATACATTATTACATTAAATTTAATGGAATACATTTATTTAGATTAATGTAAAAATTATTAAATTTAATTCATTACATTAATTGAATTTAAGAAACGGTTTATGAAATTTGTTTCCAGTACTATTACCTTAAATTTAATGCATTTCTTTTTTATAGTGTAACACAGATATACAGCGTGTACTATTACGGCTGGATGACGTCTATGTTTCAAAAATTCTGCATTTTACGACTAAGATGAAGTAAAAATTTATTTTTGGATTTTTTTAAATAAGTTTTGCAAAAATTCGAATATTCGAAAATAATTTGATTTTCGATCATACCCTATAGATTTAAGCAACAATAGATTTGTTTGAAGGCTGTTTATGGTCGGAGAGGAAGAGGCCTTTTTGATGTTTGACAGATATAAACATGTTTACTTATCTTTTCTTTCAGTTTGATTGTCTATCGTGGCTCTTTTCAGTGTTTTTAAGTGTTATAAATTATTATAAACGCAAAGCTTGCAATTAATATTAACAAAAAGAGGATTTAAAAACTTGTTTTTGTTAGCAAATATTGTTAGATATTGTTTACATATTGAAAATAAAAATAGTAATAATTTAGACAACCATAAATTCATTTCTAGAATTGACGTATCAATTATCATATGATAATCTCTTTAATAAAGCAGTTAGATAAGAATAGGATAGAATCGGTATGTGTGTACCAAGAGATAAAGTATCTACTATTTGTCAACATTTTTTCAAATATAAATAAAAATATTATTACGTTATTCAGCGTTCACACAACCAGGCCCTAGTTCTAACGTTATGCTAATTCTATAGGGGTATGTTCGAAGAATTTGATATATGTTTAATTTTATTAATAGTTTTACTATTTGTGGTAGAAAGCGCTACCTAGCATACTGTGTCTATCTTTAAAAGTATATAATTTTTTGTGGTGTAGAATATTTTTCTTTTTAATAGAATTTCACCTTTTTCTGTTATACAAGGTTGTTATAAAGAAAGATATCAGCT
This sequence comes from Diaprepes abbreviatus, assembly GCA_034092305.1. Taxonomy (NCBI): domain Eukaryota; kingdom Metazoa; phylum Arthropoda; class Insecta; order Coleoptera; family Curculionidae; genus Diaprepes; species Diaprepes abbreviatus. The sequence continues at coordinate 332,201 of JASJET010000089.1, read as the reverse complement.
CTTTATACCAAACACTAATTATTTGGAGAGAAATTGCTAGGATCGGTCAATTTAATTTTTTTTAGATACATATTTTTTTAGAATATCAGAAAAGTGATACGCCTATCTACTCAAATTTTTTTAATGGTACACATTTTATATCATTACATTTTAAATTCTTCAATAAATACTAAACATTTTTAATAAAATATCTCTATACTTACCTTTAACTCTTCTCAAAATATATGCACTAATAGTTTTTAGAACAATATAGGTAAAACAACAAACTATGACAAAAAAAAACTAGCGCAGAAGAGCCTGGAATGAGCACGTAGGAAGAATGGCGCAAAATAGGATAGCGAGAATCGCCCGAGATGGAACACCGGAAACCAGAAGACCAATAGGTAGACCACCTAAAAGATGGAGAGAGTCCTGGATTTCAACATCAAATGAGATGAATGATTGAGTTGGAAAAAATAGGCTGTAAGCCTATAACAAGAGGAAGAAGAAGAAGAAATACAGGTAAATCACTAAATGATTTTAAAAGCCAAAAGAGTTAATTTTTCGAAAAGAGTTGATGATAAGTAGAGTGTAAATTTTATGATAAATATCTAGAATTTATTGGAGAATCTGAAAATGTAATGATATACAATGTGTTTAATTAAACAAATTTAAGTTGATATAAGTAAAATATTTCTCATCATATTTCATACTAATTTTGCCAAAATTTAGTTCGTCTTTTAACTGGTTTTGTCAAAACCCAATCCATTGCGAATATCACAACTAAATTCCATTTAAAAATTATAGTTTTTTGCTTATCCAACAATTTTGTTCTTATTTCTTCTATGAACACAAAATGTCACTTTTTTTTGTCCGCTTTGTCCTGGGAAAAAGTAAACAGTCACAGGGACCATCTTCAAATAGGATATCACTACAAGGTAATTTTGTTGAGAATTCAATAATTTTGATTAAAATTTGGCTGATATTCATTTAATACTCAAAATATTAGTTAAAATTTCTTCAAAAGAGCTGTAAAATTTCATTGCCTTTTCTTTTTGTTGACAACAATTTTCTTAATTTTTTGCACTACGTAAAAAAGTGCTTAGGAGAGTGGTTGGGTATTCTACAGAAAGCGGGGTGATTTTCACCTCACAAATCGTTCCTTTGTGCAGTGAAAGTAAAAGAATATACCTATGGCAGGAGGTTACCTCTACATTCGGCAGTTCAAGCAAAAAAATCAGTCTGAAATATGTAAATGTCCGCCACACATGTGACAAGTGACCTCTTTGTTATAGTATCCAAGCAGTTTTAGATGAGTCATCCTTTCTTTTTTTTTTAGTCTTCATAAGAATCATATGAAAAAATTATTGTCTCCTTTGATGAAGTATATATGAGATTATAGAGGTAAAACATAACTGATCTAGTTTCCAATGACATTTTTAGCAACTCTTTTGGGTTTCATAACTTGTTCAACTTTCGTAAATTTTTGCAAAATTGTAAAATTGCTGCGTCTTCATAATGTTAAAGGTTCAGGAATTTGAACAAACAAATAAAAAAGCAGATAACTTGAACTAAATTTAAGCAATCAAAAAATAATAAGATATTAATTTTACATTTGGCAACAGCGTACAGCTGTTTCTTCATGGCTTGAAACTGGAGAAGGCTGTGAAGCAGGTTATGAGCTGTACAAAATAAATAAGCCAAATAAGGGCTAGGTAAGAGTTAATGTTATAATTGCAAAATTTATTAAATAACTTGAGACTATATTAGTTAAGCATTCAAGTATAAAAAATTAGCAGACAGACATGTTTCATCTTTAAAATCATATATTTTATGGTATTTCTTTTAATTAAATTTTACAAAAACTTATTTATTTACATAATACTATGTCGAATTCATTAAAATATATTTCTATTTTTATAAAATTCAAGTCCAAGGTATAACTATTGTTAATAACGATTTATTAATAGTGCGGTTGTTATTGAATTGCCGCCAATTATCGCGCAATTAATAGGTAGGTTTATTTTTTGTGCATGAATAATGCAATTTCACTATAACTTACAAATAGTTGTAATTTTTTTAGGTTCAATTTAAAATATAATTAATTTAATACAAATAAATTAATAAATATATGGGTTACAGAACCAAGAATTCAAATAAGTTTTCTAGAGATATGCAGTTTTTCAATGGAATACACAAAAACTTCATTAAGAAATGTCATTATAGTACTTATGTGAATATACAAAGTTTGGACAGAAAATTTTTCCTTTCTATTTTTTTCATTTTCCTAAAATCTATTATATTATTTGCACTTTTTCCTTACAAACGAGTTATTAACGGATAGCTCACCTTAATGAGTAAAAATATTTCACCTTTTCAAATAGAGAGTTGGTTTTATTAAAAAAAAACTTTGAGGAATGCCATAACAATTTTGGACATCAAACTGCGCATTTATAACCTTGATTTAAAAACAAATAATATAAGACAATTCATCTCAACCTGTAGAGCACGCCCTGCTTGAGGAGGTGCTTTGTAACCAAAGGGGAGCGCATCGAGGTGAAGTAGTTTAAATTTATATTCGCATGTGCATCCCAGCAAAAAAAGACTGTTAATTATTTAGAAGCTTTCAATAGTGACAACCTTGTTATACTTGTGTTTTTACAACTATACTGAAAAACTAAGCGAAACTAGAATTTCAGCAAAGAGATTCAAAAATTGTTGACTCCCAAAAGAAAAGTGCTCGCAAGACAAATTTTTAAGATCATTTCAAATATTTTGATGTCAATCTCGAGATGAGACTTGGGCATATTACTAGGATTTATAAATAAAATTACAGTTCATGAAATGGGTCCAGCAGCCAAAGTTGCAAGTATAATTTCCTTTGGTTAGACTACTAACGGTGACGTCTAGTTTTCTTTCCATCTGAGTTATTCGAATTAACGAATAAGAGCGGCGATACTCGATTTTCGATGCTTAGGCTTTTTTGGACTCATTACATCCCATCATAACCGCAAGTCGTTCGAGCCTTTGCGAATCCAAGCTGTCTTGCATTAATGTTTCCGGTGACACTATTGTATCTCCAAAATGGCTCTGCCTCAGTCCGCTGAATGTAAATTACTTTTTAAGACAGGGTCAACAAATTCATTCTTCTCCAGGCACTTTTTCCACACCGGGTCCTCCGCGACAGCAATCCTATGAGGATAGCATCGCAGTGACAATGTTTCATCAGCAATTACATCATGCAGTTCCTTGTCCTTCAAGAAAAAAAGCTCCCTAGTAAGTATCGCATCAGGTCCAATAACATGTTTCTTGGAACATCTCATGCCACGGGCTTCCTTCCAGCATTCAATAAACTTCTTTCTCAGCAACAGATTCAATTCTCTCGTACTCATACTAATTAGAACAGGTATAATGGGTTGGAAGACATATGGCTCAGCCGTGAACCCCATCTTTGCCAAACAAACCGCTTCCTCGTTTCGGTGTATACATAAACCTGATTGTTCAGCCTTTCTTTGTTAGATTATCAAATAGTATCTACTACATTGGACTAACAGCCAATATGCCTTCATGTCTGATTAAATGTTAATAGTCCTATTTCTGTTTATTTTATTCTCACAGAGATGGCCCCATTGCGGAATAACAAAAATGTTTGATTGAAAAACTCTCTAACCCCGGCTCTTCTATCCTGTCCAGATCTGTCTGTAAACCACCAGGATCTGCTTCCAAGAAGAATTTCCTCTTTCTCCCCATCCTCTCTGGTTGACAAAAGTATTTTAAGATTTCAAAACCTGCGTTATATAATCTGTTGGCTTAAGGAGCGATGAGCATCTTTCCAGCCAATCAGGTAGCAGCCAGTTCCTGCTTTGAGATGCCTCAAGCAACTGAGACAATAAACTACCTTCAAGATCTCATTTACTATGAATAAGTGGCGAGGAGGGAGATTCACTAGAAGCTCTGGCGCCCTAGTAAGGGCAGATACGTAAGTCTGAGTTCCTTTCTTTAGAAATTTTAAAACTTCATGTCGAAAGACGTCATTTTGTAGATAATAATGAGTTGAAACAGAATATCTATACTCAATAGAAGCGACTATCGACCCGTGCGATGGTCTTCCTTAGTGAGGCGCCGCGTAACAAGGAGGGGCGCGTAATTTTACTACTTGTAGAGATATACTGTACTTGCGATGTTATATCAAGACGAAAGAAGAAATTAATAAAACGAATTTAGTTAGCCCCTAAAAAATTAAAATGGAATGAGAATAAAACCAATCAAAAATACAGGTTAGGTAATGTATAGTGGGTTGAAACCAGGTATGCAGTTTCAAAATCTTACAATCTACCAAGAAAGGAAGATATAAAAATCACTTTTTATGAAGAATAAAGATATAATTGTTGGTAGAAAAATCATCGGGACAGATATAAATGTTTTGGAATTGCTTTAATCCAGAGATCTTTGCTTACTATATATACGAAAATAATAGTAATTATTCCTATATTATGTGTATTCACAGACCTTTCATAACAAATAAGTGTCTCATTTGGTACTGTATATGGTATTCCATATTATCGCTTTATAATAGCCAGTGGACACAGCTGGAAACGGCTGAGACTGTTAGAAGCCCTGATCACTTGACTCTGTCTTGTTTTTATTTGAAGAGTATCTATTGTGTGACAGTTTTTTGTATTTTGTGTTTATTTTATTTATTACTACTACACTACTAAAATTGCCGAAAATAATATAGAAAAATTAAACAAATAAATTGGGAAAACGGATCTAGAAGACAATTTAAAAGCACATACCTAGAATTCCATTTTACAAATTGGGAACATTATTTTCTCGTATTGTTATATGATTCTCTTATTCAAGCTGGAAGAACGGCACTTTCCTTTGACAATACTTATTACAGATTTTTTGTAGCATGGTTGGAATGCAAATTTCCAATAATGCACTCTAAAATTCCGCGCCGCGCTATTTGTGTAACTTTTAAAATAGCGTGATGGATTGCTGTCGAAAGATTGATCGCCTTTCCATTCCGAGTGCAGCTCACATACGTGTTTGTCGTTATTTATCGTCCGAAATTGTTAAAATATGGCGCCAGTAATTTTATAAACCGTCAGGGCGCATTATTCTGCACGAGCCATTTGTTTTTGTAAGTTCAAAAATAAATTTCCCGACCAACATGGAAATAGTGGAAAGTTTTTTCCGGATGTCAAAAGCGATTTGTTTTGGAATGAATTTTTCTACGAATAAAATACCAATTGTATTAGTACACACGAAAAAACTTATGTGAAATTTATGCAAATGTTACTACTAGCACTCTGGTAACCATTTCGAGATTTATTTCGTTCTTCCTGTTATTCTATTAAAAAAAAAACATTATTTTTAAATAACTAATAATTACCATATCTACAGCCGTTCACAATGTTCATTTTCGCTCTTCGGATAGTCTGCTGTCAGGAGCATACATTGGCCCAACATGGAACAGCACCATCAACTATATTATATATTTCCGTGGCTTTAATACAGGAATCATGGTTAATGGTTTGGAGCAAAATTAGTGGACTAAGTTCTGCTGGAGAAATACTACCACTGTAAAAGTTCTGCAGCCTGTATTCAATAAAAACTAAAGTTTCTCATTTTACTAGAACCCTGTATCAGAGACTTAGTGTTTCTTAAAGACTGAGATAAGTTATATTAGAGTAAGTGCATATTTTCGTGTAGAACGACAGAGCCCATCAGTGGTAGACTCAGTAAAATATTTCGACGGAAAACGACTAATACTTCTCTACCACTTTTGTGAGGATGCGGAGATGTCAACCCCAGGACGAGTATTGTTGGTCTTCCTTAGCATAAGAAATTTATTAACGGATAAAACATACCTACTTTTATTTACAGTAGAAGAGAGTCTGCCTATAATCCAACTATCTGATCTTGAAATGTGCAGAACTTGGCTAGGAAGTGCGAAGGTCTCGCTCCTAGATTACCGACAAATGCTATGTGTAACTGGCATTAAACCAGACAGAGAAATTATTGAATACAGAAAACTTAATTTTACAAATTGGGATGTCTTTAAAAAGTAGATTCCGAGGTATACCAAGATAGTGTGATAAATCTGAAGTAAAGATCACCACCAAATAAATCAGCGAAGCGGGAGTCTTTCCAAACTAGTTGCTAAATTTAATGATGACCCAAGCACTCCATGATATCACTCCTAAATTTGAACTAACCGAAAAATGTCCAAGAAACTTTGACTTACACTAAAGTCTAAACAAAAACGAGAACTGTTCTTTATTTCACTCTGTTTTGATGTTCATACTGAAGGTTTTTTTTTAACTTCAAACTCAGTTAATATGAAGGAATGTATGTAAAATCTTCTGAATTATATTTTAAACAATAAATACAGCTCAAAGATTTTGCCCGATTTTCCTTCATTATTTTAATAAATAATGATTATTTTTTTGTAAATATATATATTTTTATTGAAAGGGTAAAACAAGTTCTGGCATCAGGTTAAGATTTGAAATATTTGGAAAATTTATAGCAAATATTATTATAATTTTTGAGGATAAGAACATCGAGTTCCAACATAATGGTCTTCGAATCCATGTTAAGAAAGGGTTGTGAAAAAATAATTTTTCTAAGAACTATCGATGAAAAAAAGTATATTCCTTTTTTATATACTTTCATAGATCGCAGAACTGCCTGCTTTTTTTGGGTCAAAGTAGAAAATAATCTACACGAGTGTAATTAAAGCAACGGTCACATATGCAAGCGAAAGGTAGGTTTTAAAAAAAATCAGATAAGGAAGAATTGGAGCGCTAGAAAAATGTTAAAAGCGATGTATGGCGGTATAAAAATAGAAAATAAATAGGGAAAAAGAACAAACACGAAGATGGAAACTACATATAAGGAATCTAAACTAACTACTTTCACATAGGTGAAGATGAACAGAATGATAAAAAAAGATTTTGCATAGAAAATTTATTGGGAAAAGACGAATAGAAAGACCACATAAATAAAAGATGATTTCAAAAAGCTAAATTAACCTAAGCGGAAAAGCAAAGCAGTAGAAAGAGGAACATGGAAAGGAAAGGAACTGTCGGGAAAGCATCGGACATTTTGCCCATCTAGGTGGTCATTGTCTTTAGACTGGCTGCATGGCCAAAGCCATAAGTAGCTTGGCTACTTTAAAAAAAAAGCATCGAACATTTTGACAATTGAACATAACTGACAATAAGACTTGTCTAAGATGATGATAATTACTTACTAAAAACGTTGAACTTTAAATCCAATCTCCTTACTATCGAATTAAGACCGACTAGTTTATCAGTTTTGTGTAACCATGAAATTGTTTTATATGAATATATATATATATATATATATATATATATATATATATATATATATATATATATATATATATATATATATGGGACAATCTGCGTCAGCCGAATCGAAGTTACGACCAAAATTAGGAACAACCATCGAGAAAAGGCTCATTTTAAAGCTTACAGGGTCTATTTTCAAATGCCAAATGCGCCTTTAAAAACTCAATATGACGGCTCCAGTATGGTGACCGAAAGCAAGAGAAAAATCGAGTGTTAAACAAAAAAAACTTGAAAAAATTAAAATTCAACACCGGTCGACTCGTTTATGGCTCAAATTGTAGTTGATGGACGCCACTAAAATTCTGGTTTGGTAGGTTGACAAAATCCAACATGGCGGATTTAATATGTCAGACAAAAATTCAATATGGTGGCCGAATTTTGAAAATCAACCGATTTGCACCAAATTTGGTGTATGGAGGTTTTTGAGGTTACTGATCACGATTTTCCGAGTCCACCATCTTCAATTTTGAAAATCTCACCTCGGATTCGTGATAAGCGATCCCAAAAACTCCCGTATAACAAATTTTATACGAATCAGTTGATTTTCAAAAAATAAGTCAGTCATTTTAGGTCCACCATATTGAATTTGAGAATTTAGGAAATTTAACCTCAGATTCGTATTCGGAGACCCCAGAAACCCTCATATACCAAATTTCGTGCAAACTGGTTCATATCGAAAAACTCGGCCACCCTATTGGACTTTTGACCGCCATGTTGAATTTTGTCAACCTACCATACCAGTTTTTTAGGAACGTCCATCAGCTACAATTTTAGCCAAAAATGACCCAACCGTTTGAGAATTTTTATTTTTACAAGCCTTTTTTGCTAGTCACTCGATTTTCTTCGGCTCCGGCCGCCATACTGGATTTTTCAAAGGCGCACTCGGCATTTAAAAATATGCGCTCTAAGCTTGAAAACGAGCCCTTGGTCGATTTTTTTGGTTGCTTCGGGCAGTTTTTGGTCATAGCTCTGATCCGGTTGACGCGGATTGTCTCATATATATATATATATATATATATATATATATATATATATATATATATATATATATATATATATATAATAAGGCTGTTGTCTGCATAGTTTTTAAATAAAAATGGAAATTTCGGCTCTGCGGTCACGTATTGTCGGTAAGTATTGCTCTTGTATCTGTGAGTGATCCATCGAAATAGCGCTGTCCTAATTAGTTTGCTGTTCTCTTTAGTTGAGAATGGCAGTAAAAATTGGGCCTATTCAATATGAGATCCGAGGACGAAACAACATTGTGGTCATTTTCAAGATCCGGATCTTCTCCCTTATTTTTGACTTCTCCGCACTTTTTCAAACAAGAGTAATGTTTACTGCCAATCAGTGTCCGCTGAGTCGAAATTTCTCTTTAGTACATATGAAATATATATGAAAATTAAAGAAAAAACCTTAGAGATAAAGTCTCTGAATCAATAAGACGAATAATTGTCTCCCAAAAATAAATCTATTTTCCAATTTTGCTTGTTTGGTAATGACAGCAAACAATTTTTTGTTCTTGTATTTTTAAGATTCGCGGATTGATTAACTTTTTATTACAAATGCAGTAAAAAAATATTTTAAAATAAATTGAAATTACTTAAATAAACAAAGAGAAATGATAATATATTATTTTTTGACCTACTATTAAACGCGTTGTAAAATAAAATTGAATAGTCGATTATTTCTATCAGTTTTGATGCTCATACTATGCGTTTTGGAAAAATTATTTTTAAGTATTCGAAAATTAGGTGATTTTGAATGTTTTTCTACTCATCTAAACATGATCTCAGTTTCCTAATAAGGGCACTTACCAAAAACTTAAAAGAAATATTTTAAACGACAAAGTAACCCCTGAAAAAGGACTTCTTAAGCTAATTATATTGTGAAAAATATCACAACACGGGCCCTTGCAAATTTATTTCCCATTATCTGTTTTTTCTCGCTCTCCATCTCCGAAGTTCCCGACTTTTTTAGGGACATAACTCAGCGACCGGGTGCATATCCAACTTTAGATTGTACAAAGTATAATGTACAAAGAAACCCCTAATGTAAAATCGATGGAACACCATTACAGCCGGGACCGACTTCTTACTTTGCTAAATCATTCAGACGGACCGCGTTTCGCTCCTAACTTATTTACAAAACTTCTTTGCGTAGTTAATGGAAAGAAATTTCTTTTCAATTACCCTAGTTTTACGACAAAGTTACACAAAAAAAAGTTAAAGTTACGTAAAAGTATTATAAAATTTACGGAAAGAAGGTACAATGAAACTGTTTTCTGAATTTATCGAACAGTTTAGATCATTGTAATTATCGTTATAACTGTATGGTGAACTCATTAGTTGCTAATTTTCGTTCTACGAAAATTCTTCTTTCTTTCTTCTTTAGTAGCCCTACAACCCGGGGTGGGTCTTGGCTGACTGCACAACTTGCTTCCATCTCACACGGTCGTCCATGATAGTTGGGTCAGTGGGTAACCCCATTGTTCTTAAATCTGACCATATGTTATTTCTCCATCGCATTCTTGGGCGTCCTAAGGGTATTTTCCCTGTCGGGGCCTGCTTCCAAATTAACTTGGTAAAGCGGTAATTAGGGAGTCAATGGACATGGCCAGCCCATCTTAGGCGTTGGGATTTAATTTCTTGTACGATGTCGCTAGCGTTATATATCTGTTTGACCTCGGCATTTGTTCTTATTCGGTGTTGATTAGTATTGGGTCGTGATAGGGTCCGAAAATCCTTCTAAGGATTTTCCTCTCAAAATATCTAAGTTTCATTTCCATTGCTTTTGTTAGCGTCTACGTCTCACATCCATTCATGAGCACTGGTCTAATCACTGTTCGATATATCCTGATTTTTGAGGTTCATGTTAGGTTCTTGGATTTGATGGTGTTGTTGAGACTATACATACATCTGTTTGCTGCCTGAATTCTTACTTTTATCTCCTCTGTGATATCGTTATCTGCGGTGATTATCGCTCCGAGATATTTAAAACGCTCCACTCTTTCATATGTTATATGTGTCTATTGTTACATTTTGTCCTATTCTATCTCGATTCTTTTGTCTGTTTATGCACATGTATTTGGTTTTCTCCTCATTGACCATTAGACCTGTTTTCCTTGCCTCTATCTCTATTTTGTTGAAAGTTTCATTTACATTGGTGACGGTGTTTCCAACAATATCAATGTCGTTCGCGTATGTTAGTAGTAATTTTGGTCTATTTACTGTTATTAGTTCTGTTCTAATTTGTGTTGTTCTCACTATTTTTTCCAGGATTATATTAAAGAGGAGGGATGATAGTGCGTCTCCTTGTTTTAGGCCAGTGTTTATTTCAAATGATTCTGAGAGTTGGTTACCTATTCGTACCCTGGATCTACAGCCATTTACGCATACTTTGGCGAGGTGGATCAGTTTTTTTGGAATCGAAAATTCTGCCATTGCATGCCACAGTTGACCCCTTTTAATGCTGTCGTATGCTTGTCGGAAATCGATCAAAAGATTGTGGATAGTTCTATTGAATTCTCATCCTTTTTCAAGTAGCTGCCTTATAGTAAAGATCTGATCTATAGTCGATCTATTTTTCCTGAATCCGGTTTAGTATTCCCCTAGGAAATTTTCTACAAAAGGCGTTAGTCTACGAAAATTCGACCTGAATCAACTAGCTCTGTTGTTAGAACAACTTTAGTTGGAGGGGTTTATTAAAGGGGAATACACAAAAAATTCCTATTAAATTATTTGCTTTGAGTTAGTTCAAATTTTACATGTCGTTTAAGGAGCACTATATTGTGAAGCTATACTAAATTTTTCCCTGTATAAAGCTTTTCTCTTTGGGCTAATAATAAATTTCAGAAAATGCCTTTAAATAAAATACGGTTTGAGAATAACTGGTGCTCCAAAAATAGTTCTATTATGCGGCCTTTAAAACTGCTGCTGGGCAGTGTTAAGCCACTCAATGACAATGTGGCACGATGATCATCAGAAATGATCTGAAAAATTCTGTATTTGTGTTCTGTGACTCGTAAGAAAAAATGCATCTACCAGAGGAATAAAACAATTTCCAATGCCAAAAGGTCGTACTTCTTCTTCTTTAAGTGCCGTCCTCGTTCCGAAGTTTGGCTATCATCAAAGCTATGCGTATCTTTGACACTGCAGATCTAAACAGTTGGCAGTTGTTGCAATTGTACCATTCTCTTAAGTTCTTTAACCATGAATGTCTTCCTCTTCCTATGGATCTTTTACCTATTATTTTTCCCTGGATAATTAATTGCAGCAACTAGTATTTATCTCCCCTCATAACATGTCCCAAGTATTGCAGTTTGCGTTCTTTAATAGTAAGTACTAATTCTTTCTCTTTCCGCATTCTTCGCAAAAACACCACATTTGTTACTCTCTCTGTCCACGATATTCTTTATATTCTATGGTACATCCACATCTCAAATGCTTCCATCTTCTTGGTATCAATTTTTTTAAAAGTCCACGCTTCCATTCCGTCGTAAAGAACTGACAGCACGTAACATCTCACAAGGCGAATTTTAAGTTTAAGGCTTAAATCTCGTCCGCAGAATACCTTCTCCATTTTAATAAACGTAGCTCTAGCTTTTTCCACTCTGATTCTGAATTCTTCAGAACTATCGTTATTTTCGTTGATAACAGTATATATTCTCATACGTTCAATTCTTTGATCATGTACGGTTATGTCAGGGAAGTTTTGTGGTGATTTAGATACCACCATTATTTTTGTTTTACTGATGTTAAGTGATAATCCATATTCATCACTGCATTCTACTATTCGTACGGTCGTATTTATTGGACATTTTCAAAATGCTTCTGGATCATCGGTCCCGAGACCTTTTTCACCCTTTCTCACTCTACTATCAACATCAGCTGTACTAGTTAAATTTTTATGTGAATTACCATAGAATCAAATGGCCTCTCAGAACTTTTCATTTAGTAATCAAATTTTTCTATTAATGGCACTGTCTATTTACGAACGTATAAAAAAAATCTTGCTCTTTGCATTTGACGCAACCATAATAATAACTATATATCTTGGCATAACATGGTCAGCACTACGTTAACAACGGCATTAGCTACTTGGAACAAAGCGACATCCATTTTGGAGTTAACGAAGACTACCCCGTAACATCCCTGAGACCCATCAAGCAGTTTTGGGCAATTCTGAAAAGCAAATCATTGAAAAACTGACAATACTCACCAACTGTCCAAACGGGTAAAGTTATTTCTGAGAAAAATGAATCGAAACGCACAGCACAAACAAGAAGATCGGATACAGATATGTGCCATTGAAAGTCGACAGACGGCTCATATTTCAGCATTTTTCCTATTCTTTCAAATAAAATATGACGTCTTAAGCTGTGTTACAAAGTTTCCACCTGTGTGACGAAGAGGATAAAACAGCCTTTCTTTGAATGTACAGCCCACGTTGGGCGCCAAAATTTTTGTTGCATCCTTACTTCTTTTAAATTAGACCAATGCAATAATTGACAACCGCTCAGGCTAGTTGCTTCCATGGACTAAGAAGAACAAAGGTGCTCGACAGTTTAAGAAGGAGATAAGGCGGATCCCCAATATTTAAAATAAATTAAAAAATTGGAAGAGATTGGTACTTACCAATCACCCAAAGCACCATTGATATACTAAATTACGAATCTAAACCAGAAGGTCATCCGATGTTCTGAAGCCTATGAAGGCTCATTTAGCCTAGTATTTCAAGGTTAAGGATCCAAGTAAATAAACACAAAATAATTCAGAAATAGTATTATACACTTTAATATAAAAATCATCAGATGGTTTGAGGTTTAATCGATCAGTATTAATATTATATAACAAATAAATATCAATAAATATATATATATATAAATGTAGTCGTTAACCCTTCGATCGATTGCCAAACCTTAGCGCAAAAGTTATCACGCTCATCGTGCACAGTGAGATGCAGTTCCGCAGGATATAAATCAGGGACTATAATTATGTGCGCATTACCAACCGGATGAATTACAAATTGGGTATAAAACCTTAAAATTTAACTGAATGAAGTATCAAAGTGTTATATATAATTGAGTTAAACTAGGTAAAATATTAACAAATTATCTGACAAAACTATTAACTAAAATAAAAACCTGAAATTCGAGCATCATGGTACCCCTTGATCTAGCTGCGGGTGAATGACTGCCTTGTCTAAAGGACGCTGTACTCAAAACCAAAAGAGTACCCTATCCTCAAAATTCCGTAAGCAGGAACATAAACAAAATCAGGAAACAAAAGCAGCTACAAAACCAGGGACAACGTCAGAAATAAAATGGGAAAAAAGCAGAAACCCAAACAAAAAACTAGAATGGAAAACTGGAGCATAAAACTGGAACGTAAAACTGGTACATAAAACTAGAACATAAAACGTAAAACAATGTGCTTCTTGATCAAATCGCCGACGAAATGAAGTGAACGATCCCCAAAAGTGAGTTAATAAATCCTAGTTTCCACTACAGTTAGCCTAAAATCCATCAATAGCAAAATGCATACAACACCAAAAACCACTAGGGAGTATTATAGGACCAAATGATTTACCTAATCCCTTTGACCGAATAACATCTCCAAAAAGTGTCTTGATGGCTCACACTCCGCTTCTTTTCCGGTGATCTCTTAGAAAAAAAATGGTTTTTGCCAAAATCCAAATTAAAATAATATGCATAGAAAAATGACTGCCGGCGACGATATGCAACCAATCATAGAACGAACGCATCAACAACTGATTAATTTATACATTCTGAAATCGACAAATAGTGCAGAACAATAAATAGTGTAAAATGATCAATATTTCCCTATTTAATATTGTGTTATATTCTTTCATTCTACGGAAATTCTCCAGGAGACCAACATTCAACCAGTAACGTCAAATGTTAGATCAAACGGCTTAACACCAAAACAACACTTACAGCCATATTCACTAAGAAGATTTATGATTTAAACCTGATCTAGTTGCCATGAAATTTAAATCTTCTAGTTGGCCAATTTATAATACATATACAACAAATAAATACACATATCTTATTTTTCTTAAAGAAAGAATAAATATTGGCATTTCTTATTTCGTTTTTTTTAAGACTCTAAGGGGAGAAAACCTTAAGGATACGGCCTTGAACTATAGAAATATACATTATAGGAACCTACAATACGATTGTAAGAGATTGAGACAAAGAGTAATTAGTGGACTATATATAGGTTGGTTGCGGAGATCAGAAATTATACAAATAATATGAGAATACAAAATACGGCGACAGCATGACACAAATACTAAAATGGCCTACCTTGTAGTCGAAATCACTTCATTAATTTCTTTTTGGGGGCTACTAGGATAATCCCATGCTTCACAATGCAGGAACCAGGAATCGGGGACACTGTCACTATATTTTGGAGTAGTTTTGAGGCGAGAGTTAATACATGAGAGCAAAAGATAAGCATTTTTGATAAGGCGAAGGACGTGCAATATATCGACTACTATACTATACGACTTCTACTGTACTACTACTGTTCTGTCCCTTTTACATTTGTCCAAATGCATGCGGGCCAGTAAAATGTGTCATGTGTAAACGCGAGTAAAATTAAACTAAAAAGTAATGAAACCCAAACAACGATCTTATTTCCCTGGTACTCAGGAAAAGATTCCCTGGAAGTGGTCTCCATGATTACAACAGTACTTATAAGGTATACCACGTCTTCAAAACCATACAACTTTTATAAAATAATATCAGTTATCAGTAACTAGTGACTAAGCAAGGCAAGACGAAAACGAACCCCATAAAACTACAATGGGGAGTGAGACAAGGGGACACTATCTCGCCAAAACTGTTCACCCTAGTCCTAGAGGACATTTTTAAGGAACTTAAATGGGACATCAAAGGTATAAACATCGACGGAATATACTTGAACCATCTCAGATTTGCTGATGACATAATCTTAATAGCAAGTAATCTCCAAGAATTGAACGAAATGCTGCAACAACTAAATGACGTATCCGCATCTGTAGGCCTTAAAATGAACTACAACAAAACAAAAATAATGAGCCACGAACAGGCAAACATAACAATATAGACCCAGAGGATAGAAAACGTCGAACACTATGTATACTTGGGTCATGACATCAGACTAGAGAAATCAAACCAGGATGCTGAAATAAAAAGAAGAACACAGCTGACATGGGCCACTTTCGGCAAATTTGCATACATCCTGAAAAATAATTCAATTCCTATAAATCTAAAAAGAAAAGTATACGACACATGCATATTACCGATGTGTACGTATGGATTAGAGACCATATCCCTCACCAAAAGTCCGCAAAAAAATTAGAAACAGTCCAAAGAGCGATGAAAAGAAACATGCTTGGAATATCATTAAGAGACAGGATTAGAAACACCGAGATAAGACGCAGAACGAAAGTCAAAGACATCGTGAAGGAGGTTGCAAAGATGAAGAGTGGCGATGGGCTGGTCACATAGCCCGATATGAGGACAACAGATGGATAAGAAGAATCCTGGAATGGAGACCGAGGGAAACAACAAGAAGCATGGGAAGACCTCAAAAAAGATGGGTAGACGACATAAGGACAGTGGCGGGCAAACACTGGATGAGATTGGCGAAGAATAGAGAAAGATGGAAACAATTGAGAGAGACCTACATTCAGGAGTGGATGGACAGAGGTTGACAAAGAGAGAGAGTGAGAGAGAGAGAGAGAGGCTAAATTATAAAATAAGCTCCAAATATTTAGATTATTAACCTATTAATAGCGATAACTTAAGTTGCATGTTTAAAACGAAGTCTAAATGAAACATGAACCTACTAGAGCCAGCGTCAAGGACCAATCCCGAAGATTTATACCCAAAGGACAAACCAGTGAAAAGGCTGCTAAACCTGATTAAAGCAACCAACTTGTTCACATAGATTTGATATAACAGGTGACGCAATAAGTCACTACGCTGCAGTGTAAGGGCTTTTTAACCGTGGCATGCTATATCCTTCGATCAGTCAAGCTGGTGCTTCAAAACCCTAACATAATGTTTGTTGAACCTGCATTTTACCAGGCTTTTTTTACAGAAAAAGCGATTTTAAGAAATGCCTGTTTTCGTCTAAAATAAATTAGAGTTACATCAAAGGCCACAAAACTCAAGAGAATTCAAGATTTTCTGAAATGATGATGATTTTGCATCAATATGAAGAGTCAAAAGATTATCCTTTGTTTAGTTACTACTAGTAAGAACGCAATATGGACGCCCTTCCTAAACCATTATAGCAAAAAAGCTAAATATACTTAAGTTTTTATCGTTTTATCATTGTCCTATAGTTGAAGCAATTAAACCTATATTATTATAATGTTGCATTTCAGTTTTTCCAGTAAATTGCTTTAAGTAAAGTTGCTTTGTTACAACAACAAATAAAAACATGATAACGGCCCTTTTCTTTTACGTAAAAAAAAAACGTTTACGTGGATATGCTTATTGCAAGCAATTATTACACATATTTTGTGATTACTATGAAATACATTCAGCAGTGGAATTCTTTTGTTACAAAAAAAGTTCAAGGCAAGCAAGATCAAAGGTGAATGCAATGCAAGGAGTCATGATAGATAATGTTTATTAAATTAATTCAAAGTGCCAGATCAATATAAACAACCATTTATTATTTATATACTATTTATTCAATTAGAACTGATTTAGTTAATAAAATTAATGTCATTTCTTATTTTTACCAAAAAAGAAAGATAGGCCGATTTATCTACTGTATAAATAAATAAGTTAAAGCAATAATAATTAATTTCGGTGTTGACACATTTTAACGGAAATTGCCACATGTTTAGTTACCACTTAATCATAAAAATTTTTTTTAGTACAATATGTTACCAATTCAGTGGCAATCTTCATTTTGTTTTTATTATTACTTTATTATTATAATTTATCTCATCAACGAAACGCTGAAGATAGGTAGGAGAAAAATAATAAAGAGTGCACATTTAATTTAATACCTACGAGGACAGTCCCAGAATTGCCCAGTCCGACACATAGATGGCGGTAGTTGTTAAAATATAATGAATATGTTAGATAGCACCAAACTTAGAAAGATCAAGTTTTAAGTTTAAAGACGCTACATTGTCTATTACTTGTTTGACAGCCATCAATAGTGAACGCTCTCAATGAATTTTTAAACATGGAAAAAACTGTTCACCATTATGTGATTCAATATTTTCATTTGAAAGAACTTAGTGCAACCAATATCAAAGTCGAGCTATACTCTACTTTAGGGAAGTCTGCACCTTTGTTTTCAACAGAGAATTATTGGGTGGCAGAGTTTAAAAGAAGCGGTATGAGCTGCGGAGACGAACATGGCAGTGGTCGACCAAATGAAGTGACTATTCCAGACATGGTGGCTAAATTGTTTTCGATGGCCGTCGATTGAAAGTGCACGAGGTGCAGATGGGTGTCGTGTTTTCTCACAATCGAACAAAAACAGCGTCGTAACGATGTTTCTAGTGTTTGGTCACGTGTCGCCGCAACAAAACCGAGTTTTTGTGTTGATTCATAGCTATGAATGAAACATGGGTCCATCACTACTCACTCGAGATGAAGAAACAGTCAAAACAATGGACTGAAAGGGGAGAATCGGCTCCTAAGCAGCCAAAGATGGTTCCTTCTGCAGACAGCGTAATGGCTTCAGTTTTTTGGGATGTACATGGTATCATTTTTATTGACTATCTTAAAAAAAAGAAAACAATCAACAGCGAGTGATATGCGAACTAATTGCAGCATTTGATGAAATTAGAGAAAAAACACTGCATTTGGCGAAAAAGAAAGTGACGACAATGCGTCTGTTCACACATCCGTTATTGTAGTGACCAAAATCAATGATTCAAAGTACGAATTACTTCCTCATTCACCCTATTCACCAGATTTAGCACCCTCGAACTATTTTCTCTTTCCAAACTTGAAGAAAGGGCTCGGCGGTAAAAGATTTACCAACGATCAAGAGGTGATATCTGCAGTACGTGGCTATTTTGAAGAGCTCGACGTTTCTTACTATAAACAAGCTAAGAAGTTATTGAATATCGTTGGGAAAGTGTAGCGAGCTAAAAGAAGACTATGTTGAGAAACAAATAAAGATTTTGTCAAATATTTTGTGTTTTCTTTTAATAAAAAGAAGGAGGTTATAAATTCGACCACTATATTTAAATTTTTTTTTATGTTTTCACAGTTTTTTTAAGGTTTAGCACCATACCTAGAGGCTTTATTACAATAGATGGAAAAAACTTTAAATACGAAAGTTGTAAGATTTCTTCCATGTTATCTTTTAGATTTGTTTACAAAACAGTGACACATTGTAAAGCGAGAAACAAAAAAAAATTTAATATTTTTATTGGAACACCCTGTATATTTTCTACTAGAATGAAAGTTCTCTTCCTTCTGATTTTTTAAGTATGTTAAAAATTGTTTTTTAAATAAGTGAAAAATTACGGAGGATATAATGAAAATTTATAGAATTTTTTCCCAATTTATTTTTTGTGTTGGTATCAGTAGGTGCCCAATATTTTATTATACTGACCTGTTGATTTTATTATTATTACTCCTGTTATAATTATTTTCAAGATAAATTGTCTCATATTTTTCTTCTTAAAACCTCTTCTTCAAATGATTTTATGCCATCTTAAAAACGTACATTAGTCCAGGGACGGATCCAGCCTCTCTTTTTTTTTTTGGGGGGGGGGGGCGGTGATATCACAAAAGTACAGTATAGCAAGCTAAGGCAAGTTTTTGACGAGGTGGGGAGATACCAGCAACATTCCCACTTTTTGTATAAAAGGCAGGGGGGGGGGGGGGAGGATGCGAGCAGCATACATTTCTACACTCTATTCAAGAACTAGAGAGAGTAATAAAACTATTACCGAAACCTCCAACGTACCTGCTCCAGTGCCGTAAATCTAATTATATTTAGATATTATAAGCTTTTATAAATTTACTGCAACAATAAAATTTCTGATAGTTCAATTTAATTTCTGTCAGTGAGCAAAGTACACCTTACAGTGTGTCCTTAGTGATTTATCTTGTTTGTGCTTGTTTTCATATATTATTCGAGATTAGTAGGATACCCAAAAGACATGGCTTTAACATCTATTCCAAAATCGTTAAACTAGGGCATTTTTTCCTCAATGAAAAACTTATAACGATGAATGTTTATGATGCCTTAAGATATCAATATCTACATAATAATGTTAAAAGCTTTATTGAGATGTGTTCGAATATGACAAGAGTTGGAAAATCTACTATGTATCGAATACTAAAGGAGATAAAAACGACTGGAATTGTTAGTACTCCCAAGCCACATTCGACCACAGGCAAACGAAAAACTTCGTTGGAGAAAACTGCAATCAAAGAAGTTGTACATAAATTTTATTATGAAAAGCAGATCCGAACAGTCGACAAAATTCTAACTAAAATCAATGAAAATCGGGATTTACCTCAAATTAAAAGAACTGGGCTATGGAAATTGCTCGGAGAACTTAATTTTTGCTGGGAAAAACCAGATAGGAATTCTGTTCTTATAGATCGTCCGGAAAATGTCCGTTAAAGAAGGAAATACCTCTCTCAAGTGAAATGTAGAGTTGCTAGAAATTACAAAACCTGCAAAATTAGTAATTTAACTGATCTTTTGAATGATTTTTTTGATAAATTTACTGCAGAAAATTGGAAAAAATCCATATAATAAAACAATAAAAGAGAATGTGGAAACTCTATCTCATGATCGGTGAGATAAAGGAACCAATTATAATTAATTTGAGCGAAGATAGCTTCCCTGACTTTGATTACGAATTATATACGTAATGTTTACCAGCGCAAACACAATTTTTATTTAAATTTCCTATAATATATAAAAACTAATTACATTTGAATCCCTTTTTAGTGTTTAATTGTAATTCTGCAGATGGTTTAAAAAATAAATAAACTGAAACGTTAAATGTCCTAAAAATGTTTTTAATTAATAGTAAAATGACCGATAGCCCCAAAAAAATTTTAATATTATATGAATTTATTTTTTTATATACGTTTAAATTGTTGTATTTTTGAAAATGGGTATTTTGTAAGTATTTAAATTATAACTTAGAATTTTTTGAGAGAAAAAGGTTACATTTTAGTTTGAATGTGCCTAAAACGGCTTCTATGCCAAAATTAAAAATATTAAAAATACAGTTGTAATTTGCATTAAATATGTCAAAATTATCTATATTTTCTAATGTATGTGAATTATTAAGAAACCATAAGCAATAAAATAATATTATAAAAATTTTCCATTTTAAGTTTATTACCGAAATAATTTTCTATGCCATAAATACTTAGTGACAAAATAAACCTCCTTCCGATGCCTATGACGATCGTTCCCACCGCCCCTCCCCCCCTTGGATCCGCGCCTGCATTAGTCAATATAATTATTCGAAACCATATTAAAACGTCACAATGAAAGTTAAAATAAAGCACTTGTTTTCCAGGCCACATCGTTTTCTTATATCAGTTTATTAATAATATAAACTTAAATATTTAAATATAATGGCTAGACCGAACTCCAACTTATTTTATATTTTTGAAATCAGGAGGAAAAGAAACTTTCCAGCAGAAAATAAAATTTCATTTGTTTCTCAACTCTACGATGCGCCCCTGTTTTTGAAAACAAATCTAGAAGATATATAACTATATAGGTTTTGGTCTGCAGGTATAAAATCTTGCCGATACGTCTCAGAACATAGATTTTATATAGACAGTTGTTTCCTATTAATTTTGCACTTCATTTTTTGTAGTTCTACCTGACGAGAACATTACGTGGTCGAAACTAGTATGGACAAAGCACAAGAGTTGGATTCGCAGGAAATAAACTGTCTTTTTAATTTTTTCTTTATCGGTTTGAAGAAAAAAAAATGGTAACTTAATAAACTATAAAGGTTTCATAACAATAAGTTTTGACTGGATAAGGAGCAAACTAAGAGAGGTACACTTGAAGAATAAAAAAATATATAACTTTAAACCTAACACCATTATATCTTTAAAAAGTATTCATAAATATCCAATAATTATTATCAATAATATACATATATAACGTTGGCAAATGCTCCATTTTAAAATAAAAAAAATATGCAGGAAAGATGCTAAAAGTAAGTAGTAGCAACTTTGGCGTGGCAGTAAATTCAAAAAGCAATAACTGGCGATAAAGTATGTAAATTCAGCCGCTGAAATCGGCCGGCGCGCAGGCCGCATTATATTTCTCAGGAACGATTTATGATCTCGTTCATTCAAATTAAAATTTGAGTGCAGGAGTTTTACCGAGCAATACGCGCCTGCCGCGATGTGCACTGGAAGATAATTAGTATACGGAGAGGGTAAGGCTATTGTCTCCACGTAACAAATTAGTTTCTATAATTACAATATGTTATATTAGAACTGTATAGGATTATTGGTGTTATATTGATTCTTTCAACTCCGTTCATATTTTAAGAGATAGGAAAAAATGTTGGCTGTATTCTACTACAAAATTTACCGAAAAATTCCATATACTTCGAGTTTATCTCTTTTTAAACATTTTCAAATAAACAAAAGTATTTTATGTAGGTTGGGTTGAATTTTATTTTGCAACAGTGGTGCAATTTACAAAAATTGGGCCAAAAATCTAAAATATTTTATACAGCAGACATTTTGCATATGGGTTAAAAATTGCATATAGAAAAACTTTTTATAATAATCTTTTGGATATTTTGAGATACAACCCCACTTTTGAATTTCTTTTGGAAAAAAATTAAAATTTGACAGATAATGCTAATTACGTGACTACTATTTTTTTGGTTCATTTTCATCTCGATCGACGCAGAAATTGATGTCATAGTCAAATTTCGAATAAAGCTATTAATAAAAAAAATCCCATGTGCGGACTTTATTGGTCGCACCGTATAAGCCAACAGACTTAAGAAATAGAAACAATTTTATGTTTTTGTAGCAAATTATTTATGCTTCTTTTAAGGTTTCTTCAAAAATGTTGGCAAAAGTTATAAGAGAAACTGGACCAAAGTTAGATATCTACAGCCAGATTCACTAAGAAGGTTTAAGACTTAAACCTAATCTAGTTGTCATGAAAGTTGTCCAGGTTTGTTTTCTTTGTGATAGTTATATATCAACAAATAAATGCTTATATATGAATAATAAGGATAAGGACCAAAAGATAAATTATTGAAATCGACAACGGAAATAGTTGTCTCAAGAAAATGACAAAATCTCCATTCCTTCTGATTCGATTATAAAGGAAAATGGTTTTTTTTATCTCGTATTTTTAAGGTTTAATATTTGCTTGACTAATTTTGACACTCGCGGGTTTAAACCTTCTATCTTTCTATTTCTAACTTTAAATAATGTAACTAACCTTAAATATATATTTTTTTAAATGATTCTGAACATTTTTCATTTACTATAAAAGCAAAAGCTGGAGCAGAAATTCTTCATTAAATTAGCTTTTTTTAAAGTAAGTTTAACATAATTTTTGTTTATTTGACTCATTTTGAATAAAACAGTAAAAAATTACAGGCATTATGGATGGTCTCCACAAATAAATTTACGAAATTAAGTATTTTGCCTACAGTATGATCCAATGAATAAAATATAAACTTATAAAATAAAACTCACCTTATTTTGATAATCAAGGCAAAAAATCGATTTTTTTAAAATACATTTTTCAAAAGTACGAAATTTTCTGTGTTCTCAGAAAATTTCATAAAGTTCCAAGTAGTCCTTCTATATTTTTGAGAGACTATTGGATGGGTGTTCGAACTTACGCGCGTGCTCCGCCTCTTGCATGAGTGCGCGGCCTTGATCATTTCTGAACCGTGGCAGTTCTGAAACTTGCGGGGAGTCCCGAATTCAGCGAAGTAAGATGCAAGATAATAAGAATTTGAGTTTTACAAAGATGCTAAAGGGATTGCTAGTTTTTCAAAAAATAAAAAAATTAAACGAATTTTTCTCGAACAACCCTTTTGCATGAGGCGTTGTGGAATCTTGATAAACTACTCAACTAATCATCTTTAAAATTTAACCACGTATTCTAGACAAGTATGGGTATGTTTTGTAGTAAACTATATCAAAAAATTAATATTTACCATTTTTCCCAGCATAAAATATACAAAAAAATTCTCCGTTTGTAATTTTTTTTGAATACTCACCATTTCATTTTTTGCATAAAAATTCATAATTCTTCTACCGAGAATAGCCAGAAACATACTGATTATGAAACTTTAAGATGAACCAGTACAACTAATACCCTAATGCCTTCGACATACTTATATTGTTTTGACACTCCATGTTAAAGTAGTCTTTTTTATAAAACATATTAAAAAAAGTTTTTTCACATACTTCAATAGTGTACTAATATAGCTCAAACAAAATTAACATACATTGATAATCTATATTAGAAATCGCCAAAGAAAATTGCAAAAATGATCTGACGTTCAATGTGGGATGCCACCTTAACATTGAACACAACTATTAAAATGGACAAAACTATAAAGAAACAGAAGTATTTCATTCTTTCCTTATATTAAGCAATTTTTAACTGCAGTGTCAGCATTAAGAAGTCTCAGATAAATGGCCAAGATGACACCAAATTCTGCAGCATGTGACGAGAAAATTTAATATATAACAAAAACCACATTTTCCCTTGAGTCGATAGATTACGGGCGCAGAAGGTCGGAAAATTTAATATCGCCAGCTTGTAACCCGCCGCTTTTCCGCAATTCACCAACTTTCGGTATTTTTCCATTACATCACATCCACTGGCCGCTCTCATGTTGTCATTTTAGGGTCGGACTTGCCCTAAGAAATATTTTCCCAAGTAAATATGAAATTTGTGTAATATATAATAATCAAATATTCCCAACTTTCTGTAATAAGCTTCTTCAAATATGAAAGAATTTAAGTAGCATAAAATATTGACCAAAATTTGTTTTGCTATTGTTTAATATGCTGTGCTATATTTAAATGATATATAAATATAATAATAATAATAAAAAACAGAAAATTTAGCATATAATTTCCTTCCCACAGAATATATAAAATCCAAAGGCTCCAATTTGGGCTTTTAAACGTTCCACTCTAATATTAAAAGTGACATTTTATTTCATCAGTGTAAAAGAAAACTGACAACTGTTAACATTTGTGTGAATATAAAATGAATAATCGCTTATTGGTAATTCATATTTTACATAGCATCATTCTACAATGCATCTATGTTGTATTCTTGTTTAGATTTGGTAGTTACCGTCTTAGCAGCTTCTACAATATGTTGTAGAATTACATCAATATTTTTAGGAGTCCTTGAAATCATCTTCAACTCCCTATCGACTAACTTGTCAAACCATAAACAAACTTGTTTGCTGAGCAAATATAAAATTCATGAAGGTCACAAGTGTTGACATTAAATATATTAAAAACTTTTATTACACTGTATGCATCTGTAAAAACGACCTTATATTGTTCCTGGGGTTGTTCCACTCGCTTACCCTAAGATACCACTTTTACCATTGGTAGCATAAATAACTATTAATGCTTTTATAAAATTTAAAGTATGCTCCACTCTCTAAAATACTCTACAAGTAGTAAACAAAATACATCCAAATTTGAGTTCCCTTAAAGCTATTATTCAACATCACTCCGAAACAACGTTAGCTTTAGCTCTTTGTAATGTCATTACATCCTTCTGAAACAACTAATGCGATATTGTAAGAAAAAAATATCACTTTAGAGCTGTGTTTTTTGTGTTATAAAGAGTGTCCCTTTGCTTAATAAAAATGTGGCTGAATTTGGTTGAAATAGCGTTGAATCTTCTCCTTCTATGTACTGGTGGTTATGAATTTGTTGGTATAGATCTTTGATTTCAAATAAACCCATAGAAAATAATCAAGGGATGTTAAATTACATGATCTAGAGGCTAATTCTGATCACCAAAACGAGAGACTACAAGACATTGAATTGTTTCAAGGGCTATGTGGTACCGTTTTGTTGAAGCCACATGTACTCCACATCAATATCAGTCAAAATAACTCAGTTCATGTAGACATATCGAGCACCAAAAACAAATATAGTTTGAGCAACCTCATTTTCGAAGAAGTATGGTCCAAAGATGCCTTCAAGCCAAAATCCGCAACAAAAAGTAACAAGTGGTGGATGCATTTCTTTTCGACAATCACATGTGGGTTCTCTGAACCCCGAATGCGGCCATTTTGACGATTAATGAAGCCATCAAGGTGAAAATGAGCTCCATCGCTTAGAATAATTTTGCTCGAAAAATCAGCATCCACTTTTTAATGTTCAATAAGCCATTCAACGAACTGTCTTCGGTATCCATGATCATTAGTCTTCAGTTCTTGTATCAATTGAACTTTATAAGCCTAGAAACACAGATCTTTAAGGAGTATATGCTGTGGAGAGCTTTTTGAAATATGCAATTCTTGTTCACAACGCCGAATTGATGTTCCTAAACTTTCACCAACATTCTCACGCACTACTTCGATATTAACATTTGAACGGCATGTTATTGAATGGTCATTTGTTGGGCACCACTAATTGACCCAGTCTCCCGGAATATTTCAATTATTCTCTTTACGGTTGATGACATTAAATCAATATTCTGACCATATTTTTTACGAAACTTGTTAACTGTAGCTACCAAACTTTCACTATTTTTGAAATGCGTGAATTTTGAGACACCTTTTATAACACTTTTATATGTTTTTGTCTATATTTAAACTTATTTTCGTAGAATGCAGCGAGTGTATAATACTTCACCCCAGTAATCCTATGGCGAAAATAAACTGATGTGATTTTATCTTCCTTAATCGTGTTATGAAAATTTTGAAAAGTATAAAGCTTTACCATGCGAATTTGGCAATCATAAAACTGCAACCAAATGATTAAAATGTGCTTAAAGGCTATAGTCTACACATGTTATAATAAAAATACAATTTGTGAGTTTTAATTTATTCATTGTTTAAGGTCTTATTGATTATTTGATCTTTTTTATTCCCAAACAACCACCAATCCAAGTACTCCAAGTAATCGTCTAGTTGACCTGTTTTGTTTAGATTATGATATTGTTACAATTTTTACAAATTTAATAATAACAGAAAATTCATTTTAAACTTCTATCAAAAGTTTTAAGCCATGTGAGTGAAGCTACATATATGCTATATTATATTTCAATTATAATCATACGTTGCACCGCCTCATATTACTAGAAAGCAAAGCGACAAAGACAAGTATTTGCCTAAATTGCCGGAACACTGGAAGTCCTGGATGACAGGAAATATTTTGTTCAGATGGTTTAATATTTTCCGTGAACTTTTCCGAGAAGTTGGATTTAAGTATATCAATGTATATATCATATTTTAGATGTTAAGATGTAAAATAATTCAATATTTATAAAGCAAGGAACTGATAGGTGTCATTCATTGACTTTCTTATTCACAATCAGAATTAAAAAACTGATTTGAATACTTCAATAATACTTGTAAAAGACATATCGGGGATATAATATTATCACCCCAAGCAGTCAGGTAAGTTCAGGTACTGAATCTGGTCGAATTCGCAAAAACGACAGGTCTCAAATGACTTTTTGTTATGGTAGAATATAAAGGAATTAAAGGGAAATAGGCAATCAAAATTAAGAATCATCCCTCCTATTTATTTTTCCATACTTTTTATATTTCATGATAGACGTATGTGTTTAAAGTAGTAAGATGTTTTTCAATTTTTAAAAGAATAAAATTATAAACGTATATACGGCTTGCTTGGACAGGTAGTTTCAGAAACACTGCCATCAAGTCACTGTTAATTTGTTTCTGTTTATACGTCTGCAATATAATAATATGTTTCCAAACTAATTTACATGGTGAATATGAAGTTTTGAGCATTTCGGGCCAAAATATCTTAAAGGAGAAAACATGTCTATTTACTTCGTTACCACTGAAAGTTTAGAAAACATGAAATGAAATAAGTTTTAATTTCCTCTAAATGAATAATTTGTGAGATTTAATGAACTTTCTATCTATTATAACACAGTCCAACAAACTTCATATCAATTTTACTGTATTTTGGTATACTGATTTTATAAATGGCACTATATTTTGTGTAACAGCACTAGTCTTTGAGATATATTAAACTATCCTCATTTAGAGATTAGGTACATATTACATGTGTCAATTCGCTAGTAATTATTACAACGACTACAAAGAGGAGATATTGCTTGATCGATCTAGACAATTTTTGTGTTATTTATGGTGAATTTACCTTTACACAGAGTCGTAAATCGATCATGGACTTCGTAAAGATGCTTTGGAGTGACTACTTGCAATCAAGAGAAAACATGGATGCCAGATGTTGTATTCCCAATTGAGTTATATCTCTGCAACAATAATTAAGTGGGAAAAAGACCGGCTCTCCAATTCAGGACACCAATGATATGGCGATGACCTCATCATGTCGATTATTGTTTTTGTGCGGTAAACCTTATCGCTTTCAATTCAGGAAACCGGAACAAGTAGTCATATTCGACGTTGCCTCCTGCTCAGTGATCTCTTCCACACTTTGATGAACACCAATTATTGGCATTATCAACTTATTTTAAATCAAATAACATGCAAAATAAAGAAGAACAACATAACACTCACTCGGATTTCACATCTAGTCAAGTAACAGATCTCCAACCTTTTAATCAAATGACTTGGGGATTTAAATTTATAGAAAAAGTCTTCTGAAATGTTAGCATCACGTCTGAAAAAAAAATCTATTTATACCCGATACGATAACTATATTTTATCGTACTCGAAGGAAAGGTTTGCTGCCATATTTTGCCACTGAAGAGAACTTAGTTTAGTGTAATGATGTTAGAGGTCTTACGTAAAAAATGGCTTATAAAAATATGAACCAAGTGATTGGCGTCTTTTTATCAAGAGCAGTAAGAGATGTTTGAAGTGGGTAGTGTTGCATAACGGGAACAAATATAGCTCTATATCTATTGGACATTCAGCTTCAATGAAAGAAAAATATACGAGTATTTCTCTAATGATGAAAAAACTAAAGTATGAAGACCAGAGCTGGTTCATTTCCCTTTCGGAGCAACAAGCAGGTTATACTAAATATCTGTGTTTCATATGTCTGTCGGACAACCGCGACAAAAGGAACCATTGAACTCAAAAAGTGCGATCATCGAGGGAGTCACTATTTGTCGACAAGAAAAATGTACTAAATCCTTCTTTGGTGAATTGAGATTAAATTATATTGCCACCACTTCATATTAAAGTGGGCATTATAAAACAATTTGTTAACAGAGATGATGAATGTTTTGCTCACCTGTTGAAAAAATTTCCTGGGCTTCTCGATGGACCAGAGATTAGACAGATAATTAAATATACAAATTATGTTGAATCTATGAACGACCTCGTAAAGAAAATATGGAAATCATTCGTTTTGGTAATACAAAATTTTCTGGGGAATCATAATCAGAAAATTACTTGCAATTACGAAAGCACTAATTGTCTAATTTGATAGATCTAAGGTGTAACATAAACGATAAAGTTCGTTATTTACATTCTCATTTGGATCGACCTCCTGAAAATCTTGGAGATTATAGTGAAGAGCAAGGTGAAAGATTTCACCAGGATACATGCACAATGGAAGAACGATAGGACATCCAAATGATCCAGATTACTGCTGGATCCAAAGCAGGCCCCCATTCAAGAAAGTCATATAAAAGACAACTTTATACTGATTCATGGTAACTGTTTAAAATAAAGAGCAAAAAATATTCATATTTTTGTAAGAACGTGTGAATTAAAAACTAGAGCTGCTAGAAAAGAACTAGTGTTGTATTCGTAATTATCACCCTTAATTTATTTACATGAATTTATATTTATTCATCAAAGAATTTACTACTTTAGCCTAATGTATAATTTTTACCATGGAAATTTAATTTTAAATTTACACGATTACATTAAGTATTAGAAACCAGTCCGTCCCTACAAATACCTACATTGGCCGCTCTTGTGCAGCGTTTTGTCCCCACTTATTACTAAACGCGTGTTTTCTGTCCACTAGCCAAGTGGCCTTATAAATTTTGCCGCTTCCTAAAAGAAGTCTTGCTCCCCTGTAATTAGATATAAGGGTTTGCGAGCAAACTAATTTTCCTTTGCGGAAAATTTATACCATACGATGCTGAAAGATTAATGGGTTAATATACAAAAAGAAAATAATGAGAATCTTCGCGTTTTCCGAGTTATTCAGCAGCATTTTTCTTGAGAAAAGTAATAGGAAATAATTTATAAGGCTTACAATGCTTTTGTTTGCGTCATCAAAAAAACATTTTTCCTTCGGGAATTAGAAAAATTTTTAAATTGATTTTCGGCTATTTTGCTGATCACAGTCTTAGGATTAATTATTTTCTTAATCAGTCTTATTTGTTCGGTCTTTATTCTCTATACAGGATGTTCGAAAAATGCGTGTACGACGTGATGGTACACTATTGATGTCCAAATGGGGCGACATGAACCAACTTCGTTATATCCGATACTGTTTAGTTTAGGAGGTAGAAGACGTGAAAGTCTAAGAAAGTATTGATTCTTCCCAAATTTCTTAAAAACGTGAAAAGTGAATTTAATGATTTTTGGTGTGTGGTCTAACAATATAATATGATGTTTTCTAGTGGTATAGCGACCAGCTTCTGATTTTATAAGTCATCAACGTTATGGAAACCTAAATTTTTTATCGGATAACCGCATGTATTTGGAAGCTTTTTTACATCTTGAAAAATTTTTATTGGATGAACGGTTTTGCCAGAAAAAAAATATTTTCTGTAATAATAAAACAATTTTCAAAATAAATGTTGTCAGTATGTGTGTATTTTAAAAAGATTAAAAAACTAACTAAAAGAAAAACCTTAATTAACTAAAAAAAAATTCTTCGCGGGTTCACCGGAGTCTTGTATACTTCAGTTTTAAGAGCGCCCCGAAAAAAAAAGTGACACGTATTTATCTCTGCCGAACGTGGTGCTTTACTGGTGCCTCATTGCTTCTCCCAATCCATCGGTTGGGATATTGGTCGTGTAGATATTGCCGAAGAGCAACGGAAAAGTGGGGTAGAACACCATCATGGATATACCATAGTTCTCGCCAAAATAAAATGAGCGAATTTTCCAGAAGAACGAATAATGTGTTTTGTAAAAATTGGGATAAATATTTCCATTTATCCATGTCTGGAATCACAACAGGACCAATAAGTTATGCTGATGGTGTGGAACTAACTTTAAGGCATATGGATTTTCATCCGCATAAACGTGTTCGTTGTACAGGTTGGTGACTCCTTGTAAAGCACGCTTCGTCAGTAAACAAAACTTTTTTTATCAAAATTGGGATCACGAATTCTTTCGTTTCGAGCAAATTCACAAAATATAAGGCGTATGGGAATCAACAGGTAAAAGTTCCTGAATTTTTCACATAATATGAATGTAACAACTTTTCTTTTAAAATATTATTTACAATAGTTTTAGCGATATCTAACTCACATTGGGTCCTTTTTCAACTCTTTCCAAAATTTTCTCTTCTTTTTCGACTATTTGAGTTGTTTGAATAGAACATCTAGCTTCAAATTTTTTCTTAAAGTTGCTCATATTTCGGAGATGATTCTCAATATTGGCAAGTGTTTGACAGTTTAGTATTCGGCCATCTCTTCATGTAAACCCTAACACTTCGACACCCATTTCCTTCACAAAGTCGGAGTGTGTGTGGTTTTCCATGGCTAATATTTAGAAATTGAGAATATAGATCTTATTTTAGTCGACTCCTTGGACAATGATGCCAATATGTCAATAATCAAATCATTCAATGCATAGCAACAAAGCCAAGAGCTAAAAAAGCTTTCAAATACATGCGATTATCCGATAGAAATATCTAAGTTGTCATAACGTGCATGACATAAAAAATTAGAAGCGATATTTACAAGTAACGACACTTTTATAATACTTCTTCTTACGGTGTCATATCAGGTCCCCCTAACGTTGATGATTACATTGGCGAGTTGTGCGCGGTTTTCAGCTAATCGAAATAGTTGTTCGGCACTGCGTATTTCGGTCCAGTCACAGCTGTTCTTTAGCCATGATGTCTGCTGCCTTCCAATTCCTCTGCGGCCCTCAATTTTACCTTTCATTATACGCTGAAGAATTTTGTATCGGTCTCCTCTAAGAACATACCCTAAGTATGATATCTTTCTTATCTTAATAGTTTTAAATAATTCACGAAGGCGCTTGCTCTATTTAACACTGCTACATAGCTGTCCTGGTATTCGGAGCATTCTTCTGCAACATCCCGAATGCTTCTAGGCGGTTGATCATATCACTCTTGAAAGTCCAGGTCTCAGCTCCATATAACAACACAGACCCAATGTAACATTTTATCATTCTTTGACACAACTTTAGGATTAAATTGTCGTTACAGAAGAATGATATCATTCTCAGAAA
This sequence comes from Diaprepes abbreviatus, assembly GCA_034092305.1. Lineage (NCBI taxonomy): Eukaryota > Metazoa > Arthropoda > Insecta > Coleoptera > Curculionidae > Diaprepes > Diaprepes abbreviatus. The sequence goes on along the minus strand of JASJET010000089.1, from coordinate 300,244 downwards.
AGTTGTGAGAGCTGTTTTAATTCTGAACTTAATCTCTTTATTTGGATCTAATTTGAATTGAGTAACTCTCTTAATGTTTTGTTTATCTATCTGTAGGGAAGCATCGGTGTGCAGTTGGCGGATATATACCAAAAATTTAGTCTTAGTGACCTTCATTTTTAGACCTATATCCCATTCTATCTTATTTACACAATCCAACAACTCTTGAATGCTCTGAATACAATCGTACAAGATGGCCGTATGGTCGGTATATCGAATGATATTAATCAGTTCACCATTGATCTTCACTCCAGGGTCTTTATCTTGCAAAGCCTGTTTGAAAATTATTTCCGAGTAGATGTTGAATAATAGAGGGGATAGAATGCATTCCTGTCTGATGCCTCGTTGAATGTAGCATTAGTCGATTAGTCTTCCATTGATTTGAATCGCTTCTTTCTGCTTCCAATATATAATATAACGCTTACAATAAGTCATATTATAGTATTAGACCACACACCAAAAATCATTAAATTCAGTTACCACATTTTCGAGAAATTTGGGAAAAATCAATATTTTCTTAAAATTTTGATGTTTTCTACCACTTAAATGAATCAGTATTCTATATAACTAAGTTAGCTTAAATCGATCTATTTTGACATCAAGAGTCTATCATCAAAGATTGTACACTTATTTTCCTGACACCGAGTATAATACGAGGTGTATAAATTAAGTAATTTTTTTCAAATATTTTATTTGATGCAATTAAATAGTGTCTCCCTCAAAATAACAATACACCGCCGAAGACGGTTCTTACAATCCTAACAGCAGTGCTGTAACTGGGACACTAGAATAGTCCTCAGCCATTTAAATGTTTTCAAGTGTCCCAAAATGACATTTTAATCTCGGGAAAAGGAAAAAGTCACAAAGACTTGAGCGAGTTAAATAAGAAGGCTGAGGAGCTACAGAAATGTTTTTACTGTCTAGAAATTGATGTTCATTTAGTCCTGCGAGAAAAATCATTTTTACGCAGATTTTTCTCTTCTTCAATTCATTGATCAAAATTTGGTGAACCGTAGTGTGAGTTCAACTCCTCCCCGATCATTCTGACTATTAACCGACAATCTGAATGTACAAGATCCCGGTTCTGCAAATATTTTCATCGATTCTTGACGATGACACATCTTCTTCTGCGTGATTCATCTTCAATCGAAGCAACCAGAAGAACATGGGCTCTTGATAAAACACTGACTCCGTAGTGCTAAAGTTTTACAAAAGTTTCCGTTGCACTGTGCCCAAGTCTAAAACAAAACTTAATAGTACACCAATACTCAAAATTGATGTTCCTTACTTTTAAAACGAACTGAAAAGAATTGTTTCCTGAAAAAAATCGCTACGGACAACTAAATGATTCTGAGAGTTGAAACTCATACTGAAAATTACATATTCACCTTCTGGTCCATCAAGTCCGGCGTCCCAAGTGTTGCCAGATCGAACTCCACATTATTATTACTTCATTTACGGGTATTCACAAAGTCATACTTCTTAGTGCAAATCGTTTCTTTCATTAGTTGATTACTGACAACTGCATTATCATAATCAAAAGTGTGCCCGTTCTCACGACAATGAATTACTAAAGCAGTAGAGTTTAAGATATTTTTATTTCCAGAGTCCCTCTTGTGTTAAATAAGCGTATTTTAATATAACGACCAGATTGCTACATGATTTACATGTATTTTTTGTGTTGTATTTATTATAGGGGAGACCGGATCAAAATCGGATAGTTAAGGTCAAGGTCCTTTAACTTAGTTACAAATGTTAATCGAGAAATAATTCTGACTATGTTTATTATAGAATGTTTTTAGATATATTTTTCACTAGTAACAAATTAATTAAACCTAATGGGAATATAATAATTACACAAAAATAAAATATTTACTTATTCCGATTTTACCGGGGGGGGGGGGGGGGGGTGAACAAAATCGTGTACCACTGTGCAATTTTGTCTCATTTATAAGTCAATGGTTAGCAATGTAAGATCGACATTCAAAAAAAACAGCTCTTCTGGTGGTATTTTCCAGTTTGAAGAACTCTTCCTTGACACTGGTAGTGTACAATTACCAGTATATATATATATATATATATATATATATATATATATATATATATATATACATATATATATATATATATATATATATATATATATACATATATATATATATATATATATATATATATATATATATATATATATATACATATATATATATATATATATATATATATATATATATATATATATATATATATATTCTGAATTTCTACAATCTATGTCACTCGAAGTAGAAGATTTTGGGTCTAGTTGGATTACGGCATTGACACTCGAAATGGAGTTAGCTTGTAGGTTAGAAGCAAGATTAGGATGAGTTGAACAATCTTGCTAGAGTTTAGAGGTTGAGGGTACTTGGTCATTTTGAGGCAATATAGCAGCCTTGCAACATACTGATCCAAAAAGTTTTAAACACAATAGCTGTTCTGCCTGGATTATTACGAAATCACATATTTATTTTTTTGTGTAATATGTGCTAAGGGGACCAATGAAACTGACATCTAAAAGTTGGAGCTTATGCTTGCAATACGTTAGTAAACTCAGGATGACAACGCAGTTATCTCTAGCTTTCCCAATCAAAAGTTTATTTTGTGTTTGACTTTTGTGTCCACCTAACAAAAGTAAGACTGGGTCCTCTGTTTTGAGATTGACATATGTGATAAAATGATCGATCCACTCGATGAAAATATCACTTTGTATCCAACTAGTTGAATACAAAACTGAAATAGTTCCTGGTCTGGATCCATCTAGTAGTTCAGCCCTCATTCTAACTCATGGAAAAATCATAAAATGTGGTACGTAATGTCCAGGAGCGGACGCAGAAATTAAAGCAGTAATGAACTGCCTTCTTTCTGTACAGCTCGCCAAACCTACCTGTTTCCTTCTGATTTTTGTAGGTGGAAACGTGTACTTATCTATCAGGTTCTCTAATAAATCATAGAATTTATTAACACTGAGATAATTGTGGATATCGTATCATGAAAAATGCCAGTCAAAATTCACCGGCATATTTAAGTGTTTTGTTAAAGTTATGTGTCACATTATTAGCGCCTGTACATTCAAATGCTAAACGCCAAAGACCTTCGTATGTAACTCCAAATAAACGTCTTCGGATTTCCAATACATGATCAACTAGTTCTTGTTCAGCAGATGGTTTAATAAACAACGGCTTGAATCGTCCTAATCCTTTACTAATTGCTATAACTAAATCACCTGTTGACCTTATTTATTTATCCATTCTTGTATTGTTGATTTGGGTTCGTCGTAATTTTTTTCAACTTTAAAATACCCAAAGTCGCCATCAATCACATTTTTGAAAGCTTCTTCCATATTTTCAAAATTTTTGTAATCCCGGCAATAATACTACAATTCATTTTAATTGTTATGCTTGATATAATAAATATACAAATACGTCAAGCCAGGGTAATAGGACAAAATAGCTAAAATACAATATCAAGATCGAATGTAATAAATCATATTCAGTACTGTTTTTCGTAACGGCCAATGTGATGCATTTTTATTTCGTATGTGCTATCTTGTGCTTAATGTATTTTGTTTCTGATTTTAAATTTAACTCAGGAAAACTGCTAACCCGATTTTTATATATGTATGGTTTTTTTAATTACTATAAACTTGTATATTCGTATCTTCTATTGTAGAGCCTTGAAAATGCTTCAAAATAAACCGAAACGTCGAAAAAGAAAAACATTTGGTTTTCTCATATTCATGATCCAAATCATCACTAACCTAATCCTCGCTAAATAATTACAACTCTGGGTAACAAACTTCATTGAAATATTTTATTTCATTGTTGAGGAGAAAACTTTTTTAGTGTTCCTCATATTATAACAAGAAATAAGAAATAGAATAGAATTAATGTTAGTTAAATAAATGAGGCTTATGTTAAATAATATTTTCAAATGTACTTTTGGAACATGCCAAATTTATATATTTTTAATTTTATTTTTAAGTAAATTTGTTAATATGGAGTAAAAACTTTTTTAAGACTTATCTTTACCAAAACTGATTCCTCATTAATTAGTTCCGGGTATATAAAACTTTCAACGAAATTTCTTAATAACTACATCATTAGATAAAATAAAACAAGAAAAGAAAAATGTATCCAAAATATACAGCTGTGCTCAACACATTATTAAGATTTATCACTTTTGTCTAAAATTATATTAAAAATATTTAAAATTTTTCGAAATAGCAATAGTCACCTCCATCTTTCATTTTGCTTTATTAATTTGCAAGATGACAGTTTCGAAAATTATTACGTTATTGATTTCATAATTAAAAATTTTTGATATAGTTACCTTATGTATAAAATTGGTCAATATCTAATTTTAATTTTAAAAATCCCCGTTGTTGACAGCTTAACTCATTAACCTCGAATTATATTAACTTAGGACCCACTACTGAGCAAATATTAGCAGTCCTAAGGGTAGGTAAAGTAACCACTATCAACCATTACGTAACCTCGGCGTGTCGCCTGTATGTGGGTAGATTAGTGGCCTCAGCAGATAAGCTCGCACGCAAATAACTAGTTTTCGATGTGGAAGTTGATTGCCATGAACTTAACCGCTGACGAAACGAGTGGTTTTAATATTTATCATATTAAATATTATGCATTTTTATAATATGTTAATAAAAAATACATTTTATAACTTTTAGCTGTGAAAAAGAAATATTAGAAAATCATAAATTCATGTTAGTTTATGTGGCTACGTTATTAATATTTATATTTGCTAAACAAGAAGTTTACAGATGGTCCAATATATACTGAAGAGATATTGAAAACTTCTTATTTAATCAACTATTAAAACGTATTATGTCAGTCATTTTTCAAATTTAGCCCTTCTAGTTAGCGGTCATAAGAGTTTATGTGGTTTCTTTACAAGTAATATCTTACATGGTTATTTTTATTTATAAACCTGTTCTGAAATGATTTTCTTTCACTTCAAAAAAAATTATTCTTGTTAGCTTCCAAATTCTCTTTCAAGTTGTCATTGTCTGCACCTTCTTAGAGGTACTTTTTAAATTTCTGGATAGAAAGAAGTCACACGGAGCCAAATTTGGATCATATGGTGGATGGTTCTGTTCAAAAAAATAACCTGATGTAATTTCGCTAATATATGGATTACAGTGGGTGCTTTTTTGTAGTGCCCTTCAGCATGTGTTTAACAAAGGTACCTTCTGCTTGGTCCCTAAAAACGGTGGCTATACGCTTCCAAGCGGAAAAATGTGTGCGAGATCTTTTTGGAGATTAAAAGTTCTATGAAATATTGCATAAATTCTTATTTTGTTTCTAGATTCCAGTGATGTACCCAGCTCCCATCATTAGTGACTATCTTAGAGAAAAGTTAGGATCTGCATTCAACGATTTCGAGAAAATTGTTGCCTAAGCAGTTTATGCCCATGAGTCTACAATATTGTAACTCACCTCGCTGAAATGTTGTTCATGCTTTTTTAAAAATCAAAATTCCAATAAGAAATAAAGAAATATATCTGCTGAATTTAAATAGTTGTTATATATGTAATTCTCCTTTCAGGCAGAGAAAAGGAAAAATATATACAAACAGTTTATTTCCTGCAAATACCGCTCTGGTCCTCCCTCCATTACTTTTAAGGTATGTGGGCGGGATATTTTAGATATATTAAATTTCATATTTCAGTTATTTCCTGCGAATGTGGCTCTCGATCCGATACAGCTCTACTGACGAAATCATAACGTAGTCGAAACGCCTATGGAAAGAAGACCAGAGCGGTATTTGCAGGAAATAAAATATATATTTTTCCGTTTTTCTGTCTGAAAGCAGAATTACATATATAACAACTATTTAAATAGGGTAGATAGATTTCTTTATTTCTTACTGAAATTTTGATTTTAAAAAAAATTCTCACTACTCCAGTGATTCATAGATGTCGTTCGACTGGCGACAGGCTGACATCGAGGTCGATAGGTAGCAGGTTGCAATATTCTACCGACATACCTTGAAATTTATATTTCATATATCAGTTATTTCCTGCGAATGTTGCTCTTGGTCCGATACAGCTCTACTGACGAGATCATACGGTGGTCGAAACGCGTATAGAGAGAGGATCAGAGCGGTATTTTCAGGAAATAAATAGTTTGTATATACTTTTCATTCTCTCTGCCTGAAAGGAGAATTACATATATAACAACTGTGGTTCATGCTTGGTTCAGATATATTTATTGCTTTAGTAATAGTAGACTCATTCAAACAACGATTTTCAAGAACCATTGTTTTCATACTACTGAACAAATTGGTTCTTTTGAGTGCATTTCGGGTCATCTTCAAAAATCCTTCAGTTGAACGAAACTGTTTTGGTCATCGTACGTTCGTGAATATTTTAAGGACAATTTATTAAAAATTTGATAACAGAGCTATTGTTTCAATATTGCAAAACTTATTTTTAGATGTAAGATATTTCATAAAACACAAAATTACGATGGAATTAAAGCAAGGCAGTGCAAAGTAAATTTGGTTCTGTCATGACTACCTCAAGATTTTTCCACAATTTCTCATGTCAATATTAATTATTTGGATTAGCAAAAGTATCAATGGTTGCGTTTATTTCGATCATATGCAAAAAACATAGAAGTTTGTATTATTGACAACCATTTCCAAAAAACATATGTTGCTTTAAATAACAACGTTCATCCGATGTCCAATTGTTTGGCAAATCCCAAAATGGTGGTAGATGATCATTTTTTTTCCTTTGTTAATGATATTAACTTCAAAAATTATATTCCTAATACAAAAGAAGCTGAAGTTCGCAAATAGACGATCGCAGAAATGTATAAGGTCAAATAGTATAACAAAATCATACCAAAATTGTTAGTAAAAAATTATTAATAAAACCGTTATTATTTGTTAAAAATACACAACAGAAAAAAAGAAAAATTAACTTCAATAGGCAGCAGTAGGTTTAAATATTGCAATGAATGAATGAATAAATAAATGTGGTGCTTCAACATGTTTAGTTGGGTCCTTTACATCCCTCCATGGTTGTAAGAAACAAATTTGGAATCAAGAAATCATTTCTGATGAATGGAAAGAAGGGGTAATAATTCCACTCCACAAAAAAGGGGACCAAATGCAATGTAAAAATTACCGAGGTATTACTTTACTAAGCCACGCCTATAAATTATTCTCCAGCATTCTCCTTCAACGTCTCTCTCCGTGTACCGAGGAGATTATCGGAGACTACCAATGTGGCTTTCGAAGCGGAAGATCAACAGTTGACCAGCTGTTCACTATCCGACAGATGCTAGAGAAATGTTGGGAATTTAACAAAAACTTACATACCTTGTTCATATATTTCGAGCAAGCATATGACAGTGTTATTAGGATAAGGTTGTGGGAAGCTATGGAAGAATTTGGAATCCCGCACAAGCTGATTAGACTGTGTAGAGCGTGCCTGGAGGGGGCAAAAAGCTGTGTCAAAATTGAAGGAGAGTGTAGCCAAACGTTTTCTATCAACAGAGGATTAAAACAGGGAGATGCTTTGTCGCCAGTACTGGAGAAAGCCGTAAGAACAGTATCCGTTGACGCGGAGGTTTTTGGGCCCAGTGGCCCTAAACTTATTTTGGCCTACGCGGAAGATATGGGCGTGATAGGAGAAAGCACAGTCAGTATGAAGGAAAACTCATAAGCTCATAGAACAGGGCTCCGAATAAATGAAGGAAAGATCAAATACATGCATGTCTCCCGCAACCCCGCCCGAGACAGAATCAGGCAGAACGTCACCATGAATGACAATAATTTTGAGCATGTGCGAGTTTTCAAATACCTGGGCGCAGTGATAACGGCAAACAATAATATGCAGGAAGAGGTTAAACAGCGCATCACACAAACAAATAAATGTACATTTGCGATACAAACCTTGCTTAAGTCAAAATTTATCACTAGAAAGGCAAAAACCGAAATTTATCGAACAATAATACGACCAGTAGCAATCTACGCCAGTGAAACATGGACCCTGATAGTCCACGATACGGAGCTGCTGAGAAGGTTTGAGAAAAAAATCCTGCGCATAATATATGGCCCATACCGAGACCTTGAAACAGGCCGTCACAGAATGAGAAGCAACATAGAGCTTGCGCAAATATATCAAAGCCCTGACATCATTCAAGAAATAAATTCCAGAAGACTACGATGGGCAGGTCATATACAAAGGAGTCAAAACGATCGACTAATAAAACGGGTATGGGAGGAAGCACCACAAGGAAAAAGACCACTGGGAAGACCTAGGCTTAGATGGAGAGATAACATCCACAAAGATCTAGCTATCCTTGAAATTGACCAGCGAGAATGGAGGGAGCTGGCACAAGACCGTTCTAGGTGGAGGCAGATAGTCGAGGCAGCCAAGACCCACCCTGGGTTGTAGTGCTACGGAGTCAGTCAGTCAGTCATGGTCGTAAGTCATTCGGGACTAACCATCTTTGTGAACTCTAACACCCTCGTTAACTGAACTGAGGGCTTCTGGTAGTAATATTGTATCACCTTAGTCCATTGACTATTTCTGAGGACCTGTTTTATTTTCCTCCAATCATCATCTGTTTATCGGGTGATCCATGATGTTAATCTTATTACCATATATAGTTGTAAAATTCTACTAAAATATTTTAAAAGTATAAAGTAATTTTGGGACAAAAATCTGGCTACCTTGGGATATATACAATTGTTTCAAAAAGTAAATTGGCTTTAATTATAAAAAAAAAGGTTTAACGTGGCATGCTTGATAAAATATCTACCTAGGAGTTAAAAAAGGATATTGATGCCCATTTTACAAATATAGTTTACGTTTTCTGATGAAATTCATCTTTGTAGGACTTAACACAATTGTGTTGAAGTCAAAACAAATTGTGTTGAAAATGAAAACAATCAAAATTATTTTGGTTGATTGTTTGGGAGAAAACTAGAGGTCCTTGTGTTTTTAATATGGTACAGCAAAAATAAGAAATATATTATTTATGCTCTAATTCAACTTAATTATAGCTGGAAGTACCGAAACCATTCTAGGGCTCTTATATATATTTTAGATAAGTATGGACAAGCTTAGCCAATTTTTCCCTATTTCACTGGCCTGAAGTTTTGTTAAAACTAATTCGGTGTCAATTATATAAGTATTGTATCTTTAGGTCAGTTCTTTGACTATATTCTTAATCATGTTCATAATTATTATTAAATAGTTCTCTTTTAGTGACCCAGTCTCCCCATATTATTACTCATGGTGTTGGCAGATGTTTTCAAATGCACTGGAAAAGTATAAGTATAAATGAAATCAATTTGACCTATTTAAAATATGCCAATGACGTTGCATTAGTGTCCCAAAAAAATAACTGCTGAAATCAATGAGTCAAGAACTAAACGGAACTTCAAAACGTATTCATAACTACAAATTAATGTCGAACAAATAATAACAATGAACACACAAGAGGTCATTAATAATAAAATGGAAGGATACATTTTAGAGTAGATGGCTTTATGGATGAGCCACATTCAATAAACTGAATTACACATCAAAAATAATAAGAATATTTTAAGACAAAAGTCTTTCAAAAATGTTTGTTAGCTGTACTAAACTATAGTGTCAAACAGTGAATTATAACGAGAAAAACATCGGTCTGAGAATTAAGATAAAAAAAAAACTATGAGACATCAACTAAAAAACAGGAAGACTAAAAGACAGGTGATATACATGGATCCTGAAGTGGCACTTCTGGTTAAGAAAAAGAGCGAGAGGTTAATAGTAGATAGGTTGGGTAGATGATACAAAGTATGATGCCGGACTTACATAGGAAAGAAGAATTCAGAATGAAAAGACATGGAGGGAAGATAAGAGAGCCAACATCCATCAGTGGATAAAAGAAGGTAATATACAGGTAAATAGATAGATCCGTTTTGGTTTTTCTAATCAATTTGCTTAACTTTCTCTTGAGTATCAAAAAAGTTAATATTTGACCAGCAAAAAATACACACAAAAGTGCAAACAACAATAATTTTTAGGAGTTGTTCTACGAATATAATGATATCACAAGGTAAAAGTAATTATTACGTAAAACAAGAAATTCTGATGCATTATTTTTTTTATTACAGTATGTCACAGATGGTACTACTTGCATTTTAATATAGCTCACGGTTAATATTACAACTAAACATCAACCGCAGTCTTCCCGGAATATATATGGGGACAAACCCATAAAAAGTCCATGAATAATGTATACCGCGGAACTATGACTACTTTAATGACAGCGGTACGATCTCGAAATTACAAATCTTTTCCTACTGCAATTTTCTGCATTAGAATGTTGAAGGTGTTCTTACGAATGATTGACAATAGGAAGATTTATTTATTACTAGAAGTGTTTCTCTTTTGATATATAAATTGAAACTATGATTTATATATGCAAAAAGAATGGTAAAGAGTAGTTTTAAAACAGCAATAAAAATTATATTTTAACTTTACGTGAAAATTGAGTGATCTTTCCCTAGCGTTTTTTTTATATTCTCGGGTCCGTCCTAAAGCCGGATGCACTGCGACCAGAGTAGGCGTATTGTGCTCATCCTAGACATTACAGCCACTCTGTCAACCTAGCCCCCTGGCTCAATCTGTACAGTCTTGCTAAGGAGTGAGCGAGTATTTCTCCCGGTTCCTATCTTACTGACCTGAAAGTTTGTTGTCTAAATCTCACCAGTGACTCACAGTCACATATGATTTGCTTCACCGTTTCCTCGGCTTGTCCACATACTCTGCAGCCGAGGTTTCCGTTATATAGATTCATTCTATTCAGATGTACTTTGACGGCCATGTGTCCCGTCATTATACCCGTAATAGTCTTTAATTCGTTTCTACTCATTTGTAGTAATTTCCTTGCCAGTTTCGGGTCAGGATTCCCAATAAATAGCTTGCTGTGGTTTAAACCCTATCTGATCATCCAGCGGTTTTTATGTTCTCTTTTGATCCATTTTATGACTGCTTCCCGGGCCGCGCACCGCGGCACCCCAAAGGCCGGTTCTGGACCCATGTATTGAGATGCCGACCCTGCTCTAGCCAGCTCGTCAGTTTTTTCATTTCCATGTATGCCTTCATGTCCTGATACCCACTTTAACATAACTCTGTTATCTTTTGCCAGAATTTCCATCTTACTATGACATTCCCAAACCAGCCTCGATGATAGCTTTTGGCCCTTGAGGGCTTTTAGGGCTGCCTGACTGTCAGAGTAAATGAGGATTTGCTTCCCTTTGTCAGCTCTCCTGTTTATCTCATCTGCGCATCGTAAGATTGCGTATATTTCTACCTGGAATACTGTTGGATATTTTCCAAGGGGAAGGGTTAAATCCTTCCCCAGTTGTAGCCCATATATCCCAGCTCCAGTACCCTCACTAGTTATTGAACCGTCAGTGTACCAGATACTTGCACCCGAGAATGTTTCCGGTCTTTCTCTTTTACTTACCATTCGATCCTCTATTGTGACGGTAGATTATTACGAGTTCATATGGTCTGTGTCCATTTCCAACTCAGGGCTCCTGATTTTTTTACATATGTTTTTGTGTCCTGATAACGTCCTTTGCGATATTTCTGTTGAGTGATTTAGTCGGTGGAGTCTCATTCTTGCCTCTGCCTGAATCACTATGTGTAGCGAAGGCAGATCCAGAATACACTCCCATTGCCAAAGTGGGGGTTGACTTCATGGCCCCAGTAATACACAAACAGGCGACCTTTTGTATTCCACTCAGCTTTGTCATGGTTGTTCTCTGCATTACCTTGAGCCACCAGACCAAGGCTGCGTAAGTGACGGCTGGTCTCACAACACTGGTGTATAACCAATGTACCATTTTCGGTGAGAGACCCCATGTTTTCCCACATAATCTTCTAACAGTCATAAGAGTTGTTTCAGATTTTCTGGTTATGTTTTCCACTAGCTTGCCTAGCGTTAATCACTCTCAATGAAACGACCTAATTTAAATAAAATTATCAGCAAAAAGTAAATATTTTGATTTAAGGCATTCTCAGTATAATCTGCGACAAATTTGAAATGAATAGGTAGGTCCTCAGTATGATCTCTACGGTATTTCAGACGGCACTAAAAATTAGTTTGAAAGAAAACTGTTCATTTTCACATGCTCAAATAGGCCCTCAGAAAAACTTTGTAGACACCTCAAAGCTATACTTTTCACACTTAACTCCAGCCTGTCGAAGATCTTGGAATAATCTGTATATACACCTTCAATCAAGGAACTTAAAAATGATATTTCAGAAGTTCTAATTTAGATATTCTAGGAAAAAAAAATTTATCCTCTTCTATTATCCCAATGTCAATAAAAAAATAGCTAGCTTTGGAGATCGAAGTTTGTTGGCAATAATTTTATAGTTTTGATTTATGAATTGGATATATATATATATATATATATATATATATATATATATATATATATATATATATATATATATATATATATATATATGCGGCTTTCAGGGATTCCTCCATGTGAGATGCAATAGCAGTGGCTATATCCACATTATGCTGTTGTAGTGCTGAAATCACATTCAGCAAACGTACAATTATATGCAATTCCGTGAATAAATGAAATAAAAAGCAAACAGTAAAGACAAACTTCACTCCATCATTTCCTTTCCGTGTTAGAGGTTTCACAGTTTCAATAAATTGGTACAAAAACACAATTCATCCTATTCCACCATAATCGAGATGATGGCCTAGCAATACCACCATACCGAGAAGAAAGTAAAAACACCCTCTCCACCACAGCGATACGGCAGAGGCACATGTCCTTGTAGCAATTTATTCAAACTGTGTAATCTCTAACACAGAAAGGATATGATGGAGTGAAGTTTGCATTTACTGTTCGCTTTTTACCTCATTTACTCACGGAGTTCCATATAGTTGTACGTTTTCTGAATGTGATTTCAACACTACAACAGCATAATGTGGATATAGTCACTGTTACTGCATCTCACACGGAGGAATCCGTGAAAGCCGCATAAATATATATACGCTATCAGGTGGGAAGTCCGCGATGCCGCGTTCTGTAATGCATGCTTCCTTGTGATCTGTTCTTTGCACAAACAAGTGCATGTCGGTACCCTGATAAGTCCATTAAGAGACGAAACATGTGCCTCTACCGTATCGCTGTGGCGGGGAGGGTAAGTTTTTGACTTTCTTCTCGGTATGGTGATAAAGGTAGGTCATCATCTCGATGGTGTTGGAATAAGACGGGTTTTGTAGCAATTTATTCAAACTTTGCAACCTCTAACACGGAAAAAGACATGATGGATATATATATATATATATATATATATATATATATATATATATATATATATATATATATAAATTTAAAAAAAATGGCGAGCATAGAAAACAGTTCAAGGCAAACACGAGCAGCCAAAGTAAGCGACAAGTTAATAATATGGACTGCTTCATCTCTATTCTATGTGAAGATTGTATAATTTCTGTTTTAATATACAAATGCAAGAAGAAAGCAAATATATTCATAGTATCCTGAGTATGTGAGCCCATGCATTCATTTAAATGCAAAAATTCTTAAGTCTTCAGATGTCCTCATTCTACATAAATATTTTACAAAATTTTATGGACAATCTCGAAATTTATATTCGACTTTGAGAATATAACTTACAGGTCATAAAGTTTCTCGTACCTCACATGAATATGGACAAACAGAGCATAATAAACTTTTCCTTTTCCTTTTTCTGGCAGCAGAAAAAATCCCTCGTCCATCGGATTCGTGATTTTTTGAGGTGCTAGGTAATCATTTGGCTTTCATTAAAAAAACAACTTCGATAAATTTTTTCGAAATTCTCTCGGAAATATTCTGTAATTATTTTCTTACCTTTTCTATTTTAAATACATTATCAGAACACCCACCTGAAAACAAAAATACAAAGTTAATAAAGCAACGAGAAATTTTAACTTCAAATAAAGCCAACAAAAATATCAACACCATTAGTATTAAATTATTCCTCTTTTAGATAAAAGCCAGCATTTTATTGAATTTATACCGTGTTAACCAAATGTAACGTATATTTTTGCGCTGTCACGTAAATAAAAAAGTATAGCACGCAAAATTCCTTGAATAAGAATGAGGTTACTTTGTGTCAAGGGTTGATTAACATGTATGAATAATATTAAAAGGTAAAATTTAATTAACTTGTTGTAATTTATAGTTGGTACTATAACTGTGCCAAATTATTTTTAAAATGGAGGGACTGGCTAGAAAATACATTATTTATTTATTTATTTTTTAATTGGAGATTGAGTGGTTGTAATAAAATCAAATATAAAAATTTTGAGAGACTTTTATTACCAAGAAATTCTTGCTTCATAACAGTATTAACGTATCAATTGTATTGTCAAAACTAAATTAATGAATGAATAACAGAACATTTCACATAAAGTAAACAATCACTCAACTTGTGTTTTATGATAAGCAACATTGATCATTTTATTATAACATCTTGACATATGTCTGCTTGATGCGATAGTAATAAAAAAGAATATGGATTTAAAACCGATATAAGTTGTCAATACAAAGCTGAAATTGACAGGTGCAACAATACGTTAACTAAGTTCTTTACTCTAAAAATAACACAAAAGCAATAAAAAATCTTTCTTCTTTTACCGACCTGAGCGATCCTGCGTGGACAATATATTTATAATAAACCAACGGGCAGAAAGGAGTCTAGCAAGAGGAATGGAGCTTCATGCTACTTTTATAGATCTTCATCAGGCATTTGATTTCGTCCCTTTGCAAAAATTATGGACCTCAATGAAAGAAGCAGGCATAAAAAATTTATATATAAACGCCATAAAAGCACTGCATAGAGAAAACCAAGCGGTTGTTAAGGTCAGAAATCAAACTTCTGAAGATTTCTTTCAAATAAAAGGGGTTAAACAGGACTCCTGCCTCTCTCTAACCCTGTTTAAATCTTATCTCTGCAGCGCTTTAAAACAGTGGATAAGAAAATGTGGCCCCATGGTGATATGGATAGAGGACACTCACTTGTATACAATCCTCTTTGCAGATGATCAGGTAGTTTTTGCGGTTTAGCTCCTTTACAATAACAATTTTGTAGGGTGGAATAGTAAATATTGCGAATAATGTGAAGGAAAGTGGATCTGTGTAAATTTAGAAAAGCTGCGCAGAGCCGTAGACACTGTCTTGGATCGTCTCTAACAAATTGGCGAATGCGGTCAATATTACTGTTCGTTTTTGATATCCTTTTGCGTCCAGATAATTTATCCGATATTGTGTTTCCAATCGTCTCTTCAGACTTGCACACCCAGTGTTTGATCAAATTCATACTTGGTACATTTTTTATGGTCACTAAATTGAAATGCGTGCTGTACAGATGTCGAACAATAGTGTACGAATTGTTGTTTTTATTACATTTGAAATATTTCATCGCTACGAAACTTGAAAAGCCAATCAAGGATTTGACACCCCCCCCCCCCCCCCCGATTTCAGTATTTGACACGTAACAGTCAAAACACAAACGAAAAACATTCTGAGATACCATTTACTTTACATTTTAACAAAAACTAAGGGATAGCGAAATATTCCTAAAAATGGATCCTTGTGATATACTGATGGATCTCAATAAGATGAAAGAGCTGGAGCCGGAATGTTCTGCAGAAGTCAGAGAGTACTACCTTCTCGGACAGATGCGATATTGGCACTGAAGTCCAGTGTCGTAACTTCGCAACTGGGGTCTGAGCGCAAGGACGTACTGAATTGAAGGAAAAGGACCGGCTGCACAGTCACATTCGTGTGAGACCCTGGTTACTCGGGCATACGTGGGAATGAGGAAGCAGACTGTTTGGCAAAGTTGGGTTCAGCAACTGAACCCCAACCAAAACTACTTATCCCAATTGCTATTGGCAAAAGGGAATTAAAATCGTTGCTGAAAAGCAAATTTATTGAATCGTGGACGGATGCTCCTGGAATATGATATGCTAAGGAACATATATCTGGGCCTAGCGAACGGCGTACTAAGGAGCTTCTCTCCTTGGGCGGGAAAGAGCCGCGAACTATGGTCGGATTGTTAACAGGACATTGTCACCTGAGGGGCTATCTTCATAGAATCGGTGTCGAACACGACCCGACGTCCAGGTGGTGTTTGGAGGAGGATCAACTGTTGACCATGTCCTCAAAGAGTGCCCAGTACTCAACAGACTGAGACAGAGATATTTCGAAGATACAATTTTGTTATCGGAAGCAATTAGGAAGTTCAACTAACGAGGCTGCTTGGATTCACAAAGGCGTTCGGCTTCGAATGACCTGCAGCTATGGTGGGATGTAAAGGACTTAATAGAAGCCTAGAAATCGATAATCTAGTATCACCACTCCTTTTTCGTTCATTCGATCATTCAACAAAAACTAAATAAAAATAATAAAACCATACAGAAAAGTAGAAACTTTATGATAATTAGAAGAATGACAAAAAACTATTATGAGTAAATTTAACTTCAGTATACAAGTATGCTCAAAGTCAGTACCATACACAGGGTGTCTGAAATTGGTGATGACAGCATTGCAATCTCGAAAACTGTAACAGATATAGTGTTTGTGCATTGGTTATGTTTTTTTTTTGCGTTTTTGAAATATTAAAAAAAGTAGAATGTTACAGAATTCTTAGATCAGCTATAACTTTTTTATTTCCAAATTTGTGAATACTTTTGTACTGCCACTCTTTAGGCTCATTCTAGACCTTTTATTTTGCGAGAAAAATCTTTACGCCCTCTGTATGTAGAGCGGGATATATAAAATTCACAAAATTATATCAAAAAATTTTATCCATTAACGACTTATTTTGTAAAAACATTTCGCCGACACTCTATATATAAAACAAAATATAAAAAATGAAAAATTCTATCAACCACGAAACTCGCTTAGGCAGAAAACAAGGAATGATTGTAAGGTCATGTTTTGAATATAATATTTCACCTGGGCTGTTGGCACTTGTATAAAACTACACAACAATGTCCATAAATCTAACACCTACATGCATAAAGTCTGAATCCTTTTGAATATTTCAGTTTTCCTGAAAGAATTTCAGTTATATTTTACTAAAGTGTCAGCCATAGCAAATATACAAATCTTCATATTTCATGATTTTAAATTTATATGCTGGTGATTCGCAAATTCGTTATTTTTAAATTTGAAGGGATGGGATATTATTTTTAGGATAAAGGTTAAATATTGGGCACATTTATTTTATAGTAGATATTTTTTTTTACAATTTGAAGCAAAAATTTTCAAATATAAAGGAAATTAAAAGAATAAAGAACGCCTGAAAATGCAAGGAAAATTAGGAGTCAAAAACTGTAACAAACTGATTATTTAATATTTTAAAAGATAACGTAGGAAAACTAGATTGTCACTTAAAATTCCACTTTAATTGAAACTTGAATAACATTCAACATGTTTCGCTACACGGTAGCTTTATCAAGAATGAATACAAATTTCTTATGTCTAGGTAAGGTAAACCATTTTTGGATTTTCCCGTAATAAACAGGTAATTGAAATAGGTCATTAAAATAGATTCAATAAAGGACAATTGTTCAGCTCTAATTAACAATTTAATAAAGTATCAGTGCTTTTAAATTTGTTTATTTCTAGGAATTCCAATAAATTTAATTTAGTGCCTTTATTTTCTGTATGTAAAATTTGAAAATTTTTATCAAAATTATGATTAGATTCTCTTAAGTGGTTTGAATAATGAGAATCTGATTTTTCTTTAATAAAACTACTAAAGTGTTCCTTAATTCTTGTTGAAAAACTTCTGCCTAACTGTCCTATATAAAACTTAGGGCAATCTTTACATTCTATTTTATATATACCCGATTTATTTTCTTTTTTGTTTTTGTTTTGTTATTTTTTATAATATTACCAGTTGAATTATTGGTTTTTAAATCCACATTAATATTGAACGTTTTTAGAAATTTTGCGATGGAATTATTTGCTTGACCAAAATATGTAATCGTAAAAAATTTTTTGTATTATTTTTCATTACGGGAAATACCAGATTTAGTGCTTTCCTGTATAATTTTTTTATTTAGAATTTTGTTTATTATTTGTGGGGTGTATCCATTGTTAACAGCAATTTGTTTAATAATGTTTAATCCACCACACCCCAGAAATAATAGACAAAATTCTAAATAAAAAATTATACATGAAAGCGCTAAATCTGGTATTTCCCGTAATGAAAAATAATACAAAAAAAATTTCTACGATTACATATTTTGGTCAAGCAAGTAATTGTATCGCAAAATTTCTAAAAAAGTTCAATATTAATGTGGCTTTTAAAGCCAATAATTCAACTGATAATATTATAAAAAATAACAAAACAAAAACAAAAAAAGAAAATTAAATGTAAAGATTGCCCTAAGTTTTATATAGGACAGTCAGGCAGAAGTTTTTCAACAAGAATTAAGGAACACTTTAGTAGTTTTATTAAAGAAAAAACAGATTCTCATTATTCAAACCACTTAAGAGAATCTAATCATAATTTTGATAAAAATTTTCAAATTTTACAGACAGAAAATAAAGGCACTAAATTAAATTTATTGGAATCCCTAGAAATAAATAAATTTAAGAACACTGACAATTAGACCTGAACAATTCTCCTTTACTGAACCTATTTTAATGACCTATTTCAATTACCTGTTTATTATGGGAAAATCCAAAAATAGTTTACCTTACCTAGACATAAGAAATTTGTATTCCTTCTTGATAAAGCTACCGTGTAGCGAAACATGTTGAATGTTATTCAAGTTTCAATTAAATTGGAATTTTAAGTGAAAATCTAGTTTTACTACGTTATCTTTTATGATATGGAGTTCCACCAAGTATCGGCAAACTCAATACAATTATTTAATATTTGTATGTGCAACATTAAATACGCTGTTTTTGATTTTTTAATTTTAATAAGAAATTTGCAATCACTGGACCAAAAAATAGATACTCTCATAAAAGTTTTTTGTAATTAAGTTTTTGTTAAACACTAAACATTTTCTTGTAGACTTGGAGATTTTTGTTTTCCAAATAACAATATCATATAATTGTACGCAATATATTAGTTCAAGAAGAGTGAGTAGTCAATTTAGAGGAAGAACATAAACAATTTCTATGTAATCGGTGAAGAATTTTAGAACATTAATTAATATTTTGGTGCAGACCACATAAGTCCGTTACAATTTTTTTTTCCAAAATAGGTTTTTATTCATTGGACAACAAGCACAGCATTTTCTTTTTACTATCACAAATCACTTTTAGCAAGAATTTTAATCCCTTGTAAATTATCTAGTACTGATTTATAAGCAAGAAATAACTTTAGTGTATCCTTTCTTAAACAACATGACACTTTAAACATTTTTTCGTTGTTTGGGAAGTGAAATTATATCTTCTCTTTTGCTCTGGTTCCCTCATTACGTCGGATCGTATTTTTTCCTCATTCTATCCAATAGCAATATTCACCATTATCTGTCTTCAGCTTCTCTTACAGCGTCACGGAATATTCTGTCTGTAAACTGTTAGATTTGATCTTTTGATCTTATCAGGGCTCTTTTTACTAAGACTGTTCTTGAGCCTGTTGAAATTATGTTTATTGCGACCAGCAATATTGTTAAGGAATTGAAGGTATTTGCAGGCATTTATGTTCTGCTTGTCTACGGTATGCGTAATATCCACATATCTCTCTTTCCTGTACTCGTCTATATGCAAAAAATTAAAGTGTCACAAGTTTTATCTTGATCTTGTGCTACGTTCTGAGTAATCAGCTCATCGCACCACTCAGATTCGCCTCCGAACTTTAAACTCACAGTTTTTATTGTTGCTAATCTCAGTCTCCAAGAACATAAAGCTTCTTACTAGGTCAAGATCCCTCAGATCTCAGTCGGATACAAATTATTAACTCTGTCAACGACCATTTTTCTGTTTCTTGTTTATTTATTTTGAGACCTCATCTAATAATTCTCCTTTCCACTTGAGTAATGAGCGTTATAATTTCTTCTTCAGTTGCAGCGTGGTGTCAGGAAATACTTAAAGTTGGATATATATTTTCCAGTAACTGTAACACCTTTGTTTTACTTCACCAAAATTAAACCTGTGCTTTACTTTTCTGGTAGCATATTTTTTAATCTGTAATACAAATTTATACTCTTGCACAAGTTATGTGAATCTGAACAATTATTATAGTACACAAAAACTCTGTAGTGCCATTTTGATAAGATTTTATATTTTATGTGCTGTATGGCATATAGATATATAGAAATAGATAAAATCTTAGACAAAATTAATACAACAGTAATTAAGACAGAAAAGTAATTATAATTAATTAATCTTATTTATTTTTTCAAATATTGTTAAAATGAAAAACTACAAACAAGAAAACTTAAATTGAGATAATAATAGTTTGTGTTGCCGGATCTATTCTCAATGACAGCATTTATGCACCTAGATATGATTCTAGTAGCATTTGGATCATATCCAGCGGAATACATGTCATATTCCTTTTAAGAGTATTTCATAGATCCTTAATAGGATTGAGGTCTGGACTTTTTGGTGGCCATTACACGCATGGTTTCTTAGCATGATTGAGATAATCGGGTATTTTCACGTGCAAATAGAAATCATACGAACATCATCATAAAATGGAACTTTTGTAGAAATATTGCAACTCTTAGTGTTCGTCAGACTCGCTCCTAGCCATCGAGATATTTTAGGCAAACCCTAGTAAAGAAAACTTATATCCGGTTATCCAGAGACCAACTTCAATTATATTTAACAAATCGAAACCTGGAAATTATATTTTCTCTTGGTCAACAACGGCGCAGTAGCCAGTCTCTTACTATCTTATCCAGCTTTATTTCACCGTATTCTAAGGATACTATGAGAAATTCTGATATTATGTATAACTTTCAGTTCTCGTCTCATCATTAAACTTGTGGCTGGTCTATTTCTTAAAGCATATGGTCAGTGCGTCGCTTTCCCCCTTGTTATGGTTTTTTAGAATAAGTATCCATTTCATTGAGAAAATGAAAGAATACGTGAAAGATTCAGGGAATATATGAAAGAATTATTCGAAGAAGAGCAACAAAAGAAGCCAGTACCCTTGGATGTTCAGGACCAGAAATAAAACTCAGCAAGGTAATACATGCGATAAAAAGACAAAAGCTATAAGCCACCACGGATAATATACAAGCCGATACAATAAAAATATTTGTAGATGATCAACTTAAACTGCTAACAGGTCTACTTAACAAAATTTATGAAACAGGCGAATTTCCTAGAGACTGGTTAATCTCCACCTTTAGTTCTCTTCCTAGGAAAGTAAATGTCATCAGATGCTCCGAATTCAGAACTATAAGCTAAATGAGCCATGAACCTAAAATCCTTCTTAATATTATTCATTCTCGTATATATGAAAGGAAGGCTCGAAGAAAACATTTTCAGTGTTTAGTTTGGCTTTAAAATCGAACTTGGAACGTAAGAAGCTCTATTCTCTATACAAGTTTTAGTGCAAATAGCTCGGGACGTAAACTGCAATGTGTATGCATGCTTTACCAATTTCAAATATGCATCCGACAAAGTGCAACATCACACACTGTTTCAAATATTCAGGGAATCTTATGTTGATGACAAGGATCTACGCCTAAATGTACTTATAGGCAATGAAACCTCACAAGAATTTACAGTAGAGAGGGCATAAAAATCAATGGTGAAACCATTAACAACTTACGATATGCAGACGATACAGTTCTGATAGCTGATAATGTCGAGGATCTGCAGAAACTAATAGACCGGGTAATAGAAATCTATGACAAATATGGCATGATGCTCAACTGTAAGAAGACCAAAATCTTTATAGTGAATAAAAACGATAAAATGTGGCACCAATTTAGAGCCAAAAGTAAAATTTTAGGAACAATATACAAAATCACATATCCAGGATGCAGTCTAAACAAGAAATGGGACCACTTACACCAAATGTCATAAAAAGAGGGCGAGAACTGCCTTCAACCACCTCAAAATGATCAAATATAATATGCACCTAAAGATTGATGTAAGAATACAAGTGTTAAGATGTTAAGTGTTCTCCACCCTCTTATATGGAGTGGAAACGTGGACCTTGATGGAAGCAACATCTAAACGATTGGAAGCTTTCAAAATATAGTGCATATACAATCATGTCACACACAGTACCGTGATCCAACGTATGAAAAAAGATCTAAAAGTCAAACGTACTGTGAAAATCAGAAAAATGTCACACTTAGGGCAAGTAATGCGCAATGAGAAGGACCAACTGATTCAGTTAGTTCTGCAAGGCAAGATAGAAGAAGAAAGAATACAGGGTCGACGATGGACATCATGGCTAAAAAATATTGGACAGTGGGCAGAAATGACGACCAAACACTTATTCAGAGCTGCTGCCAACAAAGTCATGTAGACCAACGTAATTGCCAATATCCAGAGAAGATAGTCACCATTAGAAGAAGATCCGTTTTGTTAAAACCTTGTATCTTTCGTCTTACTATGGAAAAATGTTGTTCCAATAAATTGACAACATAACTCTGATAATACCCCCATCCATGAAATCTAGTACTGGTATTACCTCGTATTCATTTATGCTCCTCGATCGGTTCACTTTTGAAAATTCTAAGAAGTCATAAATGAAACCTTCTAACCTAAATATACACCACAGATAAAAAGTAAGATATAATAAATTTCATTTTCAGCAGAGTTTAGTGCACAAAAATGTTTAGTATATTAAACCTATAAAAAATCAAACAAAATACTTTCATCCCACTATTCAAATAATCAGTAAACTAAATTCAATTTTTGTAGAATTTCATATAATTGCCTTAATTTTGTGCAGAAATTTATATTTTATTCGTTATTTAAATATATACTTTTTTAACAAAGAAAAAACTTATTATATTGGAAATATTTTAGACCGAAAACTCTTACCTTACCTTTCGCCATGTATTTTAAACACAAGTCAAACTTAATTGTATTTACAAGGACAATCTTACCAAGTTTCCACTAAATAATACGCCATATAAATTAGACTTGTAATGAAATACCTATATGACACTGAGGCACAAGAAAGTTGCTGAATATGTTCGCGTATAGCGTGGAAGTTCTCGGGAAACTTGAAGCTCCGCCATAATTGCAAGCTATAAATACGTATCAGATATGAGCAATTAGTAACTGGAAACATAGTGGAGCTACTGAGTGTACACAGAGCGTCTTCCCGTATATTTACGCGTTTCTCGCCGAAAATTATGTGTTGCGCCTTGTCAGAAAGAAAATTAATTGCCTTCGTGGTAAAGCGAGATTGGTTTCTGAAAGTGTTGTTTTCAAAGAAAAGGATTTAGAAAATAAAATATAGAAATTACTGTATAGGAATATAGAAATGCAAAAAATATAATAATAAAAAACTAACGAAAAGTCAAAAAAGTTTTTGAGAGGTACATATACGTACGCATAGTCTGTTTAGATTGTTTATTTCTTTATTGTCGTTTATTGTAAACTTTGATTTTTGAATTTCCACCGTTTCGTAAAACTCACTTTTTTTCTAATTATTTTCTGATTTTAAAATTTTGGTGCAATTATGTAATTAAAATGATATCTTGTTTTCTTTTCTTATAACAGACCGTTTACAAACGGAAAAGGTATATATTCTTTTATTTTTGCCTCTTGGTTATTTGTTTTGTTTTCTGTATTATAAAATATGTTGATCCTAATAAAGAAAGCTTTCAGGGCTTCGGTAAAAATAAAAATCACGGTTCTTGAGTTTAGACCGTGTCAAATGGGAATTATTATCCGACGTTTCACATACGATTGCACAAGGTATTTTCAGGGATCGTTACTTCACGAGATTAGAACACTGAATGACTATCAAAGAGCAACAGCCTCGTATTTATACTCGATTTCCACGTGTAGACTGCAACCTGCATCTCTATTAATACGAGGCATGTCCAGAAAGTAAGTGTACTGAGGCTCTCACGGTCGGAGGGATTTTGTTCGACATGTTTGCTACACTGCTGTGTAGCCTGACTCTTCCCCTTCACAATGAGATCGGTTCAAGGTCAGTATGTTGAGAACTCTCGACGCGACAGCACGTTTCGTGAAAAATGTCGTTCCAATCTCCTGCCAAGTGTGAAATGCGCGCTGTCATTCCCTACCTCGTTTGGAAGGGAAAAGCTCCGGTTGAGGTTTATAATGAGGTGAAAACTGCTATGAATTATACGAATGTGCCCAAGTAGTGTCGCGAGTTTAAAAATGGTCATACGTCTGTTCATGACGATCAGAGGAGCGGAAGACCTTCAATTGTGACAGACGAAATTATGAAAATCGAAAATGCGCTCCGTGACGATCGCAGATTGACTGTGGATGAACTTTCTGCGATGTTTCCGCAAATTTCCAGATCTCTACTATACAAAATCCTCACAGCAACCCTCGGATATCGAAAAATATCTGCGAGGTGGGTCCCAAAACAGCTGACAGAACAATACAAGTTGAATCGAGTGGAGGCCGGACAAGAGTTTTTGAAGCGCTACAAACTTCATGGAGATGAATTTCTCCGCTCCATTCTTACTGAAGATGAAACTTGGGTTGCACACATACGCCTGAAACCAAAAGACAGTCTCAACAGTGGTGTCACACCTCTTCACCCTCCGCCAAAAAGTTCAAAATCACAATTTCAGCCAAGAAAATCATAGCATCCGTATTTTGGGACTGTCAAGGCATAATTTTGATTGAATATTTGCTTCAAGGGGAGACCTTAAACTCTGCAAGATACTGTGAGACCCTAAAAAAAATGCGAAGGGGGATTTAGAACAAGAGGAGAGGCATGCTGACAAAGGGAGTCTCCCTGCTGTACGACAATGCCAGACCACACGTGACCAACGCCACGAAGGAACTGGTCGCCTCGTTTAAATGGGATATCCTGAACCATCTCGCGCATTTTCCTGACCTGGCACCTTCAGAATACTATCCCTTCACCTCACTGAAGCTGCACATGGGTAGAAAAAGTGTTCAACCGGCGAGGAGGTGAGGAGGAGGTGGAGAAGTGGACGAAGGGGTTGGAGGGAAACTACTTCAAGGAAGGCATCAAAAAGTTGATACCCTGCTTGATTGAGAAGAATGGCGACCTACATATGTACAAATGTATATATGTAATTTTTTTTAAATAAGCCTTCAAACATTCGGTACACTTACTTTCTGGACATGCCTCGTATTATTTAAATATTTTCAAATTTCGATTGATCTCTAATTTTATGTTTAAAGAAACCAGGCACTGATGCTAATACCTTAGCTTATTTTACATTAAAAGTGTGACCTGAGCAATGCTGGTGTTCAGCTATTGCAGATTGTACAATTTGTTTCTTTTTTATACATCTTTCATATTCCTTAAGCCTAGCGATATAGACCGTCCTGTTTCACCTACATACACTTTACCAGATGAGCAAGGTATCTTGTAAACGTCTTCTGTTTGAAATGGAATTGTGTCCTTTGGAGACTTCAACCATTATCCAACTTTCTTACATGTGTTTAAAAGTGTTCGAATGTTCCGTGTATGTAAGGTAAGCCAGCACTGTCCAGAGGAGGTTTTTATATTTATTAATAGAACGTCTTATATCTTCAGCGCAATATCCATTGCCTCTCAGAGTTTCTGATATCAGTGATTGTTGGTCACATATTGAAAGTGCTCTATGTATCAAAGGGTTTTTGACGGATTATTTTTGAGTCGTTCAATGTTCTAATCTTGTGGAGCTAAGATCCCTGAAGATGCTCGTGCAATCGTAGACGAAACGTCAGATAATTCCAATTTAACACGGTTTAAACCAAATAACCATGACTTTCATTATGTTGATCCTGTTTTTGGACATTCGCGTATTTTAAATCTCCCGGATAATTATTTTTAAAGCAATCAATGGATTTTTTTCTAAATTCTAGGTTTGACTTTTTTATTTTTCAATTTATTTTTTTTTTGTTAATAGGGTAGTATAAGTTAAAATTTATATACCATTTAGTCTTTATAGCGTTATCATTACTGTGATATAGGGTAGTGTCCAAGAAATTATTTTTTTTTTGCTTTCTTCTATTTTTATGATATATTAAAATTTTTCATGGAAATTGTTAAAATTTTTTAAGAATTATTAGTTTTATTTTTTGGAATTGCAGTGATGCAGTCATCAACGTATCGGTAAAAGAAAGAAACTTTATAATCGAATTTTTTTAAATGTTTGTTCTTTGTGTTCCTCTATTAGAATTTGTGATATAATGTCTGAAACGGACAACTCCTTCAATTTTTTTAAATAATTGGTTTTTATATGAACAGTAAGTAGATTTTAATGTGTGCAATAGGGGGTGTTCTTGAAGAAAATCAATATAATTTTTAATTTTGTTCCATTTTTTATTAATGACTTCTATAACAAAGGATATTGGAATATTGGGATATTGGTATATATTAATACAGTGATTCAAGTATATTACTGTTAGGTCTATCTATATTTTTTCTTGTCTTTGAAGTGAAATGAGTAATATTGTAAATATTGCAATTGCTATGTTCTTAAGTATGTTTGACAAATAATTGGAAAGAGTTGCATATATTGATTGAACGCGCGATACAGTTAGTATGAGGGAGGTATTTTTTATGAAGATTTGGTAGTCCGCATAATTTAGGTGGTCAGGTATGTTTGATTTTAAGGTTTTTAGCAATGTCAAGCGATATATATTGTTTCCTGTCCCATAATTCTGTAAGTTCATTGTTTCTTTTTTGCTGTTGATTTATTGGATCTAATTTTATCTGTTTGTATGTATTCTGTCATTCAGCAACTCTTCTAGCATTGCAATACAAAAAAATTCATTTTCTTGACACTTTGTTCAAAGTATCTATGTATGGTATTATTGTTAGGCGTTCTAAAAGAGAATTTTTGATTCAAAAAAGTTTGCCTTCAAATTTTTCAAATTTTTTCATATGGGAACTAATTATATAAACAAATTCAAGGATATACAATGGGGTCATCTATTTCAAGCATTGTAGCGCAAATTTTAATAGAGGGACTTGAAAAAGAAACGTCCTTTTGCAATACGTTAATGATTGCATCACTGCAATGCAAAAAAAAACAAAATTCTCATGAAAAACTTTAATTATCACAGAAAATAATACACATCACAAGGATGATAACATTATAAACACCCTATTAGCCAAAGTCAAAAGTGATAGGTCCTGCTGATTGTGCAATAAACTCCCATTCAGAATTAAAAAATGTTCATATAGAAAACTAAGAAAGCCGAAAAATTAAATAATTATTGAGGAAACTTAATAAATAAAATTTTCAAAAATCAAAGAACGATATATATATATATATATTTTGTATTTTGTTTTGTTTTATATAATTTTTTGAATATTGTAGGAAGTACTCACAAGAAAGCTCCATAAAATTATTTCCATTTGTCTGTATCTCATTTAACGAAATTAACTCTTCCTTTCAACTTTTTTACACGGCTCCAAAAAAAGAGACCGCTTGGACCGCTATATATATTTTTTATGTATCTATACCTATTACTTCTGGATGGCTACATCAATTTGAATTAACTTTTTTTTGAATTATGTTCTAGAAGTTGCATTATAACTTTGATCGAAATTCATTTAGTACAACTCAAGATACCGATTATAATAAAGCTCATTAATAAAATTAGAATCGTCTAATTTTTTCCTATATTGGTATGGTATGTTGCAGATTCTAAATTTAAAATAAAGCTAAAATTAAATATGGTGCTCAAAGAAACAAAACAGTTTTATTTTGTCTTTGGTTATCTAAAGTAATTGGTACATTAGAAAATCATAGAAAATTAAGTTTATAGGAAGAAGTTAAAAAATAATATAAGCATTAACAATGTTTGAATTACAAGTAATCTTATTTCAAATTTTTGATAATGTGTAACACATTTTTAAATTAGAAAATGGATTTGCTTAGGAAGTACCACCCTTAATTCGCCCAAAGCAATGCTAATATGCAAAAAAAAATAAATTTATGCACTTCTTTGTCTGCCTGGCAGCGAATAAATTTTGGCGACGGCATGCCCAGCCAGTTGCTTGTCTTGAAGAAAAGAAGTTTATTTCTTTATTTTAAAGAGATCCTAGAATATTTAATTTGGATTAAGTCTGGACAAAGAAGAATAGAAAATTTAGAAATTTGAGTATTCCTGCTAATTAATTCATAAGAAAAATAGAATTAACAAATGCAAAGACAGATGAGTTTTTTTATAACATTAATTGTTGGTATTATTAGTTTTTAATTCTCCAATAAACTATCTACAATTTTTGTTTGGATAACATGACTTGATATTGAAAGGTAAACAAGTTGCAATATTTTATTCCCCTTGCAATATAACAACTATGAAATATTTCATAATTTTTTTGAGCGCATCAGAAAGATGAAACCCGATTTTTTAAATTAGCTTGAGGTGTTAGAAGTGATCGATTTTAAGAATATTTTGACAATTAAAGTTGTAAAAATATATATTTTAATTCCGCCCACCATAGACAATATTCTAGAATTACATCTTCAATGATTGTTAGGGCATTTTCTAACCTAGTGACTATCATTATTATATATATATATATATATATATATATATATATATATATATATATATATATATATATATAATTTGAAATGAGAAAACCATCTCCGACATTTGTAATTTGTACTCATATATGAGCAGTTAAATAACTCTTTTTCACAATTAAATTAACATTTTGTCCACGATACGCCACTGCACTTTAATAATTCGCAATAAGAAGCAGGACACATTTTAAATGAAGCTGCAAAACTCAGTAGTATTCTTGGCGTCCAGGAAATACGAGTAATTATCTTGTCACAAAGCTGTAAATACGCAAGTTAAAATCGGTTTATTCTATTTACAAACGCATTTATAGTTTATTTAAATTAAAAATGACCCATTACAAGCTACCTGTCGTAATATAAATTGCTTTACTAAATCAAACTGTCATAGTCAGCTGCCAATTTATTCAATTTCTTTAAATTAATATTTTACCTAAAGAAATTTATTGGGGACGTTTTGAAGAGAAACAAGACCAACATCTATTTCCTTTACATCATTACGTCAAACATATTGAACGGTTAGTATATTAAAGATATTTTAATTTTGCGTGTTGGATGTGCAAAATATAATCGATTTATTAGTTAATACAATGTTGTTTACTAAATATTGAACTCAAAGCTAGAAAATGAGTTAACAACTCCCTTGCGAGTACCCTGATATGCTGTAAACCAACACATCAAGATATTTCATTTCTAGTAAAAAAAATTCCATAACTAACAATTTTTCCTGAAAAAATGTCTTATTCTTATCATGCATCAAACATCAAGGTTTTGAATATAGAGAAGCGGAAATTTTATCTTACAGAAAATTATTTTATAAAATGTATAATAGATGTTTCCGTTAATCGATCCCATTTTTCCAGAAAATTTGAGTACTTCTTTCCAGAATAAAATGAATTGCCTCAATAATCAAAGTATTGGCCATCGTGAGCTATGAACTTTTGCCCATCTTTCTGTAAAAGGATGGATTCTGCGCCAAAAGAACGATTCGTTTTTTTTTGAGGCCATCAAACCAAATTTTCACTTTTTCGTGTTGATTTGAGAGTCCGTACTGCATTGCTTGTCATGTAAAAAAATAACTTTATAGTGTCTTTCGGCATATGTTGGTCGTTTTTGCTTCAATGCTCGGCCTAATTTTATCAGTTGTTATCGATATCCATCGCGAATAATTTTTAGCAGTTCGTAATACACAGGTCACTTATTATCCCACCAAATACACAGCAAACCCATCTTTCCATGTAAGTTGCACATGTTGAAGGCTGACCTGAATCTACCCATGATGGAGCTTCAGATTGACAAAATATATTCACTTTTCAGCACCTGTCACAACTGAACACAAAAACCTTTTTCTTTTCTATCCAGCAAACAAGATTTGACAAATGGTTTTTCGCCATTCAATGTCTCTTTCATTTAATTCATACTAAACTCATTTTCCCTCTTTTCTTATCTTGCTCAGTGCGTCTATACATTCGAAAATTGTGGATTAGGAATCATTCAGCGCTGCTGCCAATTATTTTAATATCCGATTTGAGTCTTCATCCAATAATTCCTGTGAATCGATATCCTGAAACTTTTTCAGCTGATCTAGACGTTTCTTGTCCTTTACGTCAAAATTGCCAGGTTGGAAGCATTTAAACCATCGTTCGCAAATCTCCAGAGTTAAAACATTCTCACCATAAGCTTCTATTCATTTCAGCAGCTGTTTTTTTTTAAATAAATGAAGGTTATCTAATTTCCCCGTAAAACGTCTTTTCCTAGTACAAAGTTCGGCATTTTCGAACTTACAAAGAACTATGTTTTTTGCACAGTGACAATTGATAACAAACTGAAGGTTAATGACGTATGTTTACCTTTCAAAAATGGACCGCTTGATTCACTTGCATCAGTATAAAGATTATATTGGACGAAAGATAATCGTTAAATATATATAAAAACTGTTATTTCCATCAAAAGAGTGGCGCAAAAGCCTTGGCAGCAGTTGCACTTTTAGTTTCTGATATACAAGACAAAATTCAAAATTTCATTTTTTTATTCTCCCCGATATTTCGCTTATTTGAGAACTTATTGAGATGATGTATATGAATATTTTTTTATACCGAATGCAATGAAGTACTCATTTTTTCGAAGTGATACAGAGAAACACACTTCATTAGCTATAGGCAAATATGATGAAGTATATATAATTCATAACGTCACTTTTTAATTGTCATTTTTTCTATAAGCACTTGTACATCAAATAAAACTGGACTTCGCTACTTTGGCAATTGCTGTGTAGGCTTTTGTTTTGTTGCAGTACAAGTTTTCAGTTCTTACTGAATTGTTAACTTTCGTCAAGTATAAATTGTGTAATGGTGCAGACGTCACTTGTAGCGTTACGTGAAAATTGTATATCTCCATTTAAGCTACACTGCGCTGCCACCGAGAGCTGGCAACTGCTGCCAAGGCTTTTAGATCACTATTCTAATGGAAGTAAAAAAAATTTTGTCTTATTAGATCACTATATTTTTTACTTATCTAGGTGGTTGGCTTCAGAACCGTCAACAATTTGGTAGAACTGTATTTTCTTGTTAAAGGCGGGTTTTCCTAGCAACGCATATTTTGCGTGGCATAGAACGTAATTCGGCAGACGCAACGCAACTACCAATGCGCTGCCTAAAAGTGTTTTCCTAGGATTGTCAGTTGTGTAACGACCGTCGCAATGAATTTATCTAAAAGGAAAAGAATATTACAAGACGAAATTTTGAAAGAATAGATTGACTTATTAACCACGATTCATAGTGGCACTAGAAATTCTGCTAGTCAATTATTACAAGATAGAAGCAGCGAAGGACCATTTAAATTACTTATCCATAGACATCTGCTTGACGACAAAGTAAAATTTAAAGCGTATTTTACATTTTGTTCATTTCATTCCAAATTGTGTCCTTTTTGGTAACAGTTTTAAACTCTTGAAGCTTCATGTTCCACAGAACAGAGTTACCACTCATTATTTCTACCAATTGTTCATCCTCGGTAGCACTCAAACGGATCTGTTGTTTTTGTGAACTCGTTTTTAGCAAAATATCGGAGCACTTCTTTCACTACACTCAGCCTACAACTAAATAGACTGCTCTCGGAGGAGTCGTCCTGTTGCGTCACCGGAATAAGATGGCGCAAGTCGTTTTTACGCAGTATAGGAAAACGCCAGCATTTGATTTTCATTAGAGAAGTTCTCGGCGTTATACGCCGATCGTATTAAGTTTTACGCCGCGTAAAATGTGCGCTGCTAGGAAAACCCGCCTTAAGCGTCATTCTGGTGTCCCAAAAAATACTCTGTAAAATTGACTACTAAGGAGATACGAAGAACTGTCGCTAGCTCCGAAGCCTAAGTTTGCAAAAAATAGGCTGCTGTTGTACTTAAAAATAGACGATAATAAATTGTTAATTCGATAAATTATAGAACATGTTTATATCTTAGAGATAGTCATCACCCAATTTTAAATATTTATATATATTATTTTATCTAAAAGTAAATAGATATCTACTTTAAAAACTATTCAATATATCAAATAGTTATCGAGCTGGAGACGTAGCGATAAATTTGTGTAGATTTATATATTTTTCAGAGATAACATTCGAATCTTTAAATATTTTGGAAAAAAAAACTATCCAATTATCAATATAAGATCTAATAGGATTTTAGATACATCATTAATAAAAAAATAATCAAATTTATATATTTGAGGTTATCACATGCAAAAATCATAAAATATTTCAAAAAAAAGTCCTCTGTAACAGATTGTAAGTATAATCTTACAGATATCAAATCATTATTTGCATGATAATATTTCATAAAACCCTTTAATTCATCGTCGATAACAAACATACTGAAAAAAATATCAGTAACTGACTCATAATTTCTCGCCAAATTATTTACATCATAAAATATGTCCTTAAAATAAATTATTTCTTCATCTTCAATTTTTTTAATTTGAAAAACTAGTTGATTTCTTACAGATTCATAACACAAAATCAACAAATACCTTCTATGTTGGTCAGGATATTGCTCTACATATGTCTTTAAAAATCTGCTGCAAATTTCCCATTTTCGAAATTTTTGGTGAAGATTATTAGAGCAACTTTTTACAAAAAATATGATTAAATTTTAATTCAAACGTTTCACTTATCCGGAATCAAGATCAATCTAATGTTTTCTTGGGGCTACTAGATTGATTCTTAATCACTTAAAAAGAAAATATTACAAATATTAAAAAATTAAACATAAGGCAGGAAAATAATTTTTTTTATTAATATTAATTTAACAACATTTTCCGATGAAACGATACCTACATAACTAAAAAATATTTTAAAAAATAACATAATATTTCTCGAATGGAATAAATTAAACAACGTGTTGTTAGTTTAATACAACCAATTGAAGATGGGAAGAAAAACTGAAGAAAATTATTTGTATTTACTATTATTTTTCAAGTTTAGATTTATAACATGTTCCCCAACGAGAAAGGAAATTAGCGAGGGAAATAAACTTCACATAATAATCTTTTTTTTTTTTTTTCAGTTTGACAAGTACCGTAAGCCTTTTTTACACAATTCAGATTTTCTTCATGTTGCTGAAATAAATTAGTCATGTTTTTCACTTTACTAGCTTAGAGCAATATTGTGTTATGTTTTATTTAAATTCATGGTACATTGATGAAAATTGGTTATACAAAGCACATTATTGATTCGTTAGGAAACCTAAAATTTTGATTCCACAGATCTTTCGTTGCACAAAAAAATATATTTTTCTTTTTTTTTCGTTTTAATTAGAATTTTTTACCAAAGACGACTTTAGAAAACTGATAAAAAATATTTATAAAATCCGTAAGGAAGTTATGGAAGATTTTAAAAAATGTAACATTCCAATTGTTTCAAAATATCTCAAAAACTCAAAGAGCTGGATTTATTCCACGAACAGTATTAAAATCGTCTAAAACTTTCCTCACAAACAAGAAAAATCCTGGTAAGTCAACATTTCGTTTACTGCGTTGTTTAGGAGAAAATCTTACATTATTGCTGTTAATTGTACACAGAGTCTGTTGTTATATATACGTGTTTTTTGGGACTGATCTCTAAAATGGTGCGTAGGCCTAATTACAGCGACCCAGTGACTGCTTAAGTAACTACTTTTTATAATATGGCTCTGAAACAAATGGAAATATCGGAAATTTGTATACCATCAAACGGAAACTAGCTAACAGACGAGCCCTCCAAGGTCGACCGACATGCATTTGAGAACATATATAGACTATATCTTGAGAAAACAGATTTAATAGCAAGACAATTTGCAAAAATTCGAAAATTGCTTTCAGATACAGGAATGGAAGATGAAACTTTGCTGAGGAAGGTTTACTTTGGCAATTGAGTAATGTACTCTTTTCTAACGATACATGGTTTGAACTGTTTTATCTAAAAAAATTTAAGTATTACACCATGTGCTTTGGTAAAAAATTTAGCCTTTGGGGAGGTTTAGTGATATTTTGGGAGACATTAGTTCACAAGAACTTACAAAACTAGTGGAGGTCACTCAAAGAATGACAGATCTTTGATATTGCCTATCTGGGTGGTGCAGTGGTATGGTTGAGATCTAGTACCACTTAGATGCCGGATTTGATTCCCGGGTCCGGCTTAGCTGTTTGTTACTGTCATTAGATTTATGTTAGATTTTAAGTTTATAATTTGAGAGATTAATTATATAAATTGTGACTGGCTGCATGGCCGTTCGGCCAAAGCCATAAAGTAGCCTTGGCTACTTTCAAAAAAAAGTCTTTGATATTAAAAACACAGGTTGCCAAAACATGTTATATGCTAGCTTCATTGGATATGACAATTCTTGCACATTCGTGTTGTTGACACTACCTAACAAATTTGATATTTCGAATGGGAGGAGTATACAAACTCTATAAGATGCTACAGAAGGTAACACGCGATATTACCTCCAACTTTAAAGAAGATTTTTGTTTTACTAGTGAACACTAGACTCTAATAAACTGCGTATTTAATTATTGAATTTATCTTGGTTTATTGTTTTCTACTAATTTTTATTTAATTTTAGTTCTCGTTTTATATAAAATCTCATAAAAAGTCTTGCATGTAATCTTAGCAAGATGCTTTGAGGTCAATAATTAAGACTAAGTGACTACGCACGAAATAAAATAATTAAATAATTATTTAACATATTAATATTAAGACAAGAAGAACAAAATAAATACACACAGTTATATACACAAAATTACATAAAATAAGATCTTAAAATAACACAAGCAGCAGTCATAAAATAAATAATAGAGATTAAAAAAAAGAAAAAATTTACTAGTATAAATAAACAAAAAAAAACACCATTGAAACATGCAAACTTCCACCAGAAAAATCCTTCCTTTATCTAAGATTCAGCAACCCTCCCCCTAGTACTGAGCGCATGAAGCCGATTACAAGGAAGAAACTTATCCGACAAGTACTAGAGGTTGCGTGAATTGCCTATTCATTTTTATCCAACCCAAGGTGTTCCGAAATGTGATTAAATTTCCTAAACCAACAAACAAAACAGCAGCAAGAGTTCTGTACACGATTTTCTTGCATTAAATTTTGAAACAGTCCATAAACAGAATTGGAGTATCGAAAAAAGATTAATACCATGGACTGTGACAACATAACCTTTAGATTCCTTGATAACACACGAAGATTACTATATAACATCTTTAAACTATAAAATAACTACTTCCATAACAGATCAATATGGGAACCGAATGTTAATCCACTATCAAACAGCAGTCTCATGAACTATCGTTTTCACTTGCAGGGGGCCACTAGCCAATCAAAGGTGCATAAGTGGCTTCACCCTATCGGCTTTAACACCTCCAAAGTAAATAACCATTGATTAAGATGGATTTAGTTGTAAATTATCCATACCTGGCAGGCGACCGATATCGTCTATTCAACTGTTTATTACATATTTGGCGATGTCTAGCTCGAAAGGTCAAAGACTAGCATAAGCCTGATAGAAACACCTACATATATTCTTTAGAACATCAGCCGAGTTTAACAGTAACAAAAGGGATCCCTAGATAGAACCCTGTGAAACACCTAATCTTAAAGGAATCGTCTCCAAGCACCACCCTCTGAGTACTATGGGATGCAGAAGATGGGAAACACTGTACCGCTAAATCGCAAAACCATAGTGCTTCAATTTCGCACAAAGAAGAGGATAATTTATCGTGTCGAAAGTCTTTGAGAAATCCAAAAAAATCAAACACGACACGTGACAGCAATCCAAATCTCTAGAAATGGTATTCAAATCATTTGAGCGAGCTGCATCGATACAGCGGCCATTCTGAAAACCTGATTGAAATTTTGGAATAATATTGTTGATAATACAATAGTTTCTTACTTGCTCATAAATAATCTTTTTCAATATTTTGGCCACCATCGACCGTAAGCTTATGGGTTTCAGATCGCCATAGGATTTCCGATCGCCGACGCTAGGTAGAGGTATGACCAGCGGTATAAGTCTAAGCTCCAGGAAAATACATTCATTCATAATATGAGCAACAAAAAAGGATATCAATGTTTTATCATTGCGAGGGATATATCAGAACCAGCGGCTTTGGATTTAATCTTATTAATTGCCATATTAATATTTTTCTCGCTTGATATTACATTCCTCAGGCTCTCCGATACTTCGCAATTCTATTTCCTTCAGAGTATTTCATATTTTCTGAATGGAGTAAGCCGTAGCATAAATAACAACCCCGTGGTGAGGGAGGGGGGGGGAAGAGCGCCATCAAGTCTCTTGATGAAAATGAATAAATACAAAGGATCACGAAGGGTGCAAAAATAGTAGGGTGCATTCACATGTCTGTGGTGAGGGGAGGGGACATACTCTTAGTTACGCCACTGTTTTAAGGTGATTTTTCATCGCCGGAGTCTGCTCAAAGCCATACAAGTGACATCGGTACTATCAAGTGAGCCCACGTTGCATTCGGTTGTGTCGATTCGAAAGCCAATCTGGTTTTTTTTTTATTAAAGAGTTATCCTTTTGCGCTCTTCGTCGAATTAATTCTCGGTAGTATATTTACATTTCTGTGAGAACTATTGACAAGATAATTTTTTATTTGCGTTTTTAATTTTGTTTTTTATTTTACTCGAAAGATAAGTTTTCAAAAGACGTTTAGTGAAAGTGAGTTAAGAGATGCGTGCACATATGTAACAGAACACCGTTTTATAACCTCGCCGCGCAATATTTCGTGTTACGCAGTGGAAATACGGTGTGATTAAGTTCGAGATGAAGTAGAACATCACTGTGTATTATCAGCGCGTAACATTATCTCATCGAATGGCTTCATGCATTTTTCCAATTAAGTTGGACGTTGCACGCCGCTGGATAAGCATGTTGTCCAACATAGGCGTGTAACAGTTCTCCGATAAGATAGCTAAAGACTGAAAACGCATGTGGCCCTCTAATGTTGAGATATTCTGTTGGGGAGTGATGTACAAACATGAGCGACGAAGTTACGTTATGGTGTGCTTCTGATGTTTATATTCACCTTAATCATATCAATTTTCTTTAAATTTATGTACCAAGTATTACTATGTATAATTCTAAATTTTTTAAAAAATTCCAATCAAAAATTAGACGGGGGAGGGGGGGACAAGGGGACACATTATAAGCAAATTTGGCTTATATTTTGCAAATAAGGCGACTAAATGAAAAATGTTATAGGGTATATTTTAGCGATACAAATATTAGAAAATTGTAGACCTATTACTCTACTAAATCACTTTTTGACAAGAAAGATACGAAATGAATAAGATAACGAATCATACATAGCTCTGTATAATTAGAATTGATACAAGGAAAACATATTCAGTAAAACAAACAATTAAAAATTGCAGAAATGACAATATATATACAGATAATGGCAAATAAGGACATAGTGGGTTCGCTTGTCACCTAAGTTATTTACCTTGGCCTTTAAATGTATATTTAGGATACTAAACTGACCACAAAAAGACACTAATAATAACGAGATAACGCCGAATCATCTTATATATACTGATTAAATTATAGTAGCAATAAATGTGCAGGACCATTAGAACATGTTAGAAGAACTAAACACCAGATAAAAGAAAATTGGACTGAAAATAACACGTAACAAAAACACAGTTTTATTTAATGTAGACCAAATTATTTACATAAGGCTTTAGGAAATGGAAAAAGTAACAGAATACATCTATTTAGGAGAGTCGGTGATAAGGAAACCAGACAAATTAGAAAAATAAATAAAAAATGCAGACAAACTTGGATAGCATTCAAAAAATTAGGTTTTAGAAACAATTGCTTTCAACCAATGATGTATTCTGGTGCTGGAAATTGGACAATGGCATTGAAAAACATGAAGAAACTAAGAATAAACACTTCTTGCAATGGAAACAATACTTAATATTATATTTCTCAAAAATAAGAGAAGAAATACCTGGATACCGTAAAAACAACAATAATAGACGTAGTCCAGTTTGCCACATAACAAAAATGGGCCTTCGTGGAACACTTAGAAAGACTTGATTAGTGGTGTAAAACCCTTAAAACGTGTAGACCTCTCAACCATAATTGACCTAGGGGAAGGCTATTGATGAGAGGGGTCAATAAATAGCTGGTCTTGATGGGATTCACACAAGTTTTGAAAAAAATTCTTGAAAAGGCTGGATGCTAAAGACTAACTACGAAGAAGAAGACAAAATTTATCATAACGGTTCCACTATATACCAAAATGTTCCACTCAATTTAGGTGGTCAAGTAAAATGGTATGTAGAACTCCATTCATCATCTTATCAAATATTTTTTAATTTTGAATGTATAAGAATAATCGTGGTAAATTATTAAAATTACACTTTCTCTTTTAGAGTTTCGTAAAAGTGCGAGTCAGATACTATAGATTGTGAAGCAGTAGATAACTGTTGTTGGACTTCTATTGTCTCAATAGTAGTTATCTCTGGCCGTTTTCAAGTGAAATTCAATTTCACTTGAAAACAGTTAGAGATAAGTACTAGTCGAAAAGTCATGATATTCAACAAAAAATAAAGACAATGGAAGTCCAACAGATATCTACTACTATTTTCAAGTGAAACTGAAAACGAGAGATAACTACTAGCCGAAACGTCGTAATATTCAACAAAAATAAAGACAATGAAAGTCCAAAATATTACTACTTCACAAGAAACATCGTTGTCTGTGACCTTCAAAGAGATACTATAGATGTTCAACAACTAATTAATTTTAAAAGTATGTCAGTATTCTACAAAAAGTGAATTCTTAAATCAACATTTCTTCACATTCACTTATTTTAGGCTCAAACGAACACGTTGCAAGAAAAGTCTAAAATAAGAACATTTATTTTCAGATTTGTTGACAAAAAATATATTGCATTTTATTTTGCCGCCCCTAAAATAGTATCTGGCAGCTTACACATAGACTATTTTCACTGTTCTATTTAGAAAAAGACATAAAATAGTGACACGCGTTTTATGTCACCTAGTTGTTTTTACAACTGTTTAATTTTTCGCACAATTTCATCTATGCATTTAATATTTTTTATGACAAATTGCCAATTATCTTTTGGTTATTAAAATCCTGCGTTTTGATTGGAACAAATCTGTTATTTATCAAAAACACATAGATAAAAATTAAAAATAAAATTTATTTGATATTATATTTTTGCAACTAAAAATATTCATCAGGGTTACATACACTCTTAAAATATATATTTGTTTGTAGTTTCTGCATACAGATTCTCATTGAAGAATATTTTAAAAACAGAAAACACTTAAGGGGTAACGACACTCTACAACTGGACGATGTTAATTTTTTAGAAGTAACAAAACTTTACTATGTATACATCAAAATATAAAAAAAAATAATTTGTTTTTATAAAATGGCGACGATAGACGTTGGCAGGCAACAGGACCTTTTTTAAGAGCTGCGCTGGTGACTATCTTTCTGGCTGATGGATGCATCTGAAACAATTTTGCATAATATCAATTGTTCGGTATTGTTTCTCTCCGGATATATTCGTTCATACTTTTATACGTTCTGGCCTAATTTTCTAATTATATCCATTCTAATTCATTCTTTTACGAGTATTTTGTTTCTCTCTTTTCTAAGAAGGCATTTTCCACTTCCCTATTTGTTGTTCGAGGTAGTAATATTCCTTTATTACCATATGACTATGAGCTTTTTCCATTCTATTATTAACTTTTTGTGTTGGTCCAATAAACAAAATATTTGTTTACAACCCCGATTTGGTCTTATTTTTTTCGAAAGTTTTATGTATTAATTTTTCTCTTGTTATTTGTTGCATTTTGTGTATCTTTTGCTTCATGAGCTTGTTTAGTTTCTTATAATTTATTGTTCTTTTCTCAATGTTAGGCTCATTTCTTGCCTTCTTTTATGAAGTTATCAATTTTCTTGCCTATATTTGTATTTCGAGATTTTGCAAGTTTTATTCTGTTATTTTCTTTTTAATTTGTGAATAGGGTTTGCCTGTTTGCGTTCTTTGATATTACTCTTTCTTCGAATATATCATTTACTTTTTCTAATTCACTATTAGTTACATTAATTTAGGATTTTTTACTATTACATCATTTTCTCCTTTACATCTCTCTATATCTACTGAGATGAGAACTGTTATGTCTTGTACTCGATGTTTGTGATTCAACGAATATAATCGATTTGCTTTTTGTCTTGTCTAAACATAATCCTTACTATTTGTATTTCATGTCGTATAGCTATGTTTCTGAAAAGGATTGTTAAATCTATTCCTTTTGGCATTCAGTATACGCTGATTATGCAAATGAATTGTAAATCTAGGTGATCAGAATTACCAGTTCTTTTATTTTTCAAAGCAGCTTAAAATTGAGTTGTGTCGCATATCGATGGTCTCTTTTTGCTCCTATAATGTTATCATCTACTGGCAAGAAAGAACTATGTTTATCACAAAAGATTATTCCTTACTGTTCTGTAAGTCTTTCCTGGTCTATTGTAAATGTTGTTTAGGATTACAGTATGGTCTAGCGTAGGTACTTGCATATAAACCCAAAAAAGTAATGAAATAAAATAAATATTTTTACTGTATTGTGTTATATTTGCTCCTGTTAAAATATTCCCACTAGAAAATTTCCCTCTAAGTACTCGTAATAATTTTTTACAGCCCTACGAGTAAACTGAAAAAAAAAACAAATACAGCAAAGAAACGTACAGAATGTAATAAATTGTCCATTTTAAATTTAGGCGGCTAACTCCCGGTATTGGTAATTTAGTGAGTCCAATCTCACACATGGGCCCCGCTCACGTGGACGGCCGGGCGACCCTCAATTAGAATATTTGCTTTACATTCATTACAACGGCTACCGAGGATTTTACTAACTGTCCGATTTATTTATTGCGGAGGATTTAGCCTCCGGAATTTATCTCTTTGTATTATTTACAACTGTGGAGTTTTAAGAGGTAGCAACGTTTAAATCTTTATTTATTTTGAAATTGTACAAACTGGTGATTATATTTGAATATACTTTAACTGATAAAAAAAAATGTTACACTATGTAAAACATTATATTTTCTTCCACGATATATTTCTTAAGTCACTTTGAAATGCTTGACTGCCAGAAAACATCAGAGATAAACTAAGGTTTCCTTACACATCTACAGATAGCGTTACAAATGATTCAAATTGCAGGACTTAACCTTGTAAGCAGCATGACTTACTTGAGGTAAAGTTTTTCTATGTTTAGGATAAATAGAGATTAAATGA
Organism: Diaprepes abbreviatus; assembly: GCA_034092305.1. Taxonomy (NCBI): domain Eukaryota; kingdom Metazoa; phylum Arthropoda; class Insecta; order Coleoptera; family Curculionidae; genus Diaprepes; species Diaprepes abbreviatus. The sequence continues at coordinate 258,600 of JASJET010000089.1, read as the reverse complement.
TGAACCTAAAATTATTTTAATTGATTTAGCCATTAATGGAAGGAGATAAATAATTACAATTATATATCAAGTAAAACATTAACCGCCCTAAATTGACAGCTGAGAATTTAAACTGACAAGAGCATAATAAGTCAAGCAAGTTTAAACCCTTTTAGGGTTTAAAACTTGGTTGACCAGAATAAAAAAAATCATTTTGTTTTATTACTGAACCGGCAAAAATGGAGAACTTTATTTATTTTCAGGATACAAATATTTCTTTTACATATTGGAAAGCTTTACCGTAAGGTTTTTATCCTTAATATCCCATATAAGTGTTTATTTGTTGACATATGTAATATAAAATATGACCATATCATAAGCAAAACAAAACTGGTCGACTAATAAATTTAAATTTCATGGCAACTAGTTCAGGTTTAAATTTGAAATCTTCTTAATAAATCTGACTGTAATTTTTTAAAATTTCTATTAATCATTAACTCCTTAGTTTTCTACAATGGTCATACTTTAAAAGTGAATAAATTTAAGTAAGATAACCAATTCCAAGGCCTATCTATATCTAAAGTCTATGATTTCTGTCAGTGACTCATCGCTCCCACATAGAGTGTCCCGGGTTGTGCGCCGTCAGGGGAATCAATTCCAATGACGTGTGCATTTTAAAAAATAATAAATAAGGAAATTTCGTGGGAATATTTTTTTTAAGTTAAATTTACTTCCTCACATTTTTATCAATTCTTACATTTTTTTTTCTGGTGTGGAAGCTTTGCATAGGCACCTTCACAAAGTGTGAAAGGTAGTGTCGGATTCTTACCGACCGAAACTCCTCTGTACAGAAGGTCCTACCGATTTTCCTTGGTCTGCCGTTAACCGTGACTGCTAGCAGCCCAAGGTTATTCACTAAGGCTTCCGGTCTCCAGGCAATTAAGCCTTAACAAACCTTTGGTCTTCAGTCAACTTAGATGTTTTAGGTGTCAGTTGCATCCATTTTTTCGTACTCTTCCTACATTTTGCTTCAATGTAATTTTAAAATGATATCATCTGATTTGTTCATTTTGGACCAACCAGGGTACATCTACTGTCATCCTCAGAAGTGTAACATAGGTAATGAAGGTTTGCTCACATTGATTTATCAGCAGAATTGCTGTCAAGTGACATACCTGAATCTGAGGAACTATTAGCGTCAGGGGTGATTATTAATGATTTAACTACTGCTTCAACGTGAATATCCAAGTCCCACATTCTTTGTTCTTCTTTTTTTTGCATAATCGACACCTTTTTCCAATCACTGGCCATCACATTATGACGCATCATTTGTATGCTTTGTTTTTCCGTGCCACTTCGCTCTTTATTTAGTCTCATACAAATTCAATTGGGTTAAGTTCACAATAGTACGGCGGCAGTCTCAACACTGTTATATTTTTTCCCGAGCCATTTCATCAATAGCATATATAATATATTTTTGTTTATTTACCCTTACTAAATCCAGCAACTGCACTTTAAGCATTGTTTCGTCAAATTCAATGTTTTCTGCTAGGAACCTGGCATATCCCCATCTTTTTAGACGCAGGAGTTGGAATTTATTATTGGCGCTAACTATGGTACTGGAGATTGTCCATTACAACTACCGAATCAGGTTTCATAAAGTGTGTTTCGAGATTCGAGAACGTTAAGGCCGCCATCTAAGAAACCAAACCCACTTCCAATGTGAGTTATTATAAGACGAAAACCTTTGCCACTAGAATTGCATAGTCCTTGCCGAAGATCTTTCCATAAATGCCTGCTTCGAACTTCTATTGTACACCCCAATTTTATCTCTTTTTCCCGAAACTACCGTATTTTTTTCAACTGTCTTCAAAACTTTATTGTCTTGGCAAAACACAACAAGATGTGTGGATACCGGGACATAAGGGAATGAAGATAAATACCAAATTGCAAAACGAGGGTGTCCCACTACCACCAAAACCGTTAATTTGGTAGATAAAAAATTAATCAATATTAGAATAACTGGAATCATACTGCAGGGCATAAGTCCCGCAAACAATTAAATAAATCATTCGGCAAACTAAGCCGCGATGTCCTACGCTCAAGCAGGATTAATAACTGACCACTAAAGTTTAAGGAAATATCTACATAGACTGGACATTTATAATGAAGAACCAACATGTAGACTATGTGACAAAGAAAACGACACAGCTTCATACATCATCTTCGAATGCGAAGCTCTTACCTACTAGAGATCAATTAGTTTTTAAGGTCTATATCCAGAGTGAGCAGGCTCCTAAACCTGATTAAGACAACCAATCTGTCCAGGTAACACAATAAAACCTCAGGCACTGTAACGGCCTCTCAATCATAGCTTGTTTAATTTTATCAATCATTTAATAGAAAATGTGTAGTGTCCATTAAGAAGCTGGCTATTTATCGCCATTGGGATTTCAATGTCGGAAAAGACACTGAAGGGAATTGTTAAATACCTAGGAGCAATTCTGGACTTATAACTAATTAAGGCTCAAGTCAAGAAGGCTATATGTGTTTTCTGAGCTTGTAAGCAAGACTCTGGGTGCACATGGGGCTGACACTGAAAGTAATATAGTGAATATATACCACGGTGGTCCATCCTGTGATTACGTACCCCGCCGCTATTGTATGATGGCCTGGTACAGTCAAGTGCAACGACAGTCTTCAACTTGACAAAATTCAAAGAGTGGCTTGTGCGCGAATAATAAATGCGATGAGAACTGCCCCACTAGGGCGTTGAAAGATCTAATGACTCTTCTTCTTACCCACTTATTTCTAGAAAGTGAGTCCTTGGAGGTAGTTTATCGTCACAGTTGTCTAGGATATCTTGGAGCAGGAACTAGCGGCTACCCATGTAGCTGGGGGAGCTTTGTAGGGAGACGTCATCACTCCTTCTGGAAACAGACTACATGGCGTCAGTTTTGAAACTAAACCCTTCTCTTAAGATATTTTCACCAAGCAGGGAGGATTGGGAGGAAGAGCAAGCTCATCCCAGATATAGATTCTGGTGGTTTACATACGGATCTCGACAGATTGAAAGAGCTGAAAGTAGAAACACTTGAGTCAGAGAGTTACACTCTATGGAACAGCAAGTAACGATCTTTCAAGCGATGATCTATGCTATTTTGTAAAGCAGTGAGAGGGTTTTAAATAAAAATAGGATATATTGACATATTCCGAATCAGTAGAGTCAATAGTAGCCCTTGAGTCGTCCAAGCTTCACGACTGTCACCTGAGTGCAAGGAGAGAGGTACCTGACTACCTAACTACCTAACAAAGAACTCCTATATATTTGGTCCCATGTGGGTTCTGGATCGAGGAAACGGATCATTTAGGGAAGATGGACTCTCGACTAAGCCACATGATCACCAACCCATTATACCTCTTCCAATTACTATTGGTAAGAAAAAACTGATACTGTTGCTGAAAAGCAAATTTATTGAATGCTGTAGCCAAAACCTGAAATGAGAAGTGACAAGAAACACATAATTGGATCAAATGCGCGGCTTATTAACGAGCTTCTTCTCCGGATCATGGTAGGATAACTGACATTGCCACCAGCGAGGTCATCTTCACAGGATTGGCGTCGCGAATGATCCGGTGTGCAGATGGTGCCTGGAGCAAAATGAAACAGTTGACCATATTCTCAGAGGGTGTCCGCCACTCATCGGACTGAGGCAGAAACAATTCGAGAATACAATAACATCACCCGAATCATTTAAACTAAGTCAGGTAACGAGGTTGCTTGGATTCACAAAGGCCTCGAATGACCGGCAGCTATGGTCCTAAGCATCGAGGATCGAGTATCACCACTGTTATTCATTCATTGATTCATGCAAATAATCAAGAAAAATTACAGTTGCTTTAAAAAGTTAAGTTTTATACGTGTCGTCGTTACATGTGTCTCTGCGTAATAAATATTTACTATTTCAATCTTCAAAAAACCTATTTATAGTTGAGAAAGAAGTTTTAAAACTGGTAATTTATAGAAAAAAAAAATTGGTTAAAATAGTGAATCGATTAGAAAAATATTGAAATAATCTTTATACAAACAAAATTCCAGTTAAAATAAGTTTATTTTCAAAAGTGATTTCGTTCGTCAGTATTAGTGGGCGGATCAAAGTATCACATCATACACTATGTAGTCTGAAACATCCTACATTATTTTGTTATATTAAACATATATTTTTAACAAAAATAGCAAGAGATAAATTAAATTAAAAATAGGAATTATGAAATTACTTTAATTATATATTAGGCCTAACTTGCTGCAGTTTGCCGTCGGAACATGAAGCGGTGAAAAGTATATACGTAATACTTATTGATTCCTAAAGAATATATTTATGGTGAACTTTTATATAGCTCGTGTTGTTATACTTATAACATAAAATGATGAATTTTTCTAATTAGCAATATAATGCTCCGATCTTTAATAGAAATTTAAATATACCTGATTGATAAATCAATTGTTTAGTCTGATCATATTTTAATATTATTTACTTGTAAAACTTACCATTCTTAAAGTCAAACTATTATTTTTAAATGGCATTATATACCAAAATAAATTGATTTTAAATCACATCACTATAAATTATGAACAAAGATCTAAATTAAAATGTGCATATTTAGAACCAAGGCAATAAATTACCAATACTTCAATATTTTGTCCAGTATTTGTCCGATACGCGAAGAATAAAAAGCTCGTCCATTCGCGTTTACAATCGACATCAAACTAACTGACTCATAAACTTAGTTAAAGCTTTAAACTGCACGCTACAGTTTCAGTATGAATGCAAAATTATCACAGAGGTAATTTTTTGTGTATATTCCACTTTTTAATTGATTTTATTCACTTTATATTGGTCTTAGCGTTTTCAGAATGACAATGTTTGTGTGAAATGCAACAACAGATAACAAAAAAGTAAAGTTTGGGATGTCTACTGCACCTTATACAGTAAAATTTTTACTTTCTGAAATTGTGACGTCACAAATCGGGTATTAATATATTTTTATACATAAAAATTAATTCATTGTTTGAAAGAAATGGATTTTTTTTTTACATTTACGATTTAGAAACCTAAATTTCATTATTATAAATTCGAAAATTTTCTTAAGCTAGGTAGATTCGCTATAAGGTTTACAAAAAGATTCACTAAACTGGTTTACGTTTTAAACCTAATCTGGTAGCCAACCTTCTAGTTCTACGATATTATTACAATTTGTATCATATACATGTCAACAAATAAAACTTTATATAAGAAAATTAAGAACAAAAACCTAGAGATTAAGCCTCAATAATAGCAATGTTTGTTTCCGAAATATAAATAAAATTTTCAATTTTGGCCTGTTAAGTAAGGAAACGATTTCTTAGTCTTATGTTTTTAAGGTCCAAAACTCGATTGCCTTGTTATTCCGGTTTTCAATTTGAACTCTTTGCTGTCAACTTAGACTAGTTTTAAAGTTAGACTTGAACCTAGAACAGTGTGTGTATTGATTTACTGTTCTAGGCTCTTTCGATGTGATTTCTTAATTTGGAAATTCAAAATTATTCACAGACATTCTATGGAGCATGCAGCAGTATCTGACGAGACTAGATTTATGATTTTCTTGCTTCATTGGGGTTTTAGAACAAAGGCTGAAGGTATTTGATAACTCTGCGACATCGAAATACATTTTAGATTCTAATCAGTAGGATATCCAAAAGTCTATGTAAGGCTAGATGTAATAGAAAATCAAAGGTTTAGAGAAAAATTTCAAATACAAAAGTTTTTACGTTGTAACCTTGACTTTAACTTTGATCTTAACCCTCAAGATAATTTTGAGGTTAAGTTGTTTATTTATCGCAAATTTCATTTATTATTGCAGAAATAAATTGTAAAAAAAATAGAGAATACAACCATATAAATGACTTACAGGCTTTAATTACATCTAGAGATAATTTGAAGGTCAAATACCCTTTCTCGGGCAAGGAATTCAGGGTCGGCTGAATAATTCAAAAAGCAAGAGATATGGGAAAAAACTGTGAATATAAAAGATGTGGGAAAATATTCGCTTTCACAGTTTATTCCTAAATTTCTAGGTTTAGCCGAACCTGTATTCTATGAACAGGAAAGTGTATTTAATTTTCAAATGTAATGATGTAGATGTATTTAAAACCGGTAGGTATTTTATGAAGCGACTTATTATTTCGGTAATAAAAAATGCGGACTATTATTTAAACAATCAACTAGAACTTAAAATGATCCTAGAGATCAAAGTCAAGGACGAAACTGTAGTTACATGGAGATAATCGGGGATAAATCGTAGAAAATTTGTACTTAAAGTTTTTTCTAAAATTCATAAATAAGCTGAGGATGATAATTATATTAAGCCTTGAAAGTACTTTTGCGAAAAATCAACATCAACTTCAAGAACACTGTCGACACATTAAAACCCAATTGGACTAACAGATGAATCCCGTACCAGTGCAGACTTCGCTTTGACGTAACTGACCTAACCCTAACGGGAGTAACTACATCTTCAAAATTCTATCAAAACTTTGAAAGTTCATTAAAAAACGCTGCTAAAATAAGGACTCACAATTGACGTCAGAGTGATAAAAGGGTTGAAGCACAACTACGAGGTGTGTAAATTAAGTAGCAAAACAGGCAACGTAGCGTTCGATCTGGCAACATTTGAGGGATAAGACTTACAGGGGTGGCAGGTGAACATGTAATACGCCTTTAGTACGAGTTTCAATTTGCTAGAGTCATTTGGTTGTGCAAAGCGACTTTTTCGTGAAATATTTTGCCAAACTGGCAATCATTTTCAATCGATTCCAAAAAGTCAAGGCACATATTCCTCCTGATATCCTATTGGTCCTGCAAAGGGGCCATTTTGAGCAGATTTTTCTCAAGTGCTAATGCACGGTAGTGTGAGTCAAATTCAACTCTTCCCCGATCATTATAATTGTCAACCGATGATCTGAATGTACAAAAGCCCGGATTGTATCGCCACTTTCATCGGTTCCCGAAGATGAAGGCATTCGACTGCGTGGTTCACCTTTAATCGATTGTCTTCCTTCTCAAAATGACGTAAATCACCGAAAAACCTGTGCCCTTGATAGATCACTGTCTCGGTAGGCGCTGTGCCGAAATCTAAAGCTAAAGCTGAAAGCACACTGTTTGATGTTATTCTTTTGAAAAACGCACTAGAATTTAACGAAAAAAATTGCTCCAAACAACCAAATGATCGCAATATCAAACTCGTACTGAAAGCGTATCACATGTTCACCTGCCTCACATCTAAGTCTTGCGTCCCAAGTGTTGCCAAATCGAACGCTAATTTGTCAGTCTCAATACTTAATTTTAACACCTTGTATATATCTATCTCTTTGTCTATCTCCCTAAAATAAGTCCTAGATTATATAATACAATGCCCGTCTCTTAATAGTTTTACAATAAAATTTAAAAAATACTTGCTACAAAAGTTTTCTAGATTATTTTTTATCCAGTTGAGATAATTAACCATACTTTTCTAGTTTATATTAGTTTTAGGCCTTAATAAGCTGACAATCTCTATTCAAATAGTAATTTTGACAAAAGAAAAAAATAAATATTGGTATTATTATTAAAAGATGGCAGGCGTATCATTAGCCATGATTAAAAATTAAGCTAATTTAGATAATATAGTGTTACCCCTTAATGACAAAATAAATTCTAAATTAAATATTTACATTTTTTAAGGATCTAGGAGAAAATTTATGGCCGAAATAAATTGTCTATTCTACATTTTAATTCAGCTAGCCAACTAACCTAAAAAACACTTCATAGCATCCCGTCGATCAACAGCGAAAGGGAATTCCCTTTGAACAGGTGGCCAATAACCATAACCGTTATTATTACACGGCCATTTCTGCACAAATGAGTTGAAATTACGAGCACCGAGCGCTGGTAAACACTCCATTACGGCCATCCGAATTCCCGGGGACAATTGCCGAGCGTTCGGGCGACTTTTTACAACTCTTTTTTACTTTGAGAGTTCATTGGTCATTAGCTCGGTTTTAGGCGAGTTATGGTTAGCGATTTGAAGGTCATTCTTTAAAAATCTTTTAGGCTTTTAATCGGGTTTAGGTATTATTTAGCAACGTAAGCTTAATAAATGGGGTCAATTTCCTAAGTATAAGTTTTCAACATATCATTAACAAGATTTTAAATCTAAATCCATTTTACCAAAATTTCCTATAAGATATATATTTAACATACAACAACTTTGTCAACTATAAATAGTAAAAATTTCTTATTATCCCTCACTACAGATAACATAAGTTTAGAGAGATCTTATTTCAGTAATTATATCTAATTATTTAGTTTTACCACAACCCTCTCAGTTTTACAATTTCTTTCAGAATACGTGTATTTTTAGACTTAAATTGCGAAAATAAAAACCAAAGTTAAAATGTTTTAGGTGAAAAAACAATATATTAAAAAGAACAGCACTATGTACCAAGGCCAACCGAAAGGACTGCATTCAAGTCTATACCTGGATATGAAAACAATCACAAATAGACGATATTAGAGCCGGTCGTCAAGAACAAGAACTAAAAATCTCAAATACATTGTTTAAACTTCATCCTCGCCGTCTTTATACCTGGAAATCCCCAGCAGACTCAACACAGAGTATTGTGCGAAATCAAATAGATTTTATTATTATAAACAAAAGATTTAGTTCAACTGTAAAAAGAACTTGCACATACCCTGGAGCAGACGTACCCTCTGACCATGTTATGCTGATGGCCGTTGTAAAGATCGCACTATCAAGGATAAAAAAAGACAACAACACAAGTAAGGCTGGCACTGGATAAGTTGAAGGATTCTGGGATAAGGATGGAAATCAGTAATGAAATAAACACAGGACTTCAAACGATAACATCAAACATTGAAGTAGAACTAACTCAGTCTTGGGCGAAGATAATAGATACCGTAATGAATACTCTACAGACAAGACTGGGATACAAATCAAGAAACAAAAAGTAGAAATGGACGAACGACGGAGACACAAGAACAATACAAACCAAAACATCTATGGAAACATCAATAAATTAATAAAAACAAAAATAAGAATAGCGAAGAATGACTGGCTTAGACATGAATGCACTGAAATAGAACAACTGCAAAATAGACGCGATCAATTAAATTTGCACAAAAAATTGAAAAAAACTGCTGGATTATATAGAGGATGGAAACCAAGTTTAATAGTAGACCAGAACAAGATAGTCGTCGAAAACAAAGAAAAAATTGACATCTGGGGGGAATATATCGGAGAACTTTTTCAAGACAATAAACCACCAAGAGAGACTGATTTAAGTGATAGTTTGACTGGACCATAAATTACAAAAGAAGAGATTGAAAAAGCTATCCATAACTTAAAATACAACAAAGCAGCTGGACCAGACAAAATCCCGTCAGAAATACTCAAACTCCTAGATGAAAGAGGTGTTGCGGCAGTGCATAAAGTTTTTAACATCATCTACAATACGGGTCTCTACCCCAAACAATGGCTATGTTCTACTTTTATCCCGTTACCAAAGAAATTCAATGCAAAAAGATGCGAAGATCACAGACTTCAGTCTAATGTGTCACACATTAAAGCTTTTCTTAAAAATAATACACTAAACAATATACAAGAAATGTGAAAAAGACGTGAGCGACTCCCAGTTTGGATTTAGACAGGGATTAGATACAAGGGAGGCGATAGTCGCAACACAGGTACTGATACAAAATTGCTATGGCCCAAGAAAAGATGTATGCCTTTCGACCGTGTTCAACATCAAAATTTAATACAACTCCTCGAGAGGCTCGACATCGATCAAAAGGACATCCGATGCATCCAAAATTTGTATTGGAATCAAAATGCACAGGTAAAAATTGAAAATGGTATGTTCAATACTGTACAAATTGAGAGGGGAGTGAGACAGTGGTGTGTACTATCTCTGCGCCTATTTAATCTATATTCGGAGACAATTTTCCGAGAGGCCTTAGAAGATGTAAAAAAGGGTATTAGAGTGAATGGTGTATGGATCAACAACATTCGTTATGCCGATGACACGGTCCTGATAGCCGAAAACATAGACGATCTACAACAAATAGTAAATATGGTTGGACAACACAGTGTATCTATGGGTCTGAACATCAATACTAGGAAAACAAAGTTTATGATCATCTCCAGAAACTTGGATGCATTTACAAACTCCGGAATAACATTTGATGCAGCGCCCATTGAAAGAGTGGACAAGTTCAAATACCTGGGAACATGGCTTTGTGAGGATTGGACATCGGACAGAGAAATAAAAAGCCGTGTTGAGCAAGCCCGGCAGGTTTTCCTGAAGCTTAAATGTGTTTACCTGCTCAGAATTCGATATTGACTTGAGGGTGAGGTTTATGAAATGCTACGTATGGTCAGTGCTTCTTTATGGCGTGGAGGGTTGGACTCTAAAAACGAAAAATATCAATAAACTGGAAGCCTTCGAGATGTGGCTGTATCGCAGAATTCTTAAAATCTCATTGACGGAAAAGAAGACAAATGAGGAAGTTCTAGGGCGTGTAGGAAGAGAGCGTGAACTATTCGAAGTAGTCAATAAAAGGAAAACAACCTATCTGGAACATATCATGCGAAACGAAAAATATGGGTTCTTACAGTTGATGATTGAGGGCAAAATTGAGGGCAGAAGGGGAAAGAGGAGGAAGAAAATGTCTTGGCTTTGGAACATAAGACAACGGACAGGATTACGTGATGAACAAACACTGATCCACACCGCCCGAGATAGAGAAGCAATGGAGCATGTGATCGCAAACATCCATTAATGGATATGCATCCGAAGAAGAAGTTTTAGGCCTTTAAATACTCTTAAGTTTAAGTTTTATGGATACTGTTTACGATACTAAAAAAATTTGTCACACTAAATGAATGAATGAATGATGATACTAGATCATCGATGCCTAGGCCTCAATTGAGCCCTTTACATCCTACCATAGCTACAGGTTATTCGAGGCCGATCGCCTTTGCGAATCCAAGCAGCCTCGTTGCCTAACTGCTTCCGGTAACAAAATTGTATCTCCGAAATATCTCTGCCTCAGTCCGTTGAGTGCTGGGCACTCTCTGAGGACCTGGTCAACAGTTTTATCCTCCTCCAAACACCATCTGCCCGTCGGGTCATCTTCGACACTGATCCTATGAAGATGGCCTCTGAGGTGACAATGTCTTTTCAACAATCCCACCACAATTCGCAGCTCTTTCCTTCCCAAGGAGAGAAGCTCCTTAGTACGCCGTGCACTAGGCCCAGTTATATGTACCTTAGCACACCTCATTCCAGGAGCTCCCCTCGACGATTCAAAAAATTTGCTTTCCAGCAAAGATTTTAATTCCCTTCGTCATTGCCGTGTATGCCCGAGTGAGTCGGGACGCATACGAGTTTGACTGTGCAGCCTTACCACTTAGTACATCCTTGCACTCAGACACCAGTCGCGAAATTACGACACTGGACTTCAGTGCCAATATCACAGCCTTGCTGTCTGAGCATATATTTATTACTCTATTCCTGTCTATAGCATAAATTTTCGCTATGAAAATTGTCGCACGTTGTCCGAGAAGAATTTGCCACATTATTATATTTTTTCTGATGATACTATTATAAAACAAAATTTATAAAAAAAAAAAACAAAAAATGCTTTAAAATCAATTTAATATATATCTAATTTTGATACTACTTAGAACGAGAAATGACGTTAGGGAAATTTGGAAATGATTTACCTTTACAGATGGAATCTTTTAGGCAACTGATTTTAAAAACGACTTTTTTTTTAATGTGTATGTGCGTAAAATTGGGGATCTGCATATTAAAAGACACACTTTTTGATTAGAATGGTCCGAATAACACGAAAATATATAAATTATTTGGAGCGTCTTTTTACCTTGTTTATGAATTATTTTGTGTAATGAAACTAAATAACTCCCATTTAAGAATAAAGGATTTTAACCCCGATCTTAAATAATATCTCTAAAGCGCCCTATAAGCCTCTAATGAGACCTTTTATAATTACGAAGTCAGAATTGAATGAAACATCCTTTCAGTTAGTTTAAAGCTCTTTTGAATTTAAAAAACGCTTCAATGCAGCATTCCTAAAACTGGTATATATGTAATAACTTTTGAAAGACTAATTAAATATTTTTATAAAGTGGCTGAAGTTAGCTTTAAAACTATCCAATAAAATAAATCGTTAATGATGGCTACTAAAGATGTTTAAAAACATTAACAAAACTCTTAATCATTATAAAATAAGAATTAAACATAATTAAATCTAAGTTGTGCCTGAGTTTGACCACCCTGTATTTGAACGTCTACGAAATCCTAACGTAAATAAACTTATTTGTCCACTTCTCTTGATAAAATATTTATAGGCACTCGATAAAATTATTATAAACGCTATAAAATTAAGCCGAAAAAGAAATAAATAATCTTAAATAGACCACATGTAGGTTTAAAACGATAATTATGATGTCACAAAACAGGTGGAAACCCATCAAGAAATCACTGTAGCTTCCAAATCTCGTAAAATGCTTCGCGTTGAAATAATGGAGCGTTTACCCTTCGTAAAATCTCCCAGAAGTGTGTAATACACCAGACGTCACATAAACTTTCAGTTGAGAAAGGTTTTACTGAGCTAGAAAGAGACGGAGGAAGTCATAAGCGTCAAAAGAGCGGTGTCATAAAGATGAAACCAAAATGCTGGAAGACAGCATCACGTCGTTAGCTGTGGGAATCTCGATTTTTTTAACCGCCGTTGAGATTTTTAAGGTCTTTTGGGTGTTTTCACTTTTTAAAGCTTTTAAGTTACCGCATTGTTTAAGTGGAGGAAAAGGACAAAATGTGAATAATTTTACTTGTTAAGACAGTTTTATAAATACAAAAATTATCATATTTAATGTTGGAATTATTCGCCATTTAAAAGAAGATATATGGTTAATACGACAATGTAAAGACAGGTCAAGTATTTGTAGGACACACATTACGTTAGTGTTAGGGTTAGAAGTTGTTTTCTCTTTTAACTATAAAGTCACGTGGTGTGAGCCGCCTATGAGGGTATAAGGCATAAAATCCATTTCCCTAATAAACTTTACTAGTTTCGTGTAGACAGGGCGGATAAACGATTATTTTTTTTTTAGATTTACTGTGTTATAGTTTGAACAAGAATCTGATAATAAATAAAATAAATCAATTTGTAAGTGCGTGGGAATAGAAATGCATTTTTTCTAACATCAGACAGTTGCTAATATTCAGAGGTGGATTAATATAATCTATTTTAAAAAAAAAGTCGCAATGTGTTATACTTTGCTACAAAAACAGAAAAAAACAAACGAAAACAAGTTAATTTACTAATTGTAAGCATGTACGAATATAAATAATTCTGGCTGTTTTTCTAATAAAGAAGAGATGTTTGTACAAAGTTAGCGACATAATTTACCTGTTGGGCACATTTTTCTGATCAATATTTTTCGAAAATATATACTATGTAGCTGAAATGCGCGTACAAAAATGCAAAGGTAGGTTGCAAATACATAATATTTTGTGGAGAATTGAATATAGATTTTTCTTCTGAAAAAACAATTTAAAACAACACATTCAAACCGACAAGAATTTGCACAAATACAAATGGACTTACCAGTGAATCCGCATTAGATTATGTCGCAACTAATATTCCTAACATCTTATTTCATTGCAACGTTTTTAACCCTCATACATATAAGTGACCACTTAGCACATAAATTGTTCTTTTATCAATTAACCTAAGAATATGTTAATGAAGCTGTAGAGTGAAAAAATGTGTAAGAATCTTTCTAAAAATAATCTATCTCTTTTTTTTTAATATAGTGATGACTCTAGCGTGGAGTCGTCTTTATAAATTTTCTCTCAGTTGCAATGAATTGTGGAATGAGTACACTGTAAAAAGGATATGCATTAAATTTAAGGTAAATGTGCTGGAAGCAAATTTCATAAACCAATTTTTAAACCTAATTAATGTAATGCATTAAATTTAAGAATTTTCACATTAATCTAAACTAATGTATTCCATTAAATTTAATGTAATCATACATTAAAATTAGAGATCATTACTTTTAAGGTCCTTTAAGCAACTTATATCATACTCAATAAAAAGTTCAATACAAGTTACGACATCTCCCGGAATCTCATGAGATGTGCCATGAATATAAATGTAAATTCCTTTAATATTAAGGTACAAGTGATTTAATTTTAATATACAGAAAGTTGAAATATGTTTTCAGTTATTTTATTGAAATTAGGATACCATTTAATCAAATTTCATGTATAATGAACTGATATTTCAATGAATTTGCTTTAAATTCAAAGTAAATATAAATTATTCACGAATTAAAGTAAAAAATCATTAAATTTAATGTAGAATGCGCATTAAATTTAAGGTTATTTTTAACAGTGTACCTAAATAATATTATGTAACATAACTGCAATCTGGACGTGGGTGGTACTACAAAAATTTGTCCTGTTTAAAAAACAAATTGGATCGTGTGTATTGGATGTATCGTAAGACAAAAATAATGCTATGTATTTGGGATATCTCAACATCAAAAAAATATGTAGAACAGAAATTAACCGAAGAAAAAAATTACATTTTGAAAATGAAATAATAAATTCTGATAATAGGACGAAAACGATACGAAATATTGCTAAAAATAAGCTTAATAAAAATAACAACAGACAAACTGAAATAAAATTCCGCTTTAAAGATAAGTTCATTTTAGACCCTAACGATGCAGTCAGTGGCAGATGTTGTCTGGGGGGGGGGGAGATGAGAGCAACATTCCCATTTTTAGTGCAAAAGACGGGATCGGGTCTATTTCTCTGAATTCGAAGATCTGGGGGGGGGGGGGAGATTTCAAGACAAAACAAATTGTCAACCGCGGGGGGGGGGGTCGACATATTCTTAGTATAAGTGAAAAAATCAGGTCTATTTTCCTGAACTGATACCTCTTGGTGGGAGGGGGGGAGATCGCAAGAAAAAACAAGTTGTCGACGGGAGGGGGTGAGATTCCAGCAGCATACACCTTCCTAGTATAAGAGGCGAAGTTGGGTCTATTTTCCTTTGATTCCTGGATGCAGTCAATGAATTTGCAACATATTTTATTACTGTATCTATCACACCACTACACAATAAATATGGTCTATATTTTCGTAATAATTCTTGTACGACACCATATGTTTTCAATACCATGGTGCTTGAGTACGTTGATAAAGATAAGGTTTTTAGGACTATCGAAGATTTCAAAAACTCTTCAGGTTTTGATGACATTAATGTAAAATGGCTCAAAATGTGAAAAAAAAACAAATCCCTTGGCCTTTTACACAATTCATAAACTATGATATTAGAGGAGCTTTTCCAAATATATTTAAAAGTGCCAGTGTTATTCTCTTTCTCACAAAGACCAGTCCCGACAGAATACCATAGACATATCTCGATCCTTAGTACCTTTTCAAAGGTTTTTGAAAATAGTGTTAATACCAAAGTATTTAATTTATTCATAAATCCGATGTTTTAATTCCTGTTTAACATGGCTTTCTTCCATAGAAACTGCGACATGTAGTTCTTTGAATTACGTTTTTTAGAGTATTGATGGGGGAAAGCATCTAATGACAATCTTCTTTGATCTCTCTATTTCTTTTGATATATACAGTATGTGTGTAAGAGGAATCATTTTGGAATAGAGGGATGTCTACTTAAACGACAGGAGAATGGTGGTAACTGCGGTGGTACACTTCCCAAGGTAAAATTAGTAAAACTTAGTGTACTTCAGGGATCGATACTGGGTCCAATCTTATTTGTATTATATGTTAATGACCTACCTTATAATATTAAACAGGGGCATGTTGCTATGTGCTCCGATAAACCAACGATTGGCGCTGTGGCTGATACTTCTGACGAACTTCGAACCATTACGTAAAATATTTGCTATGACATGAAATTATGATATGAAAGTAATCGTTGTTCAATCGTAAGCCAGTTAATGATGATTTTAGAAAAAGGCTGGAAGATTGGTAGTAAAGCTAAATTTTTGGCCTAATTTTAGGATCCCAATTATCCTTTTACGAGCATATAAATAATCTCTGCTCTACATTAAACTCTGCTTACTTTCCTATTTCGAATCGAAAAAATTATGTTCATACTGATGGATTTCTATCAGTTTATTATTCACTTGTTTGTTGTTACGGGTCAAATAATATTGCTGGGGTACTGCAGGTATGAGGGGTAACCGTATTTTTATAATACAAAAAAGAATATTGCCACTGACTTTTTAACCGACTTCTAAAAGAAGGAGGTTCTCAATTCGTCGACTATGTATTTTTTTTTTTTTTTTATGTATGTACACCGATTACTCCGGAACGGCTGCACCGATTTGAGTGAAATTTTTTACATTATGTAAAGGAAGTTGCTGCGGTGGTCCCATATTTTTTTAGATCAAATTGGTGCAGTAAAATCCAAGATGGCGCTTACAATATGGCGGCCAAAAAAATTAATTTTGTCCGATTTTCTTCAAAATTAGTATGGAGGAATTTTCGGGGTTGTACGCAACGAATCTGAAATTATTTTTAAAAAATTCAAAATGGTGGATCCAATATGGCGGACAAAAAAATTTAATTTAGTCTGATTTTCTCCAAAATTGGTATGGGGGCGTTTTCGAGGTGACACATAACGAATCTGATATTATTTTTTAAAAATTCAATATGGCGGATCCAATATGGCGGACGAAAAAATCAATTTTGTCCGATTTTCACCAAAATTGGTACGGGGGAATTTTAGGGGTCGCATATGATGAATCTAAAATAATTTAAAAAAAAATTCAATATGGCGAATCCAATATGGCCGACAGAAAAATCAATTTTGTCCGATTTTCTCCAAAATTGGTACGGGGGAGTTTTCGGGGTCGCATTTGACGAATCTAAAATAATTTTTTAAAAACTCAATTTGGAGGATCCAATATGGCCGACAAAAAAACTTTTTTGTCCGATTTTCTCCAAAATTGGTACGGGGGAGTTTTCGGAGTCGCATATGACGAATCTAAAATAATCTTTTAAAAATTCAATATGGCGGACGAAAAAATAAATTTTGGCTGATTTTCTCCAAAAATGGTATGGGGAAGTTCTTGGGGCCTCACATAAAGAATCTGAAATTATTTTAAAAAAATTCAATATGGCGTATCTAATATGGTGGATAAAAAATTAATTTATTTTCTTTAAATATCGATATTGGAAGGTTTTGGGGCTTATATTACCAATCTAAAATTAATTTGAGATTTAAGATAGTGGATTTTCTATGACAGACTAAATATTCGTTTGCCCCAATTTGATTGGTATTTGGAAAACTCTAAGAACTAAAGAATTTTTAGTGGCTCATTTTAGGATAACATTTGTACTTTTTTGCCACTTTGGAGTCATTTCTAATTTCGATTAGTACTTAGTTCAAATAATTTATGAATATCATAATGAATTCTACAACTAAAAATTAAAAAATAAAATTTTTATAAAAAAATTGAGCCGACTTCTAAAAGTGCGCTAAAAAGTGAAAAATAACCATAAATTTTTATATGAAATTGAACTTTTTAAAGTCGGCGCCAAATTATTTGTAAATGAAATAAATAACTACTAATATATACAAATTAGTTTAAGAAAACAATTACAAATAAAGTATTTTTAATCTGTTTATGCAAATCACATTTTGTCAGATATTAGTTTGGCGCCGACTTCAAAAAGTTCAATTTCATATAAAAATTTATAGTTATTTTTCACTTTTTAGCGCACTTTTAGAAGTCGGTTCAATTTTTTTATAAAAATTTTATCATCTGCATTTTCGTGAAAGTTGCAAAAATAGCTGTATCCTTAAGAAAATAATAAAATTTCGCAATATATCTATGAGAAGCTTAATGCTCATGGACAGTAACAGACTATTGTTTGATAGACTAGGATCCATAAATCTCTATAATACACGAGGAAATGACCTTCTAGTGATACCACAGAACAAAACAAAATTATTCAAAAACTTGTCTATGTATAATTGTATTAATTAAGCGTTCTGAGCTACAGGCTCTGCATGGCTCGTTGGGAGAACTAAATTTTTTTTATTATTTAAAAGTTTTTACTGTATTTTATGAATTCTAAGTAGGCATGTATGAAACGTTGATTGATTAAATATGATAAGGCTCTGTTCAGTTTGTTTTTTTTTTTTGGTGTTTTATAACTAATTTAATTTAATTTCAATATTAGCTTCGGTTTATTTTAAACATGGATTTCGTGCAACTTCCGATTGACTATAAAATATGTATTAGATTTCCATATGTTTTTGATGTATATAGTTTTTCTTTTATGTTTTTCTGTAATGTGAGTATTTACACTTTGTGTTTGTGTATAAATATTTTAATGCATTTTAGTTGTTAAATACGAGCATTTTATTTTCTGCTTTGTTGTCGATTTTTATTGTATTTTTTCTTTATTTATTATCCTCACGAACCAATGTACAATTTTTCTATGCTATTATGGTAATATATTATTCTATTCTATTTAATTTAAAATGTAAATGAAAATAATTGATTAATTTTTTAAAATATAATGCCTTATATTATTAAGGATCTTTATGGGTATATCATTTATTAAAAAATATTACCATCAGTAACATAAGAAATTTTTGAAGGTGTGTAATTAATTGCTTTTCAGATAATGTAATATCATTTCTTGATATCGATAAATCTACACTGGATTAAGATTAAGATAGTCATATATTGCTCTTGTGTGGGGTTTTATTATTTTCTCTGAAATATATTACAATTTTAAATATAGTAGTTCGGTTATTAGTGTGTCAGAACGGTGGTTCGCATCATTTTTGTCACTCCATTTTTATAAAATATTCAAAACATTTTGAAAAATACCTATATTCATTAAAAAAAATCCTCTATCGACCTAGTTTTTAAAAATTATTTAATATGCTCTTTTAGAAAAATAACACGTTTTGTATTTTTCAAGGTTACGACACCAAATTTTCTGAAATTACACCAATGGAAATCTGAGAAAAAAATACATTCAAAACTTCTATCGGAAAAGATTTTGAGATTAATTTCAATGCCCAGAACACAAGTTCAAAACACTGCAATTAAGCTCTCGGGCTCCGTTATGGGAAATTTCAAGAGAAATGCCTCATATAGAGCGAGATGTTATTTATACTTTTTTCTCTTCTCCAATATGTTCCTCGTTACATTTTATGTATCGCTATATCTCGGAAATGATTATTCACTTTACATTCGAAATTGTGTAAGTTATTTTGATAATAAGTACTTTTACCGCAAGACTTACTGTTAACGAGATATTTACAAAAGAAAATCGTTTTTTATAACGTTTGCCCCCGGCACACCGATCGATAAAAATTTTTACCATTTCATCTAGAAAGATATTATGAAGGCCGATACAAAAATTATCTTTATGGGAAGTGCAAACGGTTATTTTGATTGGAATTTAAATTAAATGTGCCCTTTAATAAACCAAATAAATAATTTATTATTCATATTTTCCTTTATGATAAAAAATTGGATTATTTTTCAGCAAATTAATTTGTGGTTATTGGCTGTCTCTAACAATATTATTATTTCAAAATTTATTGCAACACAAAAATACGATTTTCTGGCAAAAGTAATTTTTGTGGTATTATAATATTTTAATATACCGAATAATAATTATGAAATGAACGGTTTTCAGACAAATCAACCGATATTATAATTTATCCACTTATGGATAAAATTGTCGAATATATTTTGTAATCATTCTTACCTGAAAATAATTCTAAATTAGCATCGTAAATTTATGTATCTGCTAAAAATAACTTTTCCTAATACACAGACCGTGAAATTGTTTATTTTTAATAATTTTCTACCGTTCCGGGGTATATTCAGGTGTTCGTTTGTACTGTTTAAGATAACAGCCTAACATCAAGTTCTGCAGGTAATATCATACCGATATTTTACGAGATGGGGAGTGGACAGTTATTTTCTGTGTATTTTGCTCTCGTTTCATTACAGCTCTCCTGATGAGACCATTACGTGGTCAAAATTAATATGGAGAGAGAACCAGACTGTAATTCGCTGAGAATATACTCTCTGTCTCTTTTTTCCACGATCATAAGGAGAATTAAATAATTTTTCCTTATGTATGCGCTGATGTTATTCCTCTAATAGGAGGATATGTTAACTTTTTTAGACATGTGTTTGTTTGAAGGTCATAGACAACGATATTTCCTGCGAAGTAGTAGATATCTGCTGGACTTCCATTGTCTTTATTTTTGTTGAATATCACGAGGTTTTGGCTAGTAGTTATCTCTAGCCGTTTTCAAGTGAAACTAAATAAATCCCTTAGCTACATAACTATTTCTACTAAAACTAAATGCAGTGGAGTGTGACTGAGATGGGTGAAGTCATGCCTGCTATGGCAAAATCCCATTTTTTTTATGCTGCATTTAGTTTTAGTTTACAATTATTAAGAAGTGGTTTCCACACCTCTCTTATATCTAAAGATAGTTTACTAAAATAACTCGGGTTCTGATGTATAACCGTGGCTTCTTTGAATTTTCGTTTTCTCCAATGTTGTTCTCGGTGTAGTGTATTAGCTTCAGGCCCTTTTATATGGTGTCCATGAGTCCAGACATGGTTGGCAGCATCAGATTTTTCTGTTTCTCCTCGAGATGTGCATTTTTGGTGTTCTTTGATCCTTACATCAAGAGGTCTCTTTGTTTCGCCAATGTAGGAATTGCCATGTTCACATGGTATCTGATATACACAGTTCCTCATGTCCCTTTGAGTTGTTGGTTTGACCCTAATGAGCCAACTTCTCAGAGCGTCATTTGAATTGAAAACAACGTTGATTTTAAACCTTTTTCCTATCCTAACTTTTTCTGAAATGCCTTTAACACAGGGGATGTTCAATACTGGTTTTCTTTCTTCATTCGTTGTCGATATTGTCCTATTTCTGCGTTGTTCTAGAAATTTATCCACTAGATATACTGGGTATCCATTGGCTGTCAGATCATTTTTAATGTAATCTATCTCTTTCATCAAGTTCTCGTTGAAGTTGCAGAGAGTTAAGGCTCTATCTACGAGATTTCTTATAATTCCTTGTTTGGTGTTGTTGGAATGATTAGATGAATAATTAAGGTATTGTCCTGTGAGCGTGGCTTTTCTGTAAACCGAAGTTCGAATTTGTCTGCCATTTCTTTCAACCAAGACATCTAAGAATGGTAATTTATTTTCCACTTCTTTCTCCACGGTGAGTTTAATAGTTGGGCTGATATTGTTGAGATGAAAACGTTTCGAAGTTCTTCGTCGTTTCCACCCCAGATAATAAATGTATCGTCTATGTATCTGAGCCATAACTTCGGTTTCTTAATTGTAGTTTCAACTGCAAACGTCTCGAACCATTCCATGAAAATATTTGCGACCACCGGTGAGAGTGAACATCCCATCGGTAGTCCATCATCCTGGATGTGTAATTTTTCTTTTTCTTGAAAATAGGAATTAGTCGAACAACTTTCCAACAAGTCCATAATGGCGTGCGGTGGTAAAGGTGTTCTTTCTGCTAAGGTCTGGTCTTTATCAAGTCTCTTTCTTATGATTTTTAGTGACATGTTGACGTTTAACTCTAAATATGGCGTTTAGTGCCTCGCTTTATATTTTATATTCTTTTACATAATTTTAGAATTAAAGTAAATTAGATTGTTTGTGATTAAATAAGTAAGAAATAGTTATTTACGTTTCCTTTTTCCAGTATACAAACAACAATATGATACCAATTAGACTGGAATAAATTTATAAGTATAACGAAGAATATAGGCAAATACATATCGCACGATGTCTCAGGAGAGGTTAATTTATAGTTTTGATCATTTAAACAGGTTTCAAAGGCTGGAAATATTGTATGAAAATCCGGTCAACGGCGTTTTTTGATGCATAATTGTACTCGAAATATAAATTTATGTTAGTTAGTACAGCATCAGCAACAGATTAAAAGGAGCAAATTTAAATCCAAGACGAAATGTCCGAATCCTAGTCTTCCACAAAATCATAAAACCGATTGATTAGAATTTGCCTGAATATATTTTTAATGGAATATCGAAAATTGTAAAAATATTCTGTTAATGAATGAGAATTCAATTATGGAAGCTAAATGAATAAAAGTAGTATATTGAAAAGTTGAAGAACGGTATGCCAGCTGTAACCCCATACAGAGTCAGGGGCGGATCCAGCCTCTCTCTTTGGGGGGGGGGCGGTGATATCCCAAAAGTACAGTATCGCAAGCGAAAGCAAGTTGTCTATGGGGGGGGGGGGGAGAGACACCAGCAACATTCCCATTTCTAGTGTAAAAGGCAGGGTCGGGTTATTTTTCTGCATTTGAAGTTCTTGGAAGGGGGGGGGGGTGGCGATCACAAGAAAAACAAGTTGCCGACAGGTGGTGAGGATGCAAGCAGCATACACATTCCTAGTATAAGAGGCAAAATCGGGCCAATTTTCCTGAACTCAAAGCTCTGGGCAAGGGGAGGGGCGATCGCAAGCATACACATTTCTATACTCTATTCAAGAACTAGAGAGACTAATAAAACTGTTACCGAAACCTCCAACGTACTTGCTCCAGTGCCGCAGGTAACTGAGAACTGCCGTAAATCTAAGTATATTTAATTATATTTAAATATTATAAGCTTTAATAAATTTAGTGTAACAATAAAATTTCTGATAGTTCAATTTAATTTCTATCGGTGAACAAAGTACACCTTACAGTGTGTCCTTAGTGATTTATTTTGTTTGTACTTGTTTTTTATATATTATTTGAGATTAGTAAGATACCCAAAAGATATGGCTTCCACCTCTATATTTATTCCAAAATCGTTAAACCAGGGCATTTTTTCCTCAACGAAAAACTTATTACGATGAATGTTCACGATCTCTTAAGATATTAATATCTAGATAATAATGTTAAAGGCTCTGTTGAGATGTGTTCCGGCATCTACTATGTACCGAATACTGAAGGAGAAAAAAACGATTGGAATTGTAAGTACTCCCAATCCATATTCGATCACAGATAGGCGAAAAACCTCGTTGGAAGAAGAGATCTAAACTGCAATGAGAAGCAAATCCCAACCGTCGACAAAATTCTAACTAAAATCAATGAAGATCGGGATTTACCTGAAATTAAAAGAACTAAGCTCTGGAAATTGCTCAGAGAACTTAATTTTTGCTGGGAAAACCAGATAGGAAATCTGTTCTTATAGATCGTCCGAAAAATATTCGTTGGAGAAGGAAATATCTCTCTCAAGTAAAAGATTGAGTTGCTAGAAATAACACAACTTACAAAATTGGTAATTTTACTGAACTTTTGAGAAATTATTTTGAATAAAGTTACTGCAAAAATTGGAGAAAATCCATATAATAAAAGAATAAAAGAAAATGTGGAAACTCGATGTCATGATCGGTAAGATAGAGGAATCAATTATAATTAATTTGAGCGACTTTGGTTACGAAATAGGTACGTAATGTTTACTAGTGTGAACACAAAATATTATTTAAATATTTGTTTTTGTTGTATTTTATTGTTCAATGTTGTTTATGTATTTTTTTATATATTTTTATTTTAGTGTGTCCCACTCTTTAATTTTATATATATATTTAATTCCAATTAGCGGTAATTTTTTTATTATTGTATTTGTGTCTTTTTCTTAAGCGTGTAGAATTAACACGTTTATTTATTTTTTGGGGGCTATCGGATTTCCATACAATAAAGTAAATTAAATTAAGATGTCAGTGCAATAAAAATAAAAATAAGTAGGTCTAATTTTAACTGTAACATATAAAAATTAATTACATTTGAATCTCTTTTTAGTGTTTAATTGTAATTCTGTAGATGATTCAAGAAATAAATAAACTGATACGTCAAATGCCCTAAAAATGTTTTTAATTAATAAAATGACCAATAGCCCCAAAAAATTTTAATATTATATGGACAAATTTATTTTTTTATATATGTTTAACTTCTTGTATTTTTAACAATGGGTATTTTGTAAGTATTTAAAATATAACTTAGAATTTTTTGAGATAATAAGGCTACGTTTTAGTCTGAATGTACCTAAAACGGTTTCTCTGCCAAAATTAAAAATAATAAAAATACAGTTGTGATTTGTGTTAAATATGTCAAAATTGTCTATATTTTCTAATGTATGTGAATTATTAAGAAATCATAAGAAATAAAATAATATAATAAAAAATTTTTATTTTAAGTTTATTACCGAAATAATATTCTATGCCATAAATACTTGGTGATAAAATAAACCTCCTTCCGACGCCTATGACAAGGATTAAAATCCTTTTAAACACTACACACTTCACACTTCCAAATATCTATTGTTATTCAAACCAAATAGTCCATTATTATAGACCATTATTTTTGATTATATAATTTCTAACCCATTCCTATGAAAAATATATATCTAACAGATTTTGCTAAAGGCA
The DNA here is from genome assembly GCA_034092305.1 of Diaprepes abbreviatus. NCBI lineage: Eukaryota > Metazoa > Arthropoda > Insecta > Coleoptera > Curculionidae > Diaprepes > Diaprepes abbreviatus. The sequence continues at coordinate 233,988 of JASJET010000089.1, read as the reverse complement.
TCGAACTAAACAAAAAGGGTAAAAAAATGATTTATTACTCTCTCTAGTTCTTGAATAAAGTATAGTATAAGAGGCACAATCGGGTCTATTTTCCTGACATCAAACCTCTTGGGGGGGGGGGGGGGATCGCCCCCACCGCCCCCCCTTGGATCCGCGCCTGTACAGAGTGTTGGTTTCATACAGGACAGCATTACGCTTCCGGAAGGTATTAGTTCAGAGGGATATACCGAACCTGTAGCAGTGATTCATCCTACGTTATTTTCTCTCATATAATTAATAATTTATACTTACAGCTATGCAAATTCTAAATTATACTTAAGGCGATAATTCTTTTACAATTAATTGTTTTCGATTTTTTAAACAGATAATAAATCCAATTTATTCTAGAACACCTGATGTGTAGTTTATGCTCCAATAATTTACTATTTTTTTTTGTACTTGATAGCAACGTAAAAGTTGTTTGTTTAGTTTGTTATAAATAATAAAGTCACTGGCAAGTTCCGATTATTGTTGGCGTATATAATTTATATCAATATATTTATCTACAGACAGCAAGACAAATAATATTATGGTAATACAAACTATTATACTTTGGTTAATGTATTTTATTCCTTTTCTGTTCTTAACGACGTTGATATACTAGAAAATATTAATAACTAAACGACATAATTTGGTTTTCTCAATGAAAAAAAATATTTTCAAACAGAGAATTTTGTATATATTAAAGAAATGTCGCTATTAAAAATAAAAACCTTAAAGCGTATGATATGAACAAGCCTTAAAAATACAAAAATACAAAATTTATAAATATTTTATAAACTAAAGTTGACATAGGAGATATGGACATCATTTGTCTATATATTGGATTCCGGTAGTAATGCTTTACTGGAGCATCGGCCATAGTTGAGCATTACCGTGGTTTTATAAGCAATTTAAAACAAAATTTTAGGTTATTTTTGTAGTTATGTGAAGAAAACGATGATAATTTACTCCTTTAAACTGAGGTAAGTTGAATACTAAAATGCTTACGTTTGACAAGATTTCTTTCAGTTTTAAAACAGTTTTAGTATTTTTGGATGCTAAAGATCCCATTCTGAAAGAAAATCTACTCAAGAGAAATCAGACATTGCCGATTTAACAGATTGTTTACCCAATTTAACGAGGTGTACTTGTAATTGCAAAGTCACAGTCTGAATTTATTGAAAAAACAATCCGTCATTGCTGATTTTCTTACCACAATTAACCATATTAACCATAGGGTGGTGAGAATATTCCCAGTTCTCCAACTTATCCCAGGCATGCTGCCAGGATTGATGATGTTTCAGTCTACATTCAGCATTCAAATGCACAGGCTTTCGAAATAGATTTCAAGATGTTTTAAACATGTATTATCAATCCATATGATGACATAGATGAATCGGATATTATATTACAAAAAGAACTCATGAGAATAAATACTAACATAAGGAGCAGTTTAAAAATTGATATCAGCAGTTTCGACTTCAGAGCGTAGTTGCCTATTTTTTTACAACAAGAAATCACTGGAAGAGGAGATTTAGGATTAAACTATACTAATTTGAAGCCAAATATTGAAAATTTGCTATCAAGTATCAGGCTCATCTCTTCCATTAAAATTGTTTTACAACTATTACCAAAGTTTATATGGCAGGTGAGAAACGAAGCTGTAGCAATTTTTGTGTTGTGAGCATCGTCCCCCACCTGTCATATTTGACAAATAGAATAAAAAGACTTTTCGGTATTTAATGTAGATTAGAATCATAGAAGATTTGATTTTGTGTCGTTTTGAAGGTACGAGTTGTAACTGAAGCATTTTTTTGCGGCAATTTTTCGATAACGACATATCCTAGAAAAAAGTACAAAGAGTCAAAAGAGGGCTTGATAAATTAGTTGATCAGTTTAAGCATATGTTTTCATAGTCTGAGTTGTAACCAAATTTGTGGAGAATTTTATGGACAGATAATAATATTTTTAAATATACATTAGTGGGCAAATGTTCCGGAATGGCTTAATTAATGGCAAACGGCAAGTGATAGCAAAAATGTTTTTTTTTCAATCTTTAGGACTACCAATCCTCCCTTCGATTATCCATTCTATATGCCGGTGACGTCAACAAATACAAAATGACAATGTCACTGAATATTTTTTGTATGGAAAAATTTAACTGTTTTGAAAATATTGGAAATTTAATTTAACGAAATCAGAATACATTTTATTTTTATACTAAATTTTAGTTCCCACACTGTAAGAAAACCTCACATTAATTTTAAGGTAATATGCTGGAAGCAAATTTCATAAACCATTTATTAAATGCATTTAATATTAGTGCATTAAATTTAATAATTTTTACATTAAATGTAATATAATTATACATTAAATTTGGTATGTTTTCAGTTGTTTTATTCAATTAAATTTAATGTACAAAGCTTTAATTTCAAAGTACATGTAACCTATCCACGATTTAAGGTGCAAAATCATTAAATTTGATTAAGAAACGTACATTAAATTAAAGGTTTTTTAACAAAGCATTGTTAGTAGTTATGTACCTAAATAAGTTTGGTAGTTTATATGAGTTTTCCCTGACATTAGATTCTGATCAGTAGTGTTTTAGTTTTTTTTTGGGAGTAAAGTAGTACTAATCGAAACAAAATACTATGGTTGAGCTAACCACAGAAAGAAAGTATTACTCTGCTTATGATATTCGGATACGAGAATAAACCTAGATTTTTTTCCTGAATAAGAGTCTATTTCCAAAGTATGATAGTAAAATTTTACCAAATACGGGCGATACAAAAAGAGCTACTAATTACAGTAAATCCTTGCGTACTTCGTACCAAAACTTACGATAATAAGGAAAAATTCATTACACGAATCATCAAAGTAAATGAGATGCACTCTTATAAAGAAAAGTTCTTCAGGAACTATCAGAAGACGATCCTGCTAGACGTATACAATTTTGTTAGGAAATAATGGACATTATAGACCTACAACCTGATTTTGTAAACAACATCTTGTTTTCAACGGTCATAACTACCTGGTCTAACTATAGTGGAACGCCATACGCAACATCCTCGAAAATTAAATATCTGGATAAGAATTATAGGAAATCATATTCTTGAATCCTTTTTTCTACATGAAAATTTAATTATATATATATATATATATATATATATATATATATATATATATATATATATATATATATATATATATATATATACAACATCAGTTTATAACGTTCTACGCAGTCTTCTGATTTCCGGTCTCCATTGATCTCGGTTTGTCCATAGGTTTTCATCCATTCCTCTTGTTCCTATATCTGTATCCACTCCTCTCCAACTTAGTTTGGGTCTACCTCTCTTTCTTCTTCCCTGTGGTCCATTCGTTGAACATCCGTACCATCTAAGTTGGTTGATTTTAATATCTTCTGTTATCTTGTGCTTAACGCCTATAATTTCTTGGATTCTTTCATTTCTGACTCTGTCCATTCTGAATTTTCCAGCCGCTCTTCTCCAATAATCCATTTCTGTAGCTTCCAGTGTTCTTAGAGTTCTTTCTTTCAATGGCCATACTTCACTTCCATAGGTGAAAATGCTTTTAACAATACTATTAAAGATTTTGTGTTTGTTTTCTTTGGATATTCTTGTATCCCACAATATACTGTTCAACTGTCTAATAGCTTGTCGTCCCTGGTTGTTTCTATGCTTGATTTCTTCGTCAAGTTTGCCATCGTTGGTTATATGCATTCCGAGATACTTGTATTTCTCACAGTGATTTATTTCCTGCTGCTGTTGTTCGAGAATCAAGTTTTGTTGCTGTCCCCCAATACACATGTATTCCTTTGTTTTGATGTTAACTTCTAGCCCCCACTTTTGATATTCTTCTATTAGCTTACGAGCCATGTATTTTAGATCTTCGTAGTCTTGTGTCAGAACTATTTGGTCGTCTGCGAAACACAATGTGTATAGTATGGAATCGTTTAGTGGAATGCCCATATTTTCGCACTTTCTTTTCCATGTTGTTAACTTTTGTTCGAAGTAGATTTTAAACAAGGTTGGAGACAAGCAACATCCCTGCTTGAGCCCTTTACTAACCGTGAATCCTTTTGAAATATTATGCCCTTTCTTTATTTTGCTTGTATTATATGATTAGAGCTCTTGAACAGCCTTGATAAGTATTATATTTATATTTGTTTTTTCTAGGGCTTCCCAGAGTTTTTGTTGTGGTACGCTGTCATAGGTTTTTTTGAGATCCACGTAGAGCAGGTGTATTTCTTGGTTCCGTGCTGATTTTTCTCTCAATGAGTTGGGCTATTGTAAAGAGATGGTCAACAGTAGATCTACCTGCTCTAAATTCAGCCTGTTCTTCGGCCTCCAAATCTGAGTATTCGCTCTCAGTCCTCTTTTTGACTAGGTTCCCATACACTCTCGAGATTGTGCAGAGAACCGCAATTCCTCGCATGTCTTTACTTCCTTTTTTGTGTAAAGTGGTAATGTAGGATGTTTTCCACTCTTCGGGTATCATTTCTCCGTTTATACATTTTTGGTAGAGGTTTGTCAATTGTCTGTATAACTTCTCTGTGCCGTATTTAAGTGGCTCAGGCGGGATATTTCCGGGACCTGGTGATTTTCGGTTTTTTAATGTTTGGCACATTTGCTTGACTTCTTTGCAATCTATCCATAGTGGAGATGCTCTGGTGCGTACGTGCATGCCGGAATCAGCTTGTAATGTTTGTTGGTATTCTGCTTTTTCTTCTGCTAGCAATGTTGAAAAGTATTGATCCCATCGAGATAAACCAATCGGTGAAATGATATCTTTAAATTTTTATTGTCGAAGAGATATCAGTATTTTCCAGCTTTCGGTACTTCTGCTACCCCAAAATGTGCGTTTATTCTGGTACAGGTTCGTTCCCAGGTTTTGTTTTTCTTTTGGGTTATTGCGTTTCGCACTGCTCTTTGGATCATTTTGTATTCACTTCTACTTTCATCCGTCTTTAAGCTTAAATATTTACTGTATCTTTCTCGTTTAGTATTTATCGTATGTTCGATTTCTTCATCCCACCAATATGGGGCTTTTCGTACTTTCCCAAGGCTTCTTCTGCTGCACTTCTTAGGCACTCTTTAACGTAAGCGTTTTGTTGCTCTACACTATCAAAGTTTTCCCGTACCAGTTTATCATCAAGTCGCTTTTTATATATATAAATTTAATTACTTATATCAATTTAATTTGTCACGAAATAGAATTATACCCAATTCATTTAATCTATTTCATGATGAATTTAACGATTTTTTGGTTTCAGCAAAATAGAGTACGAGCGCATTGTGGTAGAGATATCAGAGACTATCTAGATAAAACATTTTCTAGAAGGTGGATAGGTAAAAGAGAAACTCCTAGGTCACCCGAACTAACCTCTTTAGATTTCTCTCTTTGGGGCCATTTTAACACTGTAGTCTATAGTAAAACGCCGAACTCTTTTAAGAACTTTAAATCAGAATTCCAAACACAATGTATGATATCCCGAAACAACATTTGCGGAACGTGCTTTCCCAAATTTCAGAAAGGCTTGGACACTGTCATGAGACCGAAGGAAAGCAATTCAAACATATAATTAAATAGTTCTAAATTTAGGTTATTGTTTTTTATGATTTATCAAAAGGGCTTTCATTCTCATACCTTTAATCGTCGATATTTTCGAAACAGTTGCATTTAGCCATAGGATATACTATACAAAAAATATTGTAAATTTATTAGAAATTCAAAATACCTAATAACCTACAAGATGGTACATTTAAAAAAATATATAAATTATATAGTCATTTGACAGTTGTTGACATCTGGAATGTAAAATTAAATAGAAAAATTTTAGTTCTGTAGTTTGCCCTTGATTTAGTCGTTCAGAACAATTACCCAACCATGTATAAATCTTTTGACACAAAATACGTATCCTCAAATTATTGCACTGTATAAAAATGTAAAAGGCATATTTTCATAATATTTTGAGGTTTTTTTGAAGTACAGTTGCAATGAAACGTTTTATTTGCAAAATTGCACTTCTAATTGGTTATCTTGCAAGTATATTTTTTATTGTTTTTTTCGGCGTAAAATAAAATCTTCTTAGTAAATAGGCACTTTTACTAGTTTAGTCATTTTTCATGACCGGCACTCTTTCCGAAGGTCTCACATTCTCCCAATTTGTTTCGGTAAAAACATTTTAATTGCTCTTAGTCGACGGGGGTTCTTTCGTTTTTTATTTTACCGTTCTTTGATCTAAAAAATGCAAAAAGAAAGAAGAATACGGTAAAGAAGAATTTTGAGCTAAAAAAGGCCTTTCCGGTAAAGTGATAAATGTGAAGGTTATTTTTACAATACAATGTTATGTCGGCTGTTGATTTTGAGAAATTTTTCAGAACAGTTTGTCTGGTCATATTTAAACATGGTACATATTAAATATTTTACTATTTCATTACTCAAATATTATTATTTTTCTGCTAGTATTTTAGCAGCTTATTTGATCAATGTGTAAAATAAATGTTGTTTTGATTTTAGTGTAAATATTTATGTTTCGGAGACAACGCACGGTCAACTGGGCAACCATAACCAATAATTAATGTTTTGTTGAAAACTTAAAAAACATTTAAATAATTTAATCAATTTAAAATCAAAGAAACGCATAGATTGTAATAAAGTGTATTAAAATAAAAAAGTCAAAATGTCACGACAAATTCTTCTATACAGCAAACTGACTAAAAATTAAGATATTTTTACATTTTTTGGTGATATGAAGCTGAACGTTCCGAAATTTATAGCATTATTTTGCATTAGAGTCACCACAAAGTCAACAAATGTGTGAATCCAAGCAGTGTTATTAACTGAATGTGCCTGACTGCCTCTTTCTTTGGGGGGGGGGGGCGGACGATGATATCAAAAAAGTATAAAAGCGATAGCAGGTTGTCGACGGGGGGGGGGGGGGGGACACCAGCAACATTACCATTTCTAATATAAAAGGCAGGGTGGGTTGGGTCTATTTTTCTGAATTTTAAGCTCTTGAAGAGTGGGGCGAAGGGCGATCACAAGAAAAAACAGTTGCCGACCGGGGGGAGGATGCGAGCAGCATACACATTCCTAGTATAAGAGTCAGAATCGGGTCTATTTTCCTGAATTCAAAGCACTTGGTGGGGGGCTATCGCCAGAAAAATAAGATTGTCAACGGGGGTGGGGGAGTGTCAGCAGCATACATATTCCTAATATAAAATGCAGAATCGGTTCTATTTTCCTGAATTCAAAGCTCTTGGGAAGGGGAGGGGCGATCACAAGCATACACATTCCTATACTCTATTCAAGAACTAGAGAGAGTAATAATAATACTGTTACCGAAACCTCCAACGTGCCTGCTCCAGTGCGCAAGTTATTGAGGACTGCCGTAAATCTAATTATATTTAAATATTATAAGCTTTTGTAAATTTACTGCAGCCAAAAAATTTCTGATAGTTCAGGTTAATTTCTGTCAGTGAGCAAAGTACACGTTGCAGTGTGTCCTTAATGATTTATCTTGTTTTTGCTTGTTTTTATATATTATTTGAGGTTAGCGAGATACCCAAAATACATAGTTCCACATCTATATTTATTCCAAAATCGTTAAACTAGGGCATTTTTTCCTCAACGAAAAACTTATTCCGATGAATGTTTATGATGCCTTAAGATATCAATATCTCGATAATAATGTTAAAAGCTCTATTGAGATGTATTCCAACATGACAAGAGTTGGAAAATCTACTATGTACCGAATACTGAAGGAGAAAAAACTACTGGAATTGTTAGTACTCCCAAGCTACATTCGATCACACAAACTGTAATCAAAGGAGTTGTACATACATCTTATTATGAGAAGCAGATCCCAACCGTCAACAAAATTCTAACGAAATTCGATGAAGATTGGGAGTTGCTTGAAACTAAAAGAACTGAGCTCTAGAAATTGCTCAGAGAACTTGATTTTTGCTGGGAAAAACTACATAGGAAATTTCTCTTAAGTAAAAGGTAGAGTTGCTAGAAATAACACAACTTACAAAATTAGTAATTTAACTGAACTTTTGAAAGATTTTTTTGAATAAATTTAGTGCAGAAAATTGGGAAGAATCCAGATAATAAAAGAATAAAAGAAAATGGGGAAACTCGATCTCATGATCGGTGAGATGGAGGAACCAATTATAATTAATTTGGGCGGAGATAGCTTCATTGACTTTGACCACAAATTAGATACGTAATGTTTACCAGCGTAAACACAATTTATTATTTAAATTTTCTGTAACATATAAAAATTAATTACATTTGAATCCCTTTTTAGTGTTTAATTTTAATTCTGCAGATGGTTTAAGAAATAAATAAACTGAAACTTCAAATATCCTAAAAATGTTTTTAATTAATAATAAAATGACCGATAGTTCCAAAAATTTTTAATATTATATGGACGAATTAATTTTTTTTATATATGTTAACTTCTTGTATTTTTGACAATGGGTATTTTGTAAATATTTAAATTATAACTTTGAATTTTTTGAGAGAAAAAGGCTACGTTTTAGTCTGAATGTACCTAAAACGGATTCTATGCCAAAATTAAAAATAATAAAAATGCTATTGTGATTTGTGTTAAATATGTTAAAATTATTTATATTTTCTAATGTATGTGAATTATTAAGAAATCATAAGAAAGAAAATAATATAAAAACTTTTTATTTTAAGTTTTTAACCGAAATAATATTCTCTGCTATAAATACTTAGTGATAAAATAATTCACATTCAAATATCTATTGTTATCCTATCTAAATAGTCCATTATTATAGACCGGTATTTTTGATTATAAAATTTCTAACCCATTCCTATGATAAATATATGTGTCTAACAGATTTTTCCAAAAACATCGGAATAAAGAACACAGGTAGTTTGCGAAGAAAAAAAAGGGTAAAAAATGATTTATTACTTTGTCTAGTTCTTGAATAAACTATAGTATAAGAGGCAAAATCGGGTCTTCCTGAACTCAAAGCTCTTGGGTACGCGCCTGGTATTAATTATGTTCTATATTTCGAAAATCACGCATACTGAATAACTTGGATGTAATATAAATTTTTTTATTTGGGAATAAAAATTGATATTTCTATCCGCCACTGAAAAAAAATTCCACCTAACAAAATATCATTATTCTTTCTCGATCGATAACACCAATAAGACTGACGCCAAACAAGTAAAACAAAAATTAAGTACAGGTTTTGCTTTAATCATTTCAATAAATTTATAAGGAGAAAATAAAGCCATTGAAGAAGACCAGTCGGTAACATTGGCAGTACGTGGACTTCAGCCGGAGCCGCAAATTTATGGCGTATATTATAATTATAGGGAACGGTAACTCCATGTATGTAAAGTGAATTAAACTGCATTTAAAATCGTTGTTTAACACGAAAAAAAAAATAGTTGATCAGTGTGTATCGTATTTTAATTACTTCTTGAAGCACCAACTATCATTTGAATATCTAAGACTTTGTTGTGATCACTTCTGATGGTGTTTTTTTAATTATGATATAGCAATTATTGCAATAACATTCCTATAATTGCTACTGTAATTGCTATCATAGAGATAAATCTTAAAAACCAATATCTCAAAATTGAGTCGATAGAAATAAATATGACAGAAACGTAAAAATTAGACCTAGATGTCAAAAACTATGCGTGAAAACCACATGTAAAAAGACAGCGAGTAAATTTTGCAGATCTATGAAGCGATAAAAGTGTAATGGTCTAACTTTAAGACTGTGCAACTACAATTTTAAAGTTAAAAGTACAAATTTAAAAAAATTGTGTTCTTTTATTATCAAACCGGCAAAGATTAATAATTTTGTTTATTTTCGCTAGAGAACTATTCCTATTGACAAGCCAAATACTTACACCCCGTAATTCACTAACATGATCTAACTTTAAAACCGTTCTAAACTGAAAAGAGCAACAACAAGTCAAGCACGATTTAAACCCTAAAAGTGATTTAAAACATATAATGAGTTTTGAAATATTGGAATATCATGAACTGGAACAACAAACAAATAAATCAAAAGTATACATGATAAGCCCAGCGCGAGTAAAGTTTCAGCAAGATGGGTTTCAAGATTATGGATTCCCGAACAAAAACGGTTGGACCGAAATTTTTTCAAAATTATTTTGATTCCTTAAATGCAGAATCTAACTTTTTCTCCAAAATACATCACTGGTATCCAGAAACAAAATTAGAATCTATATACTGAATTCATAATTTTTCTCCGCCTTCAAAAGATGTCAGCCCACAATCTTCAGTTGGAAGGCTCATGACCACCATTTTTTGAGAGCACGTAGAATTTATATTTGTTCGCTAAAATACCTATTTACGACGTTATTAAAATTGCGTATAGCTATTGACCAGAAACATCCTAGTTTGTGTTACAAGAACGTTCCCCTTCTTCAAGACAATGCACGCATTCACAAAGTATCAAAATTCAACCTATCCTCCGTAAATGTGACATCTTTGAGCTAGATATTCCATCGTAAAGTCCAGATATGGCTCCACCTAACTTTTTTGTATTCACAAATTTTAAACAGCATCTCAGAGAACGCCATTTTACAAAAGGCAATTAAGTGAAAACGGATACTGGTTTCAGTATAATCAGTCGTTGCAGAGTAGGTGGCGCAGTAATTTGTTTCATTATTAAACAAGAAACTTTCCTAGTTTCCTTCGTATAATTGACTGAAGTATGAAGAAAATGTGATAATATTTGTATTTGTATCAAGATTTCAAACGTGAAGTTAGATCTGTTGAAAATTATAAGAATATTTCAAAATTGTCCCATTATTTCCTGTAGAAATAGGTAATATTTTTAGAATAAAACCAACTCTGTTTTGAAATATACTGAACATTTTTGCCTTTTTAAAAATGAGCGGAAAACCTAAATATAAAAAAAAATAAATAATTAATAATCTTTTCATGAAAATATTGGAAAAAATGCAAAATTTTCGCCTCTAGATTTAAATGCTATCGGCATTTCCTAGTAAACTTTCCCTATTTTTTAATGTACCAAATTTTGAAAAGATATTTACTACTTGACATATAATTTTAACTGTTTGTTAGTAGAAATTATGACCGGAGACAAAGAACAAAATTCCATTTTGCTGTTGTGCTGCAGACACAAATTATAACAATATCATGAGAAAAAAAATTGGCCAGCTAGAAGATCTAAATTCCTTAGCGACTAAATCCAATTCTTAACTTGAAATTTTTTAGTGAATCTAGCTGGAAAGGCTTATTATTTATGTATCGGATTAATTATAAATCATTTTATTATCTTCAACTTTCACGTCAGCTTCTATATTTAAGTACGTACTAATATATTTCTCAATTTTAAACCGACGTCAAAGTAATATCTAAAGTTAACACTTTTGTCAATTATATTAGAACTATAACTTTAAATATTTTTATTACTCAATTCATAAAATTAGTCAAAATGTCATCAAAAAGAATAATTTTAAATCTTTAGCGCCCAACATAGGAGTATGCTCACACATTACCAGACCGTTCCCATATGCTGCAGATTTTTTTGCAGACACAAAAAAAACTGGCCAACTAGAAGAGATCCAAACTTTTTAACAACTAAATCCAATTCCGAACTTGAAATTTTTAGTGAGTCTAGCTGAAAGGCTTATTATTTATGTATCGTATAACTTATAAATCATTTTATTATCTTCAACTTTAACGTCAGCTTCTATATTTAAGTATCTACTAAAATATTTCTCAATTTAAAACTTATATCCAAGTAATATCTAATAGTTATCACTCTTTTTGGCTACATTAGAACTATAATTTTAAGTATTTTTATTACTCAATTCATAAAATTAGACAAAAAGTCATAAAAAAAATAATTTTAAATCTTTGGCGCCCAACATAGGAGTATGCTCAGTCATTACCACACCATTCCCATATGCTGCAGATTTTTTTGCAGACACAAAAAAAACTGATCAACCAGAAGATCTAAATTCCATAGCAACTAAATCCAATTTCAACCTTGAATTTTTTCTAGTGAATCTAGCTGTAAACGCTTATTATGTATCAGATAACTTATAAATTATTTTATTATCTTTAACTTTAGGGTCAACTTCTATCGTTAGTTATTTTTGATGTGTATTATATATACTTTTAATACCCAAAGTGCAGGGTGGAAATGTTCGCGTTGTAATACACAACAGAACTCTAAAGCGAGGTACCCTCTACAAGTACCTAGACAGTTGGTTACGTGAAAACTAAGACAATGACAGAAAAATCAGATGTAAAATTCAAGTGACTCGTAATTGTGAGCACTCTTACTTCAAGTGATATAGGTTTGAATATAAGAAGAAGTAAGTCCATTTTGCCTGGACATGTGAACGGTGAAGGCTTCACACCTGAATCGGAGAGTTTTGAATTGTGTATTTATTGACAAATACTAAAAAGTAAAGGATCGGCCAAATACGAGGCTATCTGTTATCATTTTGGGAACTGGCAACATTGGCGTTGCTAGGTGCATCTTACATATATCTGAAAAAGTTTTACATTTTAGACGGTAGGCGTACTCAAAACCTTCTAACACAGGAACTTTAAAGTTTCATTTCGGCCAAAAAATGAAATTTCTCTTCACTTTCTTCATGGCTTATCACAACAAGAATACATCGATGAACTTATCCGCGGCTGTCATTCGCTTATTGACGAGTCGCGTGAAGGTCATCCAAAATCGGTTATAGTGTAAGAGAACATCAACGCTGTGCTTGAACTGATACTGCAAGATCGTGATATTGATGCATCTTTGGACACATCGGCGTATATAATATATTGCATGAATATTTGGCCGTAAAACAGCTATGTTCGAGTTGGATCCCGAATAATTTGACAATCACTCAACAAAGGCTTGTGTCGATTGGTGTAAAGAAATGCTCAAAAAATACGATGGCGATGCTTCAAAAAACGTTTATGAGATCGTGATGGGTGACGGTTTTGGAGTTATACAAATGAACACGAAAGTAAACAGCAGTCGGCTGTATGGTTCTTCCATGATAAGTCAAAACCAACAAATGTCTGCTTTTTTTCGGAAAAACTGGCCGGGTCCTTTACAGAATCATAGAATGGTCAATTCCGATTGGTATCTAGAAGTCCCCGGTGAATCGAAGAAAACAGACCAGGTACCACCATTGACAATGCGTTTTCATACATCGGCTCAACCAAAATATACAAAAACCAGAATTGATGGATCATCTGCCGTACAGCCATGATTTGGCATAAAGTGATTTCGCTCTGTTCCCGTACATAAATACCAAACTACACGGTCAACAATATTCAATGCCAAAAAAGGACGACTGCTGCGTTCACAAACCATGTTTTGGAGATACCATTCTCACTGTGGCAAAAATGGTTGTCGGGTAGGATCAAACATATGCGAAAGTGTAGTGTAGTGTGGAGAATATTTTGGAGAACAATACAACAATTTTTAATGATAAATATTTGTTATTCCCGTACTATAAACGGCCGCCTTTGTATTGTGTAAAAAAATTCTTAAGAAAAATAGGAAAAGACCGAGAGACATATTATTTAAAATAGAAAAAAAAATCCTTCTTTAGTCACCCGAGAAACTCAAAGTATTAACTGCTGCTGATCGTCGAGGGTAAAATAGAAGAATGTCTGGGGAATTTGAGAGAATGGATAGGTTTGAAAAGGATAGGAAAATTAATTTATACAGCAACAGATCGAAAATTTTGCGAGAATGTAATCACCAATATTTAATATTATTGATTGAACAACTGAAATGAAAGATATTTTTTATTGCTGTATCTTCCATTTAAACGACTCTTTACTAGAAAATTTGAACTGTTTTATTTTTAGACAAATTAGAAATAAGATTACTGTTGCTATCATGAATACTGACTGCATTTGGACATTTAAATATCAGATCGGCAAGAAAGTAATTTCGGTTTTGTAGTTTGGAATAAAACTCTTTTTTTATTCAAAGAATTAACTTTAATCAATTATATATTTTTCATTTTCCGCGCTCATAGAAATTTTGATTCTTATCAGCAAAAAACTGCGACTTAAGGTTATCATCACTTGTAAAAGTTTTATCATTCAAAGAGTTCTGCAAACTTAGAAATAAATGGTAATCAAGTGGTGCCAGGTCAGGGCTGTATAATGATGTAACATCACTTCCCAAACAAGCTCCAATAATTTCTCACGAGATACTAAAGATAAGTGATGATTTGCATTATCATGATGAAACATAATTTCTTTGCACTTTGCGAATTCTACTGATTTTTCTTTGATTGCTTCATCCAGTTTTATTAATTGTTGATAGTAAACATCTGAGTTGAATGTTCGACCTCTTGAAAGTAATTTAGAATACATAACACCTTTGTAGTCTTGGCAAATTGACAGCATCATCTGTTTTGGATGTAATTAAGCTTGGGATGCGGTTTGTACGGGTTCATCACTCTTGAGCCATGATCGTTTTGAATTGTGTTACTCTAGATGATCCATTTTTCATTACCAGTGATGAATCTTTTCAAAAAATGGTCGATTTCATTACGCGTGAGGTATACATGGTAAATGGTCATTGGATGTCTTAAGTGAATTTCTTTAAATTCTTGGGGGACCCAAATGTCAAGCTTCTTAGCGAGCCCAATATATTTTAAATGATTTTCAATTGTTGTCTGCGATGCATTTAACATATCTTCATTCTCTCAAACAGTTATGTAACGATTCTGTTCATTATGGCTTTGATTTGGTCCTCACCATTTTCAGCAGATCGACCATAACGTTGGCCCTCTTTAAATGAAAAATCTACAGAACGGAACTTTTTAAATTTATTCTGACAGGGGCGTTTTTTTATACAATCAGCACCATTAACTTTCCAATCCTTTAAAACAATTACAATTGACCAAAAATACTTTCTTGTCGACCCATTATTGTTTTTTTAAAGCGCTGCTATTTTCACTCCTACTAATAATACTTTAATAAACGAAAACTGTCGATCATAATTTTTATATTTTTCAAAGTTAATTTTCAATTTCAGTTTTATGTTTTTTAAGGAATTTCGTGTAAAGTTACAGAAAAATGCACCTGGTATCTCTTTTCGTTTTAAGTTTTTCCATTATTAAAAAAATGGTAATTCTTGTTTTACTTATTCTTAATAAAACATAATTTCTTTTCAAAAAGCAGCTTGTATTTTTATTAAATTTGTTCATTATTTTTCAAAATAGAACAATAAACCATTCTGACTATATTGCTTGGGCTTCCATAATATACCTACACACAATAAATTATAAGACATGGTTAAAATTTGATTCCCGTAGCATATGATACATTTGAATCACTAAGTAGTTTCTGTTTAAAAAAAAATGAAAACAGCTTATACAAAAATTTTATTTTGACATTTAAAAAAATGTTTGTACTTAATTTATACCTACATATTTTTTGACAAATTTATTTAAAAACATTTTTCTACTGATTCCCGCTTGCTTTTTTATTATTTAATTTTATGTAGTTCAAGGAATTTCTATTCTTATTTATTAGACAGACAAAACATTAATGTCAACTATAAATTTTACTTTAGTAGGTGTTTATACCAAAATAAACATATTTTTAAAAATAATGTAGTTGTTGAAAAAAAGTAGCAATGTAGATAATTTAAACGAATAGATTAGTGCGAGTTAATTAAAATCTTGTAGACCATTCTTAAATAATGTAATAATTATTTTAAAAAATATTTTTTTAAATGGTCTCGCGACAATAATAAGAAGAAAACGTTTATGTAAGTGTCGAATTAACCAGCTGAATTACCGGATTTAAAATCTATAGTCAAAATTTTCAAAATTTGAATTAAGTTTTGTTCAGCTAGCTTGATAGAAAAAATCATGTCTTAAGAATTGTTTTTAAGTTTAGTGTAATTTATTCTCAAATTAATTTTTATCGCAGATAATTTTGACAGTAACAGCCAATTAAAGATAGTTATTTTTATTAAAATATATTTGCTTATTTGTTTCACCTTTTAAGTATTATATGGGCATGAAGGCAACCATAATTTGTTTACACTATTATCACATAATATCAAATAAATATATTTTTAGTAAAAATCCATAGTCTAATTATGTTAAACAGTGTATCAATATGACATTTTAGCAGTAAAGAAAACTACAAACAAGATGGTTTTTCAAAAATATATGTATGAATGAAAAAAGCCAGAACTCGGGTAGTACATCATTACTATTTGATGATTAAATTTAAGAAGGTTGCGATAATAATCAAAATATTAGAAAGATGAAAATTAGGCCTAGAGCACAATTTAAAATTCTTTAAAACATACCTTTGCCATTCGAAGATGGTTGTGAACGAAAATATAAATTTTATATACATTAGATATTGCAGGAATTAAAAAACAATATATGTAAAATATTTTATAATATACAAAAATATGATTTTCAATATCTTCGTACATGTATAAAACAACATATTATTTTTCATATAACCTTAACTATAACTTTTATACATATATTTCGAACTATTGCTATTCAAACTTAGTAAATAAAATTGTATCGTAAGTCAGTTATCCGACGGACGTTTAACCAAGCCAGATGAAAAAGCGAGGTTAGGTTTAATATAAAATATGAGAACGGGCTCTATTTCATATTTGGGTTAACAAATTTATATTTGTATTTACAAAATAAAATTATGTCAATTCCGTAAAAAAAAAACAGAAAATGCATTCATGCAGCAAAATTCGAAAAACTATTTATTTAGCATTTTTAATCCGGATAGCAGATAAATACCTATTTGTAAATAATAAAAATAGGTGCATTAAAATAAAAGTATTTTTATGAAAAAAGGTTTTAACAAATGAAAAGAAAAATTATTTGATTTTACGTAAAAGAGCGCACTAAATAAAATTTATTTGACAAGCAAACCGATAGCAATAAAAATAAATTTAAAGCAGTCTAAATAGCGGGCAATAAACATCAGGCATAATGAAAATAGGGAAGTGATAAAGTGACACTGACCTTTCAGATCCGCTGACGTGTCCGAAGCCGGAACTTGTGCGGAAGTCTAAGTCCATCGGTCACTTTCAGAGGGTAGAGAGTCAGAACCGGAAGTTCACAGATATATGACGCTATAATCGGTAAAAGTGCGCTTGATTTTAAATTTTAAAGTTAAAAGTTATATCGTGAACGAGACCTAAAGTTATGTTTTCAGCCGGCAAAATATGTTGTGAGCATAGAATAAAGCTTCCGTCGCGAGGACCGCAGCACAACACTTGTCCCATGCAATATACGTGAGTTAAGTGTTCAGGAATGCTTTACGAGCAGACGTTCCGCTCCTCCCGCGCCGTTCGGGGACACAGTTTATGGGCGGACCAGCTCCGTTTTACCTCTCGCTCCGAATACTATATTTGTATGCTGCCTAGAAAAAGACAGCGGCAAGATAATGGTTGACGTCCCCGCTAACCATGCTTTATGCGCTTCTCTCTCATTCGCACCCGATTTATGAGGTTACTTTCTCGCTCGGACACGCGTCGGTGACGTAACGCGGCCATGTGACGAGTGCTTTCCCGCCAATGGTGTGTTTCGGCGCCAAGTTAAAATCACATGGCGTGAGAGGTTTGGAAACGACGACGAGGGATTATAGAGCAGTTTTTTTTAAGAAAGCAGTTTTAAAAGAAACATATTTCGGAATATGAATAGAAAAAAGCAAAAGTATATTTATTGTGTTCTTTGAACGTAGGTAGTGTTTATATACAATAGACCAAATTATTTATTTATTTAATTACATCTTCATGCAATGCAGTTATAATAGATTTAATTACTTTCCAAATTATTTCTCAATTTTAAATTAAAATTCAGGTAATATATTTATAATAGGTCGCCTTTTCAGTTACATTACGACAATAATTTTAAATATTTTCTTTATTTGATTTTTACAATAAGTCAAAAAAATCATAAAAAAAAAATAATTTTAAATCTCAGGCGCCCAACATGGGGCATGCTCATTCATTACTACACCTTATCGTCAAACTTTATTTCACCAAGTTTTAATTAAAAGTTTAAAGTTATACTAACACATCTATAACCAAAATATCGAATACCTACTCCATATTTATAAAGTCGCTAAAATTTCTGTGACCTACAATAAATCCCTTTGGATGCATTCTTTGCTATGCCTCTTGAATAATGTTAACATAATTATATTTTAATTATTTATATATTTTTTAATTAATTTTAATTTTAACCAATTTTCATAATTATTTAGTTATTCCACACCATGCCACAATTTACGATTTTTCTATAATAAATGTACTTTCGGGTTTTCAAATACTTGTTTTTGGAATATAGATGATTCATGGATCAGGTTGTTAATGTTTTATTATTCTATCCTTTACTTCTTATATTTTTAATTTTTTTTTTCTAAAATCGTAACAATCCTACTTTTTTCATGTTGGCAACATTACAAATTCTAAAAATTTACTTTGCTTCATATGGATTTATAGTTCTTAAATAAATATTTAAAATTTGAGATATTAAATTATTACTCCTTAAATAAATCAATGTTTTGTTTTTTTTTGGCAGAACTGTTTCTAGCGCCTTGTTACTTAAATTAAAATACAGTTGTTTTTAAACTCTACTAATTGGAATTGAGACTTAAAAGTAACAGAAGTCAGATATAAATGAAATGCAGCTTAAAACAACCATGCAAAAAAAGACATAGTTTTTGCGCTATTGTGGTTGTTTAGCATCTTGAATTTGTTCTCTTAGATTTCAAAATAAAAATTTCATTGCATGCATAATTAA
This sequence comes from Diaprepes abbreviatus, assembly GCA_034092305.1. Taxonomy (NCBI): domain Eukaryota; kingdom Metazoa; phylum Arthropoda; class Insecta; order Coleoptera; family Curculionidae; genus Diaprepes; species Diaprepes abbreviatus. The sequence goes on along the minus strand of JASJET010000089.1, from coordinate 215,106 downwards.
TTTAATTCATTAGAATCTTCCAAATTTTCAAAGAAAGAAGGATGATTTTTATGATTTTGGCAAAGGCACTAAAGAAGGGAAGATAACAAATAAAGCATTAACAGACAATCTAATCTAGGTAGGTACATTTTAATAAGGAATATCTCAGAAACTGGATGCTATAAAATATATTTATTCAGAAGAAATGGTTAACTTCGGCGTAATAAAATATAACTAAATAATTACCATACTTTTATATACCAAATTGTAAGCAATATGGAAATCTTGTGCCTGCTTTCTTTGTTAATTTAAAATCTAAAGCGGTCAAAAATATAAAATTTACAATATTATTACCGTACCATCACCGCGGCTTACACTGCTAACTTGTCCAGATGAGACGTAATACACGCGAAAGTTCTCGTGAGTATGAAAACGCGCGTTAATGTGATACTAGGAGTCAATAAGTTCTGTCTACATGCATTTTGCCAGTCTCTCGATTCGTACTAACTACGCGCATATTACGTGCGAGTTGAAATACTAGAGATGCCTTATTGTGTCCAGTATACACGCAAAACTTGGCGTGTGTCCAATTAGAAAAAATTGTAGAGGGATAATTTACGAATAATAACATATTTATTAACAAAAAAGAAAAAGAATGGCGATATGGGATATGAAATTTTCAACGAAAAAGCAAAAATAAGTTGTATAAGCTTGAACCTTTCTTTATCGTAAGGGCCAAATATTCGCTGCGACGTTCTCAAATGCAAAATATTTACATGGTATAAAATTTTTTTAAAAAAAACTTTATAAAATACGTGCGTCTCAATTAGCAACATAGTTTAATTTTTTAGTGTAAATACAAGTGTAAAATTAATCTAAGCCAAGTGAAATTTTTGGTTAGATTTGGTTGGTTTAAGTTAGTTCGGGTTTAGCTAAGTTTTAGTTGGTTCAGAAAACTAAAACTAACATAAATTAATCTACACTGGCCTAGACATATTATTAAAAAAAAATGTTAACGTTCAACAGAGACCACGTGGAGACAGAACAATCTCAGCTAGAAAAATATATTGAGAAAAGTCTGAGTTACTAAGGAAGCGAGTGTTTAGTATATGCAGCAAAAAATAATATGATTGCTAAAAGTAAAAAGCTACAATGTATAGAAACGAGTTAGGATTATAAATTTGATGGAAGAAGGGTATTGTTTAGCATCAGAACACCAGCAATAGGCGACATAAAGAAATATCCAATAAAGCAGATTATTAATGTTCTTCCACATTTTCATTAAAAGATGGGAGATAAACCTGCCTCGTGTAATTAAAAAATCAAGATACATTTAATTTTTGTGTTCGAAATATTTTTTTCTAAATATATTTTTCACTAAGCTTACATGAAAGTGTTCTTTGCTGAGACCAAATATATTTTTCGGGTCCTTTCCAGTTTTGATAGAAAGAAAAAAATATATATGTATTTCGCAGAAATTGTATTTATGCTATGGCAACAGCGCAAATTATTTCCCTTTCGGAATGAGTGGTGTCGCTGAAGAATGCTACCGGCGATTTTATTTTTCAAGTGTGTTGATCGTTATTTCTATTAAGAAAGTGCAAATTTCCGAAATTTTAAGCTTTAATGTATGTAAAATATGTGGATATAACAAAATTTTAAGGATTTAGTCAAAATAATTAAACCCAAAGCAAAAAGTGAATTTCTGTTTACCGGAAAATTGTGGAAAAGCAATGCCAGAGACGTATGATATGACCTTGAAGTAGCTGGTTTGTGAAGAATTTTTATTTAAAAAAAAAAACGCCCTTTTCCTCTATTTCACTTAATCGAAATAATTGTCTCTTCCCTTTGTTTGCGTTTTTTACATTGATTTTACTACATGTTAAATACAGACCTGATTTCTTCCCAAATGTTCACTCATTTAACGCATAATGTGGACTGAACTTCCGAGCGTATACGCGTGTATTTCTTCTCATCTCGACAAACCCTTCAACCCTGAATTGTTTTCGTATTTTTACTAATATGGACGCCGCTTAAAAACTGGGATGAAAACTTGTGGAAATCACTCAATGCAAAGTCGATGAAATATACTAGTCATTTAGATTCAACTGTGGTTATATTATTACAGAGCTTTATATAATATTATTAAAGAAAAAAGGTACTCTTCTTTAGAGCCCCTATAAATAATGAATATAAAGTAATTATTAATTAAAATTTCTAGAGTTCCGTACTCACTAGAAATCCTTTAACTTTGTCACATTTAACCGCCACTCACAGGGTTGTATTATATTCATTGTAATCATTATATATGTTATAACTTATTCTAATATAGTGCCTGTCCGAAGCATGTTGTTAAATATCTACTATTCCGCTCTTATAACTGATCTAAAAATCATCAGAAAATACTCAACATGAAAATCCTTATGCAACTTTGAAGCTCTCTCGCCCAACATAGGGCCATGAGTCATTACATCCATGACCTAACTTCGAATTTTAAAATTTAGGTAAGTTTCATTGTAAAAATTTATAGTTATGCTGTACAAAAAGCGTTATAGAGTATTATTCAAATTTAATGTAATTAGAAAAATTCAAAATAATTTTAGCAAAGATTCTTTTATTTCAAATATTCATTATTCCGCTTTTACAAATTGTTCAGAAATTATTAAACCCCAACACCTTTCCTTATCCAACTAAACAAAGAGGCGAGTTATTTTATTCCATCGATGATTTTGCGCACTAACCTAAAATCCACCAAACCGTTCTTAAAATAAAGCGATAAAAATGCGATTAATCATTAAACCGTTCTTTTTTTTTATCGATGGATAGGATAGGAGAATAAGGAGTTTTCGGGATCGCGCACAAGGAATCTAAAATTATTTTAAAAAAATTCAATATGGCAGATAAAAAAATTCAATTTTGTCCAATTTTTTCCAAAATTGTTATGCGGAAGTTTTCGGGATCGCATATAACGAATCAGAAATTACTTTAAAAAAATTCAATATGGCGGATCCAATATGGCGCACAAAAAAATTAATTTTGTCCGATTTTTTCCAAATTGATATAGGGGAGTTTTTGGTAACGCACATTACGAATCTGAAATTATTTTAAAAAAATTAAATAAGGTGAATCTAAGCTGACGGATTAAAGGTTTTACATCTCTCGATTCTATCTAAAATCAGTATTAAGGGATTTTTGTTAGTGTTAGTTACAAATTTAAAACATTTTTCGAAAAAACTCAATCTGGCGGATCCAGTATGGCGTACTAAAAACTTGACATATTTAGATTTCCTCCTAAACTTCTTAAGGGGGTAAATTATGAATTTAAGACTATTTTTTAGGATTTATTATGGCGAATCCAATACAGAGGACTAAAAATTTTACATTTTTCGATTTTGTTTAAAGGTGGGACTATAAAATTATTTTATGAAAATCTTGTATGTCAGATGCAATAGAAAACTTAAATTTCCGTATTTCATCGATAATTAGTACTATAGGCCTTTGAAGGGTTTAGATTTAGATTACATTAGAATGTTCAACTTATATTTTTGAAATTCAATATGGAAGATACAATATGTTGGGTTAAAAATTTTACCGTATTCGCATTATTCCAGATTTGGTATTAAAGAATTTTCAGAATCGTATATTACTAATATGGAGTTACTTTTTACAACTTAGTATGGCAGAATAACATGAGGAACTGAAAATTTTAAATTTTTTCGATTTTATCTAAAATTTATAATGTGGGATTGGGGCGTATACAAACTCAATATGCAGGATAAAATATGTCGGGCTAAGAAATTTACGTCTCAAGTTCTTTAAATATCGATAGTGGAAGGTTTGGGGGACTATATTACCAGTAATTTATGGATATCATAATGAATTCAAAACTGAAAATCGAAAAATAAAATTTTTATAAAAAAATTGAATCGACTTTTAAAAATGCGCTAAAAAATGAAAAATAACTATAAATCTTTATATGAAATCGAAATTTTTGAAGTCGACGCTAAATTATTTCTAAATTAAGCAAATAACTACTAATACGAGATATATACAAACTATGGAAAGAAAGCAATTATCAATAAATAAAATATTTTTAATCTGTTTATGGGAATCACATTTTGTCAGGTATTAGTTTGGCGCCGCTGAAAAAGATTTTATTGTTTTTTAGAACATATTTCACGATGATCAAAAATATAGTTTTTGAACGCACCGCCGCAGGAGATCGTAGATCTAGCAATTTATTCTTCTTGTACTGACTGACTGACTGACTCCATGGCACTACAACCCAGGGTGGTTCTTAGCTGCCTCGACTATCTGCGTCCACCTGGAACGGTCTTGTGCCAGCTCCCTCCATTCTTGCTGGTCAACTTCAAGGATAGCTAGATCCTTGTGGATGTTATCTCTCCATCTAAGCCTAGGTCTTCCCAGTGGTCTTTTTCCTTGTGGTGCTTCCTCCCATACCCGTTTTATTAGTCGATCGTTTTGACTCCTTTGTATATGACCTGCCCATCGTAGTCTTCTGGACTTTATTTCTTGAATGATGTCAGGGCTTTGATATATTTGCGCAAGCTCTATGTTGCTTCTCATTCTGTGACGGCTTGTTTCAAGGTCTCGGTATGGGCCATATATTATGCGCAGGATTTTTCTCTCAAACCTTCTTAGCAGCTCCGTATCGTGGACTGTCAGGGTCCATGTTTCACTGGCGTAGATTGCTACTGGTCGTATTATTTTTCGATAAATTTCGGTTTTTGCCTTTCTAGTGATCGCAAATGTACATTTATTTGTTTGTGTGATGCGCTGTTTAACCTCTTCCTGCATATTATTGTTTGCCGTTATCATTGCGTCCAGGTACTTGAAAACTCGCACATGCTCAAAATTATAGTCATCCATGGTGACGTTCTGCCTGATTCTGTCTCGTGCGGGGTTGCGAGAGACATGCATGTATTTAGTCTTTCCTTCACTTATTCGGAGCCCTATTCTCTGAGCTTCTTTTTCTATCTTTATGAAGTTTTCCTTCACACTGACTGTGCTTTCTCCTATCGCGCCCATATCATCCGCGTAGGCCAAAATAAGTTTAGGGCCACTTGGCCCAAAAACCTCCGCGTCAACTGATACTGTTTTTACGGCTTTCTCCAGTGCAAGGTTAAACAGTACTGGCGACAAAGCATCTCCCAGGATTAAAACAGGGAGATGCTTCTTGTACTGCAATAAAATAAAGTCATTGGGTTCCAAATCAGGACTATACAGCAGATAACACGTCAATGTTTTGAATGCTCAAAAAGTCAATTTTATTTGTTTTTTTTTCTCACTTCACTTAAAACTTCCGGCAAACAAATCGTTGTCTAGCATTCAGAATTAACCGTTCTACGATTCGCGGTTGCTACATTGTCAGTTTTATCGAAAGAACAGGTGACCACTTACTTCGAACGTTTGTTGAATTTAGCTCATTACAGGAGATCCATCCGTATGGTTAACTGCTGTTGATTCTCAGACACAAGTCTTTTTTTAAGGGTACTTTTAGGTTACAATTTTTCAAGAAAAAATTTTTTTAGTCATTTTTTTTGTAATGGAGAGAAAAGAGATATCATTTTTTAATTTTGCACATATATTTATTCGTACTTTAAGTATACAAAAAAAAATTTTTTTGGATTTTTTTATGAATTTTTTTACCCATAATAATTTTTTTAAAAAAACATCGAAAAATGACGACGGACGTAATTCCAGGTGACTAAATCGTCTCAAAAAAAAATACCAAATTAATCCTTTTTCAAGTGCCAAGGGTCGATACCGGAATGATTTGTTTTCATCAAAAAATAAAAAATGGCGGCCATTTGAAAAAAAAACATTTTTGAGGGTGAAAAATCGGATAAAAATCGGAAAATTTGTTACCGATCAAATTGATTTCGGTATCGACCATAGACACTTGAACAAGGATTAATTTGGTATTTTGTTCTTTTTTTGCAGACGACTCAGTCACCTGGAATCACGTCCGCCGTCATTTTTTGATGTTTTTTTACAAAAATTTTTATGGGTAAAAAAACCTATAAAAAAATCAAAAATTTTTTTTTGTATACTTAAAGTACAAATAAATATATTTTCAAAATTATAAAATGATATCTCTTTTCTTTCTATTAAAAAAAAAATTAATACAATTTTTTATTTTTGAACGTTCTGACTATTTACACCTACTATAATGTCAAGCTTTGCAGTATATATACATATATATATATATATATATATATATATATATATATATATATATATATATATATATATATATATATATATATATATATATATATATAACATCAATGTTGCCAGTTCTCCAAATATTAAAGGCTACTTTTATATTAGTTTCTCGAATTCCAAAGAGAAAGTGGACTAGTTAGCTTTAAAAATAGCTCTACTACCTAATCTCAATACTTCGTAGTCAATCCATAGAAAGGAGATGTAAAATATTTCGAATGAAACCCTATATCACTTTATGGAAGGCATATCTGGAATATTTATGCAGATAACATTAAAAATTCGTCTATCATAATGAATATGCCAAATCTCAGTATTTTCAAAATGGGTAAAGTAGTGATATAAATATAAAAAAAAAACACGTGAAAGGAATACTACAAGATCGTATAAACTTTTTTCGTATGGGCCTCCTCTTCGGATATATGGGGTCCCAAAGATCTGCAATGGAATCAAATTTTTTATACATAACTATTGAACCACCAGGTATATTTCAATTTTTTTTAAATATGGTATATACCAGGTAAAACCCTTCAAATTACTATCCAAGAAAGTGTTGTGAATTACTCACAGCTGCAGGGACGAACTAGCTGTAACACTCATAATGCCATTTTTTTTACGCCTTGTATGATAAGAATGTTGGACATTTTACATACCTTTAACTACTGACTAAAAATTAAATACTCTTCTTTCATGTCGCTAATTCTAACCATTTTCGAAAAAACGTTATTTTATTTACACTGTTAGTCATATTGTGGTTACGATATTTTCTTCTAAATAACTGTTCTACTAGATAGCCGGGAAAATGAGATTTTGGTGGACCAAATTTAGAAATACTTCCACGTAAATCCATCCAAATTATCTAAATATTTTGAGTGTAACCCCAGTATCTAGGTCCGAAAAATTCTTGGAATGGTTTATCATTTGATGCTAAAAACCTCCATCTGTTGAGCAGTCATAAACTCCCAACAATCGGAGATAATGGTAATATCCATTCCTTAATGATATGGAACAAGTGTTCTTTTGAATGTCCCTCAACTGGAACCAAAACAAGGTTTTTTGAAGGACGTTCGAAGTACCCAGTAATCCATTGATCCTTTTGTTTTTTCGTTTATCTATTTTACACTCGTCTATTTCTAGGGTTACTCCTTCACTCCTACTTTCCTAAAACTTTCAATTAGGCAAGCGAAGCGTATTTCACTGCAATAATTTGCTGAATTAACCTCAATTTTTTAGCTTAAGCTGAGCGCATGCATAAGCCATTCGTCATTGGGTTTCAACGCGTTCTAATAAATATCTGCTCTATTGAACTGATGGAAATATTTATTTGTAGTACTAATAGACGCAGTTCAAATAAAACAGTACTTTAAATAAATATTTGTTGACATGCAATTATTTAACAACATAAATTTTATTTCCTACCAGTAAAATAATCCTCCCTTACATAAAAATTTCAAATTAATTCACCTAATTAATATTTTACCAGCGAAGCAACATACATGCAGCAAACATAACCTTTTCGGAGTGCAGCCATTTCCCACCCATAAACGCTCTGGGAACTTAACCTTGAATTTAAAGAAATATGGTCGTAATGGGCAATTAACGATTTTCTTAATGTTAATTGAACTTTTTAGGTGTTAATTGGGTTTTTAAATGTTATCCGTGGCGTGTGCTTAGACTTTTCTGTTTCGGTTTGTGATCTGACATGGTGGCGCTGTGAATTTTGATTATTAAGTACAAGACGGCCACCAAGCGTGTGTTGTACGATAAAAATCGATTGTGTTAACATTAAAAATAATTTAATTAAATTATCTAGGGAGGCGAAGGAAATTATGTTTAAATTATTTAATTGTTGCTATTTTCAAAAAAAAAAAAAAAAATATGTCTATTCGAATTGCACTGGATTAACGATAAATTTATATAAATTTCACTTATGACCAAAATGTCAAATTTACATTTGCCCAGCCGCACTAAGAACAGAATTCTTTTTATGAGAGCAAAAAATTGGATTCTCCCTTCTCGTTCCCTTCTTTTGCAAACACATATTGATGCTGAAATTATTTGGCCTAATTCAGAGGAAGATTTTGATCATTTGGGAGGTGTTGCCAATAAGTGGGATAAAATATAGGATTATTATAAAACACGTAAAATAAAAATTCCCGTACGGTAAGAATTCATTTGTTTTTTATATTTATCTTAACAAGCCTAGAAAAGCTAAAAACATTATTCACATAAATCTTAGGTATATCGAGAGCCTTTCTTTTGTCTTATACACGGACAAGATGATTTATTCCTTTATTCTGTCAAGTTTCATCATTTCCAAACATACATATAAAACAAAATAGGTTTACGGTGATTAAAAAAAATATTTGGAAATTTATATGCGATGCATCAAAATCTTTAAAAGCAACAAAAATAAATAAATAAATATATTTGCTGTGTTTAAATAGCTGCCTATATTGTTGTAAATATGCCGGCGATGTTACGACATACAAGGGCGGTCCGATAAGTAATTAGCCTACATAAGACAAACGAAAATTTTGGAAGTGGCGATTTATTTCTCAACATAGTCTCCTTTTAGCTCGATACACTTGATCCAGCGATGCTCCAACTTCTTTAACCCGTCTGAAAAATATGTTTTCTGCAGGTCTGCAAAGTAGGCCTCCGTGGCGGAGATAACCTCCTCATTCGACTCAAATTTCTGCCCCACGAGTGACTTTTTCAAGTTTGGAAACCAAAGGAAGTCACACGGGGCCAAATCTGGAGAATACGGTGGATTGGGCAGCAGTTTGTAGCCCAATTAGACCAATTTGGCTGTGGCGACGGCGGAAGTGTGAACCGGTTCGTTGTTATGGTGGAAGAGTACTTTTTTCTTTGCAAAATGGGGCCTTTTTTTCTGCAATTCGGCGTCGAATCGGCCGAAAAATTTGGCATAGTAGAGCCTTGTGATCGTTTTGCCCTTCTCCAGGTAGTCGATGTAGATCACACCGTGTGAATCCCAGAAAACGGTGGCCATCACCTTTCCGGCCGATAGGACAGTCTTCGCCTTCTTCGGAGTACGTTCGCCGGGTAAAGTCCACTGTTTCGACTGTTTCTTGGTCTCTGGTGTACACCAGTGGATCCATGTTTCGTCGACGGTCACGAAACGACGCAGAAACTCCTTCGGATTGCGCTTAAACAGCGTCAAACACTGCTCACGGTTGCGCTTGTTGTCCGGAGTGAGCAAACGCGGCGCCCATCGCGCCGTCAGCTTTCTCATGCCCAAAATTTCATGCAGAATATGACCCATGCGGTCTTTTGAGATGCCTAGTGTCTCAGCTATCTCGCGCACCTTCAATAGGCGGTCTGCCAATACGAGATCGTGGATTTTTGTCACGTTTTCCTCCATGGTAACCGTTTTTGGGGCCTGGGCTTGGCTCATCAAAAACCGATGTGCGACCACGTTGAAACTCGTTAAACCAATTTTTGACGGTCGTCATCGAAGGAGAAGAGTCACCGTACTCCGCATCCAAGCGCTCTTTGATTTCGCTGCGAGATTTCCCTTCCAAAAACAAGAATTGAATCACCGATATTGCTCTTTTTCCATTTTTCAAAAATCCGCGGACAGGCCCGTTTCCATACGCGGTCAAATCAAAACGCGAGTCCGATTCGACCAAAATTTTTACAGTAGCCGTCTTCGAGAATGTACGATACGATAGAAAATTTCGCTTACGATAGTGGCGCCATCGCCAAGCTAATTTTCGACCACTAAAAATTTTTAAGGCGTGTTTCGTCCAAACTCCGGTGGCGGACTCGCCAGTGAGTTCCACCAATGCCTTTCCCAGATACCCTTGTTTACGTACTTGATTATTTTTGGATGTTATATTTGTAGTCATTCCTTGACGAGATCTATAGGTAAGATGTTACACCTATAGGCGGTTGTTCATACAACAATATGTATTCAGCTTTCAAGCAGAGAAAAAAAGAAAGAATATATACAAACAATACTACTCTGATTCTCTTTCTCTCTCGCCATACGTATTTCGACCACCTCATTGACGAGATCAGTTGAACTGTATCAAACCGAGAGCAACATTCGCAGGAAACAACTGTCGACATGTTGCAGAATTTATATAACAATTGTTTTCTGCGAATGTTGCTCGCGGTTTGATACAGCCCCACTGATGAATCAATGAGATGGTCGAATCGCGTATGGAGAGAGAACCAGAGTAGTATTTGCAGGGAATAAACTGTTTGTATATATTCCTTGTTTTTTCTCTGCTTGAAAGGAAAATTCATAAGGGCAACAAAAAAAAAATTCCTGAAAATGTGAGAAAAATCGATGTTTTAGAGATTGCTCAAAACGATTGTTTATTGTCGCTAGACTATGCATCTGAAATATCTCTCTATAAACAAAAACGTTTATTTCCTGTAAATAAAGTTAAACGTTAGAAAATTCACAGGTAGCATCGTTGAAAGTCAAACAGCGTTAAATCAAATACAATAAAGCAAAAAATAATTTTTTTTAGAAAAGCAAGCAGTTTAATATACTCAGCCCATTAACAAATCAACAGATTTTTTTCTATAACTCATTTTTATGAACATAAATTTTGATTTTGAAAAAGAAGCATAGACAAACTGCTCATTTTTATAAGTTTTTTACCTTTAGTTTGTTCTAGAAGACATGGGTAAGGTGATATATAGAATTAAGCACATGCTGTTAATTCATAAAGTATGTTTCATTATGGTATAATCATTTTATTCATTATTATATTATAAAGACCAATTAAGAAAACTCGATCGAATTTTCAATGGAAGTATTTTTTGGTTTCTGTAAAGATTTGTGTAATTTAGAACCTGATTTTTCCTGCTAACTGCTAATATCGTACTTTCTTTCTTTTTAGATTTCGAACTAGTGCGTCGTTTGGCAATAGAAGCTGCCTGAACAATAAAAGTTCTTCAACTTGATATATCCATGTTGACTGAAACCGAAATAACTCTGCAATAGTTAATACCGGCTTATTATATAGAAATTTTACAGATTACACGCGTCAGCCAGTGTCTGACTTCGATAGTCGTGATTTCACCTGAGGAACATATTTAGTATAAAGAAGAAGAATATGAAAAACTGTGAAAACACCCAAACTATTTATCTGATATCAGTCGAGTTTTCCATAACAGCGGATCTCCCAAAATACGTAGGACACGAGAAAAGTTTTTTCTCAAAATAATGTAACGAAAATTTCCGCGCGCTTGAGTCACCTATCCAGTAGAAAAAAATCCATCCCGTTTGCCTTCAAATTTGTAAATGCTTTTATAAAAGGTCAGACGAAGGCAAATCTGGAGTATACGACAGGTGGTCCATCTCACTCGGGCTGCAATATCAAACCAGTCCATTTTTGTTCAATCATCGTATTACAGTAGGTAATTGCTTTTGATCTTCGGCAGGTATTTAACAATAATAGCTTCTGCTTGGGCCCAAAAGACGGTGGCCATAAAGTCCTCAACCCGAGCCTTTTCCAGAGTTGATGAATTCTTATGTACTCACTGCAAGGATTATAATTTTGATTTTGGATCATGGTTACCAAGTCTGAACGCCTGTCACAATCTATAGCAAAAGTCAATTATCTAAAAAATTTGCTGCACCAGCAGGAATCAACAATCTTGGTACTAACCTTGTTCAAACTTTTGTTATGCGGAGGTTATAATATAGAATCATAAAAACGTATTTTTCATTTACTACTTCAGCAATAGTAAATACTTTCAATCGTCTATCTTCCAGAACCATTGCTTTCACTTTCCTGTAAAAATCAGGATTGGTTGCTTTAGGAGGCTTTTCATTTCTTACATCATCTTAAATAAATTCACAACCCTATCAAAACACTTTACTTTAAAATATGACGGAGTTTCGTCCCCACATACTGCTATCGTTCACTCGCGAATATTCTAGAAGAATTATATGTATGTTCCTTTATTAAAAGTGTAAGTACATTGGAATATTTTACAAAATTCATTTTTTGTTGTAAAACACATCAATAAATACAAGACAATAATGAATAAAATAAAATTTGACGCAGAAGTAGAAAAAGATTGTCAACGTTATAAAATACGTGGCAATGTAGTCAGTGATTTTTATCATAGCTAGATAGATATTTTTTCCCAGTATTCCTGTTACATTTGAGGTAGCTCTAGTAAGATTCATACAGCGAAAAAGTCAATGAAACTATTGCCAATGTGAAAAACTAAAATTCTATTGCCCATAAGAGGCAGAAGAGTACGACAGGACGAGTTTATTTTTATGTATGTTTTGATTTCAACATATTATTTTTTTTAAAGCTTATTAAACGTTTTTCCCATATATCGGGGCGTCTCTGATAGCTACTGTATATGAAGATGAATGGACTGCGACCTTTTAAGAAACTGTAAAAATACATGATTCGGAAAAAAAAATCAGTTTAGTAGCTTATATTTTTGTTTCCTTTGCCGCTACTGCTATTTGGTATTCGTAGAGTTATATAAAAATGTCAAATTCCCTGTATAAATACTGTTACATCTTCATTAGAATAATTTATGTCCGCTAGTCTCCACTTATCTTTTTTTAATCCACTCTATTTGACTTAATAAGCAAAAGGATTCCTTGTCCATAAAAATGATTTAATGACGGTCCGGTCCAGTCACAACAAAAATGCCATTTTCTTATCAGATATGTCATTTGGAAATCAGATAATGTATTCTACAATAAAAAATTTTATACTTAATTGAAAAATAAGGTATAAGCATACTGTGAACTAATTAACATCAGGCATTAATACGGGTTACACTAGTTCATAAAATAATTTATACAATGGGGCTTAAATTGTTATGCCAGTCGTTTGTATACCGAGTGTTCTATGTCTAGCTAAATAAAATATATCTTGAGAGTGATACACCATGGATAAATAGGATATATATTTCAAAATATTTCGTATGGAGTAAGTCCCATGTTGTATTACGAGATACGAAAATATAAAGAAGAGAAAAACGTTTAAATGGAGAAACTTTCGGACAATTTAGTTAATAAAAGAGGTGTATAAAAAATAGGATCATAATTGTTGTTGGGCAGCTGTAGGTCATTTCCGAAGAATTTTAAGATATTTGAGGTTATGTGCTTGATGTACAATTTTTTTTGTCTTTTTTCTAGTTGCATCATTTAATACTATTGTTACCCTTCGAAATAAGCTATTAAGTGGTCACCTATAATTTTTTCTTGCAAAGTTACGGTCATGTTAAGTACAAGTTAGCAGGCTTTTAGAAATCTAAATCCTTTTTTGCAAACGTTGATCACCATCTTAAAACTAAAAATTTCTATTTTCTGACATAATATACGTAATCAGCGCAAGTGAAACTTTTTGGATACCAATATCATCTTTGATAAATTTAGATGCGTGATTTTGAATCCGCCATTGTCAAACTACATATTATCAAACTATCATTTGACAGAACTTATCGAATGGCAGGAATAATTTGATTTTGGAACATTACAAGATATCTTTGACCAGTCAATGTTTGGTCATAAATAAAAGGGCCAACCAGACGATTTACGAAAAAAAAAATGATGAATATTAAAAAGATAAATCGTTATTATGACATTAAAAAATATAAAGAAAAAAAAATCATTTCACAAAAATGCTAATCATTGAAACCCCAATAGGATCATTCCGCACCACACATTAAAACCAAATCGTACTTGCAATCCTCGTGGTTTATTTTCAAAAGCAATGGTCAGTCTCCTTATTAAAAACTCCACAGTTACTGAAATATGTTTCATCCGAATATAAAACTTGATCGATAACGGCGAGATTTTCCAGACATTTACCAACATACTAATTACAAAAAACGACTTTCCTATCAAAATCACCTTCTTGAAGTCCTTATACAATTATTGGTTTATAAGGGTGGTATTTAGAAACTTTTAAAATATCATGAACGGTTGATTTTGGAATGTACCAGCAATTCTGCTAAACGATATCGGATTTTCATTAATATATTCAAAAATATTTCTATTGTCTCATTATTTTTCTGATAATTTTTGGGACGAAATTTTTTAAAACTACCAAACTCAGCAGCTTAGAAAAATAAATTCTTCTGGGTTGTTATCGTTCGAGGTACATTTCAAAATAATTATCCATAGCTCTGATCGCATTTCTTTTATTTCTGATATAACAGTTTAGCATATCAAAATTTCTTAGAAAAACTTAACGCCATGGTAAAAATGTTTATTAAAACGTCAAAAAGCGCATTTAAAAACAACACGAGTATTATCGGCGGAATATTATTTTTTTTATATCCTGCCGACATGCAAATTTATATTTTATATAGCAGTTGTTGCTTGCGAATAATGCTCTCAGTTTGATTCAGCTCCACTGATGAGACCATGAAGTGGTCAAAGCGCGTATGGAGAGAGGACCAGAGTGGTGTTTGGAGGAAATAAACTGTTTCTATATATTCCTTCCTTGCCTGCCTTAAAGGAGAATAACATCTTCTTCTTCAAGTGCCATATCAGGTTCCCCTGACGTTGGCAATTACATTGGCAAGTCTTTGGCGGTCCTGCGCTAGCTGGAACAGTTCCCCCGCGCTACGTATACCTGTCCATTTACGAATATTCCTCAACCAGGAAGCCTGTCTCCTTCCTACTCCTCTATGTCCCTCCACTTTACCCATCTTGATTAATTGAAGAATTCTATATCGCTCCCCTCTGAATATATGTCCAAGATATGAGATTTTTTTACACTTCACAGTGTTTAATAGTAGAATAGTTATGTCGGCCCTATTGAGTACCATTTCGTTGGTCTGCCTAGCTGTCCAAGGTATTCTCAGCATTCGCCGGTGTAACCACATTTCGAGAGCCTCCAACCGATTAATCGTGGCAGCTTTAATTGTCCAGATCTTTGCCCCTTATAGTAACACTGGCCAGATGTATGATCTTATCATTCTGTCGTAGTTTTAGGTTGAGGTTATCATTGCAGAAAAGTGGTTTCATTTTTTGACAAGTTGTTCTAGCAGTCTCTATTCTACACCTTATCTCTTTATGTGGGATTAGATTTTCGGTGATATAACATCCAAGATTTTTAAAATGAGTCACCCTGTCTATACTTTTTCCTTCTATTTGTATTGAAGCGTTAAGATGAGGTTGTCTACTAAAGACCATAAATTTTGTCTTTTTGATATTTATGTTGAGCCCCATTTCTTGACCCTCAGTGTTAACACAGTCTAATAGATGTTGCAGGTCTTGTAGTTTGTCGCTGATTTGTACTCCCATTCGTTGTCCTTGAGTAGCCCGTTTGAAGATTTTATCTGAATATATATTAAAAAGCAGTGGAGATAGTATGCAGCCCTGTCTGATGCCTCGCAGAATTTTACTTTTTTCTGAGTTTTCCATTTAGCCTTGCTGTTGCTTTCTGCCGTCAATATAGATTTTTAATAATTCTTACGTCTCTGCTGTCTACCTTCACGTTACTTAAAATGTCTATGAGTTTTCTGTGATGTACTCTGTTGAAGGCCTTCTCGTAATCGACAAAACATACGAATACATTTTTTTGTTGGTCCCGACATTTTTGAAGAAGTGTATTTAGAGCGAATAAAGCCTCTCTAGTACCTAGGGCGTTTCTAAATCCGAATTGGGTTTCATCTAAATCTGCTTCGCATATAGGTCTTATCCTGCTGTGGATGATTCTGAAAATAACATAAAGGCAACTATTTAAACAAGGTAGATCTAGATTTCATTTGTTTCCTACTGAAATTTCGATTTTTTTTAATTTCGTACTACTCCGGTGAATGAATCGATGTCGTTTCGACTGGCGATATTTTTCAGTCTGACATCGAAGTCGGCTGATTTTTAATATCCTGTCAACATGCCTCGTAATTTGTATCTTACATAGCAGTTATTTCCTGCGAATGTTGCTCTTTTCGATACAGCCCCACTGATGAGACCATTAGGTGGCCAAAACGCGTATGGGAAGAAGACCAGAGTGGTATTTGTAGAAAATAAACTGTTTCTATATATTCTTTTCTTTTTCCCTGTCGGACTTTGTGTTGATGAATAAATTAGGATTGCTATAATATGTTTCTCATATTTATTAAAATTTTTAATTCAATTTGGTAAATTTTGTAATGATTGTACGCGGTTTTTCTTTTCGCGTAGATTCATTCTTTACGTTTAACCTGTGCGTTATATAAAAACAACTTTGTAAACGACGACGTCCCTAGAGAAAATAAAACGATATTTAACCGAAACACATAAAATCAAATCACTGGTCTTTACGGCTCTATAACAGGCCCCTTAGTAACCTAAGATTTCAACCTCGAAAGCTCGCGTGCGCCTTCTTACTTTATGAAGTACTAAAACTCGATTCCCCAGACTCCTGTGTGTACAAGAAAGAAAGTTGAATCAAATTTTCCGCGTGATGGAAAAAGATGGCGACATTCCCCAATAAACGAAGCTCTCTGGTGAACACAACAAGTGTGCCCTTAACATAACTATTACTATAAACATAATTTTGGCGCCGCAACACTTTTATTTCATGGAGTCTAAATATTAGCGTGAAATTGAATGAAGTGAAATCGTTTTACGTTTAGGTGGTTGTTTGGATTATACTGGGGAATGAAAGAATCTTTTTATGTTAATTATTTTTTATTTTCACCCATATAGAAAAGTAGTATATTATTCAACGAGCTCTTAATGAAGATTATTTATTGCTCATTCAATTAAAACTTTCATTTTTATGGGTAAGTACCATACTTTTTCTACGCCTGTTGTATACAGGTCCTACAAAAATTTAACACCGAGGGCTCAGTTTTTTGATTTATTTTTATATTTACCAAACAAGATTATTTCATAATTTTGAAATATAAAGTGATTAAACGTTTGATTTACAATACGCAACCGATTAGAAAAAGTAAAATGTTCGAAAATGGTTCCTGCTACTTTCTCTGCTTCTCCTACTTTAGGTAGTGTAGACACCATAACGGCATTTTTTTTTGTTTAAGAAACTAGATCGCATTACTCTACTTAAAAGTAATGTAGTAACATTGTCTATCATCTGGCGTTGTAAACTAACACTTTTTAGCTACGCAATCTATTAATCATATATTAAAATCACCAAACAAACACTGCTTTATTATTTACATACATAATTAGTCCGGGAGTCCAGTGGTTTTTCATAGCCGATAAAGGGACATGGCTTTACCAAAATTTTTTATATGTATTTTGAGCCTTTGATTACGAATATTGAAGGTGGGTTCCTGTACAATTGTCAAGTAATTTGTTATAAATGAAACAATTATTAATAATTAAAAAAATTATCTTTTTGGAATATAAAAAATATTTCCTTTTTCCTCGGCCAATTCTAAGTAAAAAGTGATTTGTAATTTTTCCGTCCGTCGCATAGTTTTGAGTTAAACATTATTTGAAAAATGACATTTTTTGCCATTTTTTAAGGTGAATAACTTTTGATTAAATAAATATTTTCTAATTGTGCGCACAGCAATTGATAGTTGAGGTGAAGAATTACAAGCTGGGACTAAACATAATCCGAAAATGTAATGTTTTTATTGTTTTTCAACGCTTTGAACTAATAGCGTTTCATCAGTGATAGCATACATGCTGCGGTGTACGAAGCAGGGGCGGATCCAGCCTCTCTCTTTGGGGGGGGGGGGGGCGGTGATATCACAAAAGTATAGTACGGCAAGCGAAAGCAAGTTGTCGAGAGGGGGGGGGGAACATCAGCAACATTCTCATTTCTAGTGTAAAAGGCAGGGACGGGTCTATTTTTCTGAATTTGAAGTTCTTGGAGAGGGGGGGCGATCACAAGAAAAAATCTCTTGGGGGGAGTTGCTATCGCAAGAAAAACAATTGTCAACGGGAGGCGACTGCTAGCAGCATACACATTCCTAATATAAAAGGCAGAATCGGTTCTATTTTCCTGAACTCAAAGCTCTTAGGAAGGGAAGGGGCGATCGCAAGCATACACATTCCTATATTATATTCAAGAACTAGAGAGAGTAATAAAACTCTTACCGAAACCTTCAACTTACTTGCTCCAGTGCCGCAGGTAACTGAGAACTACCATGAATCTAATTAAATTTAATTATATTTAAATATTATAAGGTTTTATAAATTTACTGCAACCATAGATTTTCTGATATCTGTCAGTGAGCAAAGTACACCTTACAGTGTGTCCTTAGTGATTTATCTTGGTTGTGGTTGTTTTTATATATTATATGAGATTAGTGAGATACCCAAAAGATATGGCTTCTGCATCTATAATTATTCTAAAATCGTTAAACCAGGGCATTTTTTCCTTAACGAAAAACTTATTACTATGAATGTTTATGATGCCTTAAAATATCAATATCTAGATAATATTGTTAAAAGTTCTGTTGAGATGTGTTCCAACATAACAGGAGTTGGAAAATCTACAATGTACCGAATACTGAAGGAGAAAAAAAACGACTAGAATTGTTAGTGCTCTCAAGTCACATTCGATCACAGGCAGACGAAAAACCTCGTTGGAAAAAGAGATGAAAACTGCAATATAAGGAGTTGTACATACATCTTATTGTGAGAAGCAGACCCCAACCGTCGACAAAGTTCTAACTAAAATCAATGAAGACCGGGATTTACCTGAAATAAAAAGAACTGAACTCTGGAAATTGCTCAGAGAACTTAATTTTTGCTGGGAAAAACCAAATAGGAAATCTGTTCTTATAGATCGTCCGGAAAATGTCCCTTGGCAAAGGACATATCTCTCAAGTAAAAGGTAGAGTTGCTAGAAATAACACAATTTACAAAATTAGTCATTTAACAGAACTTTTGAAAGATTTTTTGGAATAAAGTTACTGCAGAAAATTTGGAAAAATCCATATAATAAAAGAATAAAAGCAAATGTGGAAACTTCATCTCATGATCCGTGAGATAGAGGAACCAATTATAATTAATTTGAGCAGAGATAGCTTCATTGACTTGGATTACGAATTAGATACGTAATGTTTACCATCGTAAACACAATTTATTATTTAAATATTTTTAACATATAAAAATTAATTACATTTCAATCCCTTTTTAGTGTTTAATTGTATTTCTGCAGATGGTTTAAGAAATAAATAAACTGAAACGTCAAATGTCCTAAAAAGGTTTTTAATTAATAATAAAATGACCGATAGCCCAAAAAAGATTTCACATTATATGGACGAATTGATTTTTTTATATATCTTTAACTTCTTGTATTTTTGACAATGTATTTTGTAAGTATTTAAATTATAACTTAGAATTTTTTGAGAAAAAAAGGCTACTTTTTATTCTGAATGTGCCTAAAACGGTCTCTATGCCAAAATTAAAAATAATAAAAATATAGTTGTGATTTGTCTTAAATATGTCAAAATTATCTATATTTTCTAATGTATGTGAATTATTAAAAAATCATAAGAAATAAAATAATATTATAAAAACCTTTTATTTTAAGTTTATTACCGAAATAATATTCTATGCCATAAATACTTAGTGATAAAATAAACCTCTTTCCGACGCCTATGACAAGGATTAAAATCCTTTTTAACACTTCACACATCCAAATATCTATTGTTATCCAACCCAAATGGTCCATTATTATAGACCGGTATTTTTGATTATAAAATTTCTAACCCATTCCTATGGAAAAAATATATGTCTAACAGATTTTGCCAAAGACACCGGACTAAAAAACATATGTATTTGGAGAAGAAAAAAAAAAGCGTAAAAAATGATTTATTACTCTCTCTAGTTCTTGAATAAACTATAGTATAAGAGACAAAATCGGGTCTATTTTCCTGAACTCAAAGCTCTAGGGGGGGCGATCGCCCCCCCCCCCCCCCGCCCCCTGGATCCGCGCCTGGTACGAAGGGAAGTCTACTTACAGGTGCTCACCTAGTGCCCATTACATTCATACTTTAACACATTTTAATATATACTTCTTTTTATTTATTAATTCTAAAATAAACAGTACAATAGCATAAGGAATTTCAATTATTATAACTATACTGGTGCGCTGCTTTAGTTTCAATACTTGATTTTCAAAATTAATAAACTTTCTAGTGAAAAAATGAACAGAGTTTTGTTGAATATGTTATCTTTAAATAATCGTGAAGCTGTACATAATTTTTCATCACGTGCTTATTTCATGTAGTTGAGAATTTCCTTTGTACTATATTTCCTTGCAAATTTATCACATAACTGGTAGAACACTTCGCTGATAATAGCGTTGATATTGATTCTTGACTAAGATCAACTTTTTTACATTCCTCAATATTATCTTTATTTAGATCACTGTTTTCTCTTTTTAGACTTTCATTTTTTAACTATCTAAGGTTTTTCTATGTATGTATCATTTATGTCACTTTCTGGCCATTAATACTTGAATAAATATAAAAATTAGATTAATCGCATTCAAAAATTACATCCTATAAAGAATTAATGTTTATTTAAAGTTATTTGGGACTAGAATTATATGCATTAAGTTTTTTTTTCAAAAAACTTCTGAATAAAGATAGAACAGAATTTATGTGGAACCAGACCAATCCAGATATAAGCACGTCAGCTTCTCCCATACGAATAACAACAAGACAGGTGAGAGAAATCTGTAGACAGTTACAAAATAATAAATCGCCAGGACCACGAAATATATCAGCTAAACTAATAATATACGGTTCTGTAAAACTATGGGAAAGTTTAACAAAACTTTTCCAAAACTGCATCAACGGAGGCGATGTTCCAGAGAAATGGAAGGAAGCCCTAATAGCAACTATATTCCAAAAAAGGGAAGTCGAGAGGATTGTAATAATTACAGAGGCATTGCCATTGCAAGTACAGTTAGCAGAATATATGGTATCCTACTGAAAAAACGAATAGAAAGAGAAAATAGCGACATGGAAGCTGAAGAGCAGGCTGGATTTAGAACAGGAAGGTTTGAACGATTGATCACCTTTTCGACGTCATACAAATTATAGAGAAGAAAATGGCCGTAAATCAGGAAATACATTTTTTGTTCGTAGATCTGAAGAAACCATATGATAGTGTCATACAGAACAAACTATGGTAAGCGTTAGAGAACACAAACCTGAAGGTCAACCTAATTAAAGCGATAAAAAATATGTACGACAACTCTACAGCAAAGATCAAAATTGGAAGCAATACCTCAGAGGGTTTCAATATCATAAAAGGTCTCAAACAAGGATGCTGTCTATCCCCTACGTTATTTAAGATATACCTCGAACAGGCGCTAAAGAGCTGGGAAAGAAAATGAAAAAATATGGGCATACCGATCACCAACAATACCATATATACACAGTCTTTTACAGAAGATCAAGTACTCATAGTACAAGATTACGAAGATATGGAATATATGACGAGCAAATTAATCGAAGAATACAGGAAATGGGTATTGGACATAAGCAGAGCAAAAACGGAATACATGTGTATTGGTGGTGAACAGACAGACCTGATACTGGAAGACAATCAAGTAATTAGACACTATAACAAGTACAAATATTTAGGACTAACTATCACAAAAGATGGAGGTATAGACAGGGGAATAAAAGAAAAAAATAATCAATGAAGAAGAGCCATCACACTCCCCAACAGTGTACTGTGGGACCAAACAATTTCCAACACAAATAAACACCGAATATACCACACGATTGTCAAAAACATAACTACTTAAAGCAGCGAAGTACGGACGCTGAAAGAGCGAACTAAACTAGAAGCTAAAGAGATGAACTTCTCTTTTGCAGCATTCAATCGTAGACGAAATTGGAACCTAGCGGTTGAGATAGTATAGACTCGCAGGTACAGTGAATGCCACAGGAGAGACTGCCGAAACAGATCTTAGAGTGGGCACCCCATGGAAGACGGAAACGAGGAAGACCACGTCTTAGTTGGAGAGAAGAAATCGGCCGAGAGGTGAGGGATAGAGAACTGGCAGAGAATGTCTGGACCGACTGAGCTTTTTATAAAGTAATTTTAACTTCTTTAGCTATTACATCCAAGCGACCAAACACAACGTCCCAATGAAAATCGGCGGCTTCGCATATTCCATTCCTACCTTGGCCAATACTCGGTAAATTTATGCCTTTTTTATTTTCTTGACTAATGATGCACGAATCAGTGTTAAAAAAATAATCTCTCTCGGATTGACTCATATTGCTACCTTGTCTATTTCGAACACACAACATTACGCTTAAACAGAAATACAGGTTGTAGAGCCATTAACTACAGAACGATATTGTATTTTATTTATTCTGGCATACTTTAAGGAAGATGAAAATATTTTCTATTTTACAAAAAAAAACAATCTTCTTAATTATTGCCAATTTTTGTTTATAATAAATTACCTGATCATTCCGAGGACTAGGCGGCAATAAAATGCAGGATATCGGACCACCACGCTACCGAGGCCTCTGTCTATTTTTAATGAACTAATTATCACTTCCTAAATTTTAGAGACTACATAATATCTGACGATAAAGGGCGACAAGCAACACTATATAGACAAATTATTTTATAAATAATTCCAAGGCAATTGGTCAGAAATTCTTGAGAAATGAAAAAATGTGCACGATTTCTGTGTAATAAATGTTGAAGGAGAAAACAAAAAGGTATAGTAGATTTATTTATGTATTAAAAAGCAAAGGAAAAACCTGCACAAGCTGGTTACTTTTCGAACCAAAAATATGACATCAGCTTACGATCCTGTGGGTAACGTTTTGCCAAAGTTTTGAATAACAAGGAGACTCATTTGACCCTAATTTTTCTCGCTTTGTTGCTACCCGTACTTTAGAGGTTCGAGGAAATTGTTTATTAAAATTTTATTTCATTTTTTGTCATGGTAATTGAATTGAATACGTACGTGACGAAAGGCAATACAGTACTCATCTTTATCAACCATAATTGGATCGGCCATATGACTTGTACATATGAAAATAAAAATAGAAAAGAAGGTATTGGAATACAAGTAATTACACATTTTTTTGTCACATAAATTCATAAATAATTTATTACCAAAAAATAAAATAAACTAAGATACCTAATATTGTCGCGATTTTCTCTCTCCTACTTTTTTCACTAATTACTCCCAATTCTTTATCAACTACATGTTAAAATGCAACTAAAAGTTAAATCATATTCTACCTGCCAATAGAATATACTAGACTAAAAGTCTAGAAACAATGGCATTTTTATAAGGACAGAGTTGTATTCAGGTAGTCCTTGTTATCATATGTTACTAATTAATCCAAAATAAATTTATAACTTTAAAGCGGTATTGTCCTAACTGACTGACAGATTGATTGACATAGCAATGAACCAGACTATAAATGACAGAATTTTGAAATTCTGGGAAAAAGTTTTCAACATCATATAGACACCCACGAAGAAATGACTTGTGCAAAATTCTCACTCCGAATGTGTAAAAATAGGAGAATTTTCATGTGATATACTTGTCGATTTCTTAATATTAAATACAGATATGGGCTCCATTTTAGTTTCAAAAGATAGCTCATAAGACTATCTAAAAAGTAATGTCTTGGTTTTTCGTTAGTAGCACTCTAAAAAAGGAAAAATGTGTAATTTATTAATTAGTATGCAGCGGCGATTTGTATAAAAAGTACAAAATTGATTTCACATTAATATCACAAATAAAAGCAGAATAATGGAGAAAAAAGTAAATTAATAATTGTGGCGTAATGTATTAGCCTCCCAAAATCGTTCCTCACTACTCTCGCGGGCAAAGTCGCTACTGATACCTGCTAATCATTGTTTTATTAGAAAATGAAAATTAATTAAATCAATAAACTTTCCATCATCTTTATGTATTATATCATTATCTAACTACATTTTTTGAGTTTTTATTAAGTAACGCAAATAATTTAATGGCAGATCACTTTTTTTTATCATAAATGCGTTAATTTGGCAAAATCCTTGAAGTTGCACATTTAAATTTAAATTTACTTAAAGCCCAAAATAACACAAGTGCAGAATAATGAGATAAACTGATAACGTATAAAGATGTTATCTAGCTGTCGTAGAAAAATATATTTTTTTGCATATTAAAATAAAATGCATATAAAAATTTGTATATTCGTCAACTTCGATGAGAGCACGGAATAGATATAAAATTAATTTAAACAACATTACAAATAAAATATTTAGTTTAGAAGAATGGTATATAATATGCAATATGCTAAACTTAGAGAGCAGGTCTCATATAACTTATTTTCAATTTAGAAAATTTGCTTCGATGAAACAGCTGCAGAAATACCTTGCGTAAACCTTCGAATTCAATACAGACTCTGCAGTTTGCTAATAAAATTAGTCTTTGGAAATATCTAAGAAGAGCATATAACATTGTTATGTTTTCAATCAAGCCAAAGGCATAGCATGTCACCCAGTGAACTCAAAGCAAGGTTGTACTGACATCAGTCGGTGCTCACTGCAAATGTTTACCTAGTATCACCAGTTTTATTAAAACCGTATTATAGAGCAAAATCTCTCTAAATCAGTAGTAAGTTCTCTATCATTGATTCCAGCATTCCAAGCCGAGTAGAAATTTAGTTGGGATAATGATGGAACTCTACACTAAACATAACACTCTTAGAAAATATTGATATAAAGGAAATTCTCCATTGTTCGATGTTCTGTCTTAGTACCTAGATAGTAGTAATAAAAAATGCGCAAGCCAAAAAACCCTGTAAAATAATGTGAATCCGCAATTTTAAGGATTTGTTTTTGATAATGTATGTTAACACTATTACGAAACCGAAATCAAGCCAATTTTTAATGATAAGTTTAACAAAGTAAATCAGATCAGAAAAATTTGAGAAGAGTTGAATTTGACTCACACCACCGTTCATCAGATTTGGACCAATGAGTTGGAGACGACAAAAATCTGCGCAAAAATGGTTCTAAATCACCTTTTGTTGGACCAAAAATACATCCAGCGGGAAAGGTGTCTTGACTTTTTGGAATTGATTGAAAATGATCACCATTGTCTAGGACGTGTTATTACTTGTAACGAGTCATGGGCGTTGGAATATGACCAGGAAACTGCAGGGGGAAAAAACTGTTTCATGAAAAAAATCCCTATGGACGATCAAATGATTCTAGTGATATCAAACTCGTACTGAAGGCACATCACATGTTGATCTGTAGCCTTTCCAAGTCTCACGTTCGAGTTGTTAGTAGGTCAAACACTACGTTGCCAGTCTTACTTTTACACACCTTCTTCAGAATCTGTGAATAGGAAACACCTTCCACACCATTTTCAAATACCTTACACTCAAGTCCTGGAGGAACCATATTTTGGAAAGCATTAATCCTCAGTTGATTGGTTTTCAGAAAAATATCCAAAAAAAGATCTTTAAAACTAGCCCTTTTACTCAGACCTAACGTATAATAATGTATGAAATTAGCCTACAATGCTGCAGTGTTGCAAGATCCATAGATCTCTGCTGGTAGAAGAGATTTAAGGGGCCGCTGTATTTTCTGTGCATTATGTAAAATTGCTTTAAGCATAAATAAAATAATTATTTTGTAGAACTTTTTTGTGTGAATTGATATTTTGCTTTTTGTTTACTATAAACAAGTTATCGTAATTTTTACCTAGTATACTTCATTAGGTTGAGATAATATAAGGAGTAGATGCTTTTGATAATAAAGATAAATTTTTAATGCAATTGAAGGACTTTTCTAATTACGTTTGTAAGATAAAATGTCTTCCTCCGCAAAAGAATGCTGCGTTCAAGATGGCAGTAATTTCACAATTACTGTTATTACATAATTCACGAAAATCGTTTTTTTAACCAACTTTGTGTTTGATTCTTTCTATAAAATTAAATATATTTTTTGACCTAATTATTTACCCTGTATATACGATTTCCAATTAAAATATGAATCCAATTATCTTGCCAATAATCAAAACCGCCAGTCTCGCAGCCATATAAATCAAAATCCTATTTCAACTTTTGAATTATGCCTACAATGCATTGTTGCATAATTCAGTATCTTCAGGTAATTCGGTATATTCATCATCGAAAATCAAATAATATAATATGGACAAACTACAAAATGTCATAAAATTATTGAAATATATATTTCTTTTATAATAGTTGAAGGAAAGAATTAAAATTAAAAAGTTGAAAAAATGGATTTAGTAATTACTTTCTTCTCATACGATCTAAAATTATATATATTTTTAAAAAATCCATTTGTATTACTTAATATTAAAGATACTATTAAAGTTTTTAAAATGTCTAATTTTAGTGGTACAACAAAAATGTCTCAGGCACACTTTACGTTATGGTCCCGTAGGAAAGTTTTCTTATTTTTTTTCTACTTTAGCTTAATGTTTTATCAAAAATATTAATATAGACATGATTTTTCAACCAACTTCAAAAATATGTGGTTATCAATTCGACGTTCACGCATAATTGTTGATGGGATTAAGATATTTCGATACCATTTTCAAGGTATTCTAATGGGTTCTTGGTGATGATCTCATAAAAATTGTTCCAAGATAGATTTATTGTAAAGCGGTTAAAAGCTTTAAAACTGAAAAAATTATCTTTTTACAAATCTCGAAACTATTTATAAAAAATGTTTAGCTGAGTTAAAAAAAATAATTTTAAACAAAATAGTTGGCCGAATTGCAGTGTCTAAAGAACCTAATATAAAATGAATTCTAAATTAATTTGTTGGCATATTCTTAAATAAAAAAAGATGATACTCCAATTAAAAGACGCTGATTATTTATACAATTTTTACAATTTGCTATAGCTTATAATTTCAGTTGTATACTGAAAATATGTATTAGTAAAAAAATCAATATTCCACGTTGAAAGTGTTTTCCAACAGCACATGTGCTGGAATATGGAAAGAGTTGGAGTTTTTCAGATAGTCGATCAGCACTCAAACAAATTTATTCTGGTCTGAATATTTGATAAGTAAGTCTGCTCTGCAGATATTCTTCCAGCGACTGGTCCTAAATATTTCTTATAAAACTGCCAGATATACAACATTGAACTGAAAATGAAAGTTAAGGAATCAGCGCAAACTTCGAGGCTTGATTCAAGGCATTTATAACATGCCCCTTTGAAGAACGTACATCTGATAAACTACTTGGGTTGTACGCCACAATAAAGAAATAATAAATTACTGGAAAATTATTAATCAGCAATTCGAAATTATCAATTACTCTATCAAGGAATAATTTTGGAACTGAAGTTGTCAATTAATTAAGTAATTGGTAATTTTATTTCTACAATTATCAGCTAATTTTGCAATTTAAGCCAAAGTTACCATAAATTAATTCGCTGAAAATATTGTTAAACAATTGTCAAAACTTATAACTTACCTCTGTATCAGATATTTTTTATATAAAAAAATCCAGGCAATGGCAGTAAGTGATCGAACATGAAGTCTCGAGGTGCGTACATTTAGGTTTATAAAGATGTTGAATTGTGATTTTAATTATTTAAACAAAGTGTATTTTATCGTCAGTGATGTTAATTAATTTTAATATTTTAAAATAATGTTAAATTGAAGTCTGTCTCTTGTTGTAGGTTATAAACAACACTTAATTTAAAAGTATATAATAAAAAATCTGTTGTTTGTTTGAAGGTCATAGACAACGATGTTTCTTGCGAAGTAGTAGATATCTGTTGGACTTCCATTGTCTTTATTTTTGTTGAATATCACGATGTTTCAGCTAGAAGTTATCTCTAGCCGTTCTCAAGTGAAACTAAATAAATCCCTTGGCTACATGACTATTTATACTAAAAGTAAATGCAGTAGAGTGTGACTGAGATGGGTCCAGTCAGAAAGAAAGGGCACACAAATTCGAACTTTCGTTTACATAAAACCCACACACACATCATTATTCATCTAATCATTCCAACAACACCAAACAAGGAATTATAAGAAACCTCGTAGATAGAGCCTTAACTCTCTGCAACACCAACGAGAACTTGATGAAAGAGATAGATTATATTAAAAATGATCTGACAGCCAACGGATACCCAGTATATCTAGTGGATAAATTTCTTGAACAACGCAGAAATAGGACAATATCGACAACGAATGAAGAACGAAAACCAGTATTGAACATCCCCTATGTTAAAAGCATTTCAGAAAAAGTTAGAAGGATAGGAAAACGATATAAAATCAACGTTGTTTTCAATTCAAATAACTCTCTGAGAAGTCGGCTTACGAGAGTCAAACCAACAACTCAAAGGGACATGAAGAACTGAGTATATCAGATACCATGTGAATGTGCCAATTCCTACATTGGCGAAACAAAGAGACCTCTTGACGTAAGGATCTAAGAACACCAAAAATGTACATCTCGAGGAGAAACAGAAAGATTTGGTGCCGTCAACCATGCCTGGACTCATGGACACCACATAAAATTGCCTGAAGCTAAAATACTACACCGAGAACAACATTGGAGAAAACGGAAATTCAAAGAAGGCGCGGTTATACATCAGAACCCGAATTGTTTTAGTAAAGCATCTTTAGATATAAGAGAAGTATGGAAACCACTTTTTAGTAATTGTAAACTAAAACTAAATGCAGTATAAAAAATGGGATTTTGCTATAGCAGGCATGACTGCACACATCTCAGTCACACTCTACTGCATTTACTTTTAGTATAAATAGTCATGTAGCCAAGGGATTTATTTAGTTTCACCTGAAAACGGCTAGAGAAAACTACTTGACGAAACGTTGTGATATTCAACAAAAATAACGACAATGAAAGTCTAACAGATATCTACTACTTCGCAAAAAAAACTGTTTTTTAGGAAGCCTGCCACGACAAGCGAAACGTTAAACATTCTTTGATGTAACAATTGAAGTAAATATCTATAACCAAGATAGGCCGTTGAATAATCTGCTGCTCCAGGAACTTTTAAATATCACCACCGTATGGATGTGAAAAAGGCTACCCAATTATTCAGACATGAGTTGACAGGCATATAATAAGGTGGTAGTCGAAAAAGAAACGAAAAATGAAAACTAGAAAATTGGATTAGAAGAATATTCCATGTGGTTTATTAAATGTTCAATGTTTCAGGTCAGGACTTGTAGATTTTAAGAACGATCGGAAAAATTGACAATATGATACAGGTAATCCAACAATAACGGTGAAAAAATGAACAAATATTGAATATAAAAACATGAAATACAAAACTATCTTGAAAATTGTGTTAGTATAAAAAAGTATAAATATGCTATAATAAGATGACGACTTAAACTTTTTTCATTATCACCGTTACCCCAAAATTTTATTCTACAATTTTTCTTTAGTTCTGATTTAGCGAAAATAAATTGTGAAGTTTGAGTGCAAATAGTAGCAAAATGAAGTAATTTCGGAGTTGTATCATGTGGATGCACGGACAGAACTAAATTGCAAGTGTTCTTAAAAGCTAAGATATTAAGAGACATCAAGCGGTAACAAATTAAAGTTTATTGTGAATACTCAATTCTGACTTTATATGGAAAAACACGCTATTAAAAATAACCCTAAATTTAGTGAAAATTTAATGTACATTCTACATTAAATTTAATGATTTTGTACTTTAAATCGTGAATGATTTACATTTACTTCGAATTTAAAGGAAATTCATTGAAATATCAGTTCGTTGTACATTAAATTTGATTTAGATGGTATGTTAAATTTCAATAAAGTAACTGAAAAGATATTTAAACTTTCTGTGTATTAAAATTAATTCACATGTATCTTAACATTAAAGGAAATTACATTAATATTCATGGTACATTGCATGAGATTCCGGGAGATGTATTGAACTTTTTATTTAATATAATATAAGTTACTTAAAGGACTCAATTTTCTTATGATGAGGTGTACAGTGCCAGTACTGAAGGAAAATAATGAGTTCGAAACCAATGTACAGATGATGGTATACTACCTGTGGGAAAAATTTCCATCTTTTCCTGGCAGCAGAATTTTTTCACCTCATATTAATTTTGATGCATTAAATTTGTGATAACATATCTTAAATTCAATGAACACTGGCTGTATATTTAATTGACATAATCACTTTAAAAAGTAATGATCAAAACTTTAAATGTAATGTATGATTACATTAAATTTAATGGAATACATTATCTAGATTAATGTAAAAATTATTAAATTTAATGCATTACATTAATTGAATATAAGAAACGGTTTATAAAATTTGCTTTCAGCACATTTACCTTAAATTTAATACATTTCCTTTTTACAGTGTATGAAATGGATGAGCCATTCTATTCACACATCCTGCAATAGCAAAGATCTTTTTCTGTCCGAAGGTCGAAATAAAATTTCTCCAAATTCGATTCTCAGGATTGATAAAAAGCTGGACACAAATGGAGAAATCCAAATAGGTGTAAGCTACAAGAAACCTAGGAGTCGCAGTGAGGGTGTAGTCAGTCTACCCTACTCCAATCTATTTTAATCTAATTTAACCTAATTTAGTAAAACATCGGTAATATTCATATAAATAAAAATCCTATAATGTTAAATACACATGTTACAAAACTAAAATTTCAAGTTTGTTTTATTTTTTCCAACTTACGCTAAAAGGATAAACTCACACTGATTATTTTTCTTTTTTATTTAAACCAAAAATAAAGTTCAATTTTAATTTATGACAGATACAATCATAATTTGTAACTTGTTCTTTATCCTTATTACACAGTTGAGTAATCCAAACCAATTCCAACTTTAAAGGCATGATTTACAAGTTTATAGCGAACAGGTTTTCGCCTTGAGAGGTCAGCTGACCGCCCACGCATCGAGCGCGCCTAATGGCCAATTAATTATGAACGAGCGGCTCAGTGAAGCTTGAGCATCATTGTTTTGCTGCCCTGGTAAACAAGCCATAAGCTTTTGTGTCAGTGTTTGTCCGAGTTAATTTAATTCGAATATTGTTTATAAATTTGTTGCTTATCCTTTGATTTAATGGTTGATATACGCCTACTTTTTTAATGTTTCGAAACAGATGTTGGAAAATATTCAAAATCAAGTTGTAGAGTTAATATTCAAGTATTGTCAAGTTCTGTTATTAATTTGCAACATTTGATTTATACCGCATGCTCTACCCACAAAAAAAAATAACGAATAATGGATACAATATACCTGTAGTTGGGTGTATAAAATACAATTATATAAAAGGAATTTAGTTCTCAACCGACTGAAAAAACCTATAAGGACAAACGTGCTCTGTGCTAATACAGTTAGAGAGAAAGCACTATCTCAAATTGCAAGAATACCAGGAAAGGATGGCAGCCTTTCCCATGGTGGTGCATCGCCATCTGTAGACCGGTTTCGAACTTGTTGGTTCTAGTCAGTACAGAATAGGCCAGCGCACTTCAGCATTGGATAAATAAATCCTAAAAGCAACTTATATTGAACAAAATATGAAATCTAATACAAGCAGCGCCATCTCCCAGCATTCCACGCAATCCAAATATATAATCTCTTACAGATCTGTATATATACCAATAGTCGATACAGTATACTTGTAGTTGGATGTATAAAATATAATTATATAAGAGAAACTCTGTTTAAAACCAACTGAAAAACCTTATTCTATTAGGACAATCGTCCTTTTTTCTAACACAGTTAGAGATACAGCACTATCTCAGAATGCAAGAATATCAGTAAAGGGTGGAAGCCTTTCCCATGGTGGTGTACCAACAACTGTAGATCGGTATATTCACATTGCGTGGAGTGCTGAGAAATGGCGCTGCTTGAATTTGATTTCATATTTTGTCTAACATAAGTTGCTTAAAGGATTTATTTCTCAGAGGCTGAGGTGCGCTGGCTTATTCTGTACAGACGAGAACTAACAAGTTCGAAACCGGTCTACAGATGGCGGTGCACCACCATGGGAAAGGCTTCCACTCTTTCCTGGTATTATTGTCCTTATATAATAATATTTCTGAAGACTCTAAAAATTTTTAGGATGAAGGGTGTAGCCGATTAAGAAGGTCGTAACCTCCTCGGTAATAAAATATAAAAAACACCCGGTTGTAGGTTTTTTATTGCCAACAACAAGATATTTTTTACAAAAATTTTTGGTGCGAAATTCAAATTTTTATGTGTGTTCGAAAATTTTTAACTTGAATAAAATAAAACTAGGACAATAGGAGGACAGAAAAAAAATGTTTTTAGACTCCAAACTATGTCCATGAATTTTTTCAGATTTTTAAAAGTGGTGAAATATAGTCAAAATCGCAAAGAACGGCATTTATTAGCATTTTTTTTGCATTTTTATTGAGTTTTGAAGCATGAAATTTTGTTATAAATTCTCCGTTGTCTATATATATATATATATATATATATATATATATATATATATATATATATATATATATATGTTTACACGGCTTTCACGAATTCCTCCAGCCGCATAAACATATATATGCCATCCGGCGGGAGGTCGGCGAAGTCGCGTTCAGTGTTTGCATGCTTCCTTCCGATCTGTCCTTTTGCGCAGCCAGGTGCATGTCGGTACCCTGATGAGTCTAGTAGAGACGAAACATGTATCTCTGCCGAATCACTGTGGCGGGGAGGGTAAGTTTTGACTTTCTTCTTGGTATGGTGGTACAGGTAGGCCACCATCTCGATGGTGGTGGTATAGGATAAATTGTATTCCTTAGTAATTTGTTCAAACTGTGCAACCTCTAACACGGAAAGGATATGGTGGGAACGAAGTTTGCATTTACTGTTCGTATTTTACTTCATATATAGATATATATATATATATATATATATATATATATATATATATATATATATATATATATATATATATATATATATATATATATATATATATACAGTATTAGTAAGAAAGAGAAGCTGAAATTCAAAATATTAGTTTGTTACAGTATTTTTCTATTTATCTCGTGAACTAGATCTTTCTATTTCCGAATTTCTTTATCCCAAATTTTGATTTGTTATTTAGACATAATAATTGATTTGAATAAAATCCATTTATCCCGTTTTCGTATATGCTTTTAATGACCAGTTATGGTTGGGGTTTTAAAAATTTTTCTTTATTCTTTATAATTGGGGGATTTCAAAAAATATTTTCTTGTAAATTGCCCATGTTTAGTATTCCCAAAAACGTGAAACCTTACGAATTTTTACTATCACAATCGTGAGAACTTGCTCCCTTTTACAGATGCCTAAGTAACCATAGTACAAGTATTGGCATACACGCCTGCATATCCTAACTTAACATAAGTTAAGCACCGGGGTAACATTCCAGTGTATTTCAGGCAGAAATTTACGCTATTGATGTTCGTCTTCGGGAGAATTTAAGAAGGGGTAACAGGAGCCGGACCGTCCCCATCTCCTCTGACTCAAAACCTTATCGCTCTGGCACATACAACAGAGTCACTCTAGTGTGTGTCCAGGGCACAAGAGCATCCTTGGCAATAAATAAGCGAACTAACTTGCAAGACAGGGATCTGCCCCTCCATTTATTGAGCCAGAGTCAGTATTTAGAATCACAAAGGCTACTATTCATGAGTGACTTTTCTGATGGACAAATCAACAACCAGATCAATCGGCAAACAAAGTGGTGAAATTTTGCATCTAAGCACACAACAAATCAGACTGGTGACAGGACTTATAACTGACCACTGTAGCTTGATAAAACATCTACATACAATGGGTATGTGCAATAAAGAACCACTATGTAGACTATGTGATGAAGAGGACGAGACGACCTCACACATCACCTTCGAATGTGAAGCTTTGACTTGAAGCTAAGAATATCAATCAATGTATGGAATATATACTGATAATGGCTAGTAAAAGCAGTGAAATATGATCTCAATAATAGGAAACATATTAAAGTCGCATGAGTTCATCTCCTAGTTCCTGAAGTCTTTAGCACGTAACTGCGAGACGGAAAGCGCTATTAGTGTCTTTAAATCTATATTTTAAGTTGTTTTGACGGCATGGATCTTTCCCAATAAAATTTTAGGTTATAGTAATGTATATTGAATCTTGCCTTAAATATAAAGATAGACTTTTATTGAAAGTTTATTAGTTATCGTACGTTACGAAAACAAAAATTTTTGTAAGAATTTGAAGGTAATTTATAATTTTGAGAAAAATTATAGTGGAACATAACATCTCACCACCGCTTCCCGGCAAAATTGGACTTAAATTGAGGTCCAAGTTTGTGGAAAGTACAAGGATGTCTGGGAAAGATACCGGTGGATCCCACTGATGAGTCCACCACCGGTATCCGGACGAAACATCCATACATTTACTACGGGGGTCGAAAATAGATCGCTAGCTACATGCCCTTACCACCAAGGGCATGGCTAATTGCGACAAAATATATAAATATTATATTTAACGTCTGCGTATAGAGCACTCTGGGAACTAGGAGATGAACTCATGTGACCTTATTATGTTTCCTATTATTGAGATCATATTCCGCTGCTTTTACTAACCATTATCAAAATTTTTTGCATATATTGATTGATATTCTTAGGTATGGTTGACACTCAATGTTAAAGCATGATTGCCCAGAATCAGTGGCGTATTGTAATTTTACGCCACCTGAGGCATATCACAATTTGCCGTTCCGAATAGATGCAAAATTTGCCATCCGGGGCAGATGCACAATTGGTCTCCCAAGACAAATGCACAGATTGCTGCCCCTCTCTTCTACAATAAGAGATGAGATGATGACCCCCCTTGTTACGCCCCTGCCCAAAACATAGAAAGTGTAGACAAAAGGCACTACGGCTGGCTAGGCATTGACGAATTGGTAGTCATAATTATCACAATTTTTTTATATGTCTGCACTGACAAATTGAAAAACATTTTTTAAATATATTTTAAAAATAAAAATATGATATGTAATTGTTAAAAAAAAAATTGTATTTAAAGCGCGAACATAAGAAAATCAAGAATAAATACGGCAAGTAACCACTTTCACACAAGAATTAAGATATCGGAAAAATCAAAGCTACCGCTGCTGAAAAAATACAACTGAACTTTTTATTCTCGCAGGAATAAAAACGATTGTGGTTATTTCATTCATGGTTCGTTGGACCTCAGGTCCGATTTATCGGATTTATTACTTGATTATTTTTATGTATGTTCGTTTCCTTGATGTATTTTTTATTATTATTTATTTGTAGCGGCTCGCTTTGATTTTGTTTTCAGAGATTTATTTGTTATGTAAAAGGTTTGTTTCTGTAATGTTTTTGTATTGAGTTGTCCAAGAAATTATATGAGATTCTTTAAAGACAGTGACCATTTATCATTAAAGTTTAGATTTGAATTCCGATTAAATATTTCAATATGAGTTTTAGGAATCTCACAGTTACACCGTTGATTAGGTAATAGCCCCTACGTAAAGTTTATTAATAAAAAATACCCATTTTAAAATAATCAAGAAAACATTACTAATATCTAATTCATATTCATATTTTTTACTTAAAGGAAATTTTAAAAGAAGATTACTAGCGACCTAAAGTTTTGACCCTTACTTTGAATAGTATTCCCTTATATCGGCGTAATTATTTATTTTTAATAACAATACAAAACTTTAGAGCCCTAGATGCCCTTTGTTTGGGTATCCTTGCGAATCCGTATCGTTTCGTCATGACCGTCTGCCCATTCATCCGTCCGTCTATCCATCCTTATGACTTCGCTAGTTTTCACGTTTTAATCGACTTCTAAAAGGAGGTTCTCAATTCGTCGACTATGTATGTTTTTCTTTTATATATGTACACCGATTACTCAGGAACCGCGGCACCGATTTAAATGAACTTTTTTGCGTTATGTTCAGGAAGTTGCTGCGGTGGTTCCATACTTTTTTGGACGAAGTTGGTACAGTAATATCCAAGATGGCGCTGACAATATGGTGGCCAAAGAATTTTTGGAGTCGTACACAACGAATCTGAAATTATTTTTAAAAAATTCAATATGGCGAATCCAATATGGCGGACAAGAAATTTTAATTTTGTTTGATTTTCTCCAAAATTGGTGTGAGGGAGTTTTCGGGGTCGCACTTAATGAATCCAAAATATTTTTAAAAAATTTAATATGGAGGAGCCAATATGGCGAACGAAAAAATCAATTTTGTCCGATTGTTTTCAAAATTGATATGGGGGAGATTTTGGGATCGCACATTAAGAATCTGAAATTATTTTGAAAAAAATTAAATGTGGCGGATTCAAGATGGAGGATTAAAGAATCTAAATCCCCGATTTTGTCTAAAATCATTACTGGAGTATTTTTGTTAGTGTCAATTATGAATTTAAAATATTTTTTGAAAAACTCAATCTGGTAGATTCAATATGGTGTCCTAAAAATTTTACATTTTTTGATTTTCTCCCAGACTGATACAGGGGGTTCTTGAGAGTATGAATTTAAAAGTATTTTTTCAGGATTCAATATGGCGATTCCAATGTAGAGGATTAAAAATTTTACATTTTTCGATTTTGTTCAAAGGTGGGACTGAATCGTTTTTAAGGATGTAAATAGCGAATATAAGTCTAGAAATTTTAAATTTCCGGATTTCATCCAAAATTAGTACTTGGGGGCTTTGAAGGGTTTGGATTTAGATTAAATTAAGACTTAAAATATTTTTTTTGAAATTCAATACAGCGGATGCAATATGGTGGGTTGAAAATTTACCTTATTCGCATTTTTCCAGATTTGGTATTAGGGGGTTTTCGGGGTCGTGTATTACGAATATGAAGTTAATTTTTTACAACTATTAGGTTGGTAAGGTACAATATGAGGGACAGAAAATTTTTACATATTCCAATTTTGTCTAAAACTGATATTGTGGGGTTCTTGGGCGTATACAAACTCAATATGCAGTATAAAATATATTGAGCTTAGAAATTCACATCTCAGGTTTTTTAAATATCGATACTGGGTAGTTTTGGGGCCTATATTACCAATCTAAAATTAATTTGAAATTTAAGGTAGTGGATTTACTATGACAGACTAAATAATTGTTTGGCACAATTTTACTGGTATTTGGAGAAGTCTAAGAACAAAAGAATTTTTAGTGGTTCATTTTAGGGTGATTTACAACTTTGGATTAAATGGGTACTTTTTTGCCACCTTGTAGTCTTTGCGAGGTACACTAATCTCGATTAGTACTTAGTTGAAATAATTTATGGATATAATAATGAATTCTAAAACTAAAAATAGAAAAATAAAATTTTTATAAAAAAATTGAACCGAATTCTAAAAGTGTGTTAAAAAGTGAAAAATAAATATAAATTTTTATATGAAATTGAACTTTTTGAAGTCGGCACCAAATTATTTTTTAAATGAAATAAATAACTACAAATATATACAAATTATGGTAAGAAACGAATTACAAATAAAGTATTTTTAATCTGTTTATGCGAATCACATTTTGTCCGGTATTAGTTTCGCGCCGACTTCAAAAATTTCAATTTCATATAAAAATTTATAGTTATTTTTACCTTTTTAGCGCACTTTTAGAAGTCGGTTCAATTTTTTTATATAAATTTTATTTGAAATGAAACTTTGCTTGCATATGTTCTTCATTAATCGAAAAATACATTTTGGACAAAACAATTTAGCTACAACTCACTGTGTGAAAAGTAGGAATGAAAAGAAAATGTCGTTCATACCATCGAGTGTGGCACCACTGCACAGGTTCATGTCACATTTTTTTATTTGGTCGCATTATTCCCAAAACATGAGCCTCCCAAGTGGCTTTTTAAATTCCTCTCCACTTTAATTTCCCAATGGTAAATTTTAAAGTGTGAAAAAATTGTATATAATAGCTCTTACTAACTACATGCAATGAAAATTTTTTAGCTAGTCGTCTCGCTCATGAATATGAGTAATTAAAGTTGTTTAAAATAGTCGCCCTATTTGGTGAAAACTTTCGGCAGTGGATAAATCAAAAATAAATTTTATTCCTTAATAAGGGATGTAGATCTAAATATTCACAATATGATGTCAAAAAACAAAAATTGACTTTCGCCGAAAAATGTATAAAAAAAGGTTAAAAGCCGAAATCTAGTGAAAATGTATACTGAAATTTTCGTTTTTCAGTTTATAGATCTTAAATTAAACCAACAGTAAGTAAGTTCTTTATATAAAAAAAGAAAGTTCAAGTAAGTATGCTTCATTTTCTCTTACTGCAGCCCTAAAGAAGAAAATAAATATTGTGGAAAGCTTGAAGTAACTAAATGTGTTTTTCTTTTAATAGCTTTCACCCAAAGATACGCACCAGTCTTATTGTTTAACTTATCGCTCATAACTACCGTTTGTCATTTTTCCAAATTAACCAAAGAATGCTTGTTTGTTTTAAGAATGACTTATTTATTCCAGGGTAGTTTAACTTACTTTTAGTTAGATCAATCTAGGTTAGTTCACAGATTTGTTACTTTTTATTTTGTTACTAAAATTAGTGATTTTATTTTTATTTCCTATTTATCTTCGCACATTTCTCTGTAATTGAATTAATTTTTCTTCTTTTATTAATGAACGCATACAAAATCTGGCAACACTGTAAGATAACCTACATTGTAACCTCAATACTTGGCGTCTTCAAATCAATTTTTCTAAAAAAATGCTGGAAATTCCGCAGTTTTTTTTCTTTTTATTTATTATTTATTTAGGATGCCATATCGAATCATCCAGAGTGATTTTATCTAAAAATAATTTAAATTCGAAATTAACACTAAGAAAAATCCCCTAATACTGATTTTAGACAAAATTGAGAGATGTAGAATCTTTAATCCGCCATCTAGGATCCGCCACATTTATTTATTTTTTTAATTAATTAGATTCGGAACGTGTGACCCCAAAAATTCCCCCATATGAATTTTGAAAAAAATCGGACAAAATTAATTTTTTATTCACCATACGCCATATTGAATTCTTCAAAAATAATTTCAAATTCATTATGTGCGACTCCGAAAACTGCCTCGTACTAATTTTGGAGAAAATCGGACAAAACTGATTTTTCTGTCCGCCATATTAGATCCGTCATATTGAATTTTTTAAAAATATTTTTTAGATTCGTTATGTGCGAGCCCGAAAACTCCCCTACACCAATTTTGGAGAAAATCGAACAAAATTCAATTTTTTTGTCAGTCATATTGGATCCGCCATATCGAATTTTTCAAAAATAATTTCAGATTCGTTGTGTACGACCACGAAAATTCCCCCTTACTAATTTTGGAAAAAATCGAACAAAATTAATTTTTTTGGCTGCGATATTGTCAGCGCCATCTTGGCTTTTACTGCACCAATTTCGTCCAAAAAAATATAGGATGACCGCGACACTTCCTGAACATAACGTAAAAGATTTCATTCAAATCCGTGCTGCCGTTCCGGAGTAATCGGTGTATATACATAAAAAAAAATACATAGTACAGAAGTCGGTTAAAGAATAAAGTATTCCAAGCCACATAGTGACGTAAACTCCGAGGTGGACGGATGGACCCAGGACTGTTAGGGGCAATGTAAGAACAAACCCTATATAAAATGTAACAGCAAAAAATAGGTTAGTGACAAAAGGGGTAGGGGTTCAAACGTGGCTAAAATAGATATTTTGAATCTACACCCGAAGAACATATTTTGGAAAAAAAGTTTAAAAAAGTTGTAGAGATTTTGGAAACCTACAATTTGAGCTATTTAACGATCATTTTTGTTTATTTGTTATAGCATGAAGACCAAAAATTCTCAAAATCGGCCATTTTTTCATATGAATTATTTATTGGAAAATTAACTTATTTTTGCACTTTTTCACTTTTAAAAGGAAGCCATCATTTTTCTGCACAAAACGATGTTTTACAATAGGTAATCAGATAATTCGTTAATGAGATATTGCTAATTGTTTATCCCAAGACGCAAAATGTTCATTGCTGTAACTTTTTTTTGAGTGAACATTTTAACCTCCACAAAAGTTCAATCTTTTCACGAACGCCTAAACTTTCATATGTTGTTAGGGGCTAATGAAAAAAATAATTTTAAACCCATTAAATATTACTTTAAGAAAGTTTTTTTTTAAAGAAACAGAGCTCTCACGCGCGCGAGAAAACTGAACTCGCAGCTTCAAATCAGCAGCGCTTGAAAAAATTCGCCGTATTTCAGCAACGAATGGACCAATTTCGGTATTTTTTTTAATCTGTTTAGTTCGAAAAATTATGAAAATTACACACCCCTGTTTTAGAGCGATATTTAAGGGGTTGAAAATTAATTTTTTCATTTGTCCCTAACAAGATATGAAAATTTAGGTTTCACGAACGGATTGAGCCTCAGTGGAGGTCAAAATGTTTACCCAAAAAGAAGTTATAGCAATCAACATTTTGCGTTTTGGGGTAAGTAAATAGTAATATCTCAGCAAAAAATTAACTGATTTACTGTTATAAAATATTGTGTTGTTTAAAATGATGAGGGCTTTTCTTTAAAATCAAAAAACAGTAAATAATTGATATGCGAAAAGTAACCGATTTTAAGGGGTTTTGGCATTTTTGCTAGAACGAATTGACAAAAATGATCACACAAAAGTTCACATTGTAGGTTTTTAAAATATCTACAAATTTTATATGAATTTTTTTCCAAAATGCGTTCCCTGGCTTATAGATTCAAAAAATCGGTTTAAGCCAACTTTGACCCCCCCCCCCCTTATGGTCCCAATCTATTTTTTGCTATTACATGTTATGTGAGGTTTGTTCTTACATTGTCTCCAACACCCCCGGGTAGACTTCATCCATCCGGAATTTACTAATTTTTACCTATGGCTTGGACTAAAAATTATAATAATTTTTTTTATTTTCTTGTAAGGCGAAAGGGGAGCTTTTCATCCCATCGTCATATATCAAAAAAAAATAGCGTTAAATTTAAAATCCTACATAAAAAAGAAAATTTATTTGAATACGAAAAGATTAATAGCGATTGTTTAGAAAAATCTATTATGCCATAAAAATGGCTGTAACAAAGTCGAAGTTTATTGATTAAAAACAGTTTATATCTATAGCAAATTTAAAACAATGTTTTCATTATTTTTATTCGTAAAACGAAAGAAGTAAGATTTATCTATAGGACAACCAAACCCGCATATGTCTTTTAGTTTAGCTGCCGCGAGGACTATAGTTTAGTCCCTTCCGATTTAGTGCCCAGAATTAATGCGGATCCACGTCGAGCCAGCCATGATTCAAAGTGAACGATGGCGGGACTTAACTCAAGTTTGTGCAAGTTCGGCCCGGCGAAGCTAAGAAAACACGATTTATGGAAGTTTTTTTAAGTTATTTGAGGCAGAGTCGCGTTCGCGTTTCCTTCCGTTCGATGTCGTTTGGGGTTTAATAGTAATATATGGCCCTTTTTGAATTAAATAGTTTTTATTTGTTTGGAGGAAGTTATTCGTCTTTGAATCGGGTCATGTTAATTTCATTTGGAAAACAATATTAGAATTGAAAAATGTGTTCTAGTTTCGGACGTCATAATTATCTATGTATTATTGTTGACAAGTGCAGCAATAAAATCATTAAATTTAGGAAATATATGTAGAAAATTTTAAAAAATTTGTTATTTATCAGTAAACTCAAAGTTACTTCATCCCTCTTGTATGAATGTTTAAACCAGAGATACCATTATTATCTTCTTAGACTAGAGAGAGGGGTGGACTCATAAAGACAGCAGATTGCCTTTGTTTGAAGTATATCATATTGATGTCATGTTTCCCTATATATTAACAATGTAATCGCAAGGATGCACGAGGCATATTTGTACTCTCATAACAATAGAGGGATACGACGTTGACAAATATACGTTTTCCCAAGTTAAGGAAATTATGCAAAACTTGGCAACACCGTGCGGGGATACCCAGAGTTGACCCCCATATTCGAAGTCCCAACCTTCCAGGGTTTCAAAGAAGAGAGATGGCCATTTAAACCCATGTAAATCG
The DNA here is from genome assembly GCA_034092305.1 of Diaprepes abbreviatus. Lineage (NCBI taxonomy): Eukaryota > Metazoa > Arthropoda > Insecta > Coleoptera > Curculionidae > Diaprepes > Diaprepes abbreviatus. The sequence continues at coordinate 172,887 of JASJET010000089.1, read as the reverse complement.
ACTTTTGCGTCTGCTTTGTACTGGACAGCCACTGTATACAAACAAATGGCAAACGCTACTATTACGAATATTATGGAATTGAATAGAAAATTCTCGAATATTCGTATTTACGTATATAAGAAGCTACAAAGCGGGGGGGGGGGGGTTAGTTAGTCGAAGTTAGTGAGTTGAATCAAATAGTTGAGACTATAAGATGTCCCGAAAGTGGTAAACAATCCGGATCACTTGTCTTTATGGTGAGATAACTTTCGCTTCTCAGAAGCGGTCTATTACCCTACTGATAAAAAAGGCATATCAGTTTTATTTCGGTGACAATACTGGAGATCAAGAGAAACAGTTGGTGCCACATATCTACTGTAATGAGTGCGCTTTAAGTCTGAAAAATGATCTATACGGTTTGCTGTCCCAATGATGACCCATGTTAATGATTGCTATTCTTACATCATGCCTCATGTTGGGCAAGGCACAGGTATATCCAAGCAGAAAAAGTCGGTTATCGATTATCTAAAGATACCATCTGACATGAGGCCTGTGCCTTATAGTGACGAACTTTCTATTCCAAAGCCCCTAGAAACATTCACTTACGAATCAAACAATAACGATACAACGATTTTCTCAAGAAGGAGATGTGCCATCAACATCAAGAGATCTTGATTTTATACCCAGCACGTTATACCGCCAATCACTCCTAATCAGAATTAAGCCGTCCTGTTAGAGACTTAGAAATTCCAAAAAGTAAAGCAGACTTTTAGGACCAAGATTGCAGGAGTGCAACTTATTAGAAAACGATGTCTTAGTATGTGTTTTTCGTAAACGCCACAAAAGTTTAGCACCATTTTTTAACATGGAAGAGAACTTGGCTTTCTGCTGTAACATTAGCGGCTTACTGGCGCCTTTAAATATAAACTACAAGCTAGAGGAACATTATAGCACTGAACCTTTTACTGGGTATCAGGGAAGCGTTATTGTATTGTGGGTTTCTGTAATGTATATTTCTATGATTCAAAGCTGTGTTCTTAACACTTGCTTCCCTTAAAGTCCCAAAAAAGGGAAAAATATAAAATGTAAATATGTTAACAAAGAGTTGTTAAAGAAGATAGGTTAAATTTCTAATCTCAATTCTATACCTTTTTCCCATACTCTCCTGGTATCTGTTTTTAATACATTATTGGTATATTGTAGTTCTTGAGCCAATATTTATTCTTTCTTTAAAGAAAATGCTGATTATTTTCCGGCTTAGTTTTGATATTTTTTAACCTGTCAGATTGTCATACAGTGGTTTAAGCGTTATTTTGCTGTCGGGCTGATTGGTGTGGCATTGACATCACTAATTGAATATTGCTTTTTTGGGGATTTCCAGTTGATGATAGGATGTAACGGAGTATTAGATAGGGGAATATTCGTCATTCTGTACTAATTATCGTTATGTACTATATGTTGGTTCCAGAAATGCATAAATTGGTTAGTTGTTGATTCATATCGTGTATGATTGGTTACATATCGTTCAATGTTAGTATCAACATTTTATTTTAATTTGGTGTTGGCAAAAATCGATCTTTTTCTAAAGAGGTCGTTGGAAAAGCAACAGCGTGTGAGCCATCAAGACACTTTTAGGGATTTTACTCCTCCTGACAATGGATAAGTGAATCGTTTGGGCCTGTACTACTCCCTAGTGGTTTATGGTGTTGCATACGGTTTAGAATTGTGGGATTTTGGGCTAATTACAGTGAAAACCAAGAGGCACGTTACCCTCCAGCCAGAGGGTTTTTGGACAACTCTTTTTTGGGTTTCTATTTTCTTCTCCTTTTTCCTTGTTTTTGTTAGTGTTCCTGTTTGTGAAGACTCTGTTTTCGCCTTGGGATACAGCGTTCTTTTGACAATGCAGTAAAGTACCCGTAGCTAAATCAAGCGGCACCACAACTCTTATAGCTCGTATGTGTTTACTTGGATTCTTAACCTTGTGATGCTAGGCTAACTGAATCTCTATGGGCTTCAGAACATCGGATGACCTTCTGGTTTTGTTTGGCGGTTTAGTAAACCAGTGGCGCCTCGGGTGATTGGTAAGAACTAACCTCTTAATTTCCTTACACATTAAAAACCCTCCATCTCCTTCTTGAGCTGTCGAGCACCTTTGTAACGTCCTTCGCAGCCCATGGGAGCAACTAGCTTGAGCAATTGTCAATTATGGGATTGACATAATTAAAAGAATCAAGGAGGCAGTCAAGGATATATGGAAATGTTAGAGTTAGTAGATATAAAAGTTAAGTATATAGAATGAAAATCCTACACACATTTAGAAAGAGACAGAGTGTTTTCGGTGAGTATTACCTCTCTTTCTAATGGCGACTAAGCCGGATACCTCAAATATCATTGGATAATCTTGTCACCTGACGGCGGCACATTTCCACATAAATCCCTCCAAGCCTTCTTAATGATTCCAGTGTGGCTCCATTATCGGTATCTACAAAATTTTGTGAACGATTCACGGTGAAGTCGTCATTCCCGCTAGTATCTATTTTTGAATGACTTTTAAGTCTCCTTCGATCTTTAGGCAATGGGAACGAAAAAGAGCCTCTTTGTTTTCCGCTCTATCCCTCCGAAAATCCACTATCAACTAATAAATCTATCCCTATTGTATTTTCTCTTATCCATCTTGTATTCATCTATTTCAAGAATTTCCCCTTCCCCAAGCAGTCCATATTCTTCTGTCCGTTCCTCTCTATTAGGGTCTTGTGCTTACAAAATTTTTGTTTGTACTAAATCGATTAGTCTTGATAGGCGTTTAGATAAGGACAGCGAATATTTACATAGAAAAATGAATTAAGTCAAGGAAAAAAAAATTCCACTTTAACAATAAATTAATTTTTTGAATTCTGAATCTGTACCTTAAATAATAAATGACGTTTCATTGTGGAAAAATTTAATCTAATTCAAAAAACAAAATAAAGGATTAGCCAACAAGATAAGCAAGTTTACGAGTTGCATTGCATAGTACATCTTCATTCGTCCTGTTCACTCCGGGCAATAATTCATTTCGTAGTAAGATTACAATTTCCATTCCAGTGTTTCTTAGAGGAGCAAGCAGCAGCAAGTTCTGGAAGACAATAAGAAAAAGGCAAAAAGAAAAGACGGCAGCAGTGAGTTATTGTGTGTAAGATAAACGGGTCCGCTCCAGCTCGAAATGAAGTCTAGCTGGAAATTTACACCCGAGCCCCGCTGCAATATCTCGCCAGGCAGAATTGGGCTAGCCTGCAGGAAAATAGGCTACTGCGGACGACGCATTTTAAATTAGCTTTTTATTGGGGGCTGTTTAAGACTTACCGATTCACAATCCAGGATGTATCGGTTTTCGCATCCCCTTTGTTTTATCATACTTTATAGCAGCGTTGGGTCTTTGGCACTTTTACCCATTAAATATATCTCAATTTAGAGGGAAATAATGAATTATATTTATATTAAAGTTAAGGAAATAAAACATAAAGTCTTGGTTTCTGTTTTTTGCTTAATTTTTTTTTAATTTTTAATAGTTCTTTGTGATTACAACTTTGGTCTTCTCGGATATCATTGGAGTTAATACCTTTATTCTACACTAAAAAACAAAAACTAAAAAATGAAACAAGGTAGCGTTATATTACACCTTAAAAATATTTCACCAGATGCTGGAAGATGACATCTTAAAAATATTACATTTGTAACAATGAACATTATGAATGTTTGATACGCATAGCTGGAAGTTCATAGTGTCCTTAAATATTGAAGACATGAACTAGTTTTTGTTGAATACACGAATTAATAAATGAGAGAAAGTGGTGATCTTTTACACCACACCATGACCTAAAGACGTTCGAAATCGTTCGCCTGTGTGAATCCAATGCTGTGAACTGGAAATATGGGCAATAGTTTTATCCTTCTGTCCATCGTTTTACTATGATCCCTAGTTCCTTTTTCTTCAGGGAGAGAAGTTCTCTAGGAAAGTTAGATTAAGTATTTTTTAACACATCCCATTCCCAAGCGTCTTCTCAGTATTGAGTAACTTTCGTTTAAAAAAGAGTCTAAGTTCTCTCTTCCCAGCAGTAGTTGAATATATATATATATATATATATATATATATATATATATATATATATATATATATATATATATATATTTATATATATATATATAATTGAACATCCATTTAGTTCAGTCTTAGACTTTATATTTGCCAAATGACCTGCTGCCTCATTTCCGTGGATCCTCGGATACACGAGTCTGATTGTATAGTTTTTTCTTTGTCAGTTGTAAAGTTACAGCACAGACCATAGTGTTAATATTGCTGTTTGTTGAGTGCGTATAAATTTATGGCCTTATTTGTATTTAGTTTTTCATTTAGATATAACCACACTGCAGAATAGAATCTTTTTCAACAAGAAAGATCGTTGCTTGCAGACTTTTTGATTCTCGGGGTCTTAACATTTCAGCTCCAACTTTTACGTCCCGTTTGGATCCTCTGAAAAACCACGATCGTCCATGCTTGGCAAAAAAATTTCGATAGAGTGATTAGGTGTTAAAACAACAGCGATATAGTTTGTTTGCAAGAAGAGCGATTGGCGTCTCTCCACCACTACTTTTCAGCTATACGAGTAAACGCAATTTCCGGTTTTAATGTTCCAAACAATTAAGAAAATAGACAGCCATCACCGCCTCGTTCCCTATGAATAAGTGGAATTACGATAGGTTCTTTAGAACCTCTATTACCATAATAGGAGGAGTCGTCATTATACGTATTATTTACAAGCCTTGATTTCAACTTTGTTAAGTTAAAGATAGTTGTAGTAAGTGATCATATAATAGCGGGATAGGTAATCATGGAATGGAATACAATAATGTATATTCAGTATAGTATTTTCGGTATCAGTCCCCTCGTTACCCCACAGCACACTTATAAACCCAACAAGCGCACTGGTTCGAGCCTCAATATGATCCTTTCCGCTCAGTGTGTCCAGAAACTGAATTATGTGCATTTTTTTCTTTCTGAAATTATACTAGTCTGTTACTATTGCATGAAACAAAGATTGCTAGCGATTTACCTTATCTTGTATAATTTAATGAAATTTTAATGTTTTATAGACACCATTAAGACTCATTAAACCATAATTCAGTAGATGGTTTAGATCAGAGAAGTCAGGAACGGACTTGCAGCCACACTCGTTGGGCCTAATTTTTAACAGCACTGAAAACCGATTTTTTAAATACTCTAGCCATTCCTCTTCAAAAAAGGCCCTCTAAATTTATTTTAATAAAACTGGCGGTTTTCGAGACAAATAGGTTTTTATGCGGAAAACTCAAAATTTACTTTAATAAAATACGCAGGGTGTGCTGATGTGCTTTAATTTATGGGGGAGCGCTGTCTAACTCTTTGAAGGCAAGGAGATGTTATGCTGAAAGGTTTCCAGCACAGACACTGTCAAGTCCAGAAACCTCTCAAAGGGTTGATAGGGGTTCAATTAATTTACAATGTTATTAAAATGCAAAAAGAGTGAAAACGTTTAAATGCTATTTTGGCAAATGTTCAATATGGGCTCCACTTACTTCAATATATTTTCCCGCTACACTGCAAATAATATTCCAGCATTATTAGGACTTCGTTAGAATGCTGTGCTATTCTCATTAGTAGTTCTTCTCTAGTATTTATAGATGTTGAATAAACTAATTATTTTAGATGTACCCAGAAGTAAAAGTCTAAGGGATTTAGGTCTGGAGACCTAGGTGGCCATTAATCAGGTTGACTTAGACCTATTCATCGAGGGCTAAAAACGTTTGTTAAGTTTTGACGTTCTATACGGTTAAAATGAGGTGGAGCAAAATCATGCATATACTACGTTTGCATTCTTCTATCAAGAGGTGCGTCTTCCAATAAAATATTTAAATTTTCATCAGCACAAAAAATGTAAATTGTGAGTTTATTATGCCTCATCGTTAAACATAATAAGGTTAGAAAAATTTAGATTTAGGTTATGTTGCTGTATAAACCAGTTGAAATATTAAAGTCTTGTGGGATAATCATCCGGAGACATAGCGTGTACTTTTTCAACGTAGTATGGATGAAGCAAATTTTCTTTTAGAGCTTCATGTACAATTCATTTTGTAACATTGTTTTGTGTCGCGAATTTTCTTATGCTGTTTGTAGGATTGTCAGAAATATCTTGCAAAATTTGATCCTTTACGTGAGAGTCTCGTACTCTCCTGGGATGGCCCTTACTACCACGTCGCGGCAAAAAAAAACCCTGAATATACCTATACAACATATAAAAAATTAATTCGTTATCTCTAGTAATTATTTTCTAATCATAGTAATAATCCTGGAATATTATTTGCAGTACAGCAGGAAAATATTCGAAGAATAAGAAAATGTTCGTCAGATAAAAAAGCTTTCTTGGAAAAGAGACACATATTAAATAAGCACATAGATATATGGATATGGAAAAGCCCTTTTGAATGCTTGTGTTTGGATAATTGCACTGAATCACGAACACCGGGGCAAGAAGACATACGTTGCCTAGAGATCTTCATAATGGAAATGCTGAAAATATTTGGGTAAACAGAATTTCCAGTAAAGAAGTACCGAATTGAGTGAAAGGAAAGAGCACCATATTTAATAATCTAAGAAAAGAAGGAATAATTGATTGGACATATCCTAGATAAGGAGATCCCACTTATTTGTGGAAGGGCAAAAACGCAAAAAAGTGGTAGACCAACGCTAAATTGTTTTCACTACTACAAAACAACTAAAGACGTAGCGCAAAATGTACAGACATGAAAAACTGTGTTAAAATAATTCTAGGATTGAAGACCCGAGAAGAAAAGATGAAAAAAATGACAAAGAGCATATTACTTGAAACGTCGTCTCAAAAAATCAAGTAAATCTCAAAAGTATATTCTGTCGAAAAGTCCCGATCAGTACAAGCTGGTAAAAATCTAATAACGTTACCGTTGTCATAACTTAAGCATCCCCATGGCGAAGCATTTTGTAAATTCAACACAAAAGTGTAAAATATATTTTACAACTATTTAAAGATCGTTTTAATAGGCAATTCTGTGTGTAAGGATGTAAGGTTTGTTATTTTATCAAAGATTTTACTAAATTTATAGAACAAAGAGGTTTTTTGTAGAAACTGGGTGAATAATCAGAATAAAAATTTTATAAAATATTACATACATATGTTTTAGCTAAAAATAACATTCAGAAGATATTATTAGTATGCTTTCCAAAAAGCATATATATATATATATATATATATATATATATATAAACATTTTGATCTTCTAATTGAGCCTCTTTCGTAAATATAAATTCAGATCAGAATTTCTCCAGGTCAGGTAACATCGAAAATTATGGTAAATTAAAAAATATATATAAGTTACAATAAAAATGCAGAACTAGCAACTGCTGCGAGGCACAGCACCGAATCGGCGTCTGACATCGCAAAAATAACTTATGAGTGAAAAGAAAGACGAATTGCTGCAGTGGCCAAGATGGCACCGGAGACTGTTGGCAAGCTACGAAAAAAACCAATATTTCTCTCCTTTGCAAGATATGAAAATCGTTGGTGCGTTCAAGCATTTATTTGTAATTGACTGGTAATAAGTATTATACTTTGAGAATTGAATCAATAAACACATTGCTATTGAGACTGTCGAGGACAATTTACATTAAACAAAAAAAAAATCTGTGTACTCTACTCTCCCTACTCTATATACCTACCATATGATTTTTCGAATTTATTTCTATTGTTTTTTGGTTTCAGAATGTACAGAGATTATCTGTTACACTTTGATTGAACTAGCACAGCAGATATAGAATTATTTAACAAACACGAACTATCGCGTACTGGTAAAGTTTTACTATGCACTATCAATTTTCTATAGAAATTCAGATTTTATGTTGAAACCACTATAAAATTAAATGTTTTAGCGCAAAGTTAATTATAAATTGACATTGTATATTCTCTTTTAGTCTCAATGAACAATTTTTTTTTCATTTTCGGGTGAGAACTATCACTTTTGATTATTTTCAGGTGTTATCTCTGGGTTCTGTTCGTCCTTCCGCTGAACTGTCCACCCGTCCGTCTGTAAGTCACAGCCTTCTTCAGTTAGACTCACGATTCTCATTAACCAAAAACAGACCTGAGACGAAATCGAAAAAAAAAAATAGGGTACCTCTCTCTGTGTGAAAAGTAGCGATGATAACTTTTTTGTTCAGCTCATCTAGTGGTTGAGATCGTTGAATAAATCTTTATAAAATCAAGAAAAAAAAAGATTTTCTAGCTCATTTTTTATTTAGTCGCTGCTTTAATTTTCCAATGGTAAATTTTAAAAATCCGAAGAAATTTGGAATAATAAGTTTTACTAGTTTATATTACGAGAATTATCACGGGTAAGTTACGTCCACTAATTTATGAAATATAAAAAAATATAAAAATTTAATCTAACTTTTTTTGTTTATCCGGCTGGTGCCATTAAGTTTAAAAATGCAATTAAATATATTATATTTCTTATAAATAGTCTCATTCACGTTTTATTGCGCTGTATCGTGATCCTAGATCTGCGAATTGGGAAAAATACAAGGACGACCTACGCTTATCTATGCAAAATGTCAAATCGGATATAAGAAACAATATGGATATTGAGTCAACTTCTGCTCAGTTGCAAGAAGCGATTAGAACTTCTTACCATAAAAGCTGCCTTTTTGTGAGGAAAACCGGCAGCAGTAAAGTTAGCTGGTAGAATATTGAGCTTACAGTGTTAAGGAAAGAAACAAGCAGACTGATGAGGGGATAGAACGCTTTAAAATACTCACTGACGACAACAAAATAAAATAAGAGAAGCCAAAAGAAACTCCTGGAGGAAGCTATGTCAAGAGGTCGAGAGCACCAGTAAAGTGTCACGTCTTCACAAGAGCCTGGCACAAAATCCCCTCGACCCTATAGGGACCTTGCGGAAATCGGATGGAATTTTTACGGAGACTGGCGGGGATGTCTTGGAAATACTCCTTCCAGTGCATCGTCGTGACATTATCTTTGACACTACAGTAAATAATGAAACCAACTCCCAACCTTTACCAGAACGGTATTAAAAAGAGACTGGCAAATAGCAAACGAAGTATTAATCTTCAATAAGAATCGTTTAAAAACTACAATGCACATGAACTCGACGAGATCATCCCAATGATTTTAAAGCAGAGCAAAGAATTCATCATTCTGGTGTTCTCCAGAATCTTAAAAGTAAGCATGGCTACAAGATATTTACACTCGGCTTAGAAACGGTCTTACATAACCTTTAAACCGAAGCTTGGATGAGACTACGCTCAGGCGAAGACCTTTATACTACAAACAGCGCTCTTTGTGATAAAATTGTTCAGGCAAATACTTTCAATTAACTCAAAGATAGACATGCAAAAAAATAGTAGAAAAAACTAACAAGACTAATAACTCATAGTGCTTATCCGACACGCATGAGAATGTTTTTTATACTTAAATTTTCTACTGTTCTTTGACATAATAATGCGAATTATAATAATGCCTTAGGTAAAATAAAATTAACCCGCTCGAATTTAGATGGCGACTTAGTGGAAGTTTTGCTATAGGAAACTAAGGAAAGTTTCCTTTTTAAAACAAGAGTTTCTTATTAAAACGTTTTTCTATATAAAAAAAGGCTGCTTATTTAAAAACATACTTTTATTAAATTATATAGGGTGTCCGAAAATGTGGGAAATCTCCCGAATATGAAATAAAACACGTGAAAGGAATACTACAAGTTCATATAAACTTTTCTCGTATATGTCTCCTTTTCGGAGATATGAGGTCCCAAAGAGTTGCAATGGAATCAAGTTTTTTATACATAATTATTGAACCACCAGGTAAGATTATGTGGGAAACTATGGCGTCTCTCACCGAAAATGGTACATTGGTTATACACCAGTGTTGTGAGACCAGCCATCACTTACGCAGCCTTGGTCTGTTGGTCCAAGGTAATGCAGAGAACAACCATGACAAACCTGAGCGAAATACAAAGGGTCGCCTGTTTGTGTACTACTGGGACCACAAAATCAACCCCCACTTCGGCAATGGAGTGCATTCTGGATCGGCCTCCGCTACACATAGTGATTCAGGCAGAGGCGAGAATGGGACTCCACCGACTAAATCACTCAACAGTAAAATCACAAAGGACGTTGTCAGGACACAAAAACATATGTAAAAAAATCAGGAGCCCTGAGTTGGAAATAGACACAGACCATATGAACTCGAGCTACCGTTACAATATACCGTTTGAAGTCACAATAGAGGATCGAATGGCAAGTAAAAGAGATAAACCGGAAACATTTTCGGGTGCAAGTATCTGGTACACTGACGGTTCAGAAACCAGTAAGGGGACTGGAGCTGGGATATATGGGCTACAACCGAGGAAGGAATTAACCCTTCCCCTTGGAATATACCCAACAGTATTCCAGGCAGAAATATACGCAATCTTACGGTGCGCAGACGAGATAAACAGGACAGCTTACAAAGGGAAGCAAATCCACATTTACTCTAACAGCCAAGTAGCCCTAAAAGCCCTCAAGGGTCAGAAGGTATCATCGAGGCTGGTTTGGGAAGTGTGAGCTGGAAATTCTGGCAAAAGACAACAGACCTATGTTAAAGTGGATACCAGGACACGAAGGCATACATGGAAATGAAAAAGCTGACGAGCTAGCTAGAGCAAGATCAGCATCTCAATACATTGGTCCAGAACCGGCCTTTGGGGTGCCGCAGTGCGCGGCCCGAGAAGCAGTCAAAGAATGAATCAAAAGAGAGCATAAAAACCACTGGATGACCAAACAGGGCTTAAAGCACAGCAAGCTATTTACTGGGAATCCTGATCCAAAACTGGCAAGGAAATTACTCCAAATGAGTAGGAACCAATTAAGGACTATTACGGGTATAATGACGGGACACATGGCCGTCAAAGTACAACTGAATAGAATGAATCTATATAACGGAAACCTCGGCTGCAGACTATGTGGACAAGCCGAGGAAACGGTGAAGCATATCATACGTGATTGTGAGTCACTGGATAGATTTAGACAGCAAACATTCGGGTCAGTAAGCCTGGAACCAGGAGAAATACTCACTCACTCCTTAGCAGGACTGGACAGATTGAGCCAGGGGCTACGTTGACAGAGTGGCTGTGGAGTGAGCACAATAGGCCTACTCTGGCCGCAGTGCGTCCGGCTTTAGGACAGACCCGAGAATATAAAAAAAATCATCAGGTATATTTGATTTTTTTTAATATGGTATATACCAGGTAAGAACCTTCAAATTACTATCAAAGAATTGTTGTGAATTACTCACAGCTGGAGGGACGGACTAGCTGTGACAGTCATGATCCCATTCTTTTAGGCCCTGTATGATAAGAACCTTGTACAACATTTTTTACATAACTTTAACTATTGATTAAAAATTAAGTACTCTAACTACTTAGTTAAAAACTTCGTAAGAGGGTTCACCTTGGGCTCCGTGAAGCCTGATTCACTTGTGGGCACGACGAATTGAGGACTGCTGTACCCTTCACATCAGCATTGTTCCTTATTTGATCACAATATCGACTGGAGTGGTATACACCAAAGTGATGAGGTGTCCCTACAGGTAAACATCCATCGGCGTTAGGTCGGGTGATCGAGGAGTACAGGCAATAGGTCCTTTACCTATCCAACGGTTTGGATATACGTCATTCAGGTCCTCCCGCAGAAGCAGCGTTGAAATGAAGTGATGCCCCATCGTGCTTATAGTACACGTTTTGACTAGTGTCAAGTGGTAAGTGTTCAATTAAATCGTGAAAAGTGTTCTGAAAGAACTCCAAATAAAGTTATCGGTTCAGTCGTGCCGGCAATACGAACGGTTCAATCAAAAAATGATAATTATTTCTGCCCAGACATTAACTGATTGGAACTGATGTTCATGATGCGAAACAATAGTTGCATGAGGATTTTCATCAGTCTATACATGTGAGTTGCGTAAATTTATGATACCATTTTTAGTAAACTCTGCTTCATTCGGGAAGAGAATAGTGTTAATGAAGATTACATTATTTCGTTGCTGATCCAATAATCAGTTTGCAAACTGCATTCTAGGGAGAAAAAACTTCAAGAATCAGTTCATGCATTTTTTTCAAATACTCTAATTGCAGCGTACGTACTCTTCTTCCATGTCCAGCATCAGTACTTCTTTTCCCACAATTTCCTAAAATTGTAAAGAAATTTGATACCAATACCTTATTAAATAAAATCGCCTACCATTCTCCCATAGACGTTGGTTAACTCGTTGAAATGTCTTCTGATCTGGAAGAGTACGGTTAGGATATCTATATAGATATTTTTTATCATAAGGTTAAAGCTTGAATATTTGATAGGAACAAAGATGTATCGTTTTCAAAATACGCCAAATACATAATGTAAATAAAATGACGGTCAGGATTAGCGGACATGAATGAAGATTATTTAATTGTTAGTCAATAGTTAAAGGTGTATAAAAAACGTTGTCCAAAGTTCTTATCATACAGAGCCTGAAAAAATGGGGTCATGAGTGTCGCAGCTAGTCCATCCATGCAGTTGTGAGGAATTCAGAACACTTTATTAGGTAGTAATTTGAAGGGTCTTACCTGGTATACATTGGTGGTTAAATAATTATATGTAAAAAACTTAATTCAATTGCCACTCTTCGGGAGTCCATATCTTGAAGAGGCGACCTATACGAGGAAAATTTATGTGAACTTGCAGTATTCTTTTCACGTGTTCATTTCATATCCGGGAGATTTCTCACATTTTCCCGGACACTCTGTATAACTGTTTTGGTGACACAATTTCTACAGATGTTACTGTTCCGAAATTCTTATTAAGTGCATACAAAATATTTATTTTTAAATATGAAGGCAAGGGGAAATGACTAATGATTGGTAGATATACCATTATGCAAATGGACACATACTTTACAAAACATACTTTAAAAAAAAATTCACACTGAAAAAAGATTCTTCATAAACGGATTCGAAGTTTACGATATATGAAGCTCTGTTAACTTTAAATGCTTTGACTAATACCTTGTAAATTTGTACACTGATTTTTCTTATACACACTGCGAGTGAAACAAAAATCCTTTGAATACACTGAATTGTATAATTTTCGAACGTAGCTGAAAAGAAGTGGCCAAAGAGGTGACATGCAAGCGGAATACAACTTATATTACATTTCGCAGCTTTGCGAAGATTTATGACACATATCGGAGATAGGTATTGTGCGTCCTCTGCCCATATGACAAATGATTATTTATGGTGGCATACTGGTATTTGTAAGTAAATATAAGGAATTATGGATAAATTGCAATCGAGAAAGAAAAAATTTTGAAATTAATATTAAAGCCTGAATTTATAGAGAATTCAAGATTTGATGCAAGGAAACACTCAATAATCATTTGATTGAGGAGCAAGTAAACCAAAGGCTATGGTTAATTTGTTTTTATCATCTGATGTTCCCTATTGGATTACATATGTCCGCCGCAAAAAATACCTATAATATCGCAAAACAGTACCTTGGAATTTACAACTTTTTTTGTGTATTATATAAATAATCAATCAATGATTTACCCGACCTAATTGTATTTTTTTTGTATGTAAATTGATCATTTCGCAACGGCGGCACCGATTTGAATAATCTTCTTTGCATTGGGTTCATAAAAGTTGCTGCAGTGGTCCCATTTCATTCTGGCCGAAATTGATTCAGTAAAATCCAAGATGGCGCTTATAATATGGCCGAAAAAAATTAATTTTATTCGACTTTCTCCTCTAAAATTGGTAGGGGGAAGTTTTTGGGATCGCATATAACAAATTTAAAATTATTAAAATAAAATCGATATAGCGGTTCCAATATGGCGTCCTTCCAGATTTGGAATTAGGTTTGAAAAATTCACAATGGAAGACTAAAAATTTTACATCTGTCGGTTTTATTCAAAATTGATATTGGGAAATTTTTGAGGATGTAAATAAAGAATTTAAAATTATTATTATTTTTTAATTTAACATGGTAGATCCAAAATGGTGATTTGAAAATTCTAATTTATTAATATTTTTTAAAAATTTGTATTAAAAGGTTTTCTGGGACATTTTATATTTTTCCGATTTTATTCGAGGTTAAAATTGGAAGAAACTTGGGGCGTTTACTACTGGTCATAAATTAATTTCTTCAAACACAATATGCAGGATAAAATATTTCCGACTAAAAAAGTTATGTATTTCGAATTCCTTATACAAGGTGACCGGAGAAATGTAAAAAATCTCCTGGATATAAGACTTTTTTCGTATAGGCCTCCTCTTCGGAGATACGGGCTTCCAAAGAGCTGTAATGAAATCAAATTTTTTTAGACATAACTATTGAACCACCAGGTATAATTCAATTTTTTTTAATATGATGTGTGCCAGGTAAGACCCTTCAAATTACTATCCAAGAAAGTCTTGTGAATTATTCACAGCTGCAGTTAAATTAACTGCTTAGTTAAAAACTCCATAAGAGGGTTCAACATGGGCTCCGTGAAGTCTGATACCCTCGCGGGCACGACGAATTGAGGATTGCTGTAATCGTCACCTTAACTCAACATTGTTCCTTAGTTGATCATAATGAAACGTGATTCTTCGTAGAAGTTCCTTCCTACTATCGATCGGAGTGGAATACACCAAGGTTTTGAGGTGTCCCCACAGGTAGAAATCCAACGGCGTTAGGTCAAGAGATCGAGGAGGCCAGACAAAAGGTCTCTACCAATCTAACTGTTTGGATAGACGTTATTCAGGTGCTCTCGCGTAGCAAAGCTAAAGTGAGGTGGATTTGTTTTATTATTTAAATATCAATTATTTTGTAGCCAACGGTCATTTTTTATTTTAAATTTAGCTGCTTCGCCAGACTTTCACTTTGCTGCAGAGTTGCGGAAGGCACCATTTTGAATTAGGACAGTCTATGAACTCCATTATTACAAGGCATCACTGATGTATCTCTCACTAAATTGCTTCGTTACTTCCAAAAGTTGTCAATTCTACTACATAGTTAGCTGATCTTTAATTAGAAGGGGATCTTTGTGGAGGGTGGCAATATCACAAGGGCAAGAAAAGATCGACTCCATATGATAGACAGTGTAGTTTTACAAGCGAAAGCGAGTTGTCAGGGGGGCGGGTTCAGTAAGATTCGCGTTCTTAAAGCAATAGGCAGGCGAGTCTATTTCTCTGAATTTCGAAGCTTTTGGTGGGAGGCGATCGTCAGAACTACCTGCTTTCTGGATCCGCACATGTTGTTAATTAGATTACCGAAGTTGAAACATTGCGGCGGCTGATCAGCTGACCGGCTACCCCTTCTAAGAAGGCTCTCTAGCTATACCATTGGGTAAGCAGCTGTATATAGTTTTTCAGCAGGTACCGATTCTATGTATTGTAATAAAAAAATAATAATACATTTATTGGTATCTCTAACATAAGTAAAGCCCTTAATTGATAACTAAATTGATATTGATTTTTGACTAAGTCTAACTTTTTTATATACCGCAGAATTATCTCTACTTAGATCACTATTTTCTCTTTTTAGATTTTTATTCTAAACTTTTAAACTATCTAAGGTAGTTTTATGTGTATGTTTTTGATAGCACTTAGAGGTTATATAGTAATTAACAAATTAAAAATTACATCAATCGCAGTCACATCTAATATTGATTAATGTTTAGTAGAACTCTAGAATAGTCTGTATAAAGTGTGTTTATAAAATAATTTTACTTTCTTGGGCAGTTATGTCCAAATGACAAAATACAGTTTCTCGATGCAAATCGGCAGCGTCGTGAACTTGACATCTACCTTGGTCAGTACTCGTTAACTTCATGGGCAGATCCAGTCTCTTTTTTTAGGGGGGGGGAGACGACATTATAAGCAAAATACTGTATGAGAAGTGAAAGCGAGTTATCAGCAAACGGGGGGGGGGGGGGGAGCAGCAAGTAGGCGAATCTATTTTTTCTGATTCGAAACTCTTGAAGGGACAGTCGCCCCTTGCCTCTGGCAAAATTTAGGTCTTTTTCATTTTTTTGACAAATAATGCACAAAATAATTTTACCTATATTACTACTATCAACCTATCTGTTTCAAACATAATACTTAGCAGAGCGCATGAACGAAAGTACAGGTAGTAGTGTCATCACCAAATTAGTTGTTATCTCGCGAAAACATTAATGCGGTCACAATCGCTCTAATCGCTCAATTTTGGCTTAAAAAACCGTCTAACTGATGTACTGTTGATAAAGTGTACAATACAATATACAAACTAGAGTACGATACTTTACATTATTCGTATGTATGTATGCAGTTATTAATTAACGACACATCAACCCATAGGGTTTTTTAGTAACAGGACTCACAGTTTAGCGTGGGTTCCGAACCACGGATCTCGAGACTCAGCCAATCACGAGTTTTCACTCTTTGTCTACTGACTGTCGGCTTCAGCACTCGGCGGTATCATAAATTAACCCAACTCACATATATGGGCTGATGAAAATCCTCATACAATTATTGTTTCGCATCCTCAACATCAGTTCAGAGCAATTGATGTCTGCGCAGGAATCATTGGCAATTTTTTAATTGAACCATTCGTATTGCCGGCACGACTGAATGGAGAACTTGATTTGGAGTTCCTCCAGAACATTTACCACTTGAAACCCGAGGAAATATGTACTACAAGCACGATGGGGCACCACCTCATTTTAGCTTTGCTGCGCGGGAGCACTTGAATAACGTCTATCCAAACCGTTAGATTGGTAGAGGAGGACCTATTGTCTGGCTTCCTCAATCTCTTGACCTAACGCCGTTGGGTTTCTACCTGTGGGGACACCTCAAAACCTTGGTGTATTCCACTCCGGTCAACAGTAGGGAGGAACTTCTACGAAGAATCATGCAGCAGTCCTCAATTCGTCGTGCCCGCGAGTGTATCAGACTTCACGGAGCCCATGTTGAACACTACACACAGTATCCATTAAATTCAGCGAAATAGCCTAATTTTATCGAGCCACTAGACAATTTTATTGAATATGAAATATAAATTCCCTTTTTTAGTTTTAAAAATAAATATAATTGTCATTTTGGTATTTGTAAAAATGTCTAAGTAATTGTTTATTATTAAATTTTCTTTTCAGGTAGTTCTATTTTTTATAGCTTTGATACATACAATACTTACAAAATTTTGCTTCTCACGCGTATCATTCCCATCACTCTTTTGTGATAAACGGATGTTTTAGAGCATGATAAAATAATTTTAAAAGGAATGCGATTGAATCTTTTTCTCAAGATAAAAACAATCAAAAAAGGACATTTCTTCAATATTGTCGATTTTCTAAAGTGGGCAATGAGTTTTGTAGAGTAGGCGGTGCCCACCCTTGCTTCTCCCTAACTACGCCTATGCATTTACAACAAAATTGTATTAATTTTTTTAGCGAAAAGTTTATTAACTTTCAAAATTAAGTATCACGCTCAATTCTTTATATCGTACGGAAGATAATATAATATATGGACAGTATTATAATTAAAAAAGTGATGAGCACTAACACTGCAAAAATAGTTGTAATAACTGAAGTTCCTTATGCCAATGTATTGTTTATTTTATGATTAGATGAAAGTAGATATATATATATATATATATATATATATATATATATATATATATATATATATATATATATATATATATTAAAATGTGTTTAAGATATTAGACAACAATCACTAGGTGAGAGTCTGTAAGTAGACTTCAACTTCCCTTCACACGCTATTTGTTTATAGCGTCAACATGCAATAAAAACATTACATGCCATTTTTTGCAGTTTTTGACTTTAACTATAAATTGCTGGGAGTCGAATTGAAAAATAAATATTTAATCAACAGTTGTTCATGTTGAAACGTGGCAAAAATATCACTTTTCAAATGTTTTACGATTTTTACCTCAAAATCTGTGCGTCTGATGAAAAAAGCATAAAAGCCAATTTTTGCTTATAATCGACCGAAGAGCACAAAAATATTTTTTAATTTATAAAAAAAAATATTTTTTTTTATAAAAAATTACCTGAAAGTTTTACGAGAATCTACCTTTGGGGTCAAAATGCATGTAAAAAACTTTGGCTGGGCCATGTCTCTTGATCGGCTATGAAAACCCATTGAGATGCCTAACTAGTCGTAAAACGAAAACAAATCTTCAACACAATAACTCTTAAATTAAAATTTTTTCTTCATACGTAAAAGCAAGATATCAAAAAATTCCATACTAAATAAGCACCCTGTATATCACATATGCTAAACCTAATTTACTTTTATACTGCTTTATACAATGCACGCGATATTAACCCATCTAACTGCAAGTTTTAGAAGCAAGTGTGATGGGATCGTGGATGACCTCGTAAATTTACAGAGCCCCTGAGCGCGACGTGAACAAGTGCCATCCAGATAACCTCGTGACCCTGACTCGCTTGTTCTTACCGGACACCGAAAGATCTTGTCACTCTGTCCCGAATTTTTGTGAAATAAATCACAAGTTTGATTATATCAGCTATCAAGTTTCGTTCTGTAACGGGTATTTTTAGGAGAAACTTTATTGTTTCGACGAATCTATTTTAAGACAAATAAGTTAAGGTAAATTTATACAAAATATAATGAAACCATTGTGAAATACTTGAGGTTATGCAATTTTATGGTGATACATTGCATGAAGGCGTAAGGGATACAAATGATGTCTTAGGAGTGGGGCTATAAATTATATCATCCTTAACATTTGATTAATGAGTTGCGTACCCAATCTTATTAATATAGATTCAGTACTTACTTTAAAATTATTTGAAAAATTTCTTTATTTGCGTAGGGGAGACTCGTCTGATATTGGACACCTTGGTTTTTTTTTTCAAAAACAAAACTTTATTTGACTAAAATCTGGTTGTCGGACTTGGATTGTCTTTATTTTTATTTATTTTTACGACGTTTGGATTAGGCTGTATCTCTAATTGTTATCAAGTATAAACTGAATGATTTGTCTTGAGACTACGAGCTTATATAGGGACTGTGTCCACTGAAGCGCAAAGTTTCGCTTCACTGTACACGTCTCAATGATTTGATGTTACAAAGTACTGGTTGCCAAAGATTAGGTATCTCAGCACTCGGTTTACTGAAGATCCCATTATTGTTTTTAATGTAAGCTGCTCCTATAAATTTTCTTTTTTTTTATGTTGGGTTCCATAAATATTGCCGCAGCCTCAGACCATTTTATATGGTGTTGTTTATCCCAGGCGTGTTCTGCAATACCTGATCTCGACGTTTCCCCTTTTTGTGTATGAGTTTTATGTTCCTTAATTCTAACTTCTAGTGGTCTTTTGGTTTCTCCAATATACATTTCACCACACTCACATGGAACTTTATAAACACATTCCTTCTTATCGGTACTTTTTGGTTTTGTTTTTGTTAAATGAGCTCTAAGTGTATTTCCTGATTTAAAGGTTGTTTTTATATTATAACTACTGGAAATTCGTCTTATTTTCTCCGAAGTTCCCTTAATGTACGGAATTGTGAAGAAGGAATGGGTTTCTTGCTGTGCAGTGTTCGTTGTTCTAAAGTTATTTATAACATCGTTAATTAGTTTCAAAGGATAACCATTCTACTCTAAATCGGATTTAATATTTGCTACCTCTTTTTCCAATGAATCGGCATTATTACATATAGATATAGGGCGATTATAGTCCCTATATAAGCTCGTAGTAGATAAAACATTTAGTTTATACTTGATAACATTTCTTCATGAAATGTCCTTTAAAATGTACCCTTGATTGCTGTGCAAGGCTTACATGTAGCTTCTCGCCTCCAAGAAAGTTATTTTAAGGGGTCACCTAATGTATTTTTTGGCATACAGTAAGCTTCACTCGCTTCCATGATTCTTAGTGCTTTTGACAATTCTTTTTACTTTGCTTCATTCATATTCAGAAATTTTGGCACCATGCGAGAAGTGATCTATATCCAGTTATTCGACAATAGTCATATTGTATTGAGTTTGTGAGATTTTCCACATCCTTTTAACGAAGATATGATGATTTTGGAGTACCATTACCTGAGTGACGTGTCGACGTCAGTTGCTCTTGATGGCCGTCTAGGAGACGAATTATTTTCGTGATCTTCATAACTGTCGGTAAACGCCTTAGGCAATTCGAAAACTCTTGTACTGGACATGCAATTATCCAGATTCTTCACATTTTAGATTATGCAGAGTTCATTTATTCATTCATTAGAAATATAAAATTATATATTCCTTTCCCATTTAATTTTAGAGCGGTTTAGATCGTCATGAAGTACAAACAAACTCCAGCAGCAAATACTATAACTTGTTTACTAATATATATATCCTCATGAAATTTCATATGCACTTCCAGTTGTACCAACTGTGAGAAATGAGGCATGCGATTGAGGTTCGAACCAAGAAGGCCATATGTGCTTTCTAAGCTCGCAAACGAGGCTTTAGCTCTACATGGGAGTACTATGGTGATCCTCCCTATGATGACGTACGCCGCTATTGAGTGAACACCATCTTCAACTTGACAAAGTTCAAAGAATGGCTTGTGTGGGAATATTGAGTGCGATGACGACTGCTCCTACCAGGACTTTAGAAGTCCTGGCGAACCTACCTCATCTTCGCTTACACATAGAGAACGACGTCCTGAAGATTTTTTATCGTCTCAATTGCCTAGGGCATCTTGGAATTGGAATGGGCGGCAATTCAGATATGTAGGAAAGCGCGGTGGAGAGGGATGCATCACTCCCCATGCAGACAGATTCATAGCGCTTCTTTTAAAACTCAACCGCTTTCTGGAGATATTTCTGCCAAGTAGAGAAGATTGAGAAAGAGAGCAAACTCTCTCGAGAAATGGATCCTGGTGGTATAGAAATGGATTTCGACAAAATGAAAGAATTGAAGCCGAAGTGTTTGGCAGGAGCCCAGGAGTCAGAGACTTCTACTCTTTCCGACAACGTGCGACGATCTATATAGCGAAAATTTATGCTACTCTGAGAGAGAGACATAAACAGGAACAGGGTAAAAAATATATGCTCAGACAGTAAGGCTGCGATAATGACACTGAAGTCCAGTGTCGTAACTTCGCGACTGGTGTCCAAATACAAGAATGTACTGAACAGTCTGAAAAAGAACGGCTGCACAATCGGACTCGTGTGGATCCCGGGTTACTCAGGTATACGCGAGAATAAGGAAGTAGACTGTCTGGCAAAGTTGGATTCTGCAACTGAACCATATGGACTTCAACCAATTCTACCTGTCCCAATTGCTGTTGGTAAAAGGTAATTAAAATTGTTGCTGTAAAGCAAATTTATTAAATCGTGGAGAAGAGCTGCTGGTAGGAGGTGTGTCTAGGAACTTATAACCGGAGCTAGCCTACGGCTTACTAAGGAGCTTTTTTCAGAAAGGAAAGAGCTGTGGGGGGTTTGTTGACCCGACATTGTCACCTAAGAGGCCATCTTTCTCAGATCGTTGTCGTAGACGACCCGACGTGCAGATGGTATCTGGAGAAGAATGAAACTGCTGAGCATGTCCCCAGAGAGAGCTCAGCACTCAACGGACTGAGACAGAGGTTCCGGAGATACAATTTTGTTACCGAAAGCAGTGAGGCAAGTTCAATTAACTAGCCTGCCTGGATTCGCAAATGCGATAGGCCTTGAATGACCTGCAGTTATAGTGGGATGTAAAGGGCTCATTAACGCCTAGGCATGGATGACCAGGTATCACCACCTTTGTTTTATTCATTCATTCATTCGAAGCATGCTGTTCTACATAGATACACATCTAATTCGGAAGTTCTATTTGTTTCCAAACATGTTATACCTAAAAATTGCATCAAAATATCTCATTAAAAGTTATGTTCAAATATATTAGTTTTCCTACAGATTTTTCGGATCTTAGCTCTAACAAATATTTTAAAAAATCTATATATACGCCTCTAATTGAGAAACACCTTCTTTTTTTGAAATAGGTTAATTAGAAAAATCAATTTTAGACTTGATCCGTACAGTATACGGAAGCAATTACAGAAATGGTTTACTTCTTTTTTACAGGTATTTTGATCAAAATCAGAAAGGGAAGCTATACAAAATGACAATGTTATGTCTCTAAAGTGTCTAAAGTATTCCGTTACATTTCAAGTCATGTTCAAATTAGATATTATAACCAGTATTCAACAAATGCTGTAAATTTATTAGGAGAAAGTAGAGAAGAGGATCAAATCAGACAAAGCTTTTAATACAAATCTAACCGAAGGAAAAATATATGTAAATATTTTTGCTTTCTCAGGATAAGACCAAAATCATTTCCTTAATACACAGTAAGACGTCATCAATTATGAACATAGGAATGATAAAGACGAACTAATTCTTATGCATGTGTTAAATTAGCAGAACAATGGTTCAAACGTGTACCTTCAGCTACTTCTAGAATTCGTAGTTTCTACGGTATTTCATTAGGCAGTGTTTTATAAATTGAAAAACAAAAAATATTATCTTAGGTCAGTTTGTTGTCCCTTTCAGTATGTTATAATATAGTGTGACTGTTATGATTGATGTTCTGAAATAACTTATTAACCTCACATTTTGCTTAAAGTAAATTTAATATATATGACTGCTTTACATCATAGACAAAGTTTATTTTTAATGGTATGTCCGAGGAGAACGGCTTACTAGATGAAGAACCTGAAAATGTCTAAGCTTAAAATACAAAATTTTTGATAAATCAGTTGTGGGCAGATTTAACTTTGAATATCACGCCCATGGGCGCTCGACTGTTAACACTATTAGTGTCAAAATGTTAAGATTTAAAATTCTAATTTAACTTTAAAATGAATGACTTAGTCCAAAGTAAATTAAAAATTAACACTTTAATTTATTATTTTACAATTTAAAAAGACATCTAATAAATTCTAATTAAAATAAATTATTTGGAATATAGCATCAAATTATATAATTTATATTGAAATAAATTATTGGTAGATATGACAAAGTTTATTAATTAGTTAAAATATTTTAAAGTAAAATATTGAATGAAATTTATGAAATAAATGATTAAATAAATTATAAATAAAGTTTTTAAAATGTTCAATATTTTCAATAATTTTTAATTCGTAATTACTTCCAGCCCTGAAGATCCTGCTATAACAAAATCACTTTCACTACCTTTGAATAAACAAGAAATATCAAAATCCCCTTAAAAGGGTAGCAATTCTCCGGGAGTAGATGTAGATTTAGACCAAAATTCACTAATAGCGGTGTTTAAATAGTAACTGATTGTAAGCAAACGTAAGGCTTATCAGTAATAATACACCTTTATTAAATGACAAGAACGAGCGTGAAAAGTTCAGAAAAAAACCATAGACATAAACTAAAATGAACTAGATGACTTATGAAAATCTGGATATAAAAGAGGAAGGAAGAGTAGTGAAGAAAATTGCGCCAAAATACAAGAAATATCCTCTGTAAAATCATTAAGGCAGAAAATGTATGGTTAGCTGAGCAATGTAGCGAGGCCGAAGAACTATATACAAAACACGACTACTCCACTTCCACAAAAAAATTTAAAGAAATAACAAAGATATTTAAGAAAACTAATATCTCAAAGATCACTTAAAATAAAAATAAGTAGGGTATGGAAAGAATATATACAAGAATTATTTGAATAAGCACAGCTCCCGATAACATCATATATAAAACATCTGGACCATCCATATTAGAATCGGGAAGTTGTCTAGGCCCTGTCAACTCTTAGCTCCAGACGAAGATATTATTCACCCAGAAGTACTGAAATTAGTTAACAATTGAAAATATTCAACGCCATATATAACCCCAGCAATATGCCTGCAGATTGGTTAACTTCTAAAATAATAAATATTTCACAAGAGGATAAATCAAAAATGTGAATAGACAACTAGGATTACTCAGATGGATTTCAAAAAGAGAATGGTACTTAAGAAGCCCTATTTTGTGTGCAACTACAGGTACAAAATGGATCTGAGGAAGAAGGTATTTGTGTGTTTGCCTAATTATTAAAAAGCTTTTGATTACGTAAGACATAACTTATTACTAGCAATTCTAAAAGAAACAGGAATTGATGTAAATAATACCCAAATGATCTATTTTGTGTGCAACTACAGGTACAAAATGGATCTGAGGAAGAAGGTATTTGTGTGTTTGCCTAATTATTAAAAAGCTTTTGGTTACGTAAGACATAACTTATTACTAGCAATTCTAAAAGAAACAGGAATTGATGTAAATAATACCCAAATCATCTATAAATTTTACTGGGATAAAACAGCAAAGTTCATTGACTATATATGTTGAGAAAATATTTTTGCTGGCATTAGAAAATTAAGAGAGAGAAATTCTAATAAATGGTATTTCAATTAATACAGATGACATATCGATCCTAGCTGACAATATCCAGGACTAGGAAAAATTATTGGCTTCCACATAAACATTAGAAAGACTAAGCTAATGATTATAAGCAGATAAGGCCGCGAAGGCGCACAAACCAACATCAATATTCAACAAAATGAATCAGTAAGTTTCAGTACTTAGTAGTAAAGAACGACATATGGTCAATAGTTATATATGATGCAGAAATTGGGTCATCTAAAGTCAACTTCTTGAATAAAATTGACGCCTTCGAGATGTGGATCTCGAATAGAGTTTTGAGGATATTTTAGATACATATCACTAATGATGATGCAAAGGTCGAACGACAGTTGTTGAATATGACCAAACACTGAAGAGCATAGTATCTGGGAAATATTTTCCGAGGACCTAAATACAACTAAAAACTATCTTTATGGGAAAATTCCGAAAAAAAAGAAGGACTAGGCTATAAGCAACATTCATGGCTTCGCAATATTCGAAACTCGGATGCTCCTAATCTGTTTTGGGAAGCCCGAAGAAAGCACCCTTATCATCTTTCAGTTAGCACGTGAACTTTAACACCATATTTAAGAGTACGGCATCCAGGATAGTGTTGTGAATTACTCACAGCTGCAGGGACGGACTTGCTGTGACACTCATGACCCTATTCTTTTACACCCTGTATGATAAGGACTTTGGACAACGTTTTTTACATACCTATAACTATTGAATAAATTATTCTTCATTCATATCACTAATCCAAACTGTTTTCGAAAAAAATGTCATTTTATTTACATTATATATTTGGCGTATTTCGATAAAAGATACAGCTTTGTTCCTATCAAATGTTCAACCTTCATACTTATGATAAGAAAAATAGATCCAAAATTTAAAGTTACCTCTTTAGTTAAAAACTAATTCTGTGAATTGCAATTCAACCTAGGTTCGCAAAAAATGCGCATGTTATTTTATCGGCACCAAAAGTATTGTCGTTACAAACGTTATTAGATACGAAAGAAATAAATATGTTGCATTTTAGAATTTATCAACTTTCACATCGCTGACACACGTTTATTGAGGAGACATATATGCATCTGATGTATGATCTTGCATCTTGCAATGCTTTGAAAGCCAGAGGGTTATATTATGACAGATATTCTAGTCGTATTCTTTCAAATCAGAAAATATTTCAGCGAGTTGACCAGCGTCTAAGGGAGAATAGTAGGCGATTCTATATAACACAGGGTAATATTATTAAATTTCTTCATAATTTTAGGAAATTTTGGGAAAAATACTAATACTGATCGGGAAAGAATAGTACGTAAGCTGCAATTAGCGTAACATATTCTAAATGATGTATATGATATTTCTTCAACGAGCACTCGAAAATTATCAGGGCAGTTTAATACGTCGAAAACAATAGCATTTAAAGTAATTATCCTAGTTTATTTTCATACAGTTTGTTATTGATTTTCTATTTACTTAAAATTAGTAAAATTTACAGCACTTCCTTGCATAAAGTGTTTTTGAGACTTAATTCTTCAAAATTTATTTTTTTTTAAATTGTGAGAAGTTATAAATATGTATTTCCTGAAAAAATAATTTTTAGGGAAATGCTAAAAGGCTATTTTATTCGTTTCTTTTATCTTTTTTATCGTCAAGAAATCTAAATTTTATATCAAACAAAAAAGTCTGCCCGATAATAAACCCCTTTATATGCAGCTACTTCATTAATCCACAATTTTAGTTCCTAACCAAGAAGTAACCCCTTGTAAATATTTATAAGATAAAAAGAATAAATTGGGGTGAGTTAGTTCAAACCCTTTGTATCGCACATATTGAATTTTCCATCAACCGCACACATTTTTTCTTTAAAAGGGACTGGCTACCCTCCCGTTCTTGAGTGTCGGTGTCGGTCCGCTTTTTGCCACCGTATTTATGGCTTCTATTGCTATTGACAGATTCGCGATATGGATTTATGCGAAAGGCCTTTATCACGTAAGTAGTCGGCCATAAGTCATGTTCTTATATATGAGGAATTTTTGTTCTGTGGGTAGGATGGAGGGTAAAAATTTAAGTAGACGGTGCCAGATAAGATATTGTGATAACTTTGTTCAAAATTTGTTTCGGAGATTTTGTTACCCAACGAAATAAATAGTTATATTTTTGACTCGAATTCGAAGGAGTATTCAGTTTTTCGCAATGGAGGATAGTGAAATAGAAGTGTCGCGAGGCCAAATAAAATTTTATATTTCGTGTCGGGTTTCACGATTATTGTTTTGTAACAATGGAGTACTAAGTACGTCAAGACTTATCCTATC
This sequence comes from Diaprepes abbreviatus, assembly GCA_034092305.1. Taxonomy (NCBI): domain Eukaryota; kingdom Metazoa; phylum Arthropoda; class Insecta; order Coleoptera; family Curculionidae; genus Diaprepes; species Diaprepes abbreviatus. Next base: position 146,068 of record JASJET010000089.1, on the reverse strand, counting down.
GAAGGATTTCTTTAATTGTTTAATTGTTAGGTCTGTACCTTCTCGTCGACACAACAAATGGCTCAATATGTCGGAGGGTATATTTTTTTACAGATAGTTGTACTTTGTTTTGGTTATCTGACAGGAGCCACCTATTATACATTGTTTGTAGTACTTACCCAGACCATAAAAACAGAAAAACACGTAGGCTTCAGGAATAATATTAATTTACCAAATTTCTTGTGTATAGCACTCACGAACTTGAGATATAAAACTGGACTGCTCATGAAAATAATTTTTGACCCCCCTTATTGGTCGCCATTCGGTGCAATGATTTGTATGGCAACATTGAATTCCCTGCTAGTTTCTTACATTGGCGTGAATGTGTTGTGTATGAATGTCAATTCTATTATTCTAACAGGTTTAGACAATAACTATCTCTTTCTATACTATATCTTAAACAATAAATCGCTCTTCCTTGTTTTACTTGACAGGTTAATCGAGTATATTCAATAAAAAAGACCAGAGCTCCGATTCTGTAAGCATATTTTTTGATATTCTCTTTCCTTATCTTTTTTAGGACAGTGATATACTTACGTGTTAATACAGACCGAACAAAGATAGAAGATCCTTATTATGACATTCTCTTTCCCTTTACTCTTATAGAATCGCAGCCTAGGATAATTGTTTCCGTAAAACAATATTTAACTTGAATTTCTACTTTCAGTTTCCTCAAAATTATAATTTTTCTGTTTAAAACAACTCCAATAAAGCAAATTTTTTTAACTTCTTTGGAACAGCGTAAATATGTAACAATTTTATTATTTTTAGATAACAAGCATGAAATGTCAGTTGTTATAAATAAATGAAAATGCTTTTTCTATGACTGTTTATATATTTTATTTTTTACAATAAAACTGTTATTTAGCAAAATAGCTATAATGTGAAATATGCGCCAAAAACAAATCGAAATATCTCTTTTAGAAACATCCTTATTCGGACGTAGAGTATAAGAAGTTAACGAAAAAAAGTATTAAGGCATTTATTTTCAAAAATTTTATATCATGAATTGATATAGTATATTGCTTAATGTAAGGTATTGAAATGTCTACATAATAGCTTCGATTAGGTCTTTATTAAAATTATTTTCTCCTCGATGCTTTTAGGGAACCGATATGTTAGGTATTTATATAGGGTTAACATTCATAATAATGTTGACATTTCATTCATAAAAACGGAGCTTTAATTTAAATGAAGTAAAGTAACATTATGTACTAAACCATTTTTATAAAAAAAAAATAAACTCTAAAGGGGATAGTGTTAAAGCAGTTTATATTTAATTGTAAACAAACCAATATTTATCAAAACACTTTAAATATAAAGAAGCCTGTAAATACAAGAGAATTCTTACATTAATACAATCATTTTTAATCTAAATATATACATAAAGATTTACTAGCAACTTTTAATTTTTACACTAGGTCAAACTTTCAATTTACTTAACTGTATAAGGATCTTGAATTGACTTTTCCTAGAGTTGAATTTTTGAAATGGTAATCAATCCCAGCTTCTCACTACTTTGACAAAGGATTTTCATGACACAAATTTCCTATCTGAGCTATAATCAAGAATTTTTGTTTTATTAATTAATAACTTATTCAAACAAAAGGTTATTATTTTATTTTTAGACAAAACAAATACATAAAAGTAAAATTTGTGTAATTTCCAAACATCCTTAATAATACTGAAAAATTTCATATTATATGCAATCATTTATTTCTATTTTAATATGGCATATTGGTTTTTAAACGTATAATCATTTTAAATTTTAACACCATACCAGCTTCGATATTCAGCTTTGTATGTCAGTGGAATATTAACTTTATGGTAAAACGATATTGTTGTTGGTTAATGCACACCTAATTCAGGAATTTTTTTGTAGAGCCAATGTATGTTATTAAGTCCAAGTTTAGTTGCTTTAAGATGTTTACATCAAACAGTGCTTCGTAGTTTTTCCAGGCAGTTTATTTGTAAGAAGCACAACATAAACTTTTTGCTCATCTTCTTGTATAAAACAATTTCCAGAAAAATGCTCTGAACAGAGTTACTTATCTGATGTATAAAAGAATTATGATCATGACCAATTTGCTTCAGCTCTTGAATTTGAAGATTCTTTTCTCTTAGAAAATTAAAATATTGATAGCATTTAATAATTATCATATATCATATCAATAAGATTAAATTTGTTACCCTTAGATATACAATTTGATTCTAAGGTAAAATTTTAAATAATTATTATTGAATGCTTTATAACTTACCAATTAAATAAATTCCAATTTACCAGATTAGGTATTTGCACATCTTACAATGAAGAATCACATTTTTTAAAATACAAAAAAAAACCTTAAAGTTCACATTCCTGTTTGAAATTTTCAGGAAAACGTTACATAAAATGTAATAAAATCCATAAAACAGCAAAATCAAAAATTAATTTTTGTTAAAATGAAAAGTAATCAGTCAATATCAAAATTACACTTTCACCAATATCATAAAAACTTAGAGAATTCATTGTTGCCAAAGCAATTATTTGCACCAAATGGCACGGAGCACGGTGGGGTCATTTTTTTTATAAGGGAGATATGGAACACGAGCAGTCCAGTTTTATATCTCAAGTTCGTGATAGCACTATAGTAAAATACATTTTAAAACAAAGTTACTACTTCATTTTATTCTTATTGTTTTATAGACTCGTTACTATGCATTTTTTTTATTGTTGTTGGTTTGTTAGTCCATAATCAGGCTCAAAATTTCTTGAACCAGTCCTAAGCTTACACAGGGTATCCGGGAAAATGTGAGAAATCTCCCGGGTATAAAAAAAAACACGTAAAAGGAATATTACAAATTCATATAAAACGTTTTCGTATAGGCCTCTTTTTCTGAGATATGGGCTCCCAAGGAACTGCAATGGAATCACATAATTATTGAACCACCAGGTATATTTCATTTTTTTTTATTATGATGTATACCAGGTAACACTCTTCAAATTACTATCCAAGAAAGTGTTGTATATTACTCACAGATGCAGGGACGGTCTAACTGTGACACCCATGACCCCATTTTTTAATACCCTGTTTGATAAGAACTTTGGACAACGTTTTTTAAATACCTTTAACTATTGACTAGAAACTAAGTACTCTCCATTCATGTCACTAATGCAAACTGCTTTTTTCTCATTAGAAAATTACCTCCAGAGAATGCAGATACGATTCAATACGAAACAGAGAAGATCACAAAACACTCACAGCCTCCTAAGTCAGATATTACATTAGTGGAATGAAAGGCTATTAACAAACTGAACGAACTTCCATTGAAGCTGCGATACTAGAAATTATTTCTTTCACTTGTATGCACCTTGGAAAAATGGCGAAGTTCTGTCCGTTGGATAAGATAGTTTTCTCTGCTTCAGTAAGTTGTAAACTTGACAAAATGACTGTGTTTATTGGTGCCCTTGCTGGATTATTGTTCCTCAAAAGTCCTTCAAATTTTCTTTTATGCTTCATAGTGACTTGTTGACGGATTCTTTCTGTTTGGGCGTAAGTGATTTTATCCAGCGTTCTGTTCCATTAGAGATGATAATCTTAGATGTAATTAGAGGTTAAGGGCGTTTGTATCCAAATCATGACGAATTGTCTTGATCCTTTCGCTGACGAGGGCCGTGCTTACATGCTTGTAGATATTCTTGGCACTTCTGGAGGTTATGTGGTGTTTTGTCTACAAGAATTTTGGTATTACATTTTCATCGGGACATCTTTTTTGATATCCTCCCCAAAGAGGTTCGCTAATAGAGAACGAAAGCTTAATGTTTTTAGCAATGAACTTTTGGGGCTCATCTCCTAGAAATGCAATTTAGGACGTAAAAAAACGTTTTGGATATTCTTTGGTATATTCCAATCAATCCAACCAATCAATGAATACGTTCAACTAAGTCCAATCGACAGCCAACAATGGGTCAGCCATTTTAAGGACTTACTCCAGGCACCAGCTACAGAAAACAACGTAGACAAAAACCAACAAGAAATCACAGAACTAACAGATGTTAACATCAGTGAAGCAGAGATGCACCTGACAATTAAAAAATTAAAAAACAGAATATCACCTGATACCGACCAAATTACGAATGAGATGCTAAAGCACGGAGGCCCTAGCCTTGTCACACAGCTCATTGTTCTATTTCAAAAAATACTCCGCACAACGTCAGTACCCAACGAATGGCGGAAAAGCATCACAATTCCGATCCACAAAAGAGGGTCAAAGAAACAACCCGAAAACTACAGGGGAATCAGCCTACCGAATAGTTCCGCCAAATTGTTAACCAAAATACTGTCACAACGGATCGTAGACAAGTTAGGGGAGTGCGAAGAACAGCAGGGCTTCCGGAATAACCGCTCTACTATCGACGGTATATTATTATCAGACAGCTGGTTGAAAAATCTATCGAATACGATAAACCGCTGTTCATTTGTTTTGTGGACTTTACACAAGCGTTCGACCGAGTCAAACTGGAACACATAACAGAATTACTGCGAAGAAAACAAGTAGACGAAGCAAACATACGCACAATATACGAACTGAATTCCAAAAACACCATGGTAATTAAAACAAATAACACTCTAACAGATGAAATCCCTCCATCCATAGGAATAAGACAGGATGATAGCCTAAGTCCAATACTTTTCAATGTAATCATGGACGAAATCATTGATGAGGTAAAAAGCACAAATATTGGGTACCCAATGGGACGCAACACCGTTCAGATTATATGCTTTGCAGATGATGTTGCCTTGACAGCAGATAGCGAGGACAACTTACAAAGAATACTTTTCCATCTCAATCGAACAGACAAACAGTATAATATGAAGATATCTGTGGAGAAAACCAAAACAATGGTAATAGCGAAAGAACCGGTAAGATGCAAACTAATGGTTGATGACAAACATATCGAACAGGTTGGGAAGTTTAAATACCTAGGAGTACATATAACAAGTAACAGGGCAGTAACGGAGGAAGCACGCACACAAGCCAACAAAGCGGCCATGATATCAGGCCAACCAAGAGACATAATCTGGAACAATAAACATACGACGGTTGAGAGCAAAGCAAGAATTTACAAGGTCCGTGTAAGACCGATACTGACCTACGGCGCAGAAACAAGAAATGAAACCACAAAGACAAAACAAATTATGAGAACCACAGAAATGAAACGCTGAGAATGATCACGAGAACAAGTTTAAGAGACAATAATAAAACAACAAACGCAAAAATACGCGAGGACAGCGGAGTGGGGGATGTTGTGAAGTGGGTTCGAAACCGTCGTAGGCAGTGGAGAGATCACGTGGAACGAATGGACGATGACAGACTAGCAAAAACCGTGATGAGAGAGAAACCAAACACCAAACGGCCGCCTGGACGGCCCCCTAAAAGATGGAGAGACAGCTGGATTTCGACCTCAAACGAGGATCGATGAGGCATTGTATAGATAACAGAACTTGGTTCTACCTAGAAGAAGAAGAAGATATTCAAACATATTAAAAAATGAGATAAATTGGATCTGAACCCATGAAAACGTTCAATTGTAAGTAAATTTTAAATGTATTCTCGATGAAGTGTGTTTCATACAAATTGTGCTCCAAAGAGAAGGTTATTATTTTACTTGGAATTGCACTTTTTCCTCAAATGCGGTGTTTTAGCTGATTCCACAGGTGCTCTATTGAAATTAAGACTAAGCTACATGGTGGCCAATCTAATTTTTAAATCTCGACTGCCTCATGGCTAATATAGTCAAGCGTTTCGTGCATTAAAAAGAATTTTTGGTATCCCATATAGACAACAAATGGCAAAACATGATCTTGCAGAATGTTTTCAATACAAAAGTCACCGATCATACGCCTACTTATTTCTACTAATTCGACTCGCTCATTCTAACTACCACTTTAATGCATTATACCGTCCCCACCTCCCCTAAAACTAATTAAGAAATTGGAACCGTTCATTAAATTTTCATTAAATGTAGATTCGCAAAGTGATTTCTATAAACTGCGATGTTTCAATTTCATGAATCACAGCCATACACTTCATAAAACCTAAAATAATAAATGAAGTTAAATCGAGTTTAACACAGTAGACAAAGATAGCCACTATTCAAGGTTACGAGACAACATACAGTCAATTACATATATTTTTTAATCTAGCTAAGGATTACAAAAGTTATTCAGTAGTAGTATTTTTTAATTTAACAAACTAAATTTGATTCATTTATAAAAAAATTGAGTGATTCTTAAGAAATATTTTCAGTGGAAACTAGGGCTATGTTAATATTAAATATATTCATTAATTCTGTTTAAATTTAAATGTTAATCCTCGTACATTCGTACTCGTAGATCACCACTGAAAACACCGAAATTCGTTTGGGGAGTGAAAGAGAGAGAGAGAGCAAGCACACTTGACAGAGACGAATGGGTTTCATTTCACGCTGGGCCCCCTTCTCCTCGCCTGCCGCCCCGCATGATTTACTGGGCTACAATGTGGTAACCCATGATTTATTAACGCCGAATGGCGGCCCAGGCCCGCGAGCGCGAGTTCTGAACTAACGCGCTGACGAAATCGGGTTTCGTTTGTTCTATGTTCCGAATTGGAATTTAATTTTGGGGCAAAAGTTAACGAGATACTTCTTACGATTCAGTATTTTTTAGGATTTACATATTCTTGCTATAAATTCTATACATTATAAAGAGGTATTTACAGTAAAACTCGTTTATAATGTACTAAATATGAAGTTTCGGCTAGCTTTAGTAAACTCCCAGTACATTTGCGGTGACTTCAAAAAAATGTCAATTTAATTGTGAAATTGCGTCCTGAAAACCGTTAAGTATTGTAACGAAGGCCATAGTGGTAGGTTCCAGCTTTCTATGGTGATAATATGGTGAATTTTATAGGTTTAATTGCTTAGCACTTGAAATTAAGAAAGGAAGCATGCACGATAAATAAGTACCAAAACTATAAGTATATATTGTTTTTAACATTGATAAAAATAGTCACATAAAAATTATGTCAGTATGATCTAACAAGATCTAGCAAAAAAGAAAACCCACCTATGATATAACAGTACCAGTCAAGGTCGTAGGAATTGTGGCGAATTTATTGATGAATAAATGTAAGGATAAATTACTACTGAATTGAAAATCTTAAATAGGACACCCTGTATATTATGTTAAATATCGATTGAGTATAATTTAGGCTTTTCAAAAATATGTAATGTGTTAATTTTATTTAGAAAAACAAGGTTAGAATTCGATATTTTCAATAATTTACTTTAATTGTAACAGCCAATTTGTAAGAAACAAAAGGCAGATGTCTAAAACTTGACAGTTTTGTCAGATAGTTATTATTTATGAAATATTTTTGTTACGTAGGTGGTTTAATTTCACTTTTCATTTATTTTGCATGTTAGCATGTTTTATACAAAGCATTGAAAGTTCCCCAAGAAGCTTCTGAATTATATTTCAATAGGTAATGTATTTAGAGCATTATCATTAGGATAACTTCTCATATCTGACGGTCGTTTTCGTTCATGTCAGGTATCTAGAAAGGAGGCAACCCTTTCCAGACATATTTGCTCATATGAAAAGAAATCTAGTTGAACACGGATCTTTTACTCAGTCGCGTCCCAAAACATATGTCAAAAAGGACAGGGAGAGAAAAGAAAGAAATGTGTTATTTTACGCAGCAGCAACAACTTCATCATTCTGCAGAAAAATAGAGGGAGAAGTTGATGTAGCAAAATCTGACGTTAAAAGAGTTTTGAAAAAGTATAAATACCATCCATATAAATTTTAAATAGTGCAACATTTACACTTCGGAGATGATGAGCGCCGAGTAACATTTTATCAATGGTATTTAGAACAAATCTACACCAACCAATCTTTTGGCAGATTTGTCACCTGGTCTGATGAATGTTATTTTTCAAGTGCTGGAATTTTTAGTCGTCACAACACGAGGCATTGGTCTACAGAAAATTACCATTTAATTGTCGAAAGGGCACAACATGAGCGTTTCGGGGTTGGTGTCTTGTGTTTTATTTTATATTGAGCCGACGCATAGCCTACAGGATGGATAGAGGAGGTCTCACAGCATGTGGCTAAAATTCCTTGAGAAAATTATTCCATAATTGCTCCAAGCCATAACTCTATGCTGCTAAGGCCATTTCTGAACAATAACTTTCCTCCAATATGGAAAGGTACCAGTAGGCCAGTGAGATGGCCCCCATGATCTCCCGAACTTTCCGTTTTGGATTTTTTTTGTGCAGTTTTATGCAAAATCAAGTGTATAAGACGCGACATGAATCTATAGCGGAATTTCTTGAGGCAGTTTGTTTGGCTTTCTAAATGCAATTAGAAGAATAACAAAACGGTGCCGATATTGCATTCAAGAAAACAACCGTCATTTTGAAAATCATCTTTAAAAACCTCTTGGTTATTTTTAGTTTCAGTTTTTTTTTTGTTTTTGTTAGTTTTATGAAATAATGTTTCTTTCCAATCAAATTTCAATATTTTGGTTTTATAATAACAGTGTTGTTTAAAGTAAAAAATGTAACAATAATTAAGTGTTTATAATTGAAAATATAGAAAAACATTAAATTTAACTTTTAATGTGCAGTATAATCTTTAGTATAATTATTATTGACAAAATTTTGCATTTATTTCCTACAAATTGGCCATGACCTATTGTTACAAATAAAGTAAATTACTGAAAATATCGAATTCTGACCTTGTTTTCCAAAATAAATAAACACGTTATATTTTTGAAAAGCCAAAATTATACTTAATCAATATCTAAAACAATATACAGGTTGTCCTATTTCAAAAATTGTAAGTTTGGTTAATATCTCAAAAACTAAACTTTTTAGAAAAAAAAACTGACTGCGCCCATGAGCTTTACGTAAAAAACTCCATAAAAATTTTACTTTTTTGATAAATTAACCATTAAGGAAAATACGAAATGTGCCTAAAAAGCGAAGATTTTGAAAATCACCCTATAGATTAAAAACTAAGAGAGTCATGCCCAATTTGACACCGGAATGTTTCGTTTCGTTAAAAAATAGGAAACTAAAGTGAAAACCGCAACTCTATATCGTTGATAATAACTCCAATACCCCCTAAAATTGTCCAAAATGGGACACACTATACAAATAAGATGAACGTATGCTCTTTTATCTGCCCCTAAGCATATTTGTGGGGTGAAAATCATGCTCAAAATTTGCCCCTGAAAATGGATTTCTAAATACTCGGATTTAAATTGTTATTTTTCAAAAAAATAAAATGGATATTAATACTTACAAAAGAACAAAGATATCAGATATAGTTTTAACTATAGAGTTTGCAAGCTCTATTTTTACCTTCAAAAATCCATCTTGGGTTAAAAATAACTGAAATAGAGAAAGTTTGTTTTTCTTATTATGATTAAAGAAATTATTTTTTTTTTAAGATTTTCTTCTTATAATTTTTGTAAGAAAATATAGATTTTTCAAAATAAAGGTTGCAACTTCGGTAGTTGAAAGTCCATTTGACATATGTGCTCTTTTATTTTATAAGTAATAATTACCAATTCGCCTCATAGAAAAATAAAAATTTCCAACCTAGATACATATATTCAAAAATCCATTCTCTCGGTAAGCTTTGAGGGTAATTTTAACTCTCTAAATACGCTTAAAAGCAAACGAAAAAAATGTATCTCTTATTTTGTCATGCTCTACGAGTATAACATAAATAAAAATCATCGAAATCTGTGAGTTCAGATTGGAGTACTGTCCTTGGCAGTCCAGGTAGCCGTCTTTGACTTTAAATATGAATGCCTCATCGTATTCTTTTGTCTATTAACTATGTATTTCATTAAAGGCACCAAAATTATCGTGTTTTATTTCAAAGAGATTAGTAGTTTCTCTTTCAGTTTACCGGATGAAGTTCACGAAGTGCAATTATTAAAAAAAAATTGAAAAATTATAAACCCATCCAGCAAAATATTGGTGGGCAAAGCTCCTATTCTTAATTACAACTATGCGAGTAATGTTAATAAACCTAGCTTTTTTTACAAACTCACCCTGGGTGAATAGAATATGACTGCAAGCTAGAAACGCAAACTTCTTGTTATAGACACATTTGACAATTCTGTATGTTTTAAAAAAGTTAACAAGTTGATAGTTAATTATATAGTAAAACAGTGCGCTGCTTTGTGAAAATACGTGAAGATCTTGGAACAAGCAATTAGGTACCTATTGAATTGGAAATTGTGCTGCAAATTGGAGATGTTAGATGAACTGCAAGTGAGATTGAAAGCGAAAAAGACACTTTAGAAGGTAAATCTCTTGGTTTTAATGGTACTGTTGAACTAGTAGGAGGAGAAGATCTTATTTTAAACTGATTGTTGGAGATAGAAAGTTTCTTCCAAAAATCTATTGTTATTAACCTTAAAAAATACATTCCGATGATCTTATTAAATACAGTGTTTTTTTTTGAATATTTATTTATATTTTTTAGTTGTCAAATATAGAAAATACTATATGTATATATATATTTTAATGCAGAGTTACGAATTGTATGGTTCTATATAAGATTATTCATGTTTTATGGAAAAAAAACATTAAATTTACAAAACTGCTTTGAATATGTGTTTATTCCTTCCTCGTATATAATGTATGGTTTAAGTAAGTTATAACAAACTTTAACTTTTTTTTTTTAAACAAGGAGTTTATGCTATAAAATCGTGTGCCAGAGGTAATAGGTGAACATATCCACTAGAAATTTTGCATAGTTTCAATTTTGGCAAATTCCACGATAGCCATGGACTGACAAGCTTATATAGCTATACATTTATCACTTAAAATCAAGAGCGTAGCATTAAAGTCGAAAAGAAATGCTGAGTAAAAATGGACTATTTTGATAAGATCTTATAATTCTGCTGATAAATAAAAGTAGTGAACGATCCCATTTGATATTTGAGACTTATTATATCAATATTCGGAGTAATATCTACAACTGCAGAAATAAACCTAACTTTCGTTGCACCAAACACGCAATAAGCTTTACATTTTCTATATTCCCTCATCGTTTCTACCATAAAATCCAACGTGTCGGTCACCTAAATCGTTTATTTATACGTTACTCACTTCCTATGGGCAATTTCGCATTTATAGATTGAGCTAGCGAAGCGTGCCACGTAAGGGGTCTTACTTCTCTAACTCAAAAATATACAGATCTGTTTGTCATGATAATATAAATAAACAAGACTCTTGTCTGTAAGGTTGCTCTTTCCAGATGAAATTATTTATACTTTTAATCTAAAAAAATCCCACAATATATATATATATATATATATATATATATATATATATATATATATATATATATATATATATATATATATACAAGATTTTACAAATATTTTTAATAAGGGTCTCCTGGCACTACGTTTTAAAATTATTTCGAAATATAAATAGTGTATGTATGTGTATGCCCTACATATTATTGCAAATTTTGATAGCACGAGCCAAGTAAGGGTAAGTTACTGTTATATTTCCTATATATAAGATGTTCTTAAGATATTTAATTGTTCTTGATATTGTAGATCAAAATTTAAGAGGCGCGCTTTCCTTTTGAATTTCTCTTCTTCTGGTTTAAATTGCATTGGTTTTTTAGTAAAATCATTACGAGTTGTTGTAAAATAAAAATGATCCCAAAAAAAATTGTACAAGGTTAATAAAATTATCATGAAAGTCAAATAACTTTCTTGTTTTAGACGGAACACCCTGTATTTAATATCGAATTTATATCATAATTTTAACGGTCTTTAAAAGGGGATTAAGGGAAATGCAATGGTAGTCATGGAGACCGTAACATACGACCAAAAGGTCGGGGATATTGTGTAAAAAGGAAAATATAGACAGCTAGCTCGTGACCCAACCAAATCTAAATAGTCAAAAATCTACCAAACATTAAAGAGATATATAGGCCATATACCTAACAACCTTGAATTGGCGCTCACACCACACTACAATAAACCAACGTACCATTGAGACTATTAACAAGCTCCAGACGATCCTCAACAAGTGCAATGTCGAAGTTTCTTCTAAAAATCATACCACCTTTAGAAGGTAGGACGAACACATATGTAAAAATTCCACAGATTTCGTTAATATCATAGTAGCATTAATCTAGAGCCAGACAACAGACTAATAAATTTTGATATAGAAAGTCTCTATACTAATGTGCCATTAGGAGAACTACTAGACGTAATTAAAACTAAACTTTCAAAAGGTGCAACTTTATTAGAACAAAACAACGTAACCACTGGACTGGGTGATGGACCTTTTGGAGTGTTGCCTACGTAGTGCTTTCAAGTAAAGGACAAGTTCTACGCTCAGGACGACGGACTTTCTATGGGTTCTTCACTTTCTCCAGTCGTCGCCAATATATATATATATATATATATATATATATATATATATATATATATATGTCCTGGTGAACCGTTCAAATGAAATTATTAAAACTTCAGCATACCGGAAGCCAACACATGCTGGACAGTATCTTAACCATGGCTCTAGTCATCCTGTTGCAACAAAATGAGGAATTATACGCAGCCTCTATGATCGTACTGTATCCATATGCAACAATACCGATTCATTTTCAAATGGGGTAGCAAACATTAAATCCGATTTACAACAGAATAGTTATCCTCTAAAACTAATTGACATGTTATAAGTAACCTTAGAACAAAGACCCCTAAATAGCAAAAAAACACATTCCTTCTTCACAATGCCGCTTTCAAATCAGGAAATACACTCGGGGCTCCTTTGACTAAAACAAAACCAAAAACTACCGATAAGAAAGAATGTGTTTACAAAGTTCCATGTGAGTGTGGTGAAATGTATATTGGAGAAACCAAACGTCAACTAGAAGTTAGAATTAAGGAACGTAAAACTCATAGACAAAAAGGAGAAACGTCAAGATCTAGTATTGCAGAACACGCCTGGGATAAACAACTCCATATCAAATGGTCTGAAGCTGCGACACTATATATGGAACTCAACATGAAAAAAAGAAAATTTATTTCAGCAACTTACATTAAAAATAATAATGGAATCTACAATAAAACCAGTTTTGAAATACCTAATCTTTGGTAACTATTACTTTGTAACATCCAATCATTGAGGTGTGTAAAGTTAAGTTAAAACATTGTTCATAATTGATGACGATTAAAGATACAACATAATCGAAACATTGTACAAACAAACAAAAATAAAGACAATGCAAGTCCGACAACCACATTTTAATCAATCTTCAACATTGTACTCAACTTTCACACAAAGTTCGTTTTAGTTTTAAATGTCTGTTAATTTTTTTTTGTTTCCTGTTGCTTCGTTCTTATTACTTTCACAAACTTGCTAATCCTTCGCTCTCAAATTCAGTGAACTTTGTTAAATATTAGTACAATTCTAACAAGTTTTTAATTCCAAATCACAACGTTATGATTATTAATAAACAACGTGTTAATCAATGGATCCTCCAAGGCAAAAACCAATGCTATTTTTGTAGTGGTTTTTTTGGGTGAATATACACTCACTAAAATATATAAAAAATTTGATTACTTTTCTATGTTAAATGTATACATTAAGATAGATCAATTAGCTATAAGAAGAGCAAAAGTGGGCACATTTTTTTTAATGTTAAAAAGCGTTAAGATATACAGAATGAAGGTGAAAATGTTTGAAGTCGTATACTGCTTTAAAACACAATTAAGTTTTCTTAAAAAATAAATTTAACCTACATCAACATCTTTACTATTGATAACAAAACAGAGCAGTATTTTTTTTTATTATTATATCTTAATAATTGAGTATACTCAATTTCAAATAAAATATTAAAGTGTAGGAAAAACAACTTTTTACGTAATAGCAAATAAGATATCCAGAATTAGAAACTTAGAAAAATCGATAAGAATGTTTCCAAATTTTTTTTTAAATATTTAACCCTATTCTGCAAAGTGGACATTAATTTTTTAAAGTTGATAAATTTTTACAGGCAGGTATAAACAAAAATTAGATATCCAGTACCATTCCATTCAGGATGTTCAAAACGACATTAAGACTAAACTTTTTTATTTTGGATGATTCGTCTTAACCTTCGTCTAGCATTAAATCACTCTGGATCTTTGTTGTTTATCTGGATTGGTAGAAGGATTTATGAAGCAATATAGATCGAATGGATTAGGGGATAATGTAATCGTTATCAAAGGAATGAAACATTTATGGGCGATGTTCGGTTATCAGTTATAAAGGAGTTTTGGAGATGGATGAAGTTGTTTGTTTTTCTGGAAAGCTATTCTATTCTTTTCGCCATTTAAGTGAGTTTTAATTAACTTATATTGAGAAATTAAAGAAGTTACGAGCTTGAAGACACATAAAAATTTATCCTGTTTTATTATTGTCTCAAATTTACTTAATAATTAATTCTATTTTAAATTTGCGACTTATTAACAGGTAGTTTTTCAATTGTGTAGGTCACTACCTTAAAACATTTCATTTAAATAAAATATTTGTAAAATAGAAAGTATGTAGAAAGGATATATATATATATATATATATATATATATATATATATATATATATATATATATATATTGTTGTGAAACAACGACCTTACCGTCGGCTGCCGACAAAACTTGGCTATATAGGAATCCAAGTTTTGTAGAAAGCATGACAAACAGGATGTCTGGGAAAGATACCGGTGGATCCCACTGATGAGTCCACCACCGGTATCGGAACGACACATCCAAATCGCTTTAGACGGTGGTCAAAAATCAGATCACTAGTCACATGTCCTTAACATAAGGGGCATATATATATATATATATATATATATATATATATATATATATATATATATATATATAAATGGGAAAGTAGTGGCGACTGACTAGTTAAGAAACAATATTCAGAACTATATATATATATATATATATATATATATATATATATATATATATATATATATATATATATATATATAAATGGGAAAGTAGTGGCGACTGACTAGTTAAGAAACAATATTCAGAACTAGGGAAATTGCCTAAAAATCATGTAATTTTTAGTTTTAATATTGTCTCTCTATTTACGAATTTACCTTTAGAAGCTATCCTTAACAGTCTCCGTGATAAATGGGATGACATATCACAGCACTGTGGGATCGATTATGAGCTCTGAACAATTCATGGAATTTGTTTTCGACTCCAATGTGCTAGAGTTTAATGATGAACCGATTTTTGAATACCAATGGGCTCCAAATATTTATCCTATTTTGGTTAACTATATGCTGGATGATTTGGTTAAGGATTGTCTGCAATACTGCCCTTTCACATTTCCTTCGTCAAGCGGTATGTTGTCCCTGCTGGTAGAATTGAGATAGTTCTAGAACTCTTTAACTCTTTTAATCCGTATATTCAATTCATGGTGGAAAAAGAAACTAACAACAGTATCCCATTTCTGGATATGTTAGTTATACGTACGAATGAAAACACTTTAAAAACTAAATGGTATAGAAAATCATATTGTTCTAATAGCTTCATAAGTTACCATTTGTGCCATCCTATGAGATCTAAAGTAAATGTCGTCTTAGGCATGGAAAATAGAGCTGGTAAACCGTATCTCATTTCTCGATATATTAGTTATACGTACGAAAGAAAACACTTTAAAAACTAAATGGTATAGAAAACCATATTGTTCTAATAGATTCGTAAGTTACCATTCGTACCATCCTATGAGATCTAAAATAAATCTCATCTTAGGCATGGAAAACTGACCAGTTAATCAGTATCTCATTTCTGGATATGCTAATTATACGTACGAATGAAAACACTTTAAAAACTGAATGGTAGAGGAAAGAGACTGTTTAACAGAGCTGTTAAATAGTATCTTATTTCTGGATATGTTAGTTATATGTACGAATGAAAACACTTTAAAAATTAAATTTTATTGGAAACCATATTGTTCTAATTGATTCATAAGTTACCATTCATACCATTCTATGAGATCTAAAATAAATCTCATCTTAGGCATGAAAAATAGACCTGTCAAACTTACACATTCGAGTTTTAGAGCAAAGGCATTACGCCAACTTAATGATATACTCTGGGAGAATTCTTATCCAGACAACATTGCTAAAAAATTTCTTTACAATATCAAAAATATTATTCCTAAACACATTATTGAAATTTCTTTTTAACCTTTTCTCCTCAATACTCAATCTTTAAGCTTAGCAAACACTTTTTCACATACAATAGTACAGATTCCGTTTTTCCATACATTACCTCACATAGAAGGTCTCACCGATAAAGTGGTGAATATTTTCAAAGACAGGTATTAAAATAGCTAAAAGGCAAATACTAACTCTGTCTAAAATTTACCCTAAAAATGAAACATCTTTACAGCTGAATATGACCTCCTGTATCATGTACAAATTTCTTTGTGCCAACTCTCAGTTAGTTTGCAGAAGCCTCAAAAGCAGACTCACTTCCTATCGTAGTGATATTAATAGAGGTTTGTCCTCTTGTGCTCTGGCTGAACATGCCTTTGATCATGACCACTCTATAACCTTGGATGACACAGATTTTGGAAAGAGTTCCTTCATATCATAAAAGGTTCTTCCTCAAAATGGTTCGTATTAATCAAGATGACAACTCAATGAATAAAAAAAGCGACACTGAGAATCTGAATGCCATTTATAGCTTGAGAGTTTGAGAAATAAAAGTATTTGGGCCTCCTGGACAGTCCATTTCCAGATAAACAAGCGTTTTCCCTTTTTGCTCTTATATCATGTAAAAAATATTAAACAAGTAATTTTTGTTAAACCTCGCCCTTGGCTATGCCGCTGTTTAATGAATTTTATTCCTTTTACTACTTAGGTAACACGCCACTGTCCTTAGTTGACACCTGACATCTGTCACTATAAAATAGCGAAATGGTCAAGTGAGATTTTTGCTGTTGTGCATTTTTAAAAATGATGTCTCCTTTTCTAATGTCATGGTTCTTGTTAATCTATTGCCAAAAATCATTTTGGATAGAAACAAGAACCAGCCTGAATTAACTTTATTTTTCTGGAAAAAAAAATACCAAAAAGAATGAATTATAAATTAGAATATGTTTCAATTTTATAATGGTTTTTAAAAATGCAAAAATAAGAAAAAATATCGATACCGAGACCAACTTGATACTATTTGCAAGATATCGATATCGATATTTTCCAAAAAAGTATCGATACCCTCAGATATTATTATCGAAAAATTTATACAATAGTTTTTAGATTTAAACAATAAATTTGTCTGCTCGTTATTTATGCTTGGTGGGAGAGGGGCTTTTTGATCTTTGAAGGATATAAATATGTTTAGTTAATTTTTCTTTTAATTTGTTTGCCTGTCACGACTCCTTTGAATATTGTTAACTATTAAAGATTACCACACATGCGAAATTTATAATGAATATCAACAAAAAGTGGATTTAAATACTTACTTTTATCGAAAAATATTGTAAGATATTATTTATGTATTAAAAGTAACATTCAGGCAACCAGAAATTCATACTTATCCTTTATTGCCCGGTTATTTTATTCTTGAATTGACATATCAATTAGTCTGTAATACTAGTTCAAATAATACAATTAAAAAAGGATAATATATTTTAAAAAATAAATAAAAATACGTTATTCAATAGTTACATAAGGGGTTCTATGATGATACATTAATTCTACGAGGGAATTCGCTAAAGCTAACTAAATATTTGATTTCGATACCAATGCTACAAAAAAGTATCGATACTTATTTGGAATCATAATAAAAGTATCGAAGCTAAAAATACTCGATACTTCAGAAAAAGTATCGATATTTTAGAAATATCGAAGTATCATTTGGCTCCCTCATTTTTAACATCCGGCAGTATTGCACTTATTTTTCCGGCATAGCTGACATTTGTTTATTTTTCTTTGTCTCTTTGATTTTTAATGTTTTGAGTTATATTATCAAAATGTATAGACTAAAATATTTTACTTATATTTCAAAATGTACAGGTAGAAGTGGCAAAATTTAAAAGAATGTTTCTGAAAGTAAAGAGTATACAAAAAAGCTGGCAGGAAATTCAATGTTTCCATAATTTCAAATGATTACCGGATATTTATATAAAAAATGCTAAGACAAAAATAACGAACAAGTCTCAATAAAAATATTGCCCTTTTAATTTCCTCGACGAGAAAGTAAACTTATGAGTAGTAGAAAAATAGTAACGGGTCTAGACAGTAAAAATAAAAACTATAAAACCAGAGACGTGAAAATCATGATACTGTTCGTTGCGTCGCTTAGTAGAATGCGAATTGTCTAGTTATAAGTATTGCGTTAGTGTCATTACCCTTTAGGAATAAAAAATAGTTAATGCAGTCCATTGCAACTTTTGTTAACCCCGATACTGTGGATAGGCTTTGAATTTTAAATATCTTACTGGTTTAAATTAATTTTTTACCATTGGATCCTCACGAGAAGATCCTTTAAATCATAAAACAAGTAAATTTATCAGAAGACAAAAATCTTAAAAGTATTTTACTTGCCCTTATTTTTAAACAAATTACTGTTTCTTGCTTGTAAATTAACACTTAATTTTTTCGCACTGAAAAATGTTGAATGGCCTAAAAATATTACGTCATGTCGTGCCATAAACCTATTTATTTAAAATTAAAATGAATAAACACATTGATGACCTGGTCATTTTGTGCCCTGATCGCGATGTCGGGGACCTGGAGGGGACAATGATGCGAGCCCTCCGGATTGTGCAATGATGTTGCCACAGGGATGGGCTCGGAATAAACCCGGACAAGGCCGAGGTGGTACTCTTTACAAAAAAGAGGAAAATGAGGGGATTTCCCGCAACTACATTAGTGCGAAGAACTCTTCAATTTAAGGGGACAGTTAAATACCTGGAAGTAATTCTGGACTCACGACTGAGCTGGAATGATCATATTGAGGCTCGAACCAAGGAAGCTACATGTGCTTTCTGAGCTTGTAAACGAGCCTTTGGGTGCACATGGGTACTGACACCTAAAGTGCTTTTTTGGATATATACACTATGGTGATCCGCCCCATGGTAACGTACGCCGCTATTGTATAGTGACGTAGTACAACAAAGCGCAAGCCCATTCTTCAACTTAACAAAGTTCAAAGAACGGCTTGTGTAGGAATATTGAGTGCGATGAAAACTGCTCCCACCAGACCTCTTGAAGTCCTGATGAACATGTCTCCTCTTCACTTATATAAAGAGATCGAGGCCCTGAAGACTGTTTATCGTCTGAGTTGTCTAGGACATCTTGGAATTGGAACTGACAGCTACTCAGGTGTCTGGAAAAGCGCGCTGGAGAAGTAGCCATCACTCCCCATACGAACAGATTACATGACGCCGCTTTTAAAACCTAACCTCTCCCTGGAGATATTTCTGCCAACTAGAGAGGATTGGGAGAGAGAGCAAAATCTTCCGAAAAATAGATCCTGGTGGTAGACGGATGGTCCTCGGCAAGATGAAAAACTGGAGGCGGAGTATTCGGCAGGAGGACAGGAAACAGAGAGTACAACCCTCTAGAATAAGGTGCGACAATCTTTACAGCGGAAATTAATGCTATTCTGCAGTGTGTCCATTTCTGTGTGAGGGATATGGACGGGAATAGGGTAATAAATATATGCACACACAGTAAGGCTGCCATATTGGCACTGAAGTCCAGTGTCGGAACTTCGGGACTGGTATCTGAGTGCAAGGACGTACTGAATGATATGACAAGGTACGGCTGCATAGTCAGACTCGCATGGGTTCCGGGTCACTCGGACATACGCGGGAATGAGGAAGCAAATCGTCTAGCAAAGTTGGTTTCGGATATGGATCCCAACCAATGCTACCTGTCCCAATTGCTATTGACAAAAGGGAATTAAAACCGTTGCTGGAAAGCAAATTTATTGAATCGTGGAGGGGAGCTCCTGGAATGAGGTGTGCTATAGAACATATAACTGGGCCTAGCGCATGGCGTACTAAGGAGCTACTCTCCTTGGGAAGGAAAGAGCTGCGAATTGTGGTGGGATTTTTGACAGGAAATTGTCACCTCAGGGGTCATCTTCATGGAATCGGTGTCGAAGACGACCCGACGTGCAGATAATATTTGGAGAAGGATGAAACTATTGACCATGTCCTCAGAGAGTGAGATATTTCAGAGAAGCAATTTTAACTAACGAGGTTGCTTGGATTCGCAAAGGCGATTGGCCTCGAATGATCTGCAGCTATGGTAGGATGTCAAGGGTCCAATAGAGGCCTAGGCATCGATGATCTAGTATCACCACCTCTTTTTCATTCATTCATTCAAATGAATAAACACTTTGACAATCTATATTAGGCTTTATTTACGCGAACACAAATTTGCATTATGAGTCTTGTCCGCAGAAATTTTTGTTTCCAATATAGACACACACAATCATATTTAATATATTTCAATTTTTCTCGATTTTTTTACTCATTTTAGAGCCATTTGTACAGCACTTTATTTCACTCTCTAAATTTCGTCGCACGAACTTCTATATAGGCGTATAGTTATTACAGCAGAATAAACAATTTGACTGAGAATGAATAAGTACACAGCTTGAGTCTCAGCACAAAAATTTATATGAAACTAAGTTGAATTTGACACAAAATTATTCACCTTTAATATTGCATATTTTTGTTCCTTCAGAACTAGCTTTACTTGAACTTAAACTTGAATACTCCCTTCAAAAATAACGTTATTTATATGTTCATCTCGGAAATCCCTGAATTTGTACTCATACCGTTTCATTCAAATAATTTATAGCATTATTCAAAAATAGCATAATATATGGAAGATTCACTTTTATGAAATGAATTTTTTTAGTAAAGAAAATATAATACGAGATGGATCAGGAACGCATTTATATTCTACAATAAATTCTAGAAATCTTTTATAAAATATGGCATATGCCTATCTGATTTACCTGTATTTATCCTAGCCCAGTTAATGTTAAATTAATTTCATTAAATTGTTGATCTGAATTTTTCTATGCTGTTACTACACCTAAAATTTACCTCATTAAAAATTAACGCATACACATTTTAATTATGTTGGATTAGATAAAATTAGATAAAATTTGTCATAAAGAAGTTCAGAAGTTCGTACTAGGTGCAATGATAAGTCACCACTACCAATGGACAGTGTCTAAGGTGGTAACAATGTGGAAAATTTCCCATTCTGTTAAAGATAGTGTTAACAGTGGTCGACATGGTATTCACGAGGAGAAAAAACTAAACATATTAGCACTTTATTAAGCATTAGTACCTAAGTTGGACGTTTACCTACCAACTTTACTAAATGTTTTAAAAAAGGAAAGTAGCATCGCTATATAGCACCATTTTTCCAAAAATTATTGTTAGATATTTCTGGTAAGCGAAAATACTTTGGTAAAATAATAATGGAGTTTACAGCTAATAACACAAGATACTGTCCGAATAATTTATATTTGAGGTGAAGCTACTTTTTCTTTAAATGGTCAGATCAGTAGACAAAATTCTAGATACTGAACTCTGTAATCCCTGTAACAGGGAAAGTTATACCTAGTATCATGAAAAACTTGGTTAATGTCTGGGCAAGTATTGTGAAAAATAGGGTAATCAGGTCAGTTTTCTTGGATGAAAGCACCACTACACACAGATATCTATATTTTCTTCAATTGGTCCCAGCTCTAGCGAATCTATTTTCCGATGATAATGCTCCTGATTTACCAAGTTTAACTTTATAGTTTCAACTGGACTATGCTCCTCTGCATTATGCTGCTCATGTAATGGAGTAATTAAACACAATTTTTCCAGGGAGATGGATTGGTAGACGAGAGGCAATAGTGTCGCACCGCTCAGATCGCCTGATATTAATTCGCTAGACTTTTTTTATAGGGGCTATGTCAAAAATTTTCAACTGATTATAAAACGGTTTTTTTATGTTTTGTCGTAGAAATCAAAAGTATAAACATTTTGAAAATAGATGGAGATAAGTATTAGAAAACTTTAATGAAAAATGTTTAGAATTTATTGTAGAATCTAAAATATAATAATACATAATGTGTGTTGTTAAACAAATTTGGGTTGATACACGAAGAATTTTCTGGTTCACCTTATATGAGATTTTATTTTTTAGAAAATGCATTTAAAAAAAATGAAGTCGACATATTCGATCGAATTTTCATGATATAAGTATAAGCGGTGTTCCACATAAAAGACTGATCTGTTTTATTATCACTACACAGTATTTGTTATGTGTTTTTTTAAGAACACTGTACGAATGTGAGCAAATATGTAAGTTTTAAAAATTTGAAAATAAACTTTAATTAATTTTTTACATACCTAATTTATAGCCATCAAGATCTCTAGATCTGAATCCGTTAGATTTCTTTTTGGGAGAACAATAACGAACTTGCTATTGAACGCTAGTCTTACACCAGGGAAGAATTGCCTGCAAGACAAGCTCGAAATAATCCTGGAATTTTATTTTAAGTACAAAGAGGAAAAATCCTCATGATAAGAAAGTATAATTAAATACAAAAAAAGACATACTTAATGTTTTAAACAATTTTGGGACAAATTTTCATCAAAAAGAAATTCTTATTTTTTCTTGAAACTTTAGTTACGTTTCGCCCCTTTTTGTTTATCTTGAGCTGCGATCAACTCTTTCAAATGTTGTTCGATTAGGAAAATTTTAACTTGGAAATTTCTGAACAAGCAAGAATAATTTTGCTTGTAAAAAATTGCATTATGCTTATTTATAAATCAAATTTGATTTTGTTGATCATTACTTTGTAGAAATCCATATTAATTTTAGACTGGGAAAAGTAAAATACGTTATTACTTAAATTTTGACTGCATTTTTTGACTGTACTACATGTTTTACTTCACGCTAACGTTCTTAGGTACAGTATGAAATCTAGTCCGTTTCTGACTCTCTTGGTAATCTTTATTGAAGGTTCTAGACAATGTTGAAGATTAACATTGCGTTTAGGTTGTATTTCTAATCATTATCAAGTATAAACTGAATGTTTTGTCCTAAGGCTACAAGCTTATATAAGGACTTTCTTCACTGAAGTGCGACCTTTCGTTCAATGATTTAATGTGGCTAAGTGGTGGTTGCCAAAGATTAGGTATCTCCATACTGAAAATTCCATTTAACAGTATGGATATCTTTCAAAATTAATTGAAAATGTTGTCACTAACCTTAGAACAAAGATCAATTGACAGAAGAAAACACAATCGTCGTTTACAATTCTATATATATGAAAGAAAAGTCAGAGAAAATAATAGGAATCGCCAGCGGTTACAATATATAAACAACCTTCAAACCTGGAAATACACTAAGTTCTCGTTTAATACTCAACATCGAATTAATATATGATATGGGTCTCAACAGGAATGCCCATACACAATCCATAAGATCCAAATGATCCAGGGACTTAAACATCGTCCACATCTCGGCGAACACCAAATGATGACAGGACATCATTGCTAAAAATATATAAATCGCCAATCCTATCTAAAATCGAATATAGGATTTTAGTTTATTTATCAGTTCCTAACTCGTATTCTAAAAAACTTAACCCCATACACAACACAGGCATTTCAGTTAAAAGTTTATAGTGTGAATTCGAAATTCTATCCACAGAATACAGAAGGATGTAGTTTTCTCTAAATTATGTTATGTCATTACACTTTGGCTCTTTTATTCCACACTATAAACAATTCTTTAAACCCCCTAATATTCCAAAACCCGCAGAAAGTACTCTCCTCCTTTATCCCCCTATAAATGAGTTAGATATTTATTCGTTTCCATCTTAGAGCCATCCCCTATTAGCTATAATACCGAGCTCTTACAAGTAAATAACAAACAACTACTACTACTACTATCTGGTCGCGACAGCACCAACTTATCCAATTTAAATTTAATAATCATGAACTAATAAATTAAAGAGAAAATTCCAAGAAGTGAGCGCCTAATATTACACCAAAAACACTACTATTCTTACTACAGAATTATTTGCATCCTGAAAGTTGTCTTCCCCTCCCCCAAGACTAAATGGCTTTTAGTCGCAGATTTCCTCAACTCCATTATCCTAAACACCCACTAGCTCAAGAAATCAAAAAACCTCAAAATACTCCCACATAAGAACTTATATCTTTCCTTTCTATGAGTGTCAAGCCATACTGAAGTCCCTGGCAATACTAAAGCCCATAACTTTGCCATCACTCATCAAAACTCACAAAACAAAATAAATAATACCTTAATGATATTAAATACTTCCTTCCGAATCTAACTTGTAATCTAATCTAACTCGACTGGGATATAGTATATAAAACCTATTATAACAAAGACAAAATGAAAGAATTAAAAAATAATGAACGCTGAAAGACCAAGTAGTCGATGCGATCCTAATTTATGCCTCTCTCTCTCTCATTTAATAAGAGAGAACCAAAAACTACTGATAAGAAAGAACGTTTTTACAAAGTTCCATGTGAGTGTGGTGAAATGTATATTAGAGAAACCAAACGACCACTAGAAGTTAGAATTAAGGAACAAAAAACTCATACACGAGAAGGGGAAACGTCGAGATCTTGTATTGGAGAATACTCTTGGGATAAACATCAGCATATAAAATGGTGTGACGCTGCGGCAATATCTATGGAACCCAACATGAAAAAGAGAAAATATATAGAAGCAACGTACATTAATAATAATAATTGAATCTTCAGTAAACCCAGTGTTGAGATACCTATCTCACTAGGCTTATTTTGACGCTTTCTTTACATTGCCAGGAGTTTGACATATACTTTCCGGGCACCCTGTATTTAGCTACAATATTAACAATTATAAAATCTAAATATCCTTCCATTCCGTTTGTAACCCTGGCCTGTTTATATTAATGAACGAACGACTTTAGTGAGGATTTTTTGAATGCGTGGGAACTCGGCCGTAACTTATATCTTAATTTGCCGTTCGTGAGTCAATTTGGACGGTTTTGAATGGCTTGGCAACTCCCCACTTCCGAATGACTAATTTAAGGCCTTAAACGGCGTCATTTAAAACTATAAAATGCTTCAGTGTTGGTAATTATTTTTTCTCGTAATAAAATGGCCATTGCTTTATGTTTAATGACGTATTTTATTGTCATTTTGACACTTTGAGGTAGCTTTGAATTAAATGGCATTTGTTACGAATAAAAATGTGAAAATTATGAAAATTTAAAGGTGTTTAATTTCTGTTTTTTAATCTATTTTATTTATTCTCGGTTTCGCCCGGATATGATTAGGGTTTTAAATGATAATTATATAATAATTATGTTTTTTTTAGGAGTGTAAGTACGTGATATAACCATTGTGTCCGAGGTTGTCGAGGCATAATCTACAATTTTATCAATTTTTAAACGACAAATACAGTTAATGAGGGTCATCCTTATAGTCTAAGTCATAGTTAAAAATTATTGCTGTTTTTGACTTAAATTCTGACATGAATGAGACCTACCCAAGGGTGTTGGGGTAAAATACAAACTTTCTCTCTCTCTCTCTTTCTAGCATTACAACCCGGGGTGGGTCTTTGCTGACTTCACAATCTGCCTCCACTTGCTGCGATCCATCATCAATTCCTCCACGCGTTCGACGTTTAGGGTTTGTAAGTCTGCTGAAACCTTATCTCTCCACCTCATCCTTGGTCTTACTAGCGGCCGCTTTCCTTCTGGGTTCTCTTCCCATACCAACTTGACGATACGTTGATCTTGTCTCATAACATGGCCGGCCCATCTTAATCTTTCTGCTTTTATTATTTTTACTATATCTGGCTGGTTGTATAGTTCTTCCAATTCCTTGTTTGTTATCGTTCTATATTGCTGTGTGGTGTTGTCCCTGACCGGTCCATATATAGCTCTAAGCATTCTTCTTTCTGCGATTTTCAGTCTATTCTTATTTTGATTTGTCAACGTCCATGTTTCACATGCATATGTCATTACCGGTCTTATAACTACTTGATATATTCTTATTTTCGTGCGGCGGGATATATTTTTCGATTTCATTATCTTTTGCAGCCCATACCAGCAGCGGTTGCCTCCTTGTATTCTGTTGTTAATCTCTTGTATAATGTTGTGGTCAGAGGTGATCGTAGCTCCTAAATATTTAAACTGATGGATCCTTTCAAAATTGTAGTAGTCCATAGTCACGTTCTGTCCTATTCTGTCTCGCCGTTCCGTTCTTGTTGTAGCCATATATTTTGTTTTTTCTTCGTTGATTCGTAGGCCAACTTTCTTTGCGGCATTTTCCAGTTTGAAGAACTCTTCGTTGATACTGGTAGTTGTATTACCTACAATATCGATATCATCAGCGAACGCCAATATGATGCGCGGACCTTGATTTCTAAAGAGGAGCGTTTTTGTGTTGGTTTTTCGTACGATGCTCTCCAAGGCGACGTTAAAGAGGAGTGGAGATAGCGCATCGCCTTGTTTAAGACCACTGTTGATTGTAAAGAAGGTTGACAATCTTCCTTCAAGTCTTACTGCACTTGTAGATCCCTCTACACATGTTTTGGTGAGGTTAATTAACTTCTTCGGTATGCCCAGTTCTGCCACGGCATTCCACAAATCATCTCTTATGATGCTATCGTATGCTTGTTTAAAATCTATAAATAGCTGGTGCAATGTTTTGTTGTATTCCCAACATTTCTCCATTAATTGCCTAATCGTGAATATCTGATCTACAGTTGAGCGGTTTTTTCTAAATCCACACTGGTAATCTCCTATTTGATACTCCACACACGCAGTCAATCGTTCTAAGATCATTAGAGAGAAGACTTTATATCCTGTGTTAATAAGGGATATACCCCTATAATTGGAGCAGCACGTTATATCGCCCTTCTTAAGTATTGGTATTATCACACTTTCTTTCCAGGAGGTTGGTATTTTTTCTTCTTTCCATATTTGACAGATGAGTTGATACAAAGCACGTTTCAAGGTTTCTCCTCCCTTTTTCAAACATTCTCCCGGTATAGTGTCGTTTCTTGGGGCTTTGTTGTTTTTAAGTTTTTGAATAGCTCGTGACACTTCTTCCACTATAGGTTCTTCTACTATGGGTTCGGCCGTAAGGTATGTATATTCAGGCCGGGCTTCATCTGCCTGGCAAAGTACAAACCCTACATAAAATGTAACAGCAAAAAATTAATTGGGGCCAAGAGGGGCGAGGGGCGAAATTGACTAAAACAGGTTTTTTTGAATCTACAAGCTATGGAAAGCATTTTGGAAAAAAAGTTGTAAAGATTTTAAAAGCTTCCAATTTGAGCTTTCATGCTATCATTTTTGTAAACTTGTCATTGCAAAAATGCCAAAAAACCCTTAAAATCGGCAATTTTTGCACATCAAGTATCTATCGTAAAATGAACTTTTTTTGCACTTCTTTATTTCTAAAGGGAAGCAAAGAATATTGAACAAAATTATATTTTATAATAGTTAATCTGATAGTTTTTGCTGAGATATTTCCATTTGTTCATCTCAAGACGCAAAATTTTGATTCCTAATTTTTTTTTTTTGGTGAACATTTTCACAAAGGTTCTCTTCGTGAAGACCTAAATTCTCATATCTGGTTAGGGGCAAATGAAAAAATTAATTTTCAATATTAACCTTAAATGTCGCCCTAAAAAGAAGGTTTGCCATACTCATAATTTTTCTAACAACCCCAGATTTAAAAAAACATCGAAATTGATCAATTTTTTGCTGAAATATGGCGAATTTTTCCGATTGCTGCTGATTTGAAGCTGCCAGTTCAGTTTTCTCGCTCGTCCGAGAGCTCTACTTCTTTATAAAAAAAACTACCCCCTTTTTTAAAGCTATATTTAAGGGATTAAAAACTAATTTTTTCATTTGCACCTAAACAGATATGAAAGTTTAGGTCCTCACGAAGAGATTAAACCTTTCTGGAGGTCAGAATGTTCACTAAAAAAGAAGTTATAGCAATCAACATTTTGCGTCTAGGGATAAACAATTAGCAATATCTCAGCAACAAATTATCGTATATACTATTATAAAATATCATTTTGTTCAAAAAGACAAGGGCTTTCCTTTAAAACAGTGCAAAAAAAAGTTAATTTTAAAACAAATAATCGATTTGAAAAAATGGCCAATTTTGAGAGCTTTTGGCCTTTTTAAAATACCAAAAAACAAAAATGATTGCACAAAAGCTCATATTATAGATTCTTAAAATCTCTACGATTTTTATTTGAAACTTTTTTTTCCAAAATGTGTTCCTTGTCTTGTAGATTCCAAAAACCAGTTTTCGCCATCTTTGACCCCCCCCCCCTCTCTGGAAACCAACCTATTTTTTGCAGTTACATTTTATGTAGGGTTTGTTCTTATATTGTCCCTAATACCCCTAGGTAGGTCTAATCCAT
This sequence comes from Diaprepes abbreviatus, assembly GCA_034092305.1. NCBI lineage: Eukaryota > Metazoa > Arthropoda > Insecta > Coleoptera > Curculionidae > Diaprepes > Diaprepes abbreviatus. The sequence goes on along the minus strand of JASJET010000089.1, from coordinate 117,494 downwards.
CTTGGAAATTACGTCACTGTATTTACCTTTGGCTTGGACTATTGCAATATAGACAGATATTGTCATATTTGAAAGTTACAATTGCCGTTACCCAGTGTTTTGATATATCTCATAAGGAAGGTGTCAAGCTCCGATTTTAATGAAATATATTGTAAAGGGTACAAAAATAAGAGACATGTATTTTTTTTATCTGTCGAGATTCATAACGGGGTGAAAACAGCCCCTAACGTTCACTCCTAAAAACAGTAATTTTTAAATATCGCAGGTTTTAATCTTTACAAAACAAAATGAAAATTACTTGTTATTCGAAATGATGTTAAACTATGGTATTTTCACCCTCAAGGATATCATGCCTTATTTTTTATTAGGGTAAAAATATATTTGCACACATAATTTAATTCTAAAAATGACGAAATTTAATGAAATTGTTTGAAAATATTTTTGTCACGAATACCATAAATAAGTGCAAGTGGAAGTGTTTAGGGGTTTCTAAAAATAAACTAGTAAAAAAGGGTGAGCTACCCCCAAATACTTTGTCAGACCGCTAGTTAAACTGGATATGTAGTTTAATTTAAAACGATTATCATTACTTCGCTACTTTCCATTATGTCCATATTGATTAAACAGAATGTCCAGTAAGTACACAGTGTGTCCACGGATAGGATAAGTCATTCTAGATAAAAAAATTTGCTTGACTTCAGATTTCAAAATCAGCGATCGAAGTCATGATAACATGTATACTGGGTGTTCAAAATATTCGAGAATATGGAATTAATGTTAAATAAAATACTCTTATTTGAATTTTTTTTACAAATTTTAAGTTGTTCTGAAAGAGGCCCGCAGTTTAATAAAAGCACGTTGTGTATACATGTTTTTTTATTACCAACCAGGTAATTTTTCCACAGTTGTTTAATTAATGTGTGTGCAACTGAGTGGTTATATTGTCTGCCATTTTTCTAGTTCAAAGCTCGGAATTTCGCACATTCGAAAATGCAGCGTTTAGAATAATTTTTGTAAATAAAAAATATATCGAACTCGTCAAAGTGAAGCTACTCACAAAGTTTCAGGTTAAAATTGGGGTTACATCGTGTACTCTGGACTATACGGTATGGCATACATTCAACAAAAATAATTTCATAAGCTTTCTAACTGAAGATTGTATGTGTGGGCCCTTTTTGGAGACAAAAGCCCCTAATGAATTGCAAGGACTCCAATTTTGTTTCTAAATTACCATGAGGTAACCAAGTGGCATCTCCTGTTACTATTAGATAAACAGTACAGGTCTGCATTCAAAAATTCGAAATATTTTTGAAACTTATATTGCTTAAGCTGTTTTTGTTCGGCTGTAAACAATCTTGAAATTCAAAAGGCCGAAACTTTACTCATGTCTAGTTTATTATTTATAATTGTCAAAATAGTTTCGTAGATACCACGAATCCTTATAATTTCATCATGCCAGTCCATCTGCATGTCACAGCCTTGTCTCGTCATCGTTCTGCGATAAAATTTGTTTGCAATCAACTTCAAGTCAAACGTAAAATTCGGTTGGAAAAAAAGTGTGGATATCTATTCGCAAGTGGAAAGTTGCGATGAATTTCCCATCTCTTATTTTTGTAAGGTGAAAGTTTTCAAAAATGCAATTGAAAACGTTATGTAACATTTTTTATTTAGTTGCTTCATTCGTAAAATATTAGTCTCCAAAGTGTAGCTTGGGGAGCGTTGTGGAAATATACCCATCGCTCCCTATACAAATAAAGTACATAGCGTTAGTTTTGTAACCAAACCATTCTTTAGAGATATTTTTATCAAATTGAGAGGCCCTTGAGTCCAATGTAATAACTTCATGACTGGTGTCTGAGTGCAGGGAGTATTTAGTAATCTAACAAGGAATAACAGCACAACCATACTCGTGTGGTTTCCGGATGACTCGAGTCTGTACGGAAACTAGGAAGTGGACCGTTGCTGGAAAGCAAATTTATTGAAAACTGGAGAGAAACCCCTGAAGTCACTCTAAGTGCTTCTTTGAATACCAAAGAACATTTAATTGAACTTAATACGCGGTTTACTAAGGAGCTCCTTTTCTTGAAGAAGAAAGAACTGCAAATCATGGTGGGATTGCTGACCGGACCTTTGCGAGGCCATCTTCATAGGTTTGGAGTTGCGAATGAGCCAGTATGCAGATGATATCTAAGAGAGGATGAAACTACTGTTCATATTCTCGAAGAGTGACCGACATCTCAAATATTAAGACCGAGACATTTCGGGAATACAATAATGCCACTCGAAACAGTTAGGTAAGGTCAAGTAACGGTGCTGCGTGAATTCGCAAAGGCGATCGGCCTTGAATAACCTGCAGTCATGATGGGATGTAATGGGCCCAGCGAGGCCTAACCATCGAAGTATCATCACTTTTATTCATTAATTCATCGACAGATTTTTAAAAATCTGCAAATGCAGCAAAATAATCCTTATCTTTCAATGAAAATCGATATAGTTAACTTGCACACTCACAAAATTATTAGATATTAACAAAAAAATATTCATCCCCTATACTTCCCTATAAATTAATATTTTGTATAAAACAATAAGATCATATAGGAAAAAAATAACTAAAAAGACAGCTACCGAACCCCAACGTAATGGGTCTCTCACACTCACTCAGATAGTTTTGAGTTGTACTTTAGTCTTATTTACCTGGCTGATTATTTCTATCTCGTATGCATCACACACTACCACCAAGACCTAATTAGAAAACAGAATTTTACAAAAATTCCTACACATAGTAAACGTCCACAAAAGGTAAATAAGTTCTCATAAAAATCCAATGTAAAACTACTTTTTAACACTAAACCAAACAACTTGAAAGCAAAAACAAGCTCGACGAAGAAAATAAAGACATTAAGATGGAAAAATTACTTCTTGGTACTTATGTAACGAGTTGAGTTTATTAATTTTTCTTAGAAGTGCACTATAAACTTTGTCTATATGCTGTCGGATACGATTGTAAGCCTTATATGACGAAACACATTTAAACAGCTTGAGTACAGTCCTCGGAAATAAAATATAATTGGAAAAGTGTGTAAATTGCGAGGAAGAATTTTAAGTAGCTTTTCACGTTTCAGCGACAAATTAAACAAATATATCTAGAAAATATCTTATAGTATTTTATAATAAATAGACTTTAGAATTAACCATGAAAATGAATATACGAATTTAAAAAGAACGGGTTTCCCACAAGAAAGCGGTCTGGGTTCCACCCATTATCTGCTGTATACCAGTATTTTATCACTTTTTAAAATATACTACTGTAGTTATATTTTCTGATAACAGTGCCCTACGTGCAGTTGATACAGATAAATTCCGTACTGGATCGTACTAGATATAACTTTTGACGTCAAATTGCTATGAAAAAAAATGCTAAAATTAGCACAAAATATATTTCAATTTTCAATTCATGTATTTATGTGGAATTCAGGCAGTATCCTGTGACCTAGTAGATCTTTGGGGTTCTCCTTTTACTGCCAAGTTGTTAAAGAAACCTCACCGTCTAAAGCAGGTCCTTCAGACCTATTTCCCTAAGGAATATCAGAATGTTGGACGGCATTAAAGTAGGTAATTTCTCTTCTTCCATTTGGTGTGCTTACAAGAACCGTATTCTTGGGTTCTTTTAAGCACTGCACTATCAAAAGATGTGAATAGAGGTTTTGTCTTCTTCGCAGAATCTGCACTTTTCTCTTTCTACTAATCTGGTGTTTACTCCGGTGGCAATGCTCTGTCAGGATTCCTGTCAGAACTCTAAGTTGTTTTTTGCTTAGGCTTACGCATTCCTTGAATCTCTTCTGGTCCTCATTCTCAACTAGTATCATCTCTGGTCTTATTCCCAGTAAATGGATATCCTGCTCTCATCCTCTCTCTTTAATTCTTCCAGTATTACACTGCTGCTGATGCCACAGAAAGTTTGTGGCCCCAGAAAGGGTATTTCAGCCCCTTTTCTCGAGGGCTTGTCTATTATTTATTATTATTATTCTTACCTAATTTGTTTAGTTCCTTTAGGCATTCCCAGACCATCTTGAAGCAGATCACTTGAGAACTCAGCGCACTGATGGCTGCTTGACTATCTGATTTAATAATCATCTCCTGTTTTTCTCTTTGCTGAAGTGAATGTATTTCCTGATGGCATGTATTTCTACCTGAAAGATGCTTGGTGACTTCCCAAATCTTCGTTGTGTCCGGTTCTGGGTCCATACACTACTATTCTAGTTCCCTCCGTTGTTTTGGAGCCATATGAATATCATTTAATGGAAGTTTTTAATGGTGCTTCTGCTCCATTCATTTTTACGACTCAATTTTGTTTTCCCAGATTTGTTGACGTCTGAATAAGAGATTGGGTCTTCATTTTATAAGTTCATCTCTCACCATCTTATATATTTTCTTCTTCGTCATATTCTCCACAAGTATATGTGGAGGTGTAAGGTTTAGGATTATTTCCGTCCGTTGGGCAGGTTTTCACTGCTCTGGTTATACACACACAGGCTAGTTTTTGAACATTAGAGAGGTTGGCCCTCGTATTGGCCACACTGGTTCTTTTATTTTAGATAACATGCCCCATATGTGATGATTTGTTTCACTATTACGTGTATAGCCTTTGCAGGATTTTTGGGCTTGTGCTCCAGCTTTTCCCCGTGAATTTCTTTGTCAGTGCATAATAGGATATTGATTCATAATCAAATCCGAAATTATTTTATCTTCAGCTTTGGGGATGTGCCAATGTTAGTAATATCAATTTCATTCAAATCTTCAAATATAACGTAATACATAACATGATTAATGCATCTTGTTATGTTCGTAACTTTGAGGTTCATCATGAATTTGTGATTTCAACAGATAAAAATTAAATCGAAAGGATTGGTGGTAAATATGAAAGTGCACTTCTACGTTAATGCAGAAGCTCCTAATTTCTGTACAACCATCTTATCCGAAGATTGACGAGGATTAAACTATTACACTTTTTGTAGTTTGCACCAAGAACTTTGACGAAGCCTATTTGACCTTGCGATTAATTTATTTGCATTTTTTTCTCATTTTTTAAAAATTTTAGTACATATTATGAGATTTTTTGAAGAACAATGACGTAGGTTTTTCACGAAGAACTTACCATAGTTCGGATTATTTTAATGAAATGGACAATTTAATTTTTTATCAACGGTTTCGTTTAGGAAAACTCAGAGTTTCCAATTAGAAAACCAGTAAACAGATGGCGGCTTGCAAGTATTAAAAATAGATAGCAAAACAGTGCCATTATTATTTTAAAAAGAAATGATGCGGTTTTTTATTTTTAGGATAGTCGATATAAGTCCATTGGAGCAGTTACTAACAACATTAGGATATTATGCGACAAATGAACTTTTTGTAGTTTTTTTTGCTATGCTATTTTGAACTTATTTTCATATTTTTTAGATGAGGATATGCTTTACTGCCGGCTTTATATTGAATAAAATATTCTTTTCTATCGGAGTAAAATTAGGAGAAATATTTGGCTTTATCTTAGTCTTTGAATTGACATTTGGTAAGAGTTTTATCGTGTAATTTGCAAATAAGGTGTTAGTTTAGATTAGTTCAGGTCGGGTAATTAAATGTTAGATTGAGCTCATGAAAAGAAATGAAGAAATTTGAACTTTGACAGGTATTTTACCCAGACCGCGAGAAGGCATTGGTTGAATATTTGTTAAAATGTGCTTTAATTTACTTTGGTCTTCTTCCAAAAGAAGTGAAAAAGTTGGAGTACGACTGAGCTGTAAGCTTTGATATTCCAAGCATTCCACCCTCTTTCGTGACTGATCTTCGAATGTTTGGTTCTACTACGTCTCAAAAAACTGATTAAAATGAAGGACCCCAACTTCAGGAAACAATGGAAGCCAAAGAGCCTTAAACGGAGCTTATGTAAACAGTAAATGTTAGCGAGCTACGATCAAAATCTCAGGAAACAATGCAAATCAATGAACCTGCAATATTTTAAATTTACCAAACAATATCCTCATACATACTACATCAAATACGTTTTCTCCTGAAGCAGTTAAATCCTAATCAAAAGCGTCGTCAAGAGTGTCTAGAACATCTAGACGACGAATAACAAAATCAGCAATATTGATAGACATGCCTAAAAAGAATAATTTGGCTGAAGATAATGGAGTAGCTAAGAGAATTCTCAAAAGAAACGGTAAAGTTAAACGTAAATCAACAGATGATAAAGAAATTGTAAGTCCAACAAGACGACGATTTTAGATTGATCGATAGTCTGTAATGGTTTCGCATAATTTGCTGTAATTCCTATTTCAATTCGCAGCCAAGAAGACAATCGATTGGATCCTTCTTGTGCAAGAATTGGACACATTTTAAATGCTTGGAATAGTACGATTTTCATTTTCATGTTTGTCCGAATTACAACTCTAACGAAAAAGATTTTGAATAATAATATAATTATTGTAACAGGTGACTCTATGAGACTAGATAATCTTATGTTACTAATGTAAAACAATTATTAATTGATTGACCTCAACCTTATAATCAATACAAAATATTGAAGTCTATGAAAATTGTTTAATATTTAAAAATATTTCATGAGTATAAAGACTGTTGATTAAAGTTAATTTTATAATCAATAAGAATGGACGTTTTTTAAGATTTTGTAAAAGTTTTTGACTTCCTTTTGTTACTATTTCAAGATTTTGTAGATTATTTTTCAAAAAGAGGAATATTATGTTTTTTTCTCAAATAAATGAGATAGGGATATTTAGCACTAGTATTTCTGTTTAATTTATATATATATATATATATATATATATATATATATATATATATATATATATATATATATATATATATATATATATACAGGCGCGGATCCAAGGGGGGGGGCAGTGGGGGCGATCGCCCCCCCCAAGAGCTTTGAGTTCAGGAAAATATACCCGATTTTACCTCTTATACTATAGTTAATTCAAAGACTAAAGAGAGTAATACTACTGTGTTCTTTAGTTCGGCGTCTTTGGCAAAATCTGTTAGATATATATATTTTTCCTATATATATTGGATAACAATAGATATTTGGATGTGTGAAGTGTTAAAAATGATTTTAATCCTTGTCATAGGCGTCGGAAAGAGGTTTATTTTATCACTAGTATTTATGGCATAGAATATTATTTCGGTAATAAATTTAAAATAAAAAGCTCTTATATTATTATTTTATTTCTTATGATTTCTTAATAATTTACATACAGTACAAAATACAGATAATTTTGACATATTTAACACAAATCACAACTCTATTTTTATTATTTTTAATTTTGGCATAAAAACCGTTTTAGGCACATTCAGACTAAAACGTAGACTTATTCTTTCAAAAAATTCGAAGTTACAATTTAAATACTTACAAAATACTCATTGTCAAAAAAAAAAGAAGTTAAACATATATAAAAAAATAAATTCGTCCATATAATATTAAATTTTTTTTGGGGGCTATCGGTCATTTTATTATTAATTATAAACATTTTTAGGAAATTTGACGTTTCAGTTTATTTATTTCTTAAATTAAACACTAAAAAGGGATTTAAATGTAATTAATTTTTATATGTTACAGTTAAAATTAGACCTACTTATTTTTATTTCTATTGCACTGGCATCTTAATTTAATTTCCTTTATTATATGAAATATCCGATAGGCTTAAAAAAATAATATAAACGTGTTAATTCTACACGCTTAACAAAAAGACACAAATATAATAATAAAATAATAAAGAAATTACGGCTAATTGGAATTAAACATATATAAAATTAAAGAATGGGACACACTAAAATAAAAATATATATAAAAAAAATAAAAAAAAATATATAAACAACATTAAACAATCCAATTTTCGGCAGTAACTTTGTTCAAAAAAATCTTTCAAAAGTTCAGTTAAATTACTAATTTTGTACAACATATTATTTCAAGCAACTCTGCCTTTTACTTGAGAGAGATATTTCCTTCTCCAACGGATAGTTTCCAGACGACCTATAAGAACAGATTTCCTATCTGGTTTCAGCTCAGTTCTTTTAATTTCAGGTAAATCCCGATCTTCATTGATTTTAGTAAGAATTTTGTTGCTGGATGGGATCTGCTTCTCATAATAAAATGTATGTACAATTCCTTTTATTGCAGTTTTCATCTCTTCCTCCAACGAGGTTTTTCATCTGCCTGTGATCGAATGGGGGAGTACGAAACATTCCAGTCGTTTTTTCTCCTTCAGTATTCGGTACATAGTAGATTTTCCTGTCATGTTGGACCACATCTCAACAGAGCTTTTAACATTATTATCTAGATATTGGTTTCTTAGGGCATCATAAGTATTCATTGTAATAAGTTTTTTATTGAGGAAAAATGCCTTGGTTTAACGATTTTGGAATAAATATAGAAGTGGAGGCCATATTTGTTCGGTATCCTACTAATCTCAAATAATATATAAAAACAAGCACAAACAAGATAAATCACTAAGGACACACTCTAAAATGTACTTTTCTCACTGACAGAAATAAAAATGAATTATCAGAAATTTTATTATTGCAGTAAATTTATTAAAGCTTATAATGTTTAAATATAATTAGATTTACGGCAGTCCTCCGTTACCTGCGGTACTGGAGCAAGTACGTTGGGGATTTCGGTAATAGGTTTATTACTCTCTCTAGTTCTTGAATAGAGTATAGGAATGTATATGCTTGCGATCGCCCCCCCCCTCTTCCAAGGGCTCTGAGTTCAGGAAAATAGAACCGATTCTGCCTTTTATATTAGGAATATATATGCTGCTGACACTCCTTCCCCGTTGACAACTTGTTTTTCTCGCGATGGCCACCCCCCAATAGCTTTGAGTTCAGGAAAATAGACCCGATACTCTTATACTTGGAATGTGTATGTTGCTGGCATCCCCTCCTCTCCAAGAGCTTCAAAGTCAGAAAAATAGGCACGACCCTGCCATTTACACTAGAAATGGGAATGTCTCCGGTGTCTCTCTCCCCCCCCCCCCCGCCGACAACTTGCTTTCGCTTGCCATAATGTACTTTTGTGGTGTCACCGCCTCCCCAAAGAGAGAGGCTGGATCCGCCCCTATATATATATATATATATATATATATATATATATATATATATATATATATATATATATATATATATATATATATGTATATATATATATATATATATATATATATATATATATATATATATATTCATATTCCATCATCGCATCAATAATGATCACAATTGCTACAGCTTCAATTTCCCTCAACGATGGAACAATCAGCCCATAACGGGGTATGCTTTTCCTTGCTAACTTTTCACTAACTTGTTTCTGAGCAAGAAAATTTTATCAAGAAAATAAAAATGACCATATAGTTTAAAACTAGAATAAATTATGCACTTGCATGCCTGCAAGTCCTGGAAATCACACTTTCCTTTTCCCGTTATTTCTTTGTGTGTTATTTGAAACCCGGCCTCCCCTAGTCAACACGCTTTTGTAGAACTTATATGTTTCCAACAGTAAAAATTTAGTGCTAGAAATTTTTTCCCCTCAATATTTCTCACTCGGCATTATTCTTATTTTTTTGGTATCCTTTTTTAGACTTTTCTCTTACAAATTAGACAATATGTTTTACATTATATACAGAAGACACATTGCCTAATATTTTAAAGCAAACGCAAACCTAAAAACAAAACCTGAAAACAACAGCAATTTATACTTATTTAGCCAACATTCAGAAACGCAGTCATACATCTATATTAGGGAGTAAATTGTCTATGGTATGTCGTGTCGCAATCAAACATTAAGTATTCCGGCCGAGCTCGGGGCCCATCCATCAGCCCCGAGGCCTTGGCACGCTCGTCTCCTCTTCTCTCGCAAACTGTGCCATTTCTCTTCATCAACGTTCTTTTTGCGTGGTCCTTTTACTTTGTGTGCTTCTTCTTAACCGTAGTTTTAAATTACGTCATCTTATATTTTAAATGCAAATATGATATATTCTTTCATAAAACTAATTACAATCTATGCAGAAAGATCAAGCAAGGACTCAAATTCCTGTTGATTGCAAGAGTTTTAATTACTACAAAGAAAGTAAATACTCTTTTTTTGCGACTTCAGAATATATATTTATATATATATATATATATATATATATATATATATATATATATATATATATATATATATATATATAATAGGAATTTCTCGGCTATGCGGACATACAGACCTTTGATAAATATTACTCTCATGTTAAAAAGTGCGGAAAACTCCAAGATCATGGAAAAATTCTGGGTTCGAACAATGATGATAGCGCTGTTTCGCCCTACTATGAGATTCATCAGGCCATTGTATTCGGTTCTATAAACAGATTTCACAGGTGAATAATAGTAAAAAAGACACTGTGGCGACATCTCAATGGCTCACTCAATAACACAAGAACAACACAAACCAACAATGTTGTATAAACCCGCCACGTGACGCTAAATTAAAAAAGAAATATATTAAAAAAGGATACACGAAACGTTCTACTCTAAGGATAAAGCTCGCAGTATCCAGCTGTTGCATGTTTTTTAAGTCAACAAACATATAAAAGAGAGATAAGTTATCGTCTGTCTCTTTTTTATATTTGTTGACTTAAAAACACACACAACAGCTCTCTTAGGGAGATCGTTGTTGCGACCTTTACTTAAACTACGGAATTCGTGGTTGGTTTGGTTGCCGATATCAAATATTACATGATAATGCTTTACCAATTGCTTTAGGGCTTGCCTACAGTTTCAAGTCTACTTAGAGTGGTACGTGTTGAACTTGAGAGCTTTTGGTGTTGCTCTGCTATCTGATAAAATGTATATTTTGGACATTTTAGTGTTTCAGTTTAGGTACTCATGGGCAGAAACAAAAACAGAACAAAATCATCAAAATCCTGGCGGGCACAACATGAGGCTCCGACAGCCACTTCATCTTAAAAATACATCAATCCTGCATGTAATCTAAACCTAGCTATGCCTTTTTTATCTATAGGTCCGCTTCAACATCTTACCCAAAAAGACGAAATCCAATACACAACACAAGTGTTCGGCTGTCGATAGATGCCTATCATACCAGTTCAATCACATTACTAGCATTATGTGTGAAGCTAACTACATATGGGACAAACAACTACTAAACTACGCTCACTCCTTAATTTTCAAACTTAATTTTCGTACATCTAAACTGTTCCACGAAAACATATATTTATGAATCACTCCCTCCTGCAAATACGTCCCAAGCTCAAGGAAAATCTGCAAATCTCATTGTCACACAACATCCACCCTATCCACCATGGAGCATTTCCCCAACTATACACGATCTTTCCCTCACCAAATATGAGGAACACAACGCCCTCTCTTCTTTAATTAGAAAAACCTTCTATCAACTGCTTCAAGCCTTCAACATCATTTATACAGATGGATCTAAAAAGAGCTAAACGTACTAACGCAGCATATTACACCTCTTACATTGAAAAAAAAAACATTTCTTATATATACAGAACCATCATACATATCAACTCATCATTGCACAAGAAATGAGTAATAACTACTGACTTATTCAGCTCAACTCAAACAATTGCTTCTTATATCCAAAATACCCCTTATCTAAAGAGACCAAATACTTATAGCCAACTAATGCATAATGCTCCTAGGACCCTTAGTCATATAGGTACAGGGTAATAACGGACTAACTTCCTTGCTAAACACCCTCTTAAAATCACCCACGTAGAAAACAATTTCTGTATAAATGACCCCAAAAATGTTCACCAAAGATCTCATCAATAACCTCTTTCAGCTCACCCACTTTGGACGAAAACAAATTACATAATGTTAAATTTATTTATTTCAAAGATTCTTTCCATCAATCATTAACAAGAAAAGAGTCTGTAACACTAACAAGATTGCAAATCAGCCACACACATCATACAAACGAATATCTAATAAAAATCCAATCAAGCCTAACATAATATATTCAGTATCGTGGGCAATCCGGCGGGCATACTTTCAATACAGGATATCAACAACGTTATTTCCTTTCTAAAAGACATCGAACTTTTTAATACAATTCGATAGATTTTAAGAAAACGTAACAAAATAAAACCCATCTCGAGTTAGGCGCTAAAAGACCTAAATTGTCGATGCGTCAAAAATCCATATCGCTCTCTCTCTCTCTCTCCCCCTCTCCCTCTCTTTCTTTTTCTCGTAGGTGTTTGACCTGAGAGCTTTTAGTAATGCGTGGCTAACTAGCAATAGGTAGTTTTTAGCCCTTTTAGTATTTCGATTGAGGCACTCGTCGACACACGTAGTGGGGGTGTTACTTATGAATTTTGCAAGCCCGAAGCCTGGGCTTGATTCTTCTACTCCAACCTTCAATTTTAACTTGGATACATCAACAAACTATACCAGAGAATCCTTCTCTTCTTGAGATAATCTCTCCATCTTTGCTGCTTTATAAATCTTCAGTGATTTGGTTGGTTCAGCAAACTATCCATGACTACGGACTACAAGCGAAGGTGATAGTACTGCCTCTTGGAGACGTCCTTTGACTGTGGTTATAGTAGCCGCGTCTTGTTGCCGATTGTTGAACTGAGGATGATTTTTAGCATTGATGGAATTCCTCTTGTTGAAGGCGGCTCTATTTGTCTTTCATCTACAATATAGCTCTAACTATGAATTCATGTGAGATGTTACTAAAGACTTCCTCTATATTAATGAAAGCACTCAAAGCGATTTATTTTGTTGTTAGTGTCTTTTCCAGATTACTCACCAGATATTGTAAACTGAGCTTGATATGAAAACAGATTTTTGCGAAGTCATTTCTGTATGAGTATTTCGTTCCTTAGATATTGATCAATTCTTTTTACGAGAGGTGAGACTTTTTGTCATGGTTAGAAATTAGTATATTTGTAAGTATCCCCGTTATATGCTTAACTCAATTCAATATTCGAAGTAGTCAAATATAATATCTATTATTTCCAGCTAAACAAATCTCCACCGACTGGTTACTTTAATAATTTAATTTGGTACAAGTACTATGAACTTGAAACATAAATTAAATTATCTTTGATTTGTTTAACATTTTTTATTTCCTTTACCCTTTTTACTCATTGTCACCCTTATTTCATTTAAAGGGATTATTCATCAGTCAATATAGTTTTTCAAATACAAGTGAATAAATATATAGTTTTTTTTTTAATTTTATACTTGTACTTATTTAATAACACCTAAAAAAACTGAAAATCTTAATCGATAATTTATTACATTATTATATGTAGTTTATTCTGTTTATGGATGTAGCATAAATTGAAGTATTGTACCCAAAAATTCGAAATCTAATTTATAAACAATTGTAATTACAAAATATACGTTCTAATAATGAACTAGCAAAACCCATAGAGCAAAAGTGAACATTTTCCGAATATTCGGCTCCCGGCAACGAAAATAATTACCAATAAATTTTAATGACTTCGCTGGGCAGTCAATTTAAATCAGTAACAACTGCAAATTGCTCGTAAATACGCAGCCGAAACATGCACATATATAAGCTGGCATAACTGAAAAATAACCCCATATTTTTACGTCAAATATCTATAGAATTAGAGAGCTTATGTATCAATTTATTCTGTTTGAACAAATAACTATGGGTCTTTTCCTATTTCTTTTCTAACCACGTTTTATCGAGATGTCTCCGAAGGCACTTGTGCACTTTTTGTACATAGTTCCAGAGCTATAACATAATATTTATTATTTTTTTTTTATAAATTATATATTATTTTATTGTACTTGAATATTGTCCCAGGAAATGGTCTAAATACCCATTACTAACTTCATCCCAACCTGAAAAGAGTCCTTAATATTTACTAACTTCTAAAAGAAGAAGGTTCTAAATTTGATCGCCATGCACGTCGATTATTTCAGAAACGTGCACTATGGGCCAATCGTCACTTTTTCGTTTCAAAATCGTAAATTTCTGAGAGAAATAAAGATATCGAAACCATTTTTTTAAAGTTGGAGCTTGATTAATGTAGATTACGGGAAAAATAAAGAGTATGCTAGCTCTCTTCCATAAAATCACTGTGAAGCCCCTAAAAATGCATTTTTTTTTAAATTTTTTTGTCATATATACCGCAATATAAACGTTTGCAGTTATCTAATACCACCATATTTATTGTCAAAATCTACATATAAAAATCTTTAATTTAAACGTTTGGATGATAATTTTGGTAAATTTTTGGCTGAAATATAGTAATTTAAAGTTGTGCATCCAAAATTATTGCATGTATCTATTCATAGAATCGGCGTCGAAGACGACTCGACGTACAGATAGCGTTTGAAGGAGGATGAAACTGTTGACCATACCCTCAGAGAGTGCCCAGCACTCAACGGACTAAGACAGAGATATTTTGGAAATACAGTTTTGTTACCGGAAGCAGTTAGGTAAGTTCAACTAACGAGGCTGCTTGGATTCGCAAACGTAACTGGCTTCGAATGACCTGCAGCTATGGTAGGATGTAAAGAGCCCAATAGAGGCCTAGGCATCAATAATCTAGTATCACCACCCCTTTTTCATTCATTCATATTCCGAAACGCATACCGTAATATCTTGGAAAATATAACACTATACCACGTTAGAAAGATAAAAATTTTTTAGTTTAAAATTTTATAATAAGCGAAATATGCCTCCAGACTTAAAATTTACACCCCACTGTACTTAATTCCCTTTCACTTTCCAGGCCACGGCCATGTTAGCGTGTATTAAATTATTTCACAGGTTTTCACAGTACGAATATTTTCTATGAAATTCATGAAAATTCAATTAAACACGAAATCATCATTGTCTGCAGAAACACCGTTCTTGTTTCGGAAATAAACAGGCATGCATACAACACCTGAAAGCGCCATTGTTCATCCTTGTCAGACCGGCCTGATTGCTTTGTACCGCAAATCTACCCTGCAAACCAGAAGTGCACTATCCTCTAGTCTACACTTTCTTTATATAAATGGGGCAGTATATTTGCATAGTCTTACAAACTTCATACTCGAATTACATAACCCGGTATTATCGAAGTTACTATTTCGTCAATTTCTTATAAAAATATAATCTAAATCTTAAATTTTGGAAAGTTGCTGATTTAGTTGTACAAGGTCAGTCAACGGTTGGATGAAGGAGACTTATGCCTTTTATGTAAAATTTACCAACAAACTCTATTAAAATATATAAATATTTAAAACGAAAGGATCGTAAAGCATAATTTTTTTAAAGCAAACAACCTGTATACTAAATATTTTTTCCATCAAGTATTTTAAAATATTTTAAAAAGGGTTTACCTTAACTTTATAGATTTTGAAACAGAGGTGTTTAATAAAAAAACAGTTACATTTTCATGGTCTCTTCAACTGTAAATACCAATCTTAATATCGCGAGAGACGTAAATTTATTATTAAGGAAGATCAAAATTATATAAAGAATATTTCTACTATACATCTGCAATAAAAGCTACAGGGTGTTTAATATATCAATTACAAATTCCAACACAACTACATATTAAAATATTGACTATAATTTAAAAACTCATCCACACTATAAAACGTATTCTTACACAAAAACTTTTTATTGATTTTTTGAAATTTAGCATTCAACTATCTCACGTGCAGAGGTACTTTATTATATAACTTGACAGCTAAAGACTCAGATCGATTCTGACATCGTCTCAGTCTGCAATAGGCTGTTAGAATATCATTTTCACCTTCTGGTGTTATAGACATGTATGTCACCATGATATATGTATGTGTGTTCAGGGTTCTTAATGAAGAATATACTTTCTAGGATAAAAACTGATGGAAAGGGAAGTATCTTCAAGTCAACAATTGTATTCCTGCGTCACTCATAAAACCACCAATCACTCCAATAGCCTATCGCTGTAAGACAAAAGTTCTATCTGCACATACTGCACCCCTCAGATCATAATGGCGCATATGACATTACAAAATGAAAGAGTGCAAAAGTAGGCAGATTTCATTGTTTCCATGCTCATAACATCCTTAAGGTTACTGAGGAAAAAAATTGCTCTCCTTAATATTGAGCAGGTATTTTGAATATGGACTTTATCCTTGGGTCCAGGTATACACCTTAAAACTTAACATTTCTAGGGCAGTTACCAATACCCCTAAAGTCTCTCATTGAAAACACCAGCTGTTGTATTTTATCAGCATTAAGATGAAGCTTATTTGCATTAAACCACAGTTGAGCCCTTATCAGTGCCTCTTCCAATACCCCAAATACATCTTTGAGTGCGTTGCCAGCAAATGAGATTGTCATGTCATCAGCAAAGAGAATATATCTTGCACTTTGTTCCCGAGCACGCAGATCATTGGTGTCAAGGAAAAATAGAATTAGCCCCAGGACTGAGCGCAGGGCATATCTATATTAACTACTCTCTCAGTTAAAGCCACGTCACTCACCCTTACAATTTGTCCGCGATACTGTAGGTAGAATAAAATCAATTTGACACTGTCTTCACCAAAATTCACTTCACAGAAATAAAATTTAAGCTTCTGTAGTAAAATTGTATGAGAAACGTAGTCAAAAGCCTTGCTCAGATCACAGTAAAAGGTGAAACTGTATTTTTATTCCTGAAATGAATCACATACACTTATTATAAGGTCCAAAACTTCCTGAACTGCACCTTTCCCCCTCTAAACCCAAACTGTCTATCGCTAAGCAGTTTTGTTTGATTCCAGATAATATGTTATTTTATTGGCAGGACATTTCTCGAGTACGTTTAAAAGAATTGGTAAAAGAGGTATTGGTCTATAATTTGCAACATCTTCCTTATCTCTTTTTTTTTAAACAAAGACCACAACACCTTTTTTAGCTTTATAGAAAAAACATTGGCACATATTTATTATTTAATTAATGGAACTTTTCAATACTTTTTTGGAGAGTAAATTTAACTTTATATATAGTCTTTATAAGATATATTAGACCATAAAAATATTTCAAAATAAAACATTTAATCCAATGTCAATTTTTTCGCCAAATTTGAGCATTTGTTTCCAAAACGAAATGAATTACCTCAATAATCAAAGCATTGGCCTTCATTAGCTCTCACTTTCTTTTTTTTTTGTCAAAGAATGAAGTCCGCTCTAAAATAACTGTTCGTTTTTTGAGGCTAACCATTCATTAAGCCTAATATAAGTGTTTTTGTGAAAGTTTGTGCTGCGCTGATCGAAATAAATGGTAGTCTGAAGGGGCTAAGTCGGGTATAGACGGCAAATGAGGTAGGACGCCCTATTTAACATGTTCCAAATTGTTTTTTACTCCTTTTGCAAACTGAGCCCATCATTGTTATGTTCAAAAATTACTTTATCGTGTCTTTCGGAGTATATTGGTCGTTTTTCCTTCAATGCTCGGTTTAATTTTATCAGTTATTGTCGATATCGATCGCAAGCCATGGTTTTATCAGGTTTTAGGAGTTCATAATACACAGCTCCCTTATCATCTCATCAAATACATAGCAAAACTATTTTTCCATGTCTATGATGCACTGGTTATGATGTTGAGGGATGATCTGAATCTACTTATGATTTTTTGGGCTTCAGGTTCTCAAAATAGACCCGCTTTTAATCACTTCCCACACCTCGATTTAAAAACACTTTTCTTTTCTGTCTGACAAGCAAAATTATACAAATGGCTTTTCACCCTTCAAAGCCTCTATCCTTCAATTCATACGGAATCCATTTTCCTTACTTTTGAGATCTTACCCAACCCATGAAGGTGTTCGGAAATAGTGGTTGAAAAACAATCCATGCTGCTGCCAATTGTTTTAACGTTTGAGTTGAGAATTCATACCATAATTCTTGCAAATCTGCACGTTTAAACTTTTTCTGCTGACCTCGACGCTCGTTGTCTTTTACATCAAAATCAACACTTTTGAACCATTTGAACCATCATTTGCAAGTTTTTTGGGTTAAAATGTTCTCACTATAAGCTTCAACCAATAATAGATAGCGGCAGCTGTTTTCTTAAAATGAAAGAAAATTATTAAACTTCCGCGAAACATCTTTTCCTGGTACAAAGGTCGACACTTTCAAACCTATAAAGAACTATGTTTTCTGCATATCACAACTGATAACAAACTGCTTTTTAATGGTGTATGTTTACCTTTCGAAACGCCACAGATATCGTTAGTATATATCAACAAATGTATTAGTGACGCCATCTGTTAGTAAAATCGATAGCTTTAACCGAAGCACCTAATATATATATATATATATATATATATATATATATATATATATATATATATATATATATATATATATATATATATGTATATATATATATATATATATATATATATATATATATATATATATATATATATATGTATATATATATATATATTTAGCATATTTATTTTTAGCTTCCCATAACATCTTTATATACTTCTGTAATTTAAGAAATACCTTAAAAGACCATTAGGCGTTGCCGGAAAATTTACGACACTGTCAGAACTAATATCCAGCATTAATGAGGAACAAATTGACATTTTTCAGGGTGCGTGCTTGTTGCGTATGCGAAGTCACGCAGCGAATACGAAACGCAGGAGAAGGAGAAAGGGTGGAAAAGATCCAGGATATATTAGGGATGGGAATATATGCAAAGTTTTTGAAAGGTATCGAACAGTTTTAATTAATTAATTTTAAAAAATTACTTGGAAAAAATGTTTAATTTCATGCTAGTTTACGAATAAAATAGAGTAGATCAAATTAAGACAATGCTGCCAAGAAATGTCTGACGTCATTTTAAGCAGATTTAGAACAAATAATTAAGTTTATGTAGTTTTGATAATTAAATTAATTCTTGTTGAAAAAATTTTTTTTTTACATTTTGTTTGAAAATAATTTTAATATTGGTATTTCCTCTTTATTTTAGTTCATAATAATTATTTATATTTAATTCACGTTTCCGAATGATCCTCTTTCATGTTAATGAAGCCCTCAGAAAATATGGAGAGAATTATGACTTATTTGAAAATTATATATGAAAGTCTTTATTATTAAGTGGGATTGGTTTCCTTCTAGAAGAAGATCTTTAGTATACTGTGTTGATACTTTTGTAATAACTAACTACAGGGTGATTAAAACCTTGCGGTAAATATTAACTTAAAAAAGTATATTTTGTAGCTTAGAGTTTTCGAGCCGAATTTCAATTTTTAAAATATGCGTTTTTTCACAGTTTCTGAGTGCCTTTAATTTAAAATACGCAGCATTCTAAATTATTTTGTTTGGAAGTGAAAAATAGGTAACTTTTTGTTGTACCTTTAGCACAATTTATCTAGTATTAGTCATCCTTTTGTAGGAATTAGCCAACAAAATTATCTCTCCGTACGTCTCTGTACAATTCGCTAAAAAGTTTTCCCTCCCTTTTGACCTTAGCAAGATAAACAATTACAATTTTGTAAAAACTATTAAATCCTTAGAGGCCGCTCTATAGCTCACTTTTTTATATCTCTAATTAGCTTTTGCCCGCAACTTCGTACGCGTGTTGGGCGACATCAGACATCGTAGTAGATACAGCGAATCGACCATGATTCTATCCCCAAAATAATAATTTCGTGCCAACTTTCATTCCCTATGCTACCCCCCTAAAGGATGAATTTTCAAAAAAAGGTAGTTTTCAATCATAAGCTTACATATTTATTTTCAGGTTTCTAACTACCAAAATAAATAACTTTCTTACAAACTTTCATCCCCTATGTAACCCCCTTAAAAGGTTATTTTTTAAAAAGATTGATATAGTAAACATTTTTTTTTGTAACCATAAGCCTATATACTAATTTTTAATTTTCTAACTACCAAAATGAAGAATTTTCAACCCCTGTGTTATCCCATTAAAAGGTAAATTAAAAAAAAGATATAGTACACATTTTTTGGTAACCAAGAGCCTATTTACTAATTTTTACATTTCTAGCTACCAAAATGAAGAACATTCAATCCTTTTATGCCTTTAAAACATGAATTTTTAAAAAAGAATGATACAGTAAACATTTTTTTCTAACCATAAACCTATAATACTAATTTTTATATATCTAACTACCAAAATGAAGATTTTTCAAAAAAAATTTCATCCCCTATTTTAACCCTCTGGAGATGAATTTCTGAAAATGAAAAATTTCATGCTTCTAGATCCAGCATTTTCGGCTGTGTGTTGCCAGTTTCTGTTTATATACATATATATATATATATATATATATATATATATATATATATATATATATATATATATATATATATATATATATATATATATATATGTTATATGTATATATATATATATATATATATATATATATATATATATATATATATATATATATATATATGTAATCGAAGGTTTTCGGGCATCCCGAACTTCGCTCGTAGACGCCATACAGTGAGCTTTGAAAATGGTGAATGAGATTTCACCGAGACGTCAGCTGCCTTACAGTCCTGAGAGGGACTCAACACACACGGAATGCTCGAAAACCTTCGATTACACATCACATCCGTGAGAATATCCGACATAACATATATATATATATATATATATATATATATATATATATATATATATATATACGTGTTATTTATAGACTCGTTAACAATTTTAACAATTTTATTTCAAGTTATCTCTTCCCGAACCAAAAGCAATTCAACGTTTTTTTAACTGCCTACAACTTTGTACTTTGTTTGTTGTTGTTTTTGAATAGAAACAATAGTTTCTGAATTATTAAAAAATTATTTCCAAACAAAATTCGAAACTCACAAGTCTTTATGTATTTCGTTGTTATCAGTGTAATCCTTCTGGCTTATATTTGACCGATTTCATTCAAAATCATGCAATGAATATAGTTAAAAAAATAAAATTCTTTATCCGTGAAACACATTATCCTACGACTTAAAAAAGTGCACACGTATTTTCAAGGTATTGATCAAGATTTTAAAGTTGGCTTTTGAGCTTTTACAGTAAAGAAAAAATGAACTCATTTTTGATTCAAAATTAGATATTTTTATGACTAATCGACGAAATTCATTTTGTTTTCGCTTGATTGAGGTAACATAAGTCATAAAATTTCAGAAAAGAATTTCAAAAACAGAAAAATTTTCAAAATTAACAAAATGGCGTTGCGAAATATAAAACAAAAGCGATTTTCTCAAAAACTATATTTTTAATTTATAAACTTTTTTGGAAGGTTCCTTATTGTATACCTTTTACAATTGTTTCATGGGTGCTAAAATGCACAGGGAGACATCATATTTTTTTCTTTTTTCAATGACTGACTCTATTTCTCTGTGAAAAATATAATTAATTAACCAAAAAAATGTACATGAATTTTGCCGTTTTGCGAAAAAAATCATTTTCAACGAAGTTATCGAGATTTTATAGTTGACATGATTGTTTTTGCAATATATACAAATACATTCTCTGTTTTATTCAAAATTTTATATTTTTATAACTGATCGACATTATTCAATTTTCTCTTTTGAATGACGTTACTTGAATCATAAACTTCAAAAAAAAAAAAAATTGAAAACCAGAACATTTTCAGAATTAACAAAATTGAAACAAAATCAATAAATTCCTTTACGGTTACTTATTATAAGCTTCATAAAATAATTTATTGTACAATTTCAACATGCATTTAAGAGATGAGAGGTTACGCTCGAAATGATTTATGTACAAATAAAGGGTTTATTCTACAAGTCAACTTGTCGAATACGCAACTATGTTACAGAAATTAGATTGTAAAGGAACTATAGAATAAACTTATTATAGGTGTCGAATCATGTCCGTGCAGGTATTTGTAATACAGGAATCATTTCGAGCGTAATCTCACATCTCTTGATTGCATATTGAACTTGCACAATAAATCGACTTCATAAACAAGTTGCTACTTGCAAATATTTGCTCATATTTTCTACTTTTTTGATAATCGTAAGAAAACTTTTTTCGGTAAATAAATTATAAAAAAAAATTGCAAAAATGATAATATGATATATATGATGAAGCATATAACAAGCAACCATAAAAGAATTTCTTGATTTTGTTTCGAGACAAGGCCGCCTTTTTGCTTATTTTGAAAATTTTTCGGCTTTCAAATTTTTTTCTTGAAGTTTATGACTCATGTGATCTAAATTAAAGAGAAAATTAAATTATATCGATTAGTTATAAAAATATAAATTTTTGAATTAAACAATGACTGTATTTTTCTATGCCGCAAAATACCTTAATCTCAGCTTTAAAATCTCGGTCACTTCGTTGAAAATCTACACTTTTGATCTATTTCACGGAAGAATCATTTAAAAAAAAAATTCTGTCTTCCCAACATTTTAACACCCATGAAAACAATAGTAATTGAAGAAACATATAACAAGGAACCTTCAAAAAAAGTTATCAAAAACAGAATTGTAGTCCGAAATTTTGTTAATTTTGAAAATTTTTCTTTTAAAATTCTTTTTTGTAAGTTTATTGCTCATGTGATTTTAATAAAAAGAGGAAACTGAATAGCGTCGATTAGTCATAAAAATATATAATTTTGAATAAAACATGACTTTCATTTTTCTTCACTACAAAACTTTAAACTCAACTTTAAAATTTCGATAAATTCGTTGAAAATTATTTTTTGGCCAAACGGCAAAATATGTGTACATTTTTTTGATTTCCATAATGATCTATTTCAGCATTTTTTTTGTGAAAAAAATTCATTACATGATTTGAAATGAAATCGGTAACTGAAAAAAAAAAATTTTGTCTCCCCAACATTTTATAACTCATGAAAACAATTGTAATTGGAGAAGCATATAACAAAGAACCTTCGAAAAAATCATCAAAAACAAAAATGTAATTTTTGAAAAAATTGCGAAGGTTTTTTTTGAAAAACGGCCAACATTTTGTTATTTTTGAAAGTTTTTAATTTTTAAATTCTTTTCTGAAAGTTTATTGCTCATGTGATCTTAATCAAAAGAGAAAAGTGAATTACGTCGATTAGTCATAACAATATACAATTTTGAATAAGAAACTACTTTCATTTCTCTTCACTGCAAAACTCAACTTTAAAATCTCAATAACTTCCTTGGAAATGATTTTTTTACAAGACAACAAGATACATGTACACCTTCTTGATTTCCATAATGATCTATTGCACCGAGAAAGCACTTTTTTTAAATTTCATTGCATGATTTGAAATAGAATCGGTCATTGAAAAAAAAAAAGAAAAATCATTTTGTATCCCCAAAATTTTAGCACGCATGAAAACAATTATAATTGAAGAAGCATATAACAAGAAACCTTCGAAAAAAATCATCAAAAACGAAAATGTAGCTTTGAGAAAACGGCATTTTTTTTTTTTTTTCGAAAAATCCCCGACATTTTGTTAATTTTGAAAATTTTTGGTTTCCAACTTCTTTTCTGAAAGTCTATGGCTCATGTGACCTTAATCAAAAAACGAAACTGAATTACATCGGTTAGTCTTATAAAATATACAATTTTGAATAAAAAATTACTCTCATTTTTCTTCACTACAAAACTCCAAGCTCAACTCTCGACAATTCCCTTGAAAATGTTTTTTTTTTCGTAAAATGGCAAAAAACGTGTACACTTTCTTGGGTTATAGAATAATATATTTCATGGGAAAAGCATTATATTTTTAGGACTATTTTCATTTTACGATGTTGGAGAAAACGGTCTCACTTACTGTTTTTATAGTATTTTAGAAATGTTGTTTAAATTTTAGGCGGTAAAAAATATTTAAAAATCTTTATGTAATAATGAAATTTGGCATTCGCCTAGAAATAATTGAAAACTAACCTAGACGCCCTGCAATTTTGCAGTAAGCAAGTATGTAATTTAATGTATTAAAATTTTGAGTCGTATGCTATATATATAAATATATATATATATATATATATATATATATATATATATATATATATATATATATATATATATATATATATATATAATATTCCAAACTAGGGTTCTGGGGGATGCAGTCTGTTTAAAAAAAAAACCTTTTCAAATTCTGTCAAGTTTTCGAGAATTTATTTATCTCTTCTTCAGGACATCTCTACAATTATTAATTAAATAGTTGGAGTATTAACCTAACTTCTAATTATTAAGTAACTCACCAATGTGGTTTGAATATTAAATAAGTATACGTTTGAGAAACAGGGGAAAAAATCCAACATTAGCACTTTTGAACTGTATTTAAAGGCATATTTTTGATGGAATTGCAAAAATTCTAGAGAGTTCGAAAACGGCCAAACGTCCTTCTTGACTATCCCACCATTTTCAAGTGACACCTGTCATGTGTCAACCGGGAAGCGTAGTGGGTGGTGTATGTAGTGGGGGAAAATACGGATACCGTAAACACTGGTGTAGTCAAGTAACAGATTTAGCAAAAATAGAAAAATAAAGTTAGGAAATTACACTATTAGGGAATCAAGGGAAAAAAACGCATAATATCCATCTATAGAGCCGCAGGCGTTTAAAATTTTTTACAGGTAAAATATAAAAAAGAAATACCTAAATGTTTTGAATGTACAATCGTAATCGACTTGCGACGTGATTTTATTTAAAACCACCATAAAATATCAGGAAAAGCCGCGATGTGTAAAAATGATAGTGATCTTTTTGATATAACGGGACGCGTGCTTGATAAAGTAAGACTTATATCACGAGGAAAATTTCACAGGCGGAAAACTTCAGCGGAGAAATGATGGCGAGCCGAATCGTTGACTGAATATTAACTAAGCCCAGTCAGGACAGCATCTTATGTGGAAGGCAGAGGCGCTGCGTTAACCTGTAAAGGGTGACATAAAATTAAAGTGGTTTTCATGTATTTATCTAGAACAGAGTAAATATAAAATAGTTTTCATGAAAAACAAAGCAAGTTCCTCAAAATTAAATTACTAGGCTTGTACTTACTGTACAAGAATGGCGTGTCAAAGCCAAAATTTTAGTTTTAATACGGTTGGTACAGAACAGTCTGTCTGTTTAGACTTTTTCTTGTTCTCTTCTTAGCGTGTCATATCCGATTGTTGAATGTTGGCTATCATGTTGGTTATCACAACCTTGTTCACTGCAGTTCTAAAGAGAGATGTTGTCGCCATGTTGAACCACAAACGCAGGTTTTTCAATCAGGATGTTCTACGCCTTTCGGCACTACGTCTACCGGCTATTTTTCCTTGTATTATTAAATGAAAAAGGCAGCATTTTTACGAGATATCCTACAATATAGCCGGAATACGAAAGTTTCGAATTTCTAACTGTTTTTATAACTCCTGTTTCCTTAATCAGCCTCCCTAGATCTTTCTCGTAACTTGTTTGGTCCATTCAACTTATGCTTAACATTCTCCTGTATATCCAGAAGGCCTCTAGTTTCTTAACTGAATATTTCGTAAGTGTCTAAGCCTCAACACTATAAAGGAGAACCAAAAACACATAGCAGCGCAGAAGCCAGATTCTTAAATTTAGACCTAGGTCATAACTACAAAGTACACACTTAAAACGGTTAAAAGCAGCACTTGTGCATTCAATTCGATGTAGTAGTTCTACCGAATGGTTCCAATCACTCTTGATATACTGCTTAAATATGTTATTCCATCAACTTTCTCGAGTTGAACGTTACTCATCAGAATTGTTGCATTAGGACGTTATTTTTTTGACACAAGCATTTATTTGGTTGAATGAATCTACAATACTCTCCAACAGATTATAGAGGCCTTCAACATTAATTGCCATAACAACAGTATCATTTGCTTAACGTATATTACTGATAGCCCATTAATGGTGATGTCCTCCTCAATATTATCAAGTGCCTTCGCAAAGATCTTTTCCGAGTACAAGTTAAAAATAAGCGGTGACGATATACAACCCTGCCTTACTACTCTTGCTATTTCAGTCTCTTCTGAATCTCGATTATCAATTCGGATGTATGCTTTTTGTTGCCAATACAGGTTGTGTTGAATTTGGTTAAAAGCTTTCTCGAAATCAATGAAACATATGTGAACGTCACAGTTCACATCTCTACATCTTTGCATTAAAACCTGGATACTAAAAAGGGCTTCTATAGTACCCAATCCATTTTGAAATCCAAATTGAGTATCGGCAAAATGTTCATCGATTTTCTAATAAGTTAGCCTTTTTGGGTATCATGACAAACGTTAATTTTAGCCAGTCTGTTGGAATAATGCCAGTCTCATATATAGCATTGAAAAGTTTACACAATGCTTTCGTCCCGTTTTTCCCTAGTAATATTATATTTTTTGTCGGGATTTCGTATTTTTAGATTTTAGCAAGGTTCTTTCAAGTTCTTCTAATGTCAAGGAAGGTCTAAATGATATCTTGCTTATTTCAAGATTGAATGATCTTTTATCTTTAAAAAGATCTTCAATATAATTCCTCCAGATCGTTAACTTTTTTTCGATATCAACTATAGTAACCCCGAGTTTGCCCGAGGATTTGGATTTATATATTCCGGCAGCTTCCCTCAATTTCTTATGCAGATTAAATGTGTCATGCTGTTTTTCTAAGCCTTCAATAATGAAGTATTCTTGAGTGTACCAGTTTGCTTTTACCTTCCTTATTTCATATCTGATAGTTCTCTGCACATTTTTATATTTTTGCTCGTTCTTGTTTTTGTTGCTACGCCTTACCTCCATTAGTTCGAGGATTTAATCTATCATCCAACTCTTCTTCTTTTGGTGAATATTTCTTGGTATATAAATTTTGGCGATCTCTTTTATAGGCGTTTGGATATCTTGCCATAATTCTTCAATGTCTATTTGTCCGCTTATAACTGGAGAAAAACTTGACAGATTTTGATGCCACTCTTACTGTTAACTAGAAGATTTCGCGTGGAATGTGACACAAAAAAAATTGAGTTATAGCAAGTTGAGCAATTGCGAAAAAAGTCACCGCGCGGCCAAATCAAAGTAAATATAGTGTCCATACCTTTTGCGTGTTTTTTTTAATTATTATCGGAGGTTATTTTAAAAATAAAATATTACAAAAACTTGCATCATACTGAAAAAAATCTACTGCACTGCCCAGCTAGTATTTAAACATTGCAATTTAAACATACTATAATTAAACTTACAAATGGAGGCCTGAAGTTTTATTAGTAAGCTAGAGTATACTGACGGAGTTTTCAATCTCATTATTTTACAGAGTTTTGAAGAAAATTGTCTTCTTTATACAGAAACAACCCGCAAAACAAGGGAGCAAAGAATTGGCAGCATACAAGGGACGGATTAAAAATAACGAAAGTATTAAAGGGGAGGAAAAAAGATTTATCAATTTTATAGATTTGACTAATTTTGAAGACAAAATAGTCACGTCAGACAACCCTCAAAAACTCTATGGAGCCTTGTAATCGATAAAACTGAAGAAAAAATACTAGCACAACTCACAACAATCAAAACACGTAAAAATAAGAAAGTTTTATACCATTTTGCTGAATACTTTATTACAGCAGCGAAACAAAAATTAGAAGCAGTGTTCAGGGGAAAGATCTCTCAATCACTACGATTAAAGCGTGAATTGGATAAAAAAGACATTTATTCTTATTACTTGCATGGCTCTTACAACACTGGAAAAGTCCTAGAAGAGATAGCTAGTTTAAAGCCAAAAAGGTAAGTTAGTTGTGACGGTATTGTGTGAAGGTCATCAAGAACATGCCGCAGAATGCAATATTGACCAAATGAGTGATATTTTTAATTTATGGGTAATTTGTAGTACTTTTCTGAGTGCCCTGAAAGTTGCAAATGTGGTTTCAGTTTCCAAGAGTGATAGGAAAGGCGAATTGGGTAACTATCGGCCTATATCGGCATTGAGTGTATTTTTAAATGAATTTAGAAAGTTTATGTGTAAGAGATAACAATTTTCTTCCAAATATAACATCAGTACATCAGTCGACAGCATATATAAATTACTGAACATGTAATGATGAGCTATTAAAAACTGTTAATTACAGGGAAAGATTATTTGAAAAGTCTCCTTTATACTCGAGTATTACTTACAATAAACTTCCAAGTGCAATAAAAGCATCTCCTCACACAAAACTTACCAAAAAAATATTAACACGGGAGGCATGTTATTCATGGCAGACGTGAATAACATTTTTGGGTAAACAGATTTCATATTTTAAGTACCAGGATAATACCCAACGTATTTATAACTTTGCTTGACGACTGAAAGTTGTTTATTGTTTATTGTTTTCTATTTTTTTATTAATTTAAAAGAGTAAAATTATATTTAAATTGTGAATACTTTTTTATTTATAATGTCCTAGATTTAAACTTAATTGTTTTTGAGACATCAGCAAAATACTCTTCAAAGTGCATATTCATCTATACATGAAAGAGAATGGGACCAGGAGAAATTCCAATGATTGCTTTACTTGTTTTGTATTTTTTTTTAATTAAATATGAACAGAATTGACAGTGGTAACGAACGAAATAACGATCCAGTAAATTCGAATGACCATCATTTAACAGTGGTTATTTTGGGCTGTAATATTAAACAATAAAAACATAAAACGGTGGTGGACAACATCCATCCATCCATCCAAAATCAATTACATACGAGGGAAAAAATAACCATTTTCGAAATTTTGTATCCTTAAAAAATTTTACCTATCTCTCATCAAGCATTATTTCTGTTAAGCAGATTATTATAAAGTGTGTTGTCTTTTCTTCTATAAAACTGATAGTTTTTCATACTCTTTGATAAAACTCAGTTTTTTTTATGCCAAACTCATAACTGTTTTTCTAATATTATTATTTAATGTGCAAAAAATAACTGGAGGTAACTAAAAAAAAATTAAACCACACAACTGATTTTGACTGGAAATAAATAAGTAAGGTGGAGCGAGGCAGTTGAAAACGTAGAAATGCCATCCGCATGAAAATAAATTTTTCTTTGTAGTACCAAATTCTATCGGATGACAATCGAATTGCCTCGAATTGTTCGTCATATCGCCAGAGGCAGTTTGCCGTGTCTCAATCATACATTCTCACACATATGCTCGTTCGGCCTCACCTTGCCTCGTTTCTGTTCGTGCTAAAATGAATTAACGCACACACACATAAAATAAATACTGATAATGACTCGTAAATGCAAGGAGTGGTATATGATTCCAACAATATGAAACAGCAATATTAAAGTCGCATAAATTCATTTCGTTCCCTAAGTCTTCTATGCGCAGATGCTAGATGCCTGCATTTTATTAATTATTTTGAACTATCTCGAGCATGGTTATATTTATATATTCTTCCAAAAAAAAGTTTGTCTTTATATTTAAAGCATGATTTAAGGATAATAAACATTACTCTAACTTAACATTTAGTTTAGAAAATTCATGCGCATTAAAGACCATGTGACCTAGGAAACTAATGATATTTACACATATCTGTCAATTAATGTTAGGATGAAAGATTGTTCAACATGTTTAGTATTTATGGGTAAGTTATCATCTAAATATCATAGTGGCGATATGATAATAATATGGATGATACTAGGATTATCTGGATATATATATATATATATATATATATATATATATATATATATATATATATATATATATATATATATATATAAAACCTTTAATTATATATTCGATATTTCAACCTAAAAGGACTGAAAGTTTAAACCATAAATCCCTGTCCCATGTTCTATCAACCTTGAATATAAAGATTCCCAATATAATGAAAAACCTAAACCTAAAACCCTTAAACCAAAATACACATAAATCTTTCACCTTGATTAAAAAAAACAACTTTCTGTTGGAAACTTATAAGCCCTAAAGTCTGAAGTCAAAAATCTAACAGGTACTATTTTATGCGGAAGTCTGAAAAAGGAATGTAAAATGAATGAAGAACAATTATAAAGTTTTTTGAAAAATTAGTAATTGTACATGTTATATTTTATCTTCTTAAGTATTCCTTCCTCATCAATTAGTAATAAATCTGCGGCTTCAGGATTACTACTTTTGATTTTAACTGGAAAAATAGTGTAACAATACCCATTGTTAAAAAAGGACAGAAAACGCACCCAGAAAACTATCGAGGAATAACACTGCTTGATAGCATTCTCAAAGCATTCACAAAAACTATACTGGAAGAAATTACCAAAATCATAAGTATACGAGAAGAACAACAAAGTTTCAGGAAGAACAGATCTACTATTGACGCAATATTCATTGTCAAACAAATAACTGAAAAATCCCTAGAATTCAATAAGCCTGCGTACATGTGTACCGTCGATATGACCAAGGCTTTTGACAGAGTACGCTTAAAGGACGTCTTAGAAATATTGAGAACAAAAGGTCTAAACCATAGGCTAATTAACCTAATATACGTTATTAACATCCAGTGCAAAACAAAAATCAGAGTAGGACATATAACAACGGAAGATATATATGTAAAGACAGGAATTAGACAGGGCGACGCCATTATTTCGATTACAACGATACAGCGTTATTATTGCGACTTTTCTGTCAAAGTACTAAATAATTTAATTACCGATATCTCAAATAGGTATTAAATTTAGATGCCCAGGAGTAATAAAAAATTTTAGAAAATTTCGAAAAATAAAACAAAAATTTTACCAGTCTCACGAAAATTATAATTAAGCAGGCAATAAACAATTGCTAAAGGTACATAATGAGACTACATTTTTTAGTACCTACATCATTTCGTATTTGACTAATAAATAAGAATTTTGTGCTAACAGGACATGCAATAATTCGATCTCTATCCAAAAATAAAGTATACTTTTGTAAGGTTTTAAGAAGAATGTAAGTTTTTAACTTCATTCTATCAGAAATTTCACAGATTATAAAACATAACCTGCGTTACGCTACTGACAAAAGCAGGAATCGCACCGCGGCTTCTGAAGAATTTATCGAACCAGGATGGGAAATTACGTTTCCACTATATTTCCGTTAATTTATATGGGTCTTGTAAAAAGCATATTAAAAATAAGATATATTTAGGAAGCAGCAAATTTCCCTGTGGGCGAATAATTCTTTTGGATGCAACAAACAGAGCCTAACAAAACAGGATGAAAAAAAAAAACAAAACGTATTTGCCCTGTGGAGAATACTATAGAATTTCATAAGGTTATATATTAGCATACCAAATACAAAGTAGTATATTATATTTAAATAAGTTGCAAAAAAAGTTAAAATAAATATTTCCAGAGGTAAAAAATAAAAGCGGACGTATTGCGTATTTTTATTAAAGCAGCATAATTAGGAGAATATTTACCTGATAACAGAAATGTTCATTACTTTAAGCATTTATTTACATTTTGGTAACAGATATCGTAACTAGATCTCTATTATTTACTTTTGCCATTCTGATTGAGAAATTCACAAGACATACCTGGAAGTTTACAAAAAATATTGCGAATCAAAATTCATGTAGCAGCCAGGAAATATCACTGAGTAATGTTATTTTCCTACTGCAATTCAATTTAGATAGGAAAATTTGTTAAAAAGGTGACATTCTGTTTCAAAAATGCTCTCAACTCCATTAAAAGCTATTTATTTAAACAAAAGAAAATGAACAGTTTTTCTCAAAGAGAAAATAAATAATCAAACGTGGTGAGAAATAAAGTTACATACAATATGGAGCAACCAACAAATAAAATAAAAATCAGTATAAAAAGAACACGGTGCGACACACATAAATCATAGCATATGTAAGATGTAGGAATTGAAAATACCGGAAAAATGTAACAAAAACACAGAGTTGGAAACAGAGCAAGCAAAGCTTTAAAGGAACGAAATGAATATTTTTTACAAATGTGGATTAGAATCGTGGAAAGATCGTAAAAAGTATCAAAAATGATAGAAAGTAGATAAAAAAAGGCAGATGAAAAGATTTAAGTAAATACCGTTAGTCTAGAAAAATTAATGTATAAAGAACAAACCTAGATCAAAATCAGTCAGTAAGAAAGAACAAAGGAAAGCTAAAAAAAATAAAAAATAATAAAATACTGCTGGCTTAATAGTAAGATATCTAAAAATAAAAAGGCAAAAGGCATCAACGACATTATTAACGAAATGACTATAAATCGAAAATCTTTTAAAAATCATAGATGAAAAAGTTACAGAAGATTACGTTACTGATTGTGAGTGCGATACTAAAAAAAAACAAAATAATGACAGAAAAAAATCGAATATATGGTGAAAATATGTAAAGAGCAAAAGACTCGCAAAAATCGGCCTGTTATAAATGTAATTTTACTGAAACAACTAGCCGAAAAAAGAAATGAATTTGATACTCCAGTTTTCCTTGATACGGTTGATTTGAAACAATCATTCAACCGAATTCGACAAATAAACGTTATCAAAATTTTGAAAGTTAATAAAAAATATATCAGAGTTATGAAATACCTTAATATCAACAGCAGAACACCCATCCAAGTAAGTCAAGGAAACAGTAGCAGCTCAACCGCGAGAGAATCTATGCTCATGACATCATTATGAATTCTAAAATAAGGGCAGAAGCATGAATACATGCTACCGAATGAGTGACAAATCAGAATTATGGTCATATAAAAATACTCCAGATGATGCACACTAACAGTAGACCATACATTATTAGTGGTGGGAAATTACCGATCATGGTCTACATATCTCACTTAATAGAGGAGGTAAGATAGAATTTAATACAAGGATCAAGGATATCTGGAAGCTGAAAGGAGTTAAGGTAGGAGGAACAAATATATGTCGATAGAGAGGAAAGTACTATAATTCCCGAAACCTTTCAATCGTTAAATGTAAAGTTGGTCAAGTTGAACTTGCTTGTTTTCATTGTTGTCTGTCCCGTGTTAATCTTCGTTCCATCTTAGAATCTTTTTGGTTTACTTCTTCCATATATTCCCGGCACTTGAGTTTCAAACACTATTTTAGTACATTTCTTCTTCTTCAAGTGCCATCTCCGCTACGGAGTTTGTCAAACATTATTGGTATACGTATTTTTAAAACGCTGCTCTAAATAACTGAGTAAATGTATATCCAAACCACTTTCTTAGGTTACGAAGCCAATAGATACGCCGTCGTCTAACATCTCTCTGAATTTTTTCTTGCATCATCAACTACAATAAGTGGTGTTTTACTCTTTCATCATGTGACTCGATTTTTCGTCATTTAATAGTTAGTTATTACAATTTTTCGATACTTGTTCATCCTTCGTAATATTTCAACATTGGTCACTTTACCTGAGTATCCCTCTAGATAATCCCATTTCCAGGGCCACTAATTTACTTACCTTATTTTTGTTTAGTGTTCGCGCCTTTATTTTGTAGAGGAGAACCTCCAGGTGTCTTTTAAATGTACAGTCCTCTTGCTGATATTTTGTAAATACGTCTACCATTCAGAATTCCGCACACATATCGAAACCATTTCAACTGACCCTCCATAACTTATTCATTAGTAGGTTTTATTTGCAGGTTACATCTGTACGAGCATGTCTCCTTTCTGATTTGGTCTCTTTTGTTTTTGTTTCCTATTCTTTTCATAAACTTCATTTCCGTTGCATTGATCGATGATTCTTCTCTTTTTGGCGAAGTCCATGACTAGCTACTGTACATGAGTGTTGATCTCACTACTCTTTTCACTACTTTCGTTTTCATCTTTTTCGGTACTTCTCTTTTCCTGGAAATATTGTCTTTATTGTATTGAATATGCCTCATACTCTTCCTATTAATTTTTCATCTTTCCATTATTTTCCATATTTGCATCCTGGTATCTGAAGTGCTCAACTTGCTTTCCATCCAGCTTCATTTTATGTATTTTCTTCGTCTTCGAATTATCATACGAGAAGTTTTGGTTTCTCGTATATTAATTCTAATATTTACGTTAGATATTTATTCTATTACTTTAAGATTATATTGTAAGTTTTTTCTGTATCCTCTGTCAACACAATGTCATCTGTAAAATTTTTATCGACCCCTCTCTATCTTAGAACTTTTCATTCGTCTCTCCTCAAACACTTTCTCTGTGACTATAAAGCATACATACATGTCTGTTCTTATTTATTACCTTCCTGTTTATTTGTTTGATGACCAATATGAGGTAACGTGTACTTCTATTCGTCCTACATGCACACAAGATATCTTCCAATGTAGATTATATCTTACTTTTGGGCCTTTTCTCTCTTATGTTTGCGAATACCTTCCTTGGAACACTTGAGAAAGTTAGTTCTTGGTGATTAGCACAATTTTTTCTATCTCTCCTCTTATATATTGAGAGAATAACCATATGTTTTTCTGTCCTTGGATATTCTTGCATTTTTGGAAACATTGTTTATCAATTTCATATTTTATTAAATCATTCTTTTCCCTTATATTCAATTATTTCTGATGTGAGGTTGTTTCTCCCGGGAGCTTTGCCTACTTTTATTCTTTTTAGTGCTTCTTCTAATTCTTCTTCTCTTATATTATTGATTCCTTGCTCTATATTTTCTTTTTCTGCATCGTCTTTTTGTCTTGTTACTTCCATAGATGCTAGTTTTTCAAAGTACTCTTTTATATTTGGTATGTTATCCTCTCTTTGTCTGAGCTGTTTTAATGTACTGGAGAATAATTTTTTATTTCTTCAGTAGTTTACTGTCATTTTATGTCCAAATTCCTCCCACGTTTTCTCTTTTACGTTCTATATTTTTTCTATTTATCTTCTGTATTTTTGACTTTCCTCACGATTTTGTTCGGTATTTTCGCTTTGTTGCAGCTTATCTCCGCTGCATATAATATACTGCTTATGAGATGCTCCCATTTTTTCTTTATGCTTGTGCATCTGTTACTCGCTCAATTTTTTTTGTTTCCTTTCAAGTATTTCTCGGTAGTCCTTTCGATATTTTTCCTCCTTTGATTTTTTCATTTATTTTCTTTCTTCTCTTATTTATTCTACCCTCCCTTATTTTATTTAGTTTCAGAGAGCAAAAAAGGGATTTAAAAATGCAACACCTAATCCATTCAAATAAGGGCTGAAACATTTGACTCAAAACATTAAAAACCATAAAGTTGCCGGGGTGAGTTATAGGGTTCAGGAGAAATGCGAGCTAAACGTGGAGGATATAGTTAGATGTATGAGATATAAGAGGCCACACCGTATAGATCACATTAACTGAAAGGATCCTAACAGAAGGGAGAAATGAACCAAAAAAATCTCAGAACTGAAGGCATGAGGTCGGTCGCCCAAAAGATGAGTAGAATGTTGGACGTAAGATTACTAGTTGCGGAAATATTAGGATTATTATCCTAGAATAGAAAGAAGAAATGGTTCTTGAACAGGCATGACATTTAGATTTCGCAGCAGCTGTTTTTTCATTTCTTTTGTGACGTATATAATTGCATTTTTGTAGAACTATTAATTAAATCAGGAAAAGCGAACAAAAACAATTTTCGCCTTAACTTTCTACGTCTGACCTTAATGTTTTATGCAATTTCATTTTCGTTAATTAAAAGTTTATCTTTGCAAAATTGCATAGCAAAAAAAGAAAAAAATCAATAAGTTACCAAGCTATGATATATGGATGGACAAACAGGACAAAATTATAAACCTTCTTAGTGGCTACTTAAAAAAATATTTAAGTTCATTGAAACATTTTGTGTATTAAAATTATTTTTAGTTACAATTTTATTTCCATTTTTAATTGGTTATAAAAAAATATAGTTTTAATTTGTTCTACCGTAACTCTGACATGTTTTTTTTCCAAAACCAATGTTGCGACATACACTTTAAAAGATTTTTAAGGCTATTTTATAACAATCTATCAAGAATGATAGGACGGGCTTCCTCACCCCCGAAAGAGAAAAACTTTCCGATACCACTGCACTCCGATCATAACTTTATCCGGGTCTTAAGAAAAGCTTAAAATATATATAAGAAGATACTAATCTTTATTTGTAACCCCAAATAATTCTTCTTTAACTGAAATTTATTGTCCAAAATATTTTTTCCGAACAAGAAAATTAATTCTCTGGAAAAAATACGACCTCTTATTGAGCAAAACTTGAACGAAATTGTATAATAGATTAGGGCCGGCAAGGCAATGTATCACAGGTCTATTCAATTCCACTGTCCGTGGAAAAGAGAAATGCGCACCTTAATTTTGCTTCGGACAAAACGGAATGGATTTAGGGGCGCCAAAGATCAACTGGCACTAGTCCTAGGACTGGTGTTGGGTGTGGGAATGAGCACTGATCTTTATAGGGTAATGCATATGAATTTGACAAGAAATATAAAATATCTTGCAAGGTCCGGGTTACTAGTACTAAGCCGGAAAATAGAGAAATGTCATCTCATAAGTTATTGAAAAGTTCAAATTACGCCAACCATTAAATGTGATAAAAATAAACATAGAAAAACTTGACTTTTAGGAGATCTATTTTCTTACCGATTTCAAAGTCTTACTCTGTATTTTTTTTTAAACATTTTTTAAAAGTCTAGGTTAATTTCAAATTTTCGATTTTATTTTATTATTTCATTATTATTTTATTCAATTTTTGAAGGTTCTGTAACTCAAAAAGGAGTCACTCGCCTTTTTTTCACAGACATATTTCTTTGCACCGATTGAAGGTTTCAAACTTTAATTAGGCATGATTACTAAACCCCATTTATTCCAATAGTTAGAATTTAAAAAAAATTGTTGGAATTTAAGATTGGCAAATTTAGTAACACCAAAGTTTTTTTTCAGTTGTTCATATGTTGAATTATTTTTTCAATAATTTTACATTCATCGGCTTGAGAGAAATTGATAAAAATATGTCTTATAAACTAATTTACCCCCCCCCCCCTCCTTAATTTCCACAGTTAAGCTAAAACTGCTAAAACGTTAAAAAAGCAGTGTTACTGGAGGTATACGAGGCTAGTAGTTTTACAAATGTTTCTGTTGTTTTTAAAAATATTTTCTATGATAATACAGATCTACAAAAAATGGTGGCATGATTGTTGCTGGGAAACTTCCAAAGTAATTTGCTGTGTAGAATTCGAATCCGAATTCAGAATTGGCCTACACGTCAGTATTTTGATATATTTGAGGATAGGGGCTCAAAAAGTGACTTTTTGACAACTTTTGAGGTTGTGTGTAACGGGAGTATCACTTTTTCATGGCCTAATTGTTCAGGTAATATATTTTACAGGGTGTCAGGAAAATGTGAAAAATTTTCTGGATATGAAAAAAACAGTTGAAAGGAATACTACAAGTTTATATAATTTTTTTTCGGATAGGCCTCTTCTTCAGATATGGGCATAATACACATAAGTATTGAATCATCAGGTATATTTCAATTTTTTTTAATATGATGTATACCAGGTAAGACTCAAATTACTATCCAAGAAAGTGTTGTGAATTACTCACAGCTGCAGGGACGAACTAGCTGTGCCACTCATGACCCCATTTTTTACGGCTTGTAGGATAAGAACTTTGGACAACGTTTTTTACATACCTTTAATTAAGTATTCTTCTTTCATGTCGCTAATCCTAACCGTTTCCGAAAAAATGTCATTTTATTTACACTGTTAATACCCTCACTTCTCTCGGGCTGAATATGAAAAAGAGAAATTTTCCCCTGTCACCATAGTTTCAATAAAAAGTTAAACTAACTGCTTAGTTAAAAATTTCGTAACGTAAGAGGGTTCAACATGGGTTCCGCGAAATCTGACAGACACTTGCGGGCACGATGAATTGAGTACTGCTGTACCCGTCACATTAATTCATCATTTTCCTTATTTGATCACAATGAAATATGATTCTCCATAGAAGTTCCTCCCTACTATCGACCGGCGTGGAATACACCAAGTTTTTCAGGTAAAAATTCAACAGCCTCAGGTCGGGAGATCGAGGAGGCCAGCCAATAGGTCCACCTCTACCTATCCAACAGTTTATATAGACGTCATTCAGATGTTCCCACACAAAAACGCTGAAATGAGATGGTACCTCATCGTGAATGTGGTACAGCGTTCTGGAAACATTAATTGATTGGAATTGATGTTGATGATGCGAAACAATAGTTGCATGAGGATTTTCATCAGCCCATTTGTACATACATGTGAGTTGTATAAATTTATGATATCGTTTTTGGTAAATCCTGCCGCATCGGTGAAGAGAATAATGCTAATGAAGTTTACATCATTTCGTTGCTTATCCAATAGCCAGTTTGCAAATTGCATTCTACGAGGAAAATCTTCAGGAGTCAGTTCATGGAATTTTTTCAAATGATATAGTTGTTCTTAAAGAAATTCATGAACGATTGTTTTCGACGTACCAAAATGCGCTGATAATTTTCCATTAAAGGAGTGTCATCTACAGCATTTAAAATATTTTCCTTTAATTTCGGCGTACGTACTGTTCTTCCCCAACCGGCATTAGTACTTCTTTTCCGAAAATTTCCTAAAGGACCCCGCACCAACCAAATGGAAATTCGATCCCGGTCAAATTCGTTGAAAATTCAGCATATTGTAGGTCTAGACGTTCTGATCAAAAGTTCCTATGGGCATAAAGTCCATCCCTCTGAAAATTCATTCGCCGCCAATCACATTGTATTTTCTTTTAACCAAGTTGCGCTCAACAATTTCAGCATCCCCGCCCAATTTTCCAAAATTTTCTGTGTTAGTAGGAAAACTTTACTGAAAAAATTTGCCCATTTTACAATCAACGCTGGACCTTATCCTTATTTATTCATTCTGTTAATATTTGGAGAGAAAATCATACCAAATAGCAAATTAAAGAAGGAGAAAAAAACAGAGATGTTTCTTAAATTGTTATCCCCCTATTGAGGCAACAAACGTTGCTGACAAATGAAACTATCGATTTGTCTTTAAAGGTTATTAGTTGTTTTTCTTGATTTTCCAGTTTAAAAAAGGTCAAGTGTAAAACTTAGTGCAAAAATCAAAATTAAATTATATTTCTGTTTTTCCTGGACAACTGAGGAAAAATTGTATGATATAGCAGAGTGGATTAAACAACCTTAATTTGCAATAAAAAGAAAAAAGTTGTTAAATTTTCTTATTCAATTTTATATATTCTAGTGATTTTCTTTGCAAATATGGACTTAAATTAAAAAATAATAATGTTTTTGACATTATTTAAATAGCAACATTCACTTCAAATAATTATTACGAAAACACTAACTCAAAATTTTTAGGATAATTTTATCTCGCTATCTAAAAGAAATAAACACTACACTAATAAAGAGTCTATCGGAAAATCATTGTTGAAAATCACAATTTCCCGAAGTAATCGGAAAGAGGCAATCAGCCTGATTCAGTAAATAATAATTTTCAGCGCGCTGTGCATGCTGAAGCTGAACATATATTAGAGCAGTAATGAATCAGAGTCTCAGTTAAATCCACCTTGATGAATGTTTTTGGCTTCATGCCTGTATAAATCCTCAATGCATACCAATGAAGTGAGCTCTGTTCCGATTTAAGTAGCTTCACGCGTTTCGTATAGCTTTGTTTGGTTTCTTCTCTTTTTATTTTCAACAGTGTTTGCCAATTGGGGTGTTGATTCTGGATATTTATTAAAACAGGAAATGCGATTTAAATTTCTAATATTAAAATGGTGAGAAATTAAAATTGAGTTCGAATAAATGCGGATAAGAGGACTAAAAGATATTCTGGATTTCTAACTAAAATGTAAGAGTGGGAGAAATTTAGAGCTTGAGAAATACACCGTCCTTAATCAGGATCCTAAATAGAGGCTGGCGAATTGACAGGAATGCCAAAAGTAATATTTACTATGACATCCTTCTATATAAATATCGGCGATGTTAAAATAATGTTAATATTGTTTATTCCATAAGTACCTTTATCTCCCTAAAAAGAGATATTCGAGTAATAATGTTTTTTTCTACAACACAATATCCTCTGAAAATGAAATTTGCCGTATTTTACGATCCTGCAACCGAAACAGAGGAATACCTGCTACGCAAATACATGCTACTGTCGTGCAAGAGACTTAAATATCCAGAAGACAACTCCTTGACTTGACCTATAAAAATAGAAGATTTCGTGAAAATTCTAAATATCCCGTGCTTACATCAGATTATGGTAATACGAGGGTAAGGTGAAAAGTTCTCAGCCTGACCAGGAGATGGCATCCGAAGCGCACTTGTTATTAGTTCGTATGACAATCTTCAACTTGTTCGTCGAAGTAGTTTATGTAAACGAGTCTTTGCAATACACGTCTTGGGTGTATTTCGTTAAAATAAATAAACTTGAATATAGTGCGATCACAAAATTTTTCGTTTTGGATGGATTAACCCCAAAGGAAATTCATTCGAAGTTGACAAAAATTTACAGGAACTCTGCTCCTTCAATGTCAATCGTAAAAAGTGGGCAGCTGAATTTAAATGTGGTCGCACGCCGCTCGAAGATGACCCACGTGAAGGATGGCCAAAAACGGCAACCACACCGTAAAGGTGCGCAATATCATATTGGATGAGAGGCGAGTAAAGGTGTATGAGATAGCTGAGGCCGTGGAATATCGGATGCGAAACATCTTGCACGAAGAATTAGGGATGCGCAAGGTAGGTGCCGCATTTGCTGAATGCGGATCAAAAGCAAACGCGCAAAAGACATTCGCAGCAATGTGTGGACTGATTCAAGAGGAATTCGACCCATTTTGTGATTTGTTACCATGGATGAGACATGGGTCCACCACTACATGCCAGAAACCAAGCAGCAGTCGAAGCAGTGGGTGGAAGCCGGTGGTTCAGCGTCAAAGAAACTGAAGTCGATCGCATCTGCCGGAAACGTCATGGCCAGTGTGTTTTGGGATGTCAAAGGGATCCTGTTAATTGATTACCTTGAAAAAGACAGAACAATTACAGACAAATATTACTCTAACCTTCTTGACCAGCTGGATGTCAAAATTCACAAGAAGAGGCCTGTCTTGAAGAAGAAAAAAATCATCTTTCACCAGGACAACGCAACTGCTCACAAAAGTGTGTTGGCAACGGAAAAACTGCGGGATTAGAGGTACGATTTGCCATCCCCCCCCCCTATTTCCCTGATTTGGCACACTCATACTTCCATCTCTTCCTACACCTTCGCGTTCAATGAAGAAATTGAGAGGGCCGTAGATAAATATTTAAAAGCCTTCCAGACTCTCACTTCCGGGAAGAAATACTGATGTTGGAGAAACCCTGAATCAAGTGTGTTAAAGTCAAGGGAGATTATGTAGAAAAATAAAACCTTTTTTTAACTGAAAATAACAGTCTTTTATTTTCAGGCGGAGAATTGTTCAAAGAGTCAACGATCCCCTTCTAATCTACAATATACAATTCCACAACTTTATAAATACCAAGAATAGTGACACAACTTCTTCTTCTTTATTTGCTATTTTAATCCTGCACTAGTCCACTGGGTCAGCTCGCATCGCTCGCCATACATTCCCTGAATGAGCAGAAAAGAACGACAATGCCTGACTGTCCTAATTAAATTCCTAACTACTCCAAATACACAAAAGTGACAGGGGAAAATGGAAATTTTGCTTTTAGAAAAACCACGCGAAACCTCCGAAATAAAACATCATATCCGTATTCTACGATCCGAAAATAGGAGGTATGTAAAAAATCATCGAAAAACTCGGAAAATTCGGTATTTCCACCATTCCGAATAGTTACTATAAAACATACTCTATACTTCACTGCCATACCCCATTACTTAAAAAGAAAAATTAATTTTATTCTTGATATGTATATAATTTATAAATTTACGTGATTTCAATAATATTTAAATAATTTCAAATTTGAATGGATTGTTATATACATATTTTCTAACATATTTTTCGATCAAAATAAGTTAAAGGTTAATCACATTTTAAAAATACAACGGCATTATTAAAAAAAAATAAATATTTTTTGGTTTCTATTATCATTAAATCCGGTGTAATTTAAAACTTGTTAATGATATTTTTTTACTATCTCACATATAATATGTATGAATATATATTAAATTGCCGTTAAAAAGTAAATAAATAAATAAATAAAAATATTTTAACAGTGTCCTGAATATAGTCCTAACCATTTATCTACGGACTACGTAAATACAAAGCAATCCGAAATAAGGTTTATGGAAAAGTATCTTTTAATAATAGTAATAATTTCTTCCCGGCGTAATTCGTACTATTGCTTAATTCACCGCTAAAACAGATTTAATAAATATTCCGCAGAGAAAAAGACCAGTACTTTATGGTTGATACGATAATTTAGCGAATTGGTGGTAGGTTAGGATTTTAATGCTATTTAGGGGAGAAGTGAGAACGTCGACGGTGAAAAAGACATTTTAGTAATAAAACGTTATAAATCTAATTGTGAGTTGTTTTTGTAATAAAACGCTTTCTCTTATATTTTTTTTTAAAGTTGTATTATTTTAAGAAATTAAATGGTAAGATATTTTGTTAATTAATTGCGCTTTTAGAAGTGTTTTTATTACTTACATGTACTAAAGGCTAAAGATTTTATTTTGAGGCATCAATTAAATAATTATAAGAAGACAAGACCCACAAAATGAGATGTTTTATAGCTTTTTAACATTATAAACAAACATTGTTTCATCCAGTATAAAGTACGCACACAGTGTATGAAGGGACGTAGAAGTCTACTTACAGGAGCGCATCTAGTGCACATAATCCATTACAGCTCTCGGTAATCGTTACATTAATCCTTTAAAAACATTTTCATATACTTATATCTATTTTTATTTATTAATTATAAGCATCTAATCATAAAATGAAGAACACAATAGGAAACGGAACTTTAGTGATTAAAACTAGTTTTGTATGAGTTGGTATATTTGATTTTCAAAGTTAATAAACTGCCCGATGAAAAAATTAACACAGCTTTATTGTAAATTTGATCTTTGAATAATCAGGAAGGCATTATAAAATTTTTCAGCACATGCCTGTGACTACATCTCACGTATTTCAGAATTTTCTTTGATAATTGCATTGATATTGATTCTTGACTATGCTTAACTTTCTTAACTACATTCCTCAATATTGTCCTTACTTAGATCACTGCTTCTTTATATTTTTGGATTTTTATTTTTAACTTTTAAACTATTTTTTTATGTGAATATTTTTTATAGCACTCATCTGGTATTTCAACAAATCTAAAAATTACATCAGTCGCATCCAGTAATCACATCATATATTGAATTAATGTTTATTTAAAGTTGTTTGAAACTAAATAAAATCTTTATGTAAAAGATCTAGAATTATATGCATAAAGTTTGTTATAAAGTAATTTTACCTTCTTTGACTGTTACATCCAAGCGACAAAACACTGATACCTTGGTCAGTACTCGTTAAACTTATACCTTTTTTCGTATTTACTTATATTGTTGTCCTTAGCAACCTGTCTATTTCTAATATAAAACTCAACACTGCACATGAATGAAAGTACGGTCAGTAGCGTCATTAACAAGATTCAAAATGATTAGTTATTAGCTCACTAAGACATTAATGCGATCACAATTGGTCTAATAGCTGAATCTCAGCTTTAAAATACTGTATAATTGATGTGGTATTAACAAAATGTGTACTACATAGTGACTACAGAACGATATTGCATTTTATTCATTATGGCACATTTTAAACAGGGATTGTAATTATTACGCAGAACAGACATTAAATCGTCCGCTCTCAAACATAGTTATAATAAGTTCCTTGTGCTAATGTATCGTTTATATCATGAATAGATTTCTATAATTAATAAATTAGATATATATTGAAATGTATTTAAAGTATTAATGCAACCATCAGGAAAAGCTATAATGAATTGTGTGCACTAGATGAGCGCCTGTAAGTAGACTTCTATTTTCTTTCATACACGTGGTTCACATTTGTTTATAGCGTTAAAAAACAATATTCCTGTTCCTAGCAGAAGTCATGATTATTTTTCGGGAATCTACCCCCGATATTCGTAACTAGGGGGTCAAAATATAAATAAAAAAAAATTGTGGATCCATGTCTCCTCATCCACTACGAAAACCCACTGGGCCACCCTGATTGCAGACAACAAGTTTACAAATCTTAGTGAGCGGTAACATTTTTTACAACTAGCAACTTGAGGCATACGAATTCCCAGACTGCCTTCCTCCGTAAGTGGGTTGTTATGGTATTCCAGGAGACTGTGAAATTTCCTGCTGGTTAAAAAAGAAGCGGACTCGTACTTTATGGTTAATACGATAATTTAAGAGAGCTTCTGCTAAATGAACTGTAAACAATAATTCTTTTCAATGCTCAAATGTAGCTACCAGGTTTAAACTATTGTGCTAACAATATTCTTAGTTAAAATACAAAATCTATTTTTCAATCATA
Organism: Diaprepes abbreviatus; assembly: GCA_034092305.1. Lineage (NCBI taxonomy): Eukaryota > Metazoa > Arthropoda > Insecta > Coleoptera > Curculionidae > Diaprepes > Diaprepes abbreviatus. Next base: position 73,028 of record JASJET010000089.1, on the reverse strand, counting down.
CATGGATGTGGGTTTACTGCTATTTTTGCGATTCTTAAAATTCTGGCAAAAATTTAATGCTCTAATAAAATATATAGGATGTTTATATTAGGATAAACACTTTCCAGTAGTAATTCTGGATCTATATATTATTATTATTATTATTATATCCCTAGTAACATTATCAACATATAAACATTTGACGAATTATAGCCCTAGTAAATCGGTATATTGACTTGCATTAACTTTATTTTTATTATTTATTAATCGAAACGTCATACAAACAAGCAAAAATAAAGTTAATCAGATATAACGATTAGAGTTAAGATCTAACCCAAACATCGCTTAAAAAAAAACAAAAATTAATCTTCGGTGCTATTGTCCACAACCCTCAAAAATCAGTATGTCTACAAAACGAAAAAATTAGGATTACAGAAAAAAAAAATCTATTTTTTCACCATGTTTAAATATTTGCTAATATATATGTACTCATTTTTCAAGTAGATAAAGAAATAATATATAGAGTTTATTTCTTTCCAATACAACTCTGGTCCTCCCTCCATTTTGACCACTTTATGTCGTCGTCAGTGAAGCTGTATTGAACCGAAAGCAACATTCGCAGGAAACAATTGTCTGTATAAATATGAATTCCGAGACATATCGGTAGGATATTAAAAACTGCCGACTTTTCGACCTTAGACTGAAAAACATCGCCAGTCGAACGACCTCAGCGAAGTACTTAAAAACTTAAAAATTAAGATTTCAGTAAGAAATAAATAAATCTATTTTTCTATAGTGTTTAAATAGTTTCTAATATATATGAATTCTCTTTGACACCAGAAAAGGAAAAGAATATATACAGTTTATTTGCAAATTCAACTCTGGTCCTCTCTTCATACGCGTTTCGACCACCTTAAAGACTCTTCAGTAGTGCTGTATCAAACCGAGAGCAACATTAGCAGGAAACAATTGTCTATACAAAATATCATCGAAAAGTTGCTTGCTTTAATATCTTACTGATATGCCTCGGAATTTATATTTTATATAAACAATTGTTTCCTGCGAATGTGGCTCTCGGTTCGATACAGCTCCACTGACGAGGCCATAAGGTGGTCGAAAGGCGTATGAGAGCACCAGAGTAGTATTTGCAGGACATAAACTGTTTATATATTTTCTTTTCTTTATCTGCTTGCAAGGAGAATGCATATATATTAGCAACTATTTAAACACGGTAGAAAAATAGATTTATTTCTTAATTTTTAAGTTTCCCGCTTCTGCGGTGAATGTACCCATGTCGTTCGACTGGCGTTATTTTTCAGCCTAAGGTAGAAAAGTCGGCTGTTTTTAATATCCTGTTGATATAACTAGGAATTTATATTTCAAATAGAAAACTGTTTCTTGCGAATATTGCTCTCGGTTTGATACAGCTGCAATGACCAAACAATAAGGTGCTCGAAACGCGTATGGAGAGAGGACCAGAGGTGTATTTACAGGAAATAAACTGTTTGTACATATTCTTTACTTTATCTGCTTGAAACGAGAAAATATATATATATATATATATATATATATATATATATATATATATATATATATATATATATATATATATATATATATATATATTAGTGACCTACAAAACGAAGTTGTAAGGAGCTGAACAAAACTCTTTGACGGTTCACCTAGTATTTATTATTGCTTTAATTTCCAGGATAATTGTTCTTTTCAAAATTTAATAATGAATATTTAAAAAAAAAAACACATCTTATTTTTAGAACATGACTTTTATTAAAATAAATTACAATCACACACAGACGACAGAGAAGGATAAAGAGCGTATATTACATAGAGATACAAAATAAGGAAATTGAGCAACAAATAAGCAACAAAACTTTCATAATAACATAAAATCAAAAAACAAACAATATAATATCTAGATAAACAGTATACATTTTATCCTTAAAGCCTACTTGTAACTTTACAGCTTATGTACAATTTTTTTATTACGTATTTTATATAGAATGTAAGGTTAAGTTTTTTATTCAATACATGTAAATATAAAATTGTTTTAAGGGAATATTTTGTGAACTTGTCTAAATTTTATTTAAAGATAATATTTGAAATACAGTCATTTAAAGAAGAGTTTTAAAATGACGTTTGTTTATTCTTCTGCAAACTAAAATTTAATGAAATATGATGTAAACTCATCGTTTTAAAGCTAGAAACAAATATAACATAGTTATCAATATATTTTTGAACATTTTTATTCATTCTAATAGCAAATTTCACCTATTGCTCATAAACAATATTTTATGGAAATTTTATATTTACACGTATTTTTTATTATTTATGAAACTTCTTTCCGGACACCCTGTACCAAATTAAATATAAATAGTTGTCGCCCAAACACACTGGCATGCAAGGTACAAGTTCCTTTACTTTCTCCTCCAATTAATTAAACATAGTACTTTAGTACAATTCTTAGTACAATATTTTTTCTTAGTACATTAGTCACGTATACATTTTGTTGTACTCTCGTTTAGAACGATTCGTAATTAAATTATCTAAAATTAAAACTAATTTTTATAAAATAATACTATATTTTATAAAAAGTCAATTTGTGTTGTTTTTTTGGAAGTCATAAAATGATTTTCAATGGTACAGGGTTTGTTTATAATACAGCTTACTATTCTCATACATCTTTTTTCCGCTAAAATGGTAAGATCATATATTGTGCACTATGGTATAATACTGAACCAATACCCAATAATATAATTTATTTTAAAGAAGTAACACTGGTATTGGAAATTGAAAATAATATTACAAATTAATCATCATAAAGTATTTATTATCAAAAATTTAGATACAATAAATTATGAATCACAAATACGAAAATACGAAAAACTGTTGAATCACTTTTGCATCAGGCTAAATGTCTTAATTGACACATTGTCTAATAATTTACCTATAAACCTTAAACTTTTTTAGCAGTTTGTAATCGTTTTACCATCCCATAATACGTTTATTGAAGATGGTGGAGAATCATAGTTATTTACAGCAGAGCTTGTTTTAATTGTGATCACAAATTATCTATTGGGTTTAGGTTAGGATTTTGTGTGCCAGTCCTTTACTATTTTGGCTGTGTGTTTTGGATCATTATCATATCGAAACGTAACTTCATTTATCGGATGAGGTATAGTATCAACACTGTCAAATCAAAATGTGTTTTAAAATATCTAGATATATTTATTACGCATATTTCCGACTATTCTGTGAATAGTACATAGTTCATAAACCGTCATATATCTCCTAAACTCAATGCTTTACAGTCTGAATGAAATCTGTTTGACTCATTGGCTAACCTTCCTTGTTCCATTTGCATTAGTGACTACCGGTTGTATATTAATTGATCCTTGTCTCATCTGACCTTCATCCATCTTCTTCTGCCCAGCCTCCATAATTTTTTACAAAGTTTTATCTTGTCAAACGAATTTCATTCAGACAGTAAAGCCCAGGGAGTGGTAATACTAAACTTTGGGGATATATGATGGCTTATAAGCTGGATCCTATTCACATGATAGTAAGAAATATGAATAAAAAAATTTATCTAGAGATTTCAAAACACAACTTGATTGAAAGTAGTGATAATATGTCTCATCCAATAAATGAAGTTACCTTCCAGCAGGACAATGATACAAAACACAGGGCCAAAATAATAGAGACCTGGCTTATTTCTCAGGATTTTCAAATATTAGAGTGGCCAGTACATCATCATGACTTGAACCCCCAAACCAAAATGTGTGGTTCAAGAAGAATGGGAAAAAAATTCACCAAATTACTGTTAAAAAATTAGGGGCTTATGGATAAATTATTAGAAAATGTAAGAATTAAGATATTTAGCCTGATGCCAAAGTGATTCAACAATTTTTCATATTTTTGTATTTGTCATTCATAATTTGTTGTCTCTAATTTTGAGAATGCTATAAGAAGATTATTTTTTTAAATTACTTTCATTTTCCAATAAAAGTATTTCCTTAGAATAAATAATATTACTAATTATTAGTTTAGTAATGCACCACTGTGTATATAAAAATGTCGGTCATTTTAAACAGGAACAATTGATTAAAGAAAATTTGTAAGAGAAATTTTGATTAAAATTTAGGTATTTGTATATGTTTTTAATTTGGAATTTAAAGATAGTTTTTTCAAAAGCAAGAAGACGGATTTTGGTGTTACAAGTAAGCATAATCCATAATCTAATAATTAGATTGAGTAAGCATTAATTTTTTTACAATCTTGCCGTTGTTTTGATCAAAAATAAATAACGAAAATATTCAGATATATCATAAACAAGTGACACACTGCATTTTACTGGCATTTTAAATTGACTTTTTATAAATGTTTTTACTTATTCTATAGGGTAAATTTAGGTACAATCTTTACGCACGTCATGGTTTTTAAATTCATACCAAGAGGTTTTTAGTTTTAAATTTTCATTTTTATATATACAGAGTAATTTACATAACGAGAACGCTACAAAAGCGGTGCTTTGTGGCAAGAATTTTGGTTTATATTTACAATTTTTTGTAATGTTCCAATGTGACTGGGCAGTGAGAATATTGTTTGCTTCGAAATGACTGTTGTGATAAAAGGAAGCTTTTTTGATTCAACGGTTATAGAAGGGTTGACATCGCTATGAAAATTTTATAATTTTTTAATATTGGTAAATTTTAAGTTGCAATCTTATAATTAATTTATAAACGTTAGATATATAATTACGATGAGAAGACCTCTGACGTAAAAAATTGAAATTTGGGCATCTTCTTATCCTGTTTCTCACAGCATTATTATTTATATCAAAAACTATTTTCTCTGATTTTAGAAATGTTTGATATAAACAAATATATTTTCCGAATTACATTTCAGCAAATTTTTGTTGAATTTGATATTTTAAAATATTTTAACTTTGTGTATATCTGTTAAAATATAAAAAAAACACACACACAAAATACTTTTATGCCAATAGTTATAATTTCGCTTTATTCCCTAAGTGTTTGGTTCCGGAAGGTTCGAAGAGGTATTTATACTTTTTAAATTTGAGTGAGTTTATTTTTATTACTCAAAATGGCGAAATTCAAAATGAGAAGTATCTGTGCCTTATATTTTCGTGAATGTTTTATTTTAGTTTAAAAGCTTCCTTTTTTAAAGTGTTCAAAAACCTATGTAACGTATGTGCATAGTTATAGTAAAAATTAGTTTACATTTATAAAAGTATAATGTAGTTCATGAATAGATGCTTTAGGTATTTTTAATATTTATATTAAATAATCTAGATTTCTTTCACGCTCATTTTAGAAAGTTTATATAAATTGTATTAGATTTTCCTTCATATAGTATGTCCAAAAAAGTATACAATATAAAGAAATGAAACCGAAAAGAAAAATAAATAAAATATTTACACATCTGAAGTTAAGCGGTTGGTAGATAAACTAAAGTTAACTACCTCTTTATTCTTAAAAGTATCAATATAAAAAAACTAAAGCTTCAAAAATATTCAATTCTGATGAAACTTGGCTTCATCTTATCAAGATAGAACAAATTTCCCAACAACGTAATGTTGAATTCTATCTAATGCAAAAGTCTGCTACATATTTATTACTCTCTTGGACACCCTGTGTATTACTTTGGAAAACTTTTTAAAAGGCTTGGGATGTTTTAAAAGATCTCAATTACTTTTTAATGCAATAGAATAAGACACACTTTTAACGACTATTCGTTTTCAAACATTTTTGAGAGAATCATATAACTAACTTTTATAAAATAAAACTAATATTTTCATAACTTGAAATATCTGTACTACAAATATATAAACGTTTTAATATAATTTTTAAAACAAATAAATAAAACGAAACGTGATATTCCTCTAATACATATCTCATTGCTAAAATATCTATTTAGTACTAAGTAAGAACAACGGCAAAAATTCCTAATAGGTAATTATATTGCACATTCTGAGTGCTCTAGAGACCACCTCTTTAATGTAAGTGCTTTTATGCTACGACAAATAAAATTTTAGCAAAATTATTAGAGTCTTCAAACTCTAAGTACATTGGTAATTTTATTTCATTAAAGGGCTTTTATAAATTCATTTCGAGGGTAAGTGCCTTTCTAATATAACAGAAAAGAACTGAGATTACATTCATTATTCGTGTTGCCTATTTCTAAAATGTTTGCATAGGTCTTCCACTGCTTGCTCTTAATGTTTAGAAAAGACTTTACTGCTTTTTACCTAGACCAATATATACGAAAGGTTTCAAAATGAAACATTACTAAAAACTTGTTTTTTGCTGCATTTTTCTTTCGGGTAATACTGCAAAAACAAGCAGTAATTTTCGATGTAAAATAAAACTTTAACTACCAAAAGAGTAGAGTGTACAAGTTTTATACGTCTTAAAGTGAAAATACTTTAAAGAAGAAAAAATTACAATAATGATTCAACAAAGTCTGATAGCTTCGGGTAGCAGGATTTCTACAAAAAAAAGCCGAAACCTAGCAGCAAAGTTCCAAAGCGCTAGAAAGCGTCAAATGACTTAAAGGACTTTTGAGCTTTGTACCTAAACCTGCAATATGATGTTTACTGTGAATTTATCATGGCATATTTGTTCTCAGATATCATCAGATATGAAAGAAGATGATTCGAAAAATATTAAACGTGCCGAAATATTTGAATCAGTAGAGAAAAAAGCAAAGAGGATTTTAGAAATATATTTTGATTATTGTAGTAATGGTTCATACTTTGTGTTTTACTAAAACTGATAATGATTGTATTAGAAACAGAACTTGCCATTAAAACCATTTAAAACTTGTGTACATCATGATTAAGATTTGTTGAATACTTAAACATAAAATTTAGTATTAGTCTAATTATTTTAGTTCTGAAGAATTTTGGTGGTTTAATTTGCAGTAAAAGTTTTTTGCTAAAATTTTATTTGTTCACAAAATAAGAAACTATGTACAATAAAATTTATTTATAAAAGAAAAATCTATCAGTCACTTAAAAATTTACAAGTATGGTTATCTTATAAATAGAAGTATTTCTATTAGGAGTGATTTTTTTACGTATATCGTTGATTTTTGTTTGCAAAAATATGGCACCCGGATTTTATTCACTTTTTTACGTATTTCAAGATTAATAATACTCATATTTTAACATATTATTTGGAAAATCCTTTTCTAAATGAGAATAAATTTTAAAACTCATAAATAGGAATCTTAACCCTTTTTTATAAATTTAAGTCACATAAAACTAAATAAACCTAACTTTCATCATTCAAGATTCAAAATTTTTTTTAATACTAATATTAACAAAATATGCTTTGACAAAAACCTTCACCAAATAATATATTAAAACAAATGTTTTATAATTATTGTTAAGATTAAACAGATTTCCTTATATTTTAAGCTGGAGATTTATAAAAACTTATTTTAAATAAAAACGATGTTCAAAAAATATTTTATCACTGTGTAATTTATACTTTGGGTAAATAATTTTATACACTATAATTAGATTAATTATTCTATCCTTAAATTAAGAGTATACACATTTTCACAGTTTTTTTATCGTTAAGTTCCGTAGTAATACGTATTTGCGGTATTTGTTTCTGTTTTTGTAAACTGAGGGCAGCACTTCATGTCCTTGGTTAATGACGACACACGGCAACACTTTTTTCGGTTCGGGAAGCCAGAGGCTTGGCAAGACTGCTTCTGCAATAATTTGGAAAAAAAATAGTTAGATTTAGTTGGCCAATTTACATTCCTATCATATATATTATTGGGAAATAAAATTTTTACTATTATTATAAGATATTATCACAAATTTTGAAGTTAAAATATAACCTAAACACTATATACGCTGATTTATATTCAAAATTCTAGGATTGTCTAATAAAATGTCGAAATTTTGTTGGCATATCATTTTACGCTCAAAAGGTTTGCCGACTGTAACAATTTCTGCATTAAGCAATTTATTACTCGATTTATTCCAATTGCAAATTTTAAATTTACATATATTTTAACTGTGTCCAGTTCACTGCCCAGCCTCGGGCTTCCATGAACTTTGTAATATCATTTACGGGAAACAAAAACTGTAAAAAATTCAATTAATTATAACTAAAATTGAAAATTATAAGATATAATTAAAGCGACATGGCATCCGCTTTGGATGAATTAACATCTTTGAAAGAGGGACCAAACAAAAACAAATAACTTCTTTAAAAATGGATCTAAAAATTACCAAAATTACCACTGGTTCAAGCATTATGTCAACTAATGTTTTTGAAAGATTTATATAATATTTTATATTATACATTTTTAAATTATTTTAGTTCTCAATCAACTGAGAAACCCTTATACTATAAGGTCTAAAATATACTTTGTCCTAACAGAGTTAGAGACAAGGCACTATTTCCAAGTAAATTATTACCAAAAAATTACATTTGTACATTTTTTTTTGTCAAGCCATTTAAAAACATAAATAAAGCATTATATGCCGAAAATTTAAACGCTTTTGATTTATTTTATGGAAAAAATCGAGGTACAGTATGCTGTGTTGTTAGAAAATTACAAGAAAATATTTAAATATGCTTCAGTATCCGACGTGTGCGAAAACCTTTAAATTGTTTGTCGGTAAACTCAAAATTTCTACCAGAAATGTTGGTCCTCTTGCCTTAAGATGGTCCATACTTTTTTCTCTTCTGTTATACTATTAATCCTGTATTTTACAAATAAACATAAATAAATTTGTGATTGAGTATCGATTACATACTTTGTTTAAATTAAAGTAACTAACATTTGATATTTGAGGTAATTATTTCTTCGAACTATTCTCTAAATAGTAGATTAACAAACAACTATAGCAAATGGTTATAATAGCATGCCATACTGAAAGTAAGTTTCATTCTTTGAGCTGTATTATTGGTGTGCAGAAGTTTGACAGCTCTAATAAGATAAGTCATTCTAGCTTACTACTTTCGAAATTTTAAAGTAATAATGTATATTTTATTTATATATTTTCTTTTATTTTAAAACGAATTGAAATCCTAAATAGTTGTATAAAATCATATAATAACCGGTTTTTCAAAAAAAATATTGCAGTACGTGACAGAATATTCAAATCATTTGTTAACTGTCAAAAATATAAAGAACTCCATAAGGAAGTCGAGTATCTGGAGGTAACTCTAGATTTTGATCCGTGGACAACTCTGTTAAAAAAATCACCTTCCGAATCTCGGAGGCATTAGGTAAAGCCTTAGGTCAAAAACGTGTCGAAATACTCAAAATAGGAAGAAATTTCAGCAGATTTGAAAGCCAGAATCAGGGAAAAGAACCATCCCAAATACAGGGCTTACAGAGCTGGTATTCCTGCCATCAAGAGGCAAGAAATTTGGCGAGAGATCCGAGTTGAAAGCCGTGCAAATCCAGGATGGCAGTCGTTATCGAACGACTTGAAGTGTGACAAAAGGTGCAAAGGTACCTTTACCACATATAGTCAGTGACAACGGAACTTTAATTGGTCCTAGAGCTAAAGCCAATGGATTTGCAGATAAATTTGAGGAAAAATTTCAGTTAAATCCCAGCGCCGAACATAAAAAGAAACCAAACATTGATCGCACTATTCTTATTTAGAGGTTCATGCGCCTTATTGACCCAGGTATACCTGTCATTGGGCTTGATGAGCTTAAGAGAATAACTTCAAATCTGATTGTAAAAAAGCGTCAGGTTTGGATCGTCTGCCGAGCGCGGCTCTGAAAAGATCTCCGGACAAGATTATTTCAGTTGTTATCTGCATAACTAATGCTATGTTATAATCCAGTCACATTCCCTCAGACTGAAAAGTAACTAAAATTATTCTTGTTAGAAAAAAAGACCAACATGCCATCAAGATAAACAGTTATAGGTCGATTAGTCTACTTTCCAATCTGGGCAAAATAATAGAAAAAGTAATTTTAATTTCCATGATTAATTTCATAGCTGAAAGGGATATGTTGCCTCCTGAGGAATTCAAATTGAGAGGAAGACACAATAGCGCCCAGCAAACTACCTCACTGGTATGATTCAGAACACAGGGATTTAACAGAAAGTTCCATACGGACGCAATTTTTGTCGATACCAGCAAGGCTTTTGAGAAGATATGGTATAATAGACTTATAATTAAAGCTAGGTCTCCTCAGTTACTTTGTAAGACTGGTTCTAGGTTTATAAAGGGCAGAACAGTCGCTGTATCGTTAGATGATGCTATATCTACTGTAAGGCCGATTAGAGTAAGGGTTCCTCAGGGTTTCCCTCTATTCCCCACTCTATTCAACCTGTCTGCTGCAGATATTTCGAGAGATCATTATAGCAAATTATATTTATTTCCTGACGATACAGCTTTTGCGATGTCCTCAGGATCATTTCTCCCAACAATTCTAAGATCACACGACTCCAGATAATTCCATTTCTAACCCTCTTGGAGGGATCACGCAAAATACTAATGGATAGCCGTCAACAAGAAGATCTTCTAAAAGTCCAAACTCCTTTTGATATCTCCTGTTAGTATCTACTTTGAAAGTTTTACTTAAAAATATTGAAATTTTTTATCAGAAATAAAAAGAATGTCGGTGTTTCTTTATTTGAAAATTTTCAGGTGAATTGGCTTTTTTTCAGTCCCCATATTTATAGATTTATTAATATATTAATTTATTTACAAACTAGTTGGATTGGAAGACTTGCAGAAGTGAAAGTCGTTGAAATCCGTTACAAAAATATAGCAGTAAGTAGTATCACATTCAAATATTTTATTCTGTTATGTATGTTTTATTGACAGCAAATTAAACTATCGGAAAATTTAGGCTTATAGAACCGAATATTTTTAAACATCACTTTACTTATCAGATTAATTTAAAATGAAAATTGACGAAAAAATGTGGTCTAAATTATTATTTATACGATACATCTTCGATAAATTAATAGGATCACTGTGCATCCCATTGTATTATCTACCTGGAAAATACTATGCGATTAATTTAATTTATCAAGCTAGAATGTGGTTCCTTCAGTATTGATTGAAACCTTTTTAAATTTAATCAAACAAAAGCACGAAACTTTTTTAATAATTCAAGCCCGTAAATCAGAGAAGCGCATTGTTAAAAAATATACCGCCCGCTTCGCCAAAACTTGGAATTTTCTGGTTGAATAATTTCTGGCAAATATAGTACGCATTACTTATGTATACACGCACACGGGCCATTAATCTCTGAAAGTTTTATTTAAAGAATATTCGAGTTCGACGTAGTTTAATAAAAAATCAGATTTCAGATTTGATTTCGAAAGTTTTTTAAAGCCGGGAAAGTTTAAGAAATTTAAATGGAAAAATTGTCGACAGTAGCAGAAGTTGGTATTCTCTTTTACAAAAGAAATATTTGTGCCAACGTTTCAAATATTTATAATGTTTCTTTTAGAGCCTCAAAAGTATTTTTTCTATAATCTAAATTTCAATTTCTTCTACCGCAGAGGTATTAAAAATCTTATTCTGCTTGAGAGAGTCATGTCATAAAAACGATTTTAAAAGTTCAGGGAGGAGAGGGACATTGCTTAATGTTAAAGGTAAATTTGCCATATACATTTACTACAAAATTTATTTTTTACTATTACCATAGCAGTCAATCTGGTTTCGGTGATTGTAAACGGAATTAAATCATTTTTTTTTTCTGGCTAGTGATTGACATTCATATTTAGCTATTATATTTCAGAATTCAAATTTGGCAACTTTTCATGCTAAAAATTCTACCACTCCTACAAGACTGTATTTTGTATAAAAAATATCTTAAAATATTTACCTTCAACCTTATACCACAATTTATTACAGCTTCAATGGGATTGGCTAAAAATAAGCTATATAATAAATAAAACTACCAATTTCAAAATCTCCCACATTACACCAATTAGGAAAATTTTTCAGGAGAATCAGTCATACTCGCCCCACAAATGAATATTTAATAAACTTCTAGAACAACCCATGTACTTTTCCTGTAACTAATCATTTATTGTAAAACGGAGCTTTGTCAAATTCCGAGACTTTACAGCTCAACGTGCTCACATATAGCAACACAAATAATACTATAGATAAACTTACAACAAGTAATGCAACTAGCACCATCTATCTAAAACTTCTTTATTTTTAATTGGAGTTCTACGAATTCATAATACTCATAATTAGCTTCCATAAGAATAGATATTAAATAGCTTACCAATTTCCTTCCTTATATAAACAAACTGCTCAAATTGAGGGAAATATTGGTATTGTCCTGTCAGTTTGCGCATTACCATAAGGAGCTCTACGTACTGGTAAATGGAATTAAATAAATTCTTTCGTGGATGGTGTTGTAGAACATAATATCTCACCACCGCTTTCCGGCAAAACTGGACTTAAATAGAGGTCCAAATTTGTGGAAAGTACAAGGATGTCTGGGAAAGATACCGGTGGATCCCACTAATGAGTCCACCACCGATATCGGGACGAAACATCCATATATTTACTACGGTGGTTTAAAATAGATCGCTAGCTACATGTCCCTACCACCAGGGGCATTGCTAATTGCGACATAGCGCCCGAGCAGGGACGGCGGCAGACGAGGGTCTTAACCGCCGTTGGCTTTGATTAAGCCTGACCCGGCCATTAAAAGACCACCGAGGATGTCCGTTCCACTTCCTTTTCAGGCCTGTCCTTTCTAACGGCTTGGACTGTGCGACAGTTTAAGCTGGAAAGCAAATGCCTGAGGGAGGTGGGGCATGTTGTGGAACATAACATCTCACCACCGCTTTCCGGCAAAACTGGACTTAAATAGAGGTCCAAGTTTGTGGAAAGTACAAGGATGTTTGGGAAAGATACCGGTGGATCCCACTGATGTGTCCACCACCGGTATCGGGACGAAACATCCATATATTTACTACAGTGGTCGAAAATGGATCGCTAGCTACATGTCTCTACCACCAGGGGCATTGCTAATTGCGACAATGGGATGGCTTTTCTTTTTGAGCTATTTGATAAATTTTATTTTATTTATTTATTTATTTATTTATTTATTTATTTATACCCATTTCACAGTTCAAAAAACCAATTAACAAATGGGTAGAACAGAAACAAAAAAAAAACTTAAATATTTACAATGACAAAGCAAGCATACACAAATTACGAGATACAAAACTACAAAATATTACATACTTAATTTTTTTTTTATTTGTGCCATTCTGCAGCTAAATATGTCAAATTTATTTTGATTCTGGTTGTAGTTTCTACACATCCTATATAAAGGAGAGTTGTTACACACATTTGTCCGAGGTGTAGGACAATAGAATGTGGCAGATTGGCGAGCTGAAGTCCTAGGTACAAGAAAACTTATTTTTTCCAGTATATCACTACATTCCACTCTGTTATGCAAAACTTTATAGAGGAACTTGAGGTCTGTGACGATACGTCTATGTTCTAGAGAACAAAAAGAATGCCGCTGAAGTAAGATTTCATGCGGAAACCCTGTTTCAGGATAATGCCCATCAATCCGAAAGCTTAGGTATTTCAAGAAACGCCGCTGAACTCTCTCAAGGTCATTAATATGGTTTTGATAATAAGGAGACCATATTGTGGAAGCATATTCCAATTTAGATCTTACAAAAGCGTAATAAAGTAAAATGAGCGTACTTTGATTCGAAAATGTTTTTGAGTTTCTAACAATGAAGCCTAATGATTTAAAACACACCTGTATAAGATCATTTATATGAGGAACAAATGAAAGTCTGCTATCAAATGTCACACCCAGATCTCTAAAGCATTCCACTCGTGGAACAGATGTTCCATCAATTTTATAATCATACACCAGCACATTTTTCTTTAATGTGAAAGTCATGACTTTGCATTTACCAACGTTTAGAGGCAGTCTGTTTTCGCTACACCAATCGGTGACGGTATTTATTGCTATTTGTAGTCTTTGACAATCAGCATCGTTTTTTACAGAAGTAAAAATTTTAGCATCATCCGCATACAGTAGCATTGTACAGTCACCCACAATTCCATTAATAAATATATTAAACAATAAAGGACCGAGTATTGACCCTTGAGGAACTCCCGAAGTCACACACAGGGGTTCCGGATAATTTATCTGAAGCTAATTCTCGAAACTTATTGGCGTTATCAGAAGAGGTACTCAGAATAAGTCCACCATTCGACATCGCTTTAACGTTCTTAAATGAAATGCTTTCTGCTACAGGATCGATATTCTGAAAAATGTCTTGTTTGGTGCGGGAGTTTTCCTGTTGGTTCTTCGGCAGTATTATAATTTTTTTAGAGTTATCATGTCTGTTTAATACATCAGCATATGTTGAATTGGATGCGCCGGGACTTTTCAAATCCGGAGTTTTGCTGTTTATCATCTGAACTGCGCTAATAACTGCTTGATCTACAACCTCCCTCATTTTTTCAGAAAAAGAATCCATCAGTTCTTTACATTTATTATCCAGAATTGTTTGCAGTTTTGATTCTAGATCATCCGATTCAATGCCAAAACATGTGCGACATTTCCATGTTATTCCAGCTGTCGAATTAATAACACTGATTACACTAGGTGAAACAGACACACATTCCGCATGGTATCTTTTTTTGCAGTACCCGCTGCATGTTAGCATCGGTTTATTTCTCACAGATGCATCACAAAAACCACATTTGGACATACTGACAAAAGACTTTTTATTCACAAATTTAGCTCACGTAACAACCCGAACTCTGCGAAACACTCTCATATCGATTTCAATAATATTAACAAACTTTAAACCACTCTTTCCTGCCCGTAAAAATTCTTAAATCTTGCTCGACTTCCGTGTTCCGTGTATTATTCAGATTATTTTCAAATCTTCATTGCAAGATAATTCTATCAAAGACCGTTTTTCATTGTTAGTTAGGAGTTCCACGAATTCTGAATACTTAGTCTCCATCAAAATATAATTCAAATAGTCTACCAAACACTCTACATAAATAAGGTTCTCAATTCAGGGAAAAGAAAACATGTTACACATATTCAGTTAGTATTATCGTGTCTGTTTGCGTACCTCTATAAAAGTCTCTGCATAGTACCAGTACTACGTAAACCATAGTTTGATAACCACTGATCTAAATAGTTTTTTATTATTAAAATACGAGATATACATTTACTGGGAAGCTATTAAAATAATTCTCATTTTCCTGAGTATTCTTTAGTTCTGATTTATAGAAATTCGCATTATGAAGTAGAGGATAAAAAACAAACTGAACGAGCTATTTTGCTTTGAGATCCATCATTTGGGAGCAACAGTTTATCCACATGTGGAAATGGCACTTTACATACTTCAGTATTAAAACCACTTGTGCCATTCATACGATGCTTCATCGAAGATAGGTTTAATATTGAAAATTAAAAACTTTTTAAATTTAGTTTGAAACATAAATAAAGGGAGATAACGAATTAAAAATAAAGTCTGCGATTTATTAGCATAAACTAGACCCCAGAGAAACAAATCTGATGGAGTTGCATCGTATGATGTTAGTGGACAGTTCACCGAAGAATTTCTTGAGATTATGCATTCACCAGCCTTATTTTTAAATAAATTTATTGTTTTACGAGATGTGGATTTTAGGTGTGTTAAGGATTTTCTTACTCGTCTACAGCACCTCAAGATCTATTGTATGTTACCCTAATCTAATAAAAGTCTTTTATTTTTCTGGTGGTAAGTACTTTGTTGATTTAGGCGCAAAAGTGAAGTCTTCCAGAAGTTTAAGTTTCTTGCACAACAGTGCCATCCATTCGGATAACTGGTGTTCCCCAGTTTCGACTGCACGATCGCAGAAACAGCAAATCGTGTCTTTAGCTTTGCCCATGTTTTGAAGATGATATCTCAAAGGACAGTAAGTTCCGAAGAAAATCATTATTCGAATATTTCTTTTCTTTGGTGCTGAATTTGTAATTTTTTCGAGACTAAACATATTGTTCTACCTTAATTTTATCTGATTTTGTACCCAACTCCTGAGTTTCTTTTTTGTATGGTGTTTTGGTAACTCACAGGAAGGCCTCTGGTTGAGAAAATGAGTTTCGACCCTTTCTTTCTTCCTCGAGATAAATAGCATTTTGAAATCTATTTTTGAAACCACACATGGTTCAGTTCAAAATAATCGGAAAGTTGATCAGAATTTTGCTTGTTTCTGAAAATCATTAATGAAAGTAATTTTTCCATTAAGTAATGAACCTGTTTTTAGTTATTCTAAAACTAATTCTGCAAAATTTTGACGCAACTAATAGTCATTTGATTTAGATCTGTATGTCACCTGAATTTTCTGTACCTTCAGGAACAATGAAAAGTAGAATAAACTGATTCGTTATTTTATTATAAATTTTTAACACTGTGATTGCATGTCTTTCTCTGATGATTTCAGAATAAAAAATTGGAAGGAAAGTGATAAAATACGTGGAGCAATAAACTTATAAAAAATGATTGTGATATTAATATGATACAATTTTTTAGAACACCTCGTATAACACATAATTGTAAACATTTCCCTCTATAAATATCAATAATAACGTTTTTTTTTAAATAATCCTATATATGAGTAAATTATTTAAAAAAGACTACAATATCTGAATTAATATTTAAAATATGAAAAACAGTAACGAAACGGTTCTAAAAAATAACAAAATTAAAACCATCTAACCTTTCTGCTTGGTTATAAGTCAAACGTCAACTTGTTTAGATCAAGAGAGACTAAGATAATTTCTTATCTACACAAAAAGCTAACATGTCTGAAACGTGGGTGTAACTAAGTTAAAATTTTGTCAGAGAAAAATTAGTAGGCGGAACTCAAAGCATCTGAATACATAAAATGGTCGTGTTCGAAAGAGGTTACAATTTTTTAAATACATGTCTTTGTAATGTGATACTTTCCATCTCTGACTTTAAAGAATTTGTACAAACATTTGGTTAGTTTCTTTTTAAAATTCAAAAGATAACAATCGTATATAAAGAACAATAAAAAAACAAGAATTTTCATTAAATGACTCTCCGTGTCAATGTTAGTACTGTGTGGTAGCACAACTGATATTTCGCTAAGGAAAATTTAATTATTCGAAAATGGAACCTATTTAGAAACAAAGATATCTTAAGGTGTATCTATAAATTGTATTCTATCGTAAGATCATTAGAGGAAGGTGGACAGTTATCCACTCTGATTCTTATTCCATGCGCGTTTCGATTACCTCATGATCTCGTCAATGCATTGAAATTCGAAATTTTTCCCTTTAAACCGTATATAACGCTTTCACCATTCGCAAAATACCTTGTTAGCAGATATTGGTACAAATCAAATCAAAAAATTAGAAAACTGAAGAATCAAAATCCTCACAGATTATATAGAACACTATTTAAAAAATAATAAGGATATTGCATAAAATATCCTTGTTATCACTTCAGTTACTTCTTTATATTCCTGCTTTATTATAATATTTCACTTAATATTCATCACTGAATTAGCAAGGGTCTTAGTTCAGGTTAGTGTTTGTTACATATTACATTTCTCAATAAGTTTCCGGTCTAACTAAGAATAACAATTCTTTTTAGAAATTCTACTTTATTCATCAAAACTTTCTTTTGCAAGAGTAATACATTGAATCCAACGTACCTCTAACTTTTCAATGCTATTTTTATAGAAGGACTTGTCTTTGTTCTCAAAATAGTCCTAACCCAAAATACTTTTGAGAATTTGAGCCTCCTGGACAGTCTCCAGATGAATAGGTTTTCTTTCAAATTCTCTTATATTATGTAAAAAATATCAAAGTAATTTCTGAACTTTATTTTCTAGTTTTGCTAGATCTCTTCCTTGACTACACCACTGTCTACGGATCCGTATTTTCCTCCACTAGTTACACTATCCACTACACTTCACGGTTGACACATGATAGGTGTCACTATAAAATGGTCGAATAGTCAAGTAGGACGTTTGGCTGTTTTCGAGCTTTCAAGAACTTCAATGAATTTTTACAATTCTATCAAAATATGCCTCTAAATACAGCTAAAAAGTGCTAATGTTGGGTTTTTCTCCTATTTTTTTCAAACGCGTACTTGTTTAATATTCGAACCATACTAACAGTTATTTGCAACTGAAAATTGATGATCAAATAATTTCATATTCAAATGATATGGCAAGTTCATTGAACTGCTTTTATGTTACCAGTATTGATGAGATTAATGAGATTGTTTTTGACCTACCAAATAAAAAAGGATCAGATGATATCAATGTTGAGTTTTTAAAGAGTTGTTTTGATAACATAGCTCTACCACTTCTTAATTTGATAAATTCGTCATTTTTAGCATGTAAAATTTCCGATGAATTAAAAATATCGACTATTGTTCCAGTTCCTAAAGTAAATAATTCTCACAGGGCTGTTGATTTGCGACCTGTTAACATGCTTAGTTGTGTTGAAAAAATCATGGAAAAAGTAGTGATGAAACAACTGTTAGAATTTATAGAAGCCAAAAAAATTATAAATAGTATGCAATCTGGTTTTTGGAGTAAGCATAGCTGTCAAACTGCAGTACAGTATGTCTTTAATGACTGGAAACATAGTTTCGATCAAAATCTTATTATTCTTGGATTTGAGGAGAGCCTTTGAGACTTTAGATAGGGAAAGATTACTTAAAAAATTAGAAAGTGTCGGTATAAGGGGTGAAGTGTTGGAATTTATGAATAATTACTTAATTAATAGAAAACAAAGACTGAAATAGAATGATGTGGTATCTGACGAGATTGAAAGCAGCATGGGTGTTCCACAGGGTAGTGTATTAGGTCCATTATTATTTCTTATATATATTAACGATATAGTGAATACAGCTGGTGATTGTTTTATACATCTTTTTGCAGATGATGTTCTTTTGTATTTTGCATGTTGTGATGGTATTCAATTGGTTGACACACTTAACTCTACATTACAAAATTTATATTGGTGGTGTTCTTGTAACCAATTAAAAATAAATGTGGAAAAAACCAAATTTATGATAATCTGCAATGAGAATCATTACAGAACTTTTTCTCGTGGAGATCATATTATTAAAATAGGCAATAAAACAATTGAAATGGTGGAAAAGTTTAAATATTTAGGAGTAATCATAGATAGACAACTTAAATTTAAAGAACATGCGAATAACTAAATAAAAATAATTTCTTATAAAATTAACTATATTCAAAGATGTTCTAATTTTTTGACAAGGTGGACTAAAACAATCCTGTTTAACACTCTGTTTATTGCTCCACAATTTTGTTCCTTCTTAATCAAAATGAAAAGGCAAGATTTCAAAAATTGCAAAATAGAGCCATGAGAGTTATACTCTCATGTACAAGAAGAACATCAATTAACTACATGTTGAAAGAAATGCAATGGTTGTCGGTGGAGGATTTCTTTCACTATCAAACATTAATCTTCATTTTTAAAATCAGATCGGGTAGTTCTCCTATATATTCACAAAATCATATTAATTATAATAGAAATATACATGCATATGACACTAGATCGAAAGATGACTTTTATATTCCTCCAGTATTAAAGAGACAAATACAAACCTCTGTATTTTTTAAAGGTTTGAACAGTTTTAATCAATTGCCCACAAATATTAAATGTTTAAAATCTCTAAATAAGTTTAAGCAGTGTCTGAAGCAATATTTTGTTAATAGGGTCTGTCCTTGAGGGACATGAACTTTCTGTTATTTATTTTTTTTTTAAATTTGTGTCAGTTTAGTTTAGTATGTCATTGTTCTGCAAAGCTTGACGATGTTTGATTGTTGTTTTTAATTTTAAAATATGAATTTAGTTGCTAAGATATGTGTGTAATTATATATTAGTCTATGACTAAATAAAGGATTTATATATATATATATATATATATATATATATATATATATATATATATATATATATATATATATATATATTGGTGAGGTACTTAAAAATTATAAGTTGGGTTAATACTCTAACTATTTAATTAGGAATTGTAGAGATGTCCTGAAGAAGAGATAAGTAAATTCTCGAAAGCTTGACAGAATCAAAAAAGGGTTTTTCTCCTTACCAAGGCCTGCAAGTTTCAACAGACTGCATCCCCAAATAACCCTAGTTTGGAATATTGTTTCTTGACTACTCAGTTGCGACTACTTCCACTTCCCCTTTTTATTTATATATTATTATCATTTTTCCCTATTTAGGAAAAAAAACAAATATATTTTCAAATAAATTTTAAAAGATTCATAAAGCAAAATTTAAAGTCAGGATTTACAATTTTTCCAAATAAACTTCGAGGGAAGAATATAACTTGCCAGATAAGTATATTTCAGATTCTCAGGATTTTTCATCAATACTACTTAGGTTATAGAGCAAAATAAAGCCATTTAGAGATAATATAGTGCTGTGCAAATTTATTATTTTCAGATCATTTTGGAGAGAATTGGTTATTGTTATAGATGGTTGCTTTCCTAAAGTCTTTAATACTAAAAAAAATATTTTAATTTGCTTTATTTTGGATTATAATACTGCGTGAAGAAAACTGCTTCGAGCTTCATACTTCCATTTTGAAGACATATTAATATTTAAAGATTTTATTCTTATTAGGGGCAGTATAAAAATTACAATAAAAAAATTTTCTTATTGTCAAAAACAATTGACTACACGAACAACTTTTTTTAAAATAAAGGGTAGTGCTTTTTTTGCCTCACTTATTATTTATAATATTATATTAATGGTAGAAAGTATTAAGTTTTAAAAAATCTTAAAGTATAATGTAATTATTTTAAATTAAAGGTCAATTAAAATTTCTAATTTGGATCATTATGAATAAAACCCTTTTCAGAAGAGCTCGTTTTGAAAGAAAATTGAATCCTCAAATTCATGATAACTTAAACAATACATACTTTGAGTAACTATAAATTTTTTCGTGAACTTAAGAGTAGTAGAACTTTATATGTAGATGAAGATGTAAGTGGGTCTACGGCAGCTGATACAACTTAAAAAAAATATTTATTTGTGTGATGATCTTGCTCTGCGAGGTAGACTTACAATTATTTCCATAAAAATGTGTTGCTATGTATTTGAAATCCATATTTATTTGGGTATATTTACTTAGTACGTAGAACATTCGAGGCTCTAAATTATTCCGCGCTGTGCATTGATAGTGTTGAAGTCTATCAGACATATTCATAATGATATACCATAAAAGATTCGAAACAGTTTCCTGTGTAGATACGAAAAAGGCCCAAAATGACTGATGCTGTCGCTGCAAAATATATGGTCTGAAAGCTAATTTGGACCTAACTACGACTCATGGATACTACTCTTAGGAGTGGAAAAGAGAAAAATACCATACAACCATGGAGCGGCCTGCTTCCTCACCTGATGCAAATGCTATTGAAAATGTGTGGCTTAATAAAGATTCTACTTCGTGAAAAAGCTATAACAACTAGCAACCAAGTAAGGAAATCTGTACTTTTGGCTTCAACTTTTTGAAAATTTAAATTTTGTCAACACGTTTTTGTGGAACCAGTAGTTTCTATGTTTGCAAGATGTTCGAATGCTAACGATATCCTACAACTGAACCAATATGATAATTTTATCTAAATTAAGAGAAATTAAATAAGACTTCCTCGACCGATTCGTAAGGAATGATGAAATCAGTATCTATCCCTGAGATCCTTACACTAAAACTCGTAGCATGAAATTACTCCGTACCCCCTCAAAAAAAAAACATTATAATCTTTAGGGAAGTGTATAATGATTGACGGTAACTACGTTGACAAATATGGTTCGGATTCTGTCCTTATATAGACAATGCGCTGAACATAGTGATAAGTTCTCACATTTTATGGAATTATATTTTGAGAAAAAATGTTTAAAGAGGAAATACTAAATTTCTAAACTATAATAATAAAGCCATCTTATCTCAGCGTCAGAAAAAAATCCTTCCATTTGCCAAGTCAAGTAATTCATCTTACGAAAACATTCAGAAATACAAAATGCGCGTCTTGAAAAGCAAATAAATTTTATTTGCTATTTACAAGGCAAACGATACAAGACACAATAAATCAGAGTTTTTAAATTTATCTAAGTCCCATTCTTCTCGAGCCGCTTCACTTAGTTGGCTTTACTCGTATCACAGAATCCATGTCTGAAAATATTTATTCCGACATTTCATACGCTGCTGTATGAAATTTGTCGCACCATTAAACACTTATGTATATGTTGTTTTGTATTGAACTTGATGCACCTTACTTGAAAAATCGGTAGAATTATTATTTAAGGATAAAGTATTATTAATGTTTTAGCTACGGGATTTTAGCGTTTGAAAAGCGAGAAATTATTCCGCCGTATTTTTTGTGTGACCAAATAAATGCCTATTTAAAAATTTAAACTTAATTTAGCTTTCTGTACTACTCACCGTAAATAATTTAATTAATTCTGCGATGTATTTAACCACATCGCAGGTTTTGGAAACATTTTTCTTTTTGTTGGATGCATTGTTGCCTATAAAATCATTTATACAAAAAAATAATATGGGCACTGTTGTGGAACATACCATCTCACCACCGCTGGACTTAAATAGAGGTCCAAGTTTGTGGAAAGTACAAGGATATCTGGGAAAGATACCGGTGGATTCCACTGATGAGTCCACCACCGGTATCGGGGCGAAACATCCATATATTTACTACGGTGGTCGAAAATAGATCGCCAGCTACATGTCCTTACCACCAGGGGCATTGCTAATTGCGGTATGGCGCCCAACGTGGGGCGGCGGCAGACAAGGGTCTTAACAGTCGTTGGCTTTGATTAAGCCTGACCTGGCCATTGGAAGACCACCGAGGATGTCCGTTTCACTTCCTTTTCAGGCCTGTGCTTTCTAACGGCTTGGACTGTCCGACAGTTTAAGCCGGAAAGCAAATGCCTTAAGGGGGGCATGTTGTGAAACATAACATCTCACCACCGCTTTTCGGCAAAACTGGACTTAAATAGAGGTCCAAGTTTGTGGAAAGTACAAGGATGTCTGGAAAAGACACCGGTGGGTCTCACTGATATCGGTACGAAACATCCATACATTTACTACGGTGGTCGAAAATAGATCGCTAGCTACATGTCCTTACTACCAGGGGCATTGCTAATTGCGACAGCACATAAATACCTCATGGGCGATATGGGCATCTACATGGGTACTTATTTAGCATAAGAGGTTTACAATACAAAGACAAAACATAAATTGAAGTAATAAAACGAAATTATTGTATTTAACAAACATATTACAAATAGTAATAAGATTAAAGTGGTCGATCTAGGTTGCGCAATCATTCAACAACTTCTGGGGTGCAGGCTTTTAGGTCTTCCGAATCACCGAGGAATGATTATATGTTGATTTGTCTAGGCGTCCCACAATCACTCAGCTCTTCCCCGCAAGTTTACGTCCATAATGCTCGTGGGAGCTAGCATCCATTAAAACGTTGTGATATATATGCTAATTTTATATAGTCCTGTTCTGCACTAGCAATTTACGAACCATTCCAAAAATTCGATCGGTTAAAGCATCGTGCTAACTGTGCAGCTTGCTTGATTGGTGAGGTTTCGAATTCTAGTCTATTTTTATGTGTAACAAGATACTCCATGCCTGATCAGTGGTTAGACGTAAATTTGCATTTATCCTATGGTATTCTCGTACAAGAGCTGATGAAGTTCTACAGATGTCTGGCGAGACAATGTTGCTTAGAACTAGAAGTCATCGGAAGGAGTGTTTTCTATATATAGTACTACGTATGACCTTCATGGTATAGTTGAGTAGTGTGTCAGTGTTGGAGGCATGGGTGCTATTCATCCACGCAAAAGCACAGTATTCTGCAACAGAGTAAACTAATACTAGGACGACGGTTCGAAACGTTGAAGAAGTTTCTGCAAATTTTAGAATAATATTATTGCGAATTGTGAGTTCCTAGCAACGTTTTCTGGGTATTATCTGAATGCTAGTGAGTGATACAGGTCTACTGTAAGGTTCTAATTTTGTTGAATTGAATTATATTGAAGATATGCTTAGCTTGATGGTTGCTGAGGTAAAAACAGCATACCTCGGTCTTAGATGTATTATAATCCTGGAGCCCAGTGGGTTTCGTAGCCGAGTGAGCTCCACCAAAGTTTTTTATATGTATTTTTTGAAAAATTCTCCCAAACTTATAAAGTTATAGACCAGAGCCTGTTCTATTTGAGAGAACTGTTTAGGTTGACAAGCGATAGCCAGATCGTCTGCCTAGGCAAATTTTTTAGATGAAGTTAATGGTAAATCAGAAATGTATAAATTAAATAATAATGTGTAGAGGCACAGAACCCTGTGGCAAACCATTATTAAGTTTTGTTATTTTTTTATTAGGAAATTGTTTATTAGTTCGCCCATTTGCGAACATTGCGTGGTTCTCGCCAGTTTAAAGATCAAGTATTCCTTCAATACAGTGTCGCAAACCGCTAAATATGTTTTATACCTTTTTCAAATCCAGTTTCAATAAAGCTAGTTAAGGCTAAAAATACTTACCTATAGGAGAGTTTATTAATATACTAGATACAATGCTTAAACTGACAACTAAAGTAATAGTATTGCTCCAATTTTAATGATATCAGAAGCTCAACAAAAGTTAAAATCCGGAAGTTTGCATACACATTAGTCTTTACGAATTATATAGAAATAAGAAAAGTATTCGATCGCATATAGTTCAAAGATGTTCCACTTTTATTTTTTGATAGAAATATGAATTTAAATATTATTTAAATCATTAAAAATATTAACAAAAATAACTAAACTTAAGTCAGTAACAACGAGATCCACTTTTTCGATACCTGTTAACAATGGAATAAGTCCAGACACCTCACTAAGTCCTCTCCAATTGTACATCTTAATGAATGAATTAATAATAATAAAAAAAAAGAATACAGAAAAAATGGTGTAACAACAGAGAGAGAGATTGAGTTAATTACATAACAACAATTGTTTATTTGCTTTTTTAACTAAACGCACCGGATATGCTGTCAAATCAAGCTAAAGCTGCAGGAATGTGTTTTTATAGAAATTGTTAAGTTGCTTGGCAGCATATGTTATTTAAATTTATCTTTAATGAGGGAACAAGCCCGCATTTGCATGATACCGATCAATTTACTTGTTTCCATCAAGGTTGGAAAACGAAGGTGGCCATGTCAAGATGAATTTCAAATGCTGATGCGGTGAGATGGTTTAGATATATCTACAGTTATTTTGGGTTAGTTTAGGTTACTGCCATCAGGATAAAAATTAAAACAAGAAACATCGGCATTTATCAATTTGCACTAGTAATTCATCATTCGCCGACTAACGGAATGCTGCGGGTTCACCCCTTCGCAGTAAGATATCATTTATGAGCCTAAATGGTTTGGGTATGTTTATTTTTTTATTTATTAATTTTATTAGTTTTTAGGAGTATTTTCCGCTATTTTTTCAAAGATTCTAGCAGCAGAGTTGTAATTTATTTCAGTTAAGGACACATAACACTTTACATTCAAAATGTTTGACAATTATAATTTGAATTTTTAATGTTATGTGTCCTTAACTGAAATGTATTTTCTATGGTAAGTTTGACGTAAGTTTTTATTCGGTAATTTATTTAAATATTATTTTTTTGACATTTTAGCGTTCTTCAAAAAGACACTAACTAGTGTCGGAACATCCAATATATGTGCTAAAAAAATGTATTTTTGTAAAAGAACCTTGTTCCCAAGAAAATAAAAGACAGGCAATTTAAAAGAAAAATATTTCGAAAAACAAATTTACCTCTCTCTCTCTCTCTCTTATATATATATATATATATATATATATATATATATATATATATATATATATATATATATATATATATACATTCCTCGTCAAACGGATCAGTGCTGCGCCCAAAATTTGAAGGGGTTGAATAAGACGTATGAGGGCTCATTTTGAAGTTTGAACAAACTACCAAAAGCCGTTTACGCCTTCACAAGAATCAAGATGACAGCATCAATATGATGGACATAAATTCAAAAATTTCAAGAAATGGTCCGAACCAGGGCTACCGCCAAAATTTGAAGCAATGAAAAAATATATAAGAAGGCTCATTTTGAAACTTAAACAAAAAACTACAAAAAAACAATATACGTCTTCTAAAAATCATGATGGCGCTAGCAATATGGCCACTAGAAATCCAAAAAATTTTTATGAGCCTCCAGAAACATTAAACTAAGAGTCTTTCAACACAAACAATCATGTTTATAACAATTCAGAAGTAGTTACCGGAAGTAGGGATCAATGAATTGGTATAACGAATTTCAAATTACAAAATGATGGATTCAATATGGTGGCCCAAAACTCGATGTAAATTACTTTAACAACACCATATTTGTTTAAAAATCGGTTGACAGGGATTTAAAATGTCACTTATTTTAAATCGTATGTGATATGTTCCAAATGACAAAATACCTGACACTAGATGCAGGACAAGTGGTCGAAATTTAAACGAAATTTCTTTAGGAACACCAGAAAGCTGTAAAAATGGATTTACATATATTTTCAAGATTATTAGTTACAAATTTGAGCGACAAATTTTAGATTACAAAATGTCAGAACCAAGGAGGCGAACTTATAGCCTAAATTCGTATAAATTGCCTTTAGATATACTGTGACCCTTTTCAAATTGAATTTAGGGTGGTTTTAAGATCGCTTATTACAAATCTAGCCTATAAAAATCATAATCACAAAAGGACAGATTCAAAATATAGATATATACATAGACACAAGGCAGATATTACCAGTAAGTAATGAAAAAACTCAACAACTGTGACAAGAAGGACCGTAACATTTATTAAAATTTATTACCGATCTCCTACAAGACACTGTAGAAAAATTCGCCTACTATAGCCGTTGCACATGGTATGAATTTGAATTGTTCTAGGAAAAATTGAATTACTCAACACATACTAAAAAGGACCGTTGCTACTTCCATTGTTTCTACGAGAGATTATATTCATCACTCGATCTATGCTTCTGCTGCTGATACCTGTATTGTGATTTATAATGGTCCTTTTTAAGATTGTTGAAAAGCACATGAGAAGATGGGTAATAATTTTCAACGGTCCTTCTTAGGATAGTTGTTGCTGACTTTTTCATTGTTCAATGCTGAAACCTGCATTGTTCTTTTCAAGAGTCTTTTATAAGATAGTTGAAAGGCACTTACAACTTGTGTTTCTTCAGCTTCATAAACTCGACAAAGATCCTGAAAAGGGTTAGAGTATCTCTAAACAATGCAAAGATAGGAAAAGGAAAGAGTGGTCGAAATGTAGGAAACTATGGACTGGGAGAACGTAATGAAAGAGGAGACCGTCTATTACAATTCTGCCAAGAAGAAAACCTGATAATCACAAACACCTTTTTTAAACTATCAGATAGACGGTTATACACATGGCGATCACCTGCGGATAAACCAGACAAAATAGTCAGAAACCAGATAGACTATATTATGATTAATGAAAGATACCGGAACGCTATGAAAGCAGTAAAAACATACCCCGGAGCGGATGTCGCCTCAGATCATAATCCACTGATCGCCAGGGTTACACTTACACTCAAAAACATTAAAAACCATCAAAAAAGACATACAATAGAAACAAGGAAACTTAAAGAACCTGAAATAAAAGAAAACCTCCAACAACAGATAAATGAAAACATTAACAAACTGAACACAACCAACAATGATATTGAAGAACAATGGGAACAACTTAAAAACTGCCTACTGGATCCAAGTAAAGAGATATTAAAGCCCTCTCTAAAGAAAAAAGAAGAATGGATGAACGAAGAAATACTGAATAAAATGAAGCAACGAAGGCAACATAAGAACAAAGACATTCACAAATACAGAAGAATTAATCTCGAGATCAGAGGAAAGATAAGAGAGGCCAAAGAACGCCACTTTGAGGAGAAATGCAAAGAGATCGAAGACCTTCAAAAAAGAAATGGCAGGGATAAGACGACTAAATCCCACTAATGCATTATTGGACAAACATGGAAAAACTATAATACAGACAGACAAAAAAGTGCAACGGTGGAATGAATACATTGAGGAATTGTTTGATGATGAAAGGGAAGACTTGGACCAGGTGGAACTGAACCCGGAAGAAATTGGACCGAATATTACGAGAGAGGAAATATTGTATGCACTAAAAACAATGAAGAATGGAAAGAGCCCCGGACCTGATGAACTTCCTATCGACATACTGAAAATCATAGAGGAGAAGAACTTCGATACCATAGTGACACTTTTCAACCAAATCTATAATACAGGTATATTACCAGAAGAATGGTTGACCTCGATCTTTATCTGTCTTCCCAAGAGGACGAACGCCAGAGAGTGTAGCGATCACCGCACTATCAGCTTAATGTCACACACACTAAAACTTTTCCTGAAGGTCATCCATAAACGCATATACCATAAATTAGACATGGACGTGAATGAGACACAATTTGGTTTCCGTAAAGGCTTAGGTACGCGGGAAGCCCTCTTTACACTTAATGTACTGATTCAAAGGTGCCTGGATGTCAACCAAGATTTGTACATATGTTTCATCGACTATAACAAAGCATTCGATAGAGTCCGCCACGATCAGTTAATTAATATTCTCAAGACAAAACAGTTAGACTATAACGACCTTAGAATCATATTAAACTTATACTATAAACAAAGAGCAAAGGTACGCATCGAAGAACATCACTCAGAGGAAATGGAAATCAAACGCGGAGTGAGGCAAGGATGTGTATTATCACCACTCCTCTTTAATGCATACTCAGAAGAAATCCTGAAAAAAGCTCTGGAAGGAGAAAGTGCTGGAATAAGAGTAAACGGAGTACCGATTAATAATATTAGATATGCGGACGACACGGTCATAATTGCAGAAAATATGGAGGACCTTCAGAGACTGGCAAACAGAATAGCGGAGTGTGGACATGAGTATGGACTAACAATGAACGTCAAAAAGACGAAATTTATGAGAATATCAAGAACACAAAGAAACAACGAAAATCTGACAATTAATGGAACCAACGTTGAACAAGTAGAAAAATACACATATCTGGGTACAATGATTAACTCCACAAACGATTATATCCAGGAAATCAAGACACGGATAGAAAAAGCAAGAACAAGCTTCAATAAAATGAGAAGAGTTCTCTGCACAAGAGACTTAAAGTTGGAATTGAGGATTAGGTTGGCGAGGTGCTACATTTTCTCGATTTTGTTTTATGGAATAGAATCCTGGACCCTGAATGCGACATCGATTAAAAGATTGGAGTCATTTGAAATGTGGGTATATAGAAGAATCCTAAAAATATCATGGGTAGACCACGTCACAAATAACGAAGTTATGAGAAGAATGAATAAAGAGATGGAAGTCCTGAATACAATTAAGGTTAGAAAACTGCAATACCTTGGGCACATTACACGTGGGGAGAGATACGCCCTGCTTCAGCTGATTATACAGGGAAAAATACAGGGAAAGAGAAACGTGGGAAGAAGGAGAATATCATGGCTGCGTAATTTGAGAGAATGGTATGGGTGTACATCGAACGAACTGTTCAGAGCAGCCGCCTCTAAAGTACGAATAGCTATGATGATTGCCAACCTCCGTCGCGGAGATGGCACTTGAAGAAGAAGAAGAAACCAATTTTATAAGATTTTCGATTGTAAGTCCGCCATTTTGTCATTTAATGTTCATTAAATAACATCACTGAATACTACTTTCGGTAACTACATTTGAATTGTTTAAAGAACGATTGTTTGTATTGGAAGATTCTAAGTTTAGAATTTCTATTGGTTTATTAAAATTTTCTAAGATTTAGCTGCGATATTGATGTCACTATCTTGATTATTGTAAAGACGCATACGTCATTTTGTAGTCCAGGGTTCCATTTTCAAAATAAATACTTATGCACATTTTTCATCCCTTGAAATTTTGACTGCAGTAATGATTCGGTTGATTTCTGTTCTGTTCGAAAGGTTTCCTATGGCCTCTTGCTTTTCAGCATACGTTGATTTCTTAAAATTTCTGAGTTTATAGTCGCAATATTGATGCTGCTATCTTGATTCTTGTGAAGGCACATATGGCTTATTGTAGTTTGTATTCAAGCCTTTATCAATATTTTTTATCCCCTCAAATTTTGGGGCAACACTGATTCTGTTCATTTCTTAAAATTTTTAAGTTTATTGCTGCCGTATTGATGCCGCCATATTAATTTTTGTGAAAGCGCATACAGCTTTTTATAGTTTTGTATTCAAACTTCAAAATGAGACCTTATCCATATTTTTTTGCTTCAAATTTTATATATGTATTTTTTATATTATATATATATATATATATATATATATATATATATATATATATATATATATGTATGTATATATATATATATATGTATATATATATATATATATATATATATATATATATATATATATATATATATATATATAAATTTTTTAGAAAAATATCTAGTGCAAGTTACTAATACACCAAATAATTATTAGATTAGTGGCATTTTTTGCTACCTACATCATTGTTTCTCTCCATCGGGCTCATTAACTCGTTATTCTTATCGTCAAGTAATTAACATCATCGTATAAGTGCACGTGATCTCACTTTGAATCTTCGTGTAAAGGCAGATCGCAAAACTAAGTTAAATCAAGATTGTCGCCTGCGTAACATCTCAATAAGTCTCTCTGAGAAGTTACACGGTCTATGTTGTACTAAGTAGTCAGATAAAGAGGTACACGGTGGAAGCATGTAAGGAAATCACGTTTTTGTTGTTGGTTTATTACGATTTTTCATAAGTTAGAAATAGAAATCTTCTGTAATAAATTAAGTAATTTACTGATGATCTATGGGTGTCCTCGAAGAGAAAAAAGGGTTAAAGGGAGCTCTTACCCTTTCCCAGAAAATAATTGAAAAATGTAAAAAAAAAAATTACAATATTATTTATAATTATTTGTATTTTCGGCATATAAATAAAATAATTTCTTTTGTTTTTTGCAGATGCTGAGCACAGCCAATAAAGGATATGGAGGTTAAATCTTAAACAATTAAACATGTACTGAATAACTTGACAAGGAACCGCTGCACAATCAAGCTATTATTGGTCCCAGGTCACTCGGGTATATTCGAGAACGAGGAAGTAGATCGTTTGGCAAAGATGGGGTCTGCGATTGAACCACACGTACCTCAACTAATTTTATCAGTTCCAATTACCGTTGGTAAAATAGAATTAAAACTCCTGGTGAGTAAATTTGTTGAATCGTGTAGGGAGGTTTTTGAAACGAAGTGTGCCAAGGAATACATAACTGGACCTAACCCACATCTTACTATGGAGTTCCTTTTCATGGAAAGGAAAGAACTGCGAATCAAGGTGGGACTACTGACAAGACTGCGACGCCATCTAGAAAAGGATAAAAGCGATAATATGGTCCTTAAAGAGGGCCGAGTAGTCAAAGGAATGGGACAAAAACTTTTGGGAGATATACAACCTTGATCAAAAAGTTCCCGAAATTACTACCAGGTAGCGCTCTAAGTCAGCTGATTTGATTTCTTGGTTAGGTTGCCATATCTATTTTATCAAATTTTATCGTCATAGCTTGACATTTGTAATAGTTACGCCGTCATGAGTGCATCTACTTCTGCACGTGTTTTCGATTTTTACAGTTTCAAAAATGGAGTTGAATTTGCAACAAGGAATTTGTATTAAATTTTGCGTTAAAAATGGACTCAATGGTGCGAAACTCTTGGATATATTGGAGCACTGTTACGGCAATGATACTCTAAAGAAAACCGTTTACCACTGGCTTCAGAAGAGGTTGTAAGTCTGTCGGGGATGACAGACGCAGTGACAGGCCGTCGACTTCGAAAACCGAAGGAAACATGTATAAAACGAGAAAAATGTTGGTCAATAACCACAAATTAACTAACAGAGAGATGGCGGGGGATTAAGAATTGCTTATTCGTCCAGGGCATTGTAGTCAGTGATTTGAGTTTCCATTGCGTTGCTGCAGAGTTGGTCCCGAAGGACCTGAATTCATGCAAAAAAGAGATCAAACGCGGCATTACTCATTTGTGAGTATAACACGCAATGCAGACATCAGGCGAGTGAATGGAGAGCTCAGAATAAGCCAAGACTAAAAAAAAAACACGTCGTTTTCAAACGAAAGAAAAAGTGACGCTCACAGTTTTCTTAGATTACAACGGTTTTGTGCATAACGAATTTTTGTCAGAAGATCAGAGAGTATTATTTGGGCGTTGTTAAAGGTTTGCGTGAAGCAAGTAGCCAAACAAGAAAAGATTTGTGGGCAAACAATTCATGGATGGACCAAGAGTAAAACGAATACCATCCAACAACCAACGAATTCACCTGATATGGCTCCTTGCGACTTTTTCCTATTCGATCGAGTCAACAAAACCACTACGTGGAACTCTAGCCGAATAGAGGTAATAGAAAAAACGATGACGGCTCTGATGGCCATACCCAAAATCGAGTTCCAAGAAATGTTTCGAGAGCTGGATCAAGCGTTGGCATAAATACGTTGCAGTCAAAGGAGAATACTTTAAAGAGAATAATATCAATTTTGTATTTTGAATTTTCTGATTTAATTCTGGGAACTATTAGAAGAAGATTGTAATATTGTTACCTAAAACTGTTGGACAAGTTTAGTGAACCAGGCCCCTTGGATTCGAAAAGGTGATCGGCATCGAATCAGTTGTAGCCATTGTGGGATGTAAAGGGTCCAACGAGGCGTAAGCATCGAAGCACTCACTGAGTTATTCATTTGTTCAATCTTAAACAGCAATAGTGCTGTATCTACCGAAATTTCAAAGAAAATATGAAATGGAAAAAGTAAAAATGTACTGGATCGCTTGACAAGGAACGGCTGGTCACTCGGCAAGAACGAGGATCGTCAGACAAAAATGGGGTCTGCGATTGAACCATACGTACCCCAACCCATTCTACCAGTTCCAGTTAGCGTTGGTAAAATAAAATTACAATTATTGCTGGTAAGTAAATTTGTTGAATCGTGTAGGGGGCTTCTGGAACGAGGTGTACCAAGGAATATATAATTAGATCTAACCCACATCTTACTAGGGAGCTCCTTTCCATAAAGAAGGAAGAACTGCGAATCAAGGTGGGACTACTGACAGGACTGTGAAGCCATCTAGGAAAGAATAAAACTGTTAATCCTGTCCTTAAAGAGGGCCCAGTACTCAACAAACTGGGATAGAAACATTTTATCAAAAAGTTTCCGAAATTAATACCAGGGAGCGTTTTAAGTCAGCTTATTTGACTTCTTAGTTAGGTTGCCATATCTATCAAAAATTTGTTTTCGATTTATAAAAGATATTTAATATATATATATATATATATATATATACATATATATATATATATATATATATATATATATATATATATATATATCCATATTTTAAATTGTTTTTGTAAATGCTTGTCTTATTACCTACCTATCAAAGGCATTATGTAGGAAATATACTAAAATTTAAATTTTTGTTTATTACAACAAAAAAATTTTTTTTTGTATTAAATGCGAAAGTGAAAAAGAAAACACAAACAAAAAAGTCATTTATCTTCACCAAATTTACACTAAATTATTAAAAAGAAACGAAGCTTACCGGTCCCAAAATAAACTTCTATAAAAGCTTTTCAACTTTTTACGGACTTGGCGAGTATATGAAGATTAACTGGCGGGGAACGTGCACAAAGATAAAGCATAATTACCGGAGTGTCGTTTACACTTGTTATTTAAAATTAAAAATGCTTTATTTTTTGATATGCATCTTTTCCGACGGTTTTATGCTGGTATTTTGCCTGTTTATACAAGCGGTGAAATTTACCTAAATTATGCGATTTAGTTGATTTCTAACGATAAATTCGAAAAAAGAGTAATACCTAATTTAACTCTTAACTTCGAGTACTCATGTTTGTGGTACTAATATAAATGAGTTTTGTGTGTTGAACGCGTTATTCGGCGTAAATATTACGCTCTAATTTTCCACATAATTTTTTTGTGTGGAGAGGCGCACAGTGGGCAAAAAGGGAGTTTTCTAATTAAAAAATCTCCCTCCAAGTCATATCTTTATTGATTTGGATGAACCTTTGCTTAAATTACTTATTAGTATCACTGTTTGTGTGAGCATTTTAGCGAATAGTTAAAAGATCAATTGAAAGTATATTTATTAATCAAGTCATTAAGACTTTAATACGCAGAAAAAGGTGTTTTATATTTAGCACATTATACTACGCTACAAGTTTTAGTTTATTTGTTGTCTTGTGCATGAAAAGTGCATAGTGTTTTTTGTTAATTCTGGGGAGCTGAACACAAAAATGACGATGAAATCGAAAACTTAGTTGCAATTTTTAAGAACAAGCTTTTTTATTTTTTTTTTAACAAAATGAAAAAATACATACTTTTGCACTTATAGAGACAGTAAATATCGTGTCTTTTTGCTTTTTTGAATTGTTTCTGAATCATCTTTAACAAAAGTCCAACAATACACTGCAAGCATGGAGGCATTCCACTTTCCCTGGTGTCTTTTCTCCATTGTTGATATATTCTGATGGAAGTGTTCGCCGTGCTCATCACTTACAGTTCGGCAGTTGTCAGGAAAAAAATTCAGATGTGAGTGTAGGAAATGGACCTTTGGAGATATATTGCAACTCATTTTTTAATACGATGACAGCATATTTTCAACAAGAGTAGCGTAGTTGCCAGCTTCTTTATTTCCGAAGAAAATAGTGACCACGAGACGAAAGTCATTCCATGCATTTTTTCAATATCTAATAGAGTACTGTCAAAATTTTGTCTTTCAGAATATTTCGAATCGGTGGCCCAACAAAAATACCTTCTTTAATTTTTGCTTCACGTAGCCTTCGGAATTTCTTACGCACGTACTGAAAAGCTGGTCTGTCGGTATTCAGTGCCTTAAAAAACTTTTCCATTAAGCGCAATTTGATATGCAGGGGTGGTAACAAAATCTTTTTGCGGTCTATCAATAGTTTATGTTGTACATTCTTTTCACCTGGCTCTCATGATTGTCGAACGGACCAGTCTTTTCTCTTGTAATGAAGTGCCTTTACCGGACTGTGACATTCAAACAAAAAAGAAGCAACACTTGGTGTAGCCTAGCTACAACCCAAGTAAAAGTGCAATCACCTTTAAGTCGCCACAGATCTGCCATTGGTGCTCATTGTATTTTATACTATATATGTTAATATTTATTTCATATTATCGTATATATATATATATATATATATATATATATATATATATATATATATATTCATGTGAACTGTATATGCAACATGATTAGACGGTAAAATATTTCCCATATGCAATGGTACTGTTCTTAAACTAAATGTTGAACTGTCTATAAACAATCTTCATTCTTCTGGCTTGTAGTTTATATTTAAAGCTGCCAAAAGACCACTAATGTTATTGCAGAAAACCAAGTTCTTTTCCCTGTAAAAAAACGGTGCGAGGCCTTTATGGCGTTTACGAAAAACACATACTGAAACATCGTCTTCTAAAAGTTCCACTGCAGCAATCTTGATCCTAATAACACTTTTTGGAAGTGTTTGATAAGATTAATTCTTGGCGATATAACGGTGTGAAATCACGATTTTTTGATGTTGATAATATATCTCCTTCTTGAAAAATCGTTGTATCGTTATTATTTGAATCGTAAGTAAATGTTTCTGGGGGTTCTGGAATAGGAAGTTCGTTACTATGAGGCACAGGACTCATGACAGATGGTATATTTAGATAGTTGATAACCCATTTTTTCTTCTTGGATATACCTGTGCCTTGTCCAACACGAGGAATGATGCAGAAATAGCAATCATTAATATGATTTGAAGGCTCTCTCCAAATCATTTGGACAGCAAACCGCATAGATCGTTTTTTACTATTTAACCAATTTCTCAGACTTGCAGCACATGCATTATAGCAGATATGTGGCGTCTACTGTTCATCTTGATCCCCAATATTGCAACCGAAATAAACTAATATGTCTTTTTTATCAAGAGGTAATAGACCGCTTCTGAGACGCAAAAATCACCTCACCACAAACATAATAGAAGTGATCTGGATTGTTTACACAGTTTCGAGACATCTTACAATCTCAACTATTCGATTCGACTCACTAACTTCAACTGACTCCGCTTTGTAGCTGCTTATATACCCAAAAACGGTTTCTGCATTTTTAGAGAATATTCGAGAATTTTCTATTCAATTCCATAATATTTGCAGTAGTGGCGTTTGCCGTTTTATTTATGTACAGGTGCTGTTCAGTGCATGGCAGACGTAAAAGTCGATTTACGTGGGTTTAAATGACTATCTCCCATATTTTAAGTTCTAATGGGTTGCGACTTCGTATATGGAGGGTCATATCTAGAGATCCATCATGCAGTGTTGCCAAGTAGGTGCAAAAATTTTATATCTTGCGGAAAACGTATATTTGAGAACGTCGCACCCTGTTATTCTTATAACAATACAAATATACTATATGCACTTGAACTAATTTTAAAAATATAAGTTTAGATATAGTTTTTGTTTTAGCACACCAAAAATAGTAAGATTTAGTCGATTTTATTTTAGATACATTTTGGCTGTTGTCCAGTGTTATTACAGTAAACAATTTCATGAAAATTCCTATTCAAGGTAATTTAAGGTAGCTAACAACAAATTTATCTTGATTATTTAAACAATTTCAAGTTATAAGAGTCATACATAATCTTTAAACATATTTACACGAGCATAATTATAAGTCGTCACGTATCAACGAGTTGAAAAGGTTCTCTTACCACATTCGCAACATACTTGTATGAACATTTACTGAATCTAGTTTAGCTCCTTTAGACCCCCCAAGTACATAACCTCAAATTCTACTAGTATAAATCCAGGATATATACGTTATTAGTTCTATAGATATTTATACGAAAATTCGGTCTTTGAGTACTAAAATTCGCTAAATATAAAACTGGCTTTGGCGAGATAACCACGAAAATAGTTAAAATTGATATTGTTTTTAAAAGCATCTTACAAAAAGTTTAAAAATTGTTTTAATATCTTAATGAAATACAAACTATTAAGGATCCATATTGTCAATTGTGTTTAAAAATGGTTAAATCTAGAAAGATGAAACTTCGACTATTCAAGTTTTTTAACTAAGGTAGGACAAATCCCCGTTACCCTTTTTAATACACTTCTTGCTATGGCTACCTACTCAGTGATATGTAAATTATTTATATTTATAGCGACTTTAAAAACATCATTCATATAGTGTATTATCGAGCTCATGCATTAAAACTTATTGATTTTTAATGATTTATTATTATTTATATCTCTGTATTTGTATGCGTTAATCAAGGTAAGATGTTCGTGAGTGATTATCTTCTTCAGATACAATTTTCTCCTGTGCCATACACTTAAACAGAGAAAGTTATATTCATATCACCTTCTGATTGATGCCTACGGAATGAGTTATCGATATCAGGAAGTTAATGATATATTTTTCGCACATTTGAAAGCTAATCAAAGAATATTTTAATTACTTTAGATGCATGCCGCTATCATCTATTTGCAAACATATAGACACGTATTTTTTACGATTTTCCGTGCTTTACACTTCACCTGCATTGTTTAATAATCGGCATATAGACCGCGAACCTAATAATAAACATAATAAAGGTGTGTCATTAACTTCCGACTCGCAAAAAATCCTTGTAACAAAATATTAATATTATTTTATTCTTAATTCAAAAATAAACTCAGCCGACGAAATAATGTGATACAATACCTATAAACAAGACCAATTGTCTGCACATGATTAAGGAAATCTCTGACATATGAACCAACAGTTTGAGTCACATTTAACACCTTTTAATATTTCCGATTATTTTTTCACAGTTTTTGAAATAGCTTGATTCATCAAAGTTTCACGTCCGATATGATTATTTCGACTTATCTTTTCTCTTCTTTGAAGTTTAATACACTATTTCTAGCTTCTAGCGTAGCCGTTTCTTTTTAAAAACTACTGTTCTCATCTATGAATCGTGATTTAGCTTTTTTTTGCTAATAATTTATCAAACAGCTTGTCGGTATTTTATACAATTTATTTCTGAGTAAGCAATGCCCTTTACATGCTGGTGTTCATATGAAACTAGTAAAATAAAAATAATAAAATTTGCGTGAAAAATAAAGATAACTATGTAAAGACCGATCTTACTGGGCTCATCAATATCTGATGATACTAAGTTTTGTACACTCTCTGTTGAGTATCATTGTCACAGTGCGACCTCGATGAACAAAATTATGGACGCCACCTACATTAAATATTAAAATTTCATTTTGCAGGTTAATTACGTACAGTGTTCAATTTTCTGTTAAGAATAAAATGTATCCAAGTATGACTCTGCTTAAAACGATATTTTTCTGAGCAGATTTGTACGTAAGCTGCTTTAAATCCTAAACATGATTTTAAGTCAGATTTTCGCAGAATCTTAAGCGCAGGTGCCTTGTCAATATCTAAATTCATGATTTCACATTTTATTATTTTTAAAAGCCCATATTACTATTATATCGTTTTGCTATTTCTTTTTATTATAATATAAATTTTATAACTTTAAAATAAATCGTAGTCACAGACCAAGCTAATTTAAACTTTGATTTGATAATTGCGAAATTTGACGTATGTACGTCGTAACTGCTTTAAAGTTGGCAATAAAATAAACAGCTGATTTCAAGCACACTAAAGGCGTCTAACAAAGAGTCATATTGATAGTGTGCTTAGATCAAGTCAACCCTGACTCTTTTCTGGCTGGACTTAACAATTTTAAGTCATCTTCAACTATAATATCAGCCGTTTAGGAAGACATCGGTAAGACTGGGGGGATTCCTAAGATCTGGACACCATCTTCACCCAAATATCTTAAAACTCACCGCTGGGGTATTTGGTAGTAAAAATCAGTTTAACAAGTTTGTGAAAACTATACAGATCAAGAGTGGTAATCAAGAAATACAATTAGTCCGGATTTCCAAAAACATGGTGATAATTTTTTCGCATTTTAAAAACGTTCTCACAAAACAGTCTTATCATGGAAGTAAAAATTTCTAGTGTAGTGAATTGATTAGCTTGGATCCGAACAGCCGTCGAGGAAGCATCACTTCAAAATGACATCTGAGATGTTGGCGAAACGTTGTGAAGATTTTTCTACCGACAAACGGTTGTCACATTAATATAAAAAAATAAGAGAACAGCTATTTAAAAACTTAAATACCAGAGATAATTTTTGAATTTAGGCACAACAGCCTCACATAATATTTTATCAATTGTTCTATGTAGATACACAGAAACTTTAAATCTTTATTCGGAACCGCTGCTGCCAAAGGTGCTGAGTACCAAAATGGCAT
This sequence comes from Diaprepes abbreviatus, assembly GCA_034092305.1. Lineage (NCBI taxonomy): Eukaryota > Metazoa > Arthropoda > Insecta > Coleoptera > Curculionidae > Diaprepes > Diaprepes abbreviatus. The sequence continues at coordinate 33,421 of JASJET010000089.1, read as the reverse complement.
GTATATAAAAGCAATAAATAAACAAATGTCCAAAACACTTGTCGCACCTGTTTATCCAATTCTAAACTATTTCGAAAAATGCATGACGAAATGCTGCTAGTTTGCAAAATTTAACTTCATTAGAATCTGCAGGTCCCAGAAAAATTCTACATTGCTCCAAAAGCTATTTATAGTCGTCACGAGGCAAAATTGTATGAAGAATTTTTTAAATTATAATATATATTTCTTTAACTTTTCCAAGTAAACAATTATTTTGAAACGTCATAAATAACGGCACATTAGTCCTTCAAATACCAGGTATTTTCTCTGTAAAAATGCATGATAACAGCAATTCATACATATGATGCCTGCGAGTTAGTTATAAAAGTTTAGTTTGTCAAATTTTCCCCAGATGTATTGCTGTTCTATTTCTACAGCCCAGATTTGAATTAGTTGTCTTTTTTTTTCACAATTTAGTTTGAATATATCAGTAATGAACAATATTTTTAAAATAAAAATATCATTCTTTTTAATTTGTCGCCAATACCTCTGTGAATCGCAAAATAATAGGTCTTATCTTCCGCATCTTAAAAAAAATATTTTTCACCAATAGTTCAATTTCTTCGTCGAGAGACATCAAAAAATAATAAACAAGTATTTCTTTAGTAACTGATCAATTGGCTAAGATAAAAATAATTTCCGAAAAATGGAAAAATTACATGTCAAATGAATGGGAAAAGTAGTGATTTCGACACCATTTAAAGTAACCAAAAAAAATTTTATGTCCAAATATAAGTTTCGGGGTATAAACTTATGATTTAGGAGGAGTTACAGAAAACAAACTCAATTTGGAAATAATGGACACCACAATAAGTATAGAGTTTCATTAGGATATATATAAACCTTGCTTATTCCCATAAGAACTTCATCTTTTAGTTGATATCATGTGGTTTTATATTTAATATTTATATATTTTCTTAAATTTATGTTTATTTGACCAATTTTATTATTACTACTATTTAATTAGTCAATTCTAATCATCTTGTAAAAGGAGATTAACTTGAAGCGTGCCTAAAACTGTCGTTATAGGCATTATTGTATTATTACCTCTGTTCATTTTGTAGCGTATTGTATTCTTAGAAAAATAAAGAACGAAAACAAGAAGTATACACAATGTTAATGCAAATCAATTGCTTATTACTACCGGCCGTACATAAATCAATTATTCCGTGATTTGATACATTAAGGTGCCTGTCAAAGATGCAATTTATTATCTTCATCATGAAATATTAACTGACCGCCAGAGTTGAGATGAGTAATTGTTGTTTCGATGTCGGTTGTTTAGTTTTGCGTGCCGGTTTATGTAGTAGTAGTATAAAGTAGAATATAAAATTAAGTGGATTCTTTATTTATTATTGAATCTTTTATAACAAAAATAGATGCTGTTAAGAAAAAGAGGTTTTTATGAATTGCGATTGTGTAAAATATTGGGTAGATGTTAGTTTAGGGTCAATTTTAAGATGCAGAGCATTTTCGGTATATCTTTGTTTTCAATTTTCGTAAGGAAGAAAAGCTGCTAAGGCTCACAAAGAGAGTGGTGAAGTTTATGGTATTGACTGCGTAACAGAATCCAAATTTTCCGTTCCAAAGATTTTTCATTTAAGATGACCAACGTTGTGGTCGATCTACTGTAATTGATGATGACCAAATCAAACCCATAATTAAAGATATTGTAGAGAGCTTAAATGTATCGTTGACATCAGCTGAACATCATCCAAAAAATTTTAAGCTCTAAGAAGTTCGAGATTTGGATTCCACATGAATTGAAAAGGTTTCACGTAACACAAGGAATCAATAATGGCTATATGCACCGAAATCGATCGTTTTTTGAAAAGAATCATAATAAGTGATGAAAAATGGGTCATGTACAGAAACATTATTCGAAAACGATCAAGGTTCAAGCTTGATGAACCAGCACAAACCACTTATAAAGCTGAATAGCATCCAAAAAAGTCATTTGGTGGGACTAAAAGGACGTTGTTTATTTTGAGCTACTTCCAAGAAGCCGGACGATCAATTCAGATACTTCAAAGCAATCAAAGGAAAACAACCAGAATTGGCAAATTATGTTCTAACATAACAATGCAAAATCCCACTCATGTTTAGTAACTCGTGGGAAATTAATGAAGCTTGGTTGGGAAGTGATGTCGCATCCCCCATATAGTCCTAATGTGGAACAATTTGATTCCAATTTATTACGAAGTTTGCAGAACTCTTTGAAAACTTTCACAAAAAAATGTGATGTCCTTAAATTACACTTGGTTCAGTTTTCTGCTGATAAGGACTGTTTGGTATTAAAGAGTATAATGTTTCAATTCCGCGCCATAATTAGAATTTACTTATTTTCATTTTTATAAGTCACAATTGGTACCTCTGCACTTGACCCTGAATGCACGCAGCTGTGAACAGAAACACAGCGTACATTTTGTGGCCTCAGCGGCTTAGAACCATTTTTAATGTATTTTCTGTGAACAAGAACCATTGAGGTAAATCTCTGCTGGCCGACAGAAGCTAAACCAGATGAGCCATGGGTAAGTGCGTTATTTAATACCATTGTGAATAACTGTCGATTTTTTTGTGAAAAGTTTCCTTATTCATCTACAAAATAAGGCGGTCCTTTGCAGAAATACCAACCCAAAACCAAGTACGGAATCATGAACTTGGATTAAAACGAAACGCAGAATTAGTCACAGAACAGTTAAACACCCTATTATAGTTTGAGTCTGGGGTAGCTTTCCTCTCCAAGGATTTAGATCATTGTGTCTTTTTACTGGAAACATGAACGCAGCGAGAATGAAAAGAATTTACAAATTCCGTTTAAACCGAATTTCTAAGATTAATGTTTTATAAGCTAACATGAGCTAACTTTCTACTTCTGGGCTTGTGGGTAGCAGAACGTCCATTGCCAAACTTGTTTATTACGAGATCTGGCTATAAAATAACGACACAATTGCTGAAACATTTTTCTTTTAAATTTATACATATTTACAAGCTACAAATCTTCACAGCTTCAACAGACTGAAATCTTGTTCTTTTTAATGCAGATTTGACCTTGGGCAACCAACAAAATCACATGATGTAAAATCCAACGAATAAGGCAGATGGTCTAACACTGGAATATTGCCTTGGCTAGATACGTTTTGAGAGACAATACTGAATTGTCTACAGACACAGCAGGCACCGCATTCGGAAGAGAAGACTTCACGCTACACACTTGTCGGTCGTTCGCCTTTGGAGCATGCGTACTTCTTTTGCAAAAGTATCAATCTTGTTATTTTATAGCCATACCTCGTATACAAATAACAAGATATCTTTAAATTATTTTTTTTTGAAATATCTTCAAAAAAATAGAAGTTAATCGTGAAAGCACAATAACTGCACTAAACGTATTTCCATAAAATTAAAGTACCAACTTTGAAGAACAAAATTGAGCGAACAGTTTCGCACCACACTGTAAAAAAACTTAATTTTAAGGTAATTTGATGGAAGCAAATTTCATAAACCGTTTAAACGCATTTAATGTTAATGCATTAAATTTAATAATTTTTAAAACAAATCTAATGTAACTATAAATTAAATTTCAGTTATTTTATTGAAATTGAAGGTCACAATGAATTAAATTTAATGTACAAAGCTTTAATTTCAAAGTACATGTAACTTATCGACGATTTAAAGTACAAAATCATTAAATTTAAGGTTATTATAGTGCAGCCTTGAATTTAATACGTGAAACACCTGGTTCAGAAAACTCATGGTTAACTTAAAAGTATTGGTTACTCAACCACTGGATGGTACTATCGATTATGAAATAAGGTCTTAAAATTTGAAAGTATAAACTATTGAGTTTAAACAGTCTGGATTATATGGTATCCTCATCCCTTTGTAAAAAACTTTTTATTCTCTGTACAAAACTGTACAATTAAAATATTATATTCAAAACATCCGAATCGAAAACTAGTACTAGTACTGGTACACTAGTACTCATTTTTGGATTATTTTAAAATACTTTCTATATGAAAGATTGGCTAAGATAAGATTAAAGAAATAAAGTAATTTGTTTAAGACTAAAAAGTTCTTTAATTAGATATGAGACATAAAATTATCTTTTTATTAAATACCTTCAAAAAAAATTTTTTTAAGAATATAATAGACCCTTATTCCAAAAATCAAGAGAGAAATGTTGGGTGTAGCGCGATAATTTACTAAGAACACATTTAATTTTCTATTTATATTGTTACATTCACTGTTGAAAATAATTAAATTTAATGCAAATTTAATGTCCAATTTAATGTCCATTATACATTAAATTTAATGTTTTTGTACCTAAAATCTTGAATAATTTACATTTACTTTAAATCTAAAGCAATTCATTCAAATATCAGTTCATTGTACATTAAATTTGATAAAATTGTATCTTAAACTTCAATAAAGTAACTGAAAAGATATTTTAACTTTCTGTACATTACAATTAATTCATATGTAAATTTACATTAATATTCATGGTACATTGCATGAGATTCCGGGAGAGAGCGCAACTTGTATTGAACTTATTATTTAGTATGATATAAGTTGCTTAAATGACTCAATTTTCTTATGATGAGGAGTACATATCTGCCGGTACTGACAAAAACCAATGAGTTCGAAACCAGTCTACAGATGACGGTACATTACCTATGGGGTAAATTTTCACCTTTTCCTGGTATCAGAATTTTTTGACCTCATATTAATGTTGGTGAATTAAATATGTGATAACATACCTTAAATTCAATGAACACTGGCTGTATATTTACTGTACATAGTCACCTTAAAAAGTAATGATCAAAACTTTGAATTTAATATATGACTACATTAAATTTAATGGAATAAATCAATTTAGATTAATGTAACCTATTAAATTTAATTCATTACATTAAACGCATTTAATAAACGTTTTTGAAATCTGTTTCTAGCACATTTACTTTAAATTTAATTCATTTCCTTTGTACAGTGTACACTATTAAAAATGACCTTAAATTTAATGTACATTCATTAATCAAATTTAATGATTTTATACCTTAAATCGTGAATAAATTACATGCACCTGGAAATTAAAGCTTTGTATATTAAATCTAATTGAATTTTACCTTAAATTTCAATAAAGTAACTGAAAATATACCAAATTTAATGTATAATTACGTTTGATTTAATGTAAAAATTATTAAATTTAATGCATCAACATTAAATGCATTTAATAAACAGTTTATGAAGTTTATTTCCAGCACATTACTTTAAAATTAATAACAAGTTTTTTTTTTAAGTTTAGGACATGTTTACAAGCGAACAGAAAATTTTTTTCAATTTGCGGAACAGAAATCTTTTAAAATTGGAAATTTTTCCCAGACGTCCTTAATAATAGTCCTGTCAAAACTACTTCAATCATAGTATATGTGAAAAATGTGTATGCACAAAATATCTTCACACAGGGAAAATATATTATATAGACTTCTGAAAACAATATTATGGAAGCGGCGAAATAAAGTTTTACTTTACCTTTATTTATTCTACTTTTTTAAAAATTTTTAAAATAAGTATATCGTCATTTATTAATTGTAAAATATTGGCCTGCCAGGAATGAATGTTATTCTCGGTAATGGTCATCATTTTCTTATATGGAATGAAATATAATTACTAAATGGTAGGGTGGCTTTAAAACTGGAAACAAAATATTACAATACTGAACTGGATTTATTAGGAAATCAAATTAAATACGAGTGAGTAATTAAGCATTTCAAAATTACCGATTAAAATTTATACGGTAGTAGTACGTTGCATGTCTGGAAAATCCCCGAGATTTATACTGCAAGGTCTCCATCATCAATTTTATAAACATAGTGATTAATTGAAGCTCCCAATCCAAACAAATAAAGCCAAAAAGTTAACTTGCTTGAATTATTTTTTCTTGTTGTTACGGATTGATATTTTGCAGTGGTCGTTAATTACGAAATATGTCCAGGGTGCCGTTTAATATAAATAGCTTTTCAATATCGCTGGTATAAATCAAGTTCCAAACTTATATAAATATTTTTTGAATGAATGTGTATGCATAGTTCTAAATATTAGTGTTTTCAGAAACAGGATATAGTACATACGTAATTATATAAAAACACCCACGTTTTATGGGAAATTAGTTTTTGCAGAAAATGATCAAATTTTGCTAAAAGTGTTTATAAACATCATTGATGGGTTTTTGGACAATTAACAAAATCCATTATATCTTTGTCAAGTAATAAACTTACGACATTCAAAATACAAAATTTAAGTAACCAATTTATCAAAAAAACTACAAAAAATTAAAAGAACTAAATATATCCAATTACGCACAAATAATTCATCAAATCGGTATTATCTAAAACTATTATATGCTATACAGTACAGGTTAAAAGTTAGCGTAAATTTTTTTTACCTAAAATTTTCCAAGAAATTTGCTAAATAATTTATATATATATATATATATATATATATATATATATATATATATAGAGAGAGAGAGAGAGAGAGAGAGAAGAGAGAGAGAGAGAGAGAGAGAGAGTGACCAGTAAAGGCCGCATTGTATGGGATTTTTTTTATTAATTTGACTTTAGGAACAACTTCTGGTTCGATCGGGATTAACCAAAAAAATAGTAGCCATGTGATTAGCATTATCTGTCAAATTTTAATTTTTTTCCTCATATATATATATATATATATATATATATATATATATATATATATATATATATATATATATATATATATATATATATACATGTATAAATTTATAATCGATCTTACGACGAAAAGTCGTACTTTATAAAAAATTTTGGGAAAGATTGCGTTTATCGATGGAAGTTTTATGAAATAAAGTTGCTTGTAACCTAATATAGAGACTAAATACAAAATTTTTGGTCTGAAGTTTTTAGAGAAGAAGAAAAAATAGTTATTATTAATTTTACAATAAAAAGTCAATTTTTAGAAAAAATTCTACTCGTCCAAAAATAAGTCTGTTATATAAAATTCTAAGAGTTCATATACAGGGTATTAATAAATGCAAATAATTTAATCAAAACCACTATTATTATTCTAAATTTAAATTTAAGAATTTTTATTTAGGAACTTTGTTTTAGATTATAATCAAATTTGTTAAAAATAAATAATGGTACTCCACCTCTGAAAAATTTTCTCGTTTTTCTAATTTATTAACACCCTGTGAATCTGATGTAAAATATTTGTACGGTAAACTGAATTATTTGACAAGTAAAACTTTTTATTAAGAACGTAAAATCGATAATAAAATTTTTCCACTTGTAAACGCCATCCATGGACACACTATATTTTCAAAATTCGGTAAAGGCCAGAAAAATAACCTACTAGTCTAAATTTCTGAATAAAATAGACGTAATGATAGAGGTATGTTTGATCTATTTTATATCCCATTAATTAGGAGAAATGAATCTAAAAACCGAAAGTTTTCGTTCAAAATGTATTTTAAAAATGGTATCTTTAGTTTTCAATTAGAGAAGATTAGCTCTAACCTTAAAAATCTAAAAAAAAATACTTAAATGATCATTATTTATCATACTAAGCTTCTTCTTGTCATTAAAATATATTTATATTTATATTTAGTAAAAAAATCCATTAATGATATAAATATTGAATGGAAGTTGTATAGAGTCCCAACTATTTCATAGGGACAGTATTATTAATTAGCAAAAATTACATTAATTGTATCTCCTTATGTATCGTTTCGCAAACTAGGAAGGATCATTTCATTCGTTCCTAAAATATTTCGAAAATACTAAAATCACCCATTAACTGTTTTGTTATTTTTCCTCAAACAATATTTCAACGAAAAAGTTTTAATTTTGCCAGAACAAGTAATGGACCAAAATAGAGAAATTTATGTTGTAAAAAATAGTAATATATATATATATATATATATATATATATATATATATATATATATATATATATATATATATATATACAAACTTAAAATCAGTGTAAAGACTGCAGTCAGCGTGTGCTACTGCGTTTCTGAAACAAGTTTAATACATCCATTAGGTCGTTGAAACCTTTTTTCTGCCACCATAACATAAAGTTTTTTCATTTTCCTAACTTCGATTGGATATCCCTTTTTATTTTCCTTTGCCAACTTCTTTTTAAACGCTCTTTATAGAAACTAGATAGAACGCCCCATACGCGTCTGGCATAGTAAAACTTTCCGATCTATCTGAAAGTTTTCTCAAGTTAAACTTTTCGGACAAGTTGGAAATATTTATTTTGAAAGTTTGTTATTTGTTTTATTGGGAGAAGGAAAACGTGATTATTTATTTATTTCTTAGGTTGAAGAAATCGAACTTTCTAGGCAGGATGGTTTCACAAAAATAAACAAGCAAATAAATAAACTTTAAAATTAATTATCTATTTCATTTCTAGTAAAAAAGAGATATCAATTTTTTTGATATTTGTTCTTCAAAAGTAACGTATTCAGAATGACAAAAAAAATGGGATACGATAAACGAACAAAAAATTATAATGAAATATTTGTTTCGATAAAATTGAATTAATTGAAAATATATTTATATTGCAATTAATTCGATAATCGTACAATTAAGATGGTCCTGCAAATTATGTAATCAGTTTTTTTCAGCACTTAACTTTCACAAACCTACCTATGAAATATTTTTACAGAATCTCGTTTAGAGTCTCCTCTACATTAACATGAAATTGTATTACAATATCTCACTTCTGAATTAAGCCGGTTAAAAGTTCACGAAACAACAAATATTTTCGGCTTTTTTCATTTTCCACCACTATCACTCTCTTGGCTTTTAAATGTATTTCATATTGAAAACCCAAATTAAGGATAATTTTCTTTCTTTTAATTTTACTTTAATTACCAATTTCGCTTCCATTTTTGTTACGAAACGATCGATATTTTAAAACGAACTCCCTGATAAAATGTATCTATTTTTCTTTCTTTATCCTTCCTGCCATAAATCAGCAGAGATTTAAATTAATGCTGCTTACTGACGTCATCCGGCAGAAAAAATAACGAATAGCTCTGCTAAGAGGATTATTGGGCAAGGTAAAGTTGACATATAACACTTGCTGGATAAAAAAACGTGTAATTAATTTTAAAATTTTTATTTTGGTTTAATGCTCTTGCACAGTGAAGATAATGCATATATATGCTAGTTTCTAATAAACCTGTACGTAGATAATTAAAAAAAAAAACATTATTAGTTCACCAGCGAGGCAAACAATATAAATGAAATAAACAATTTAAAAGAATGAAAAGTATAATTGAAGATACAACCAAAGTTCCTTTCTCTTGAAACTGATGAATGAAACTGTTGAAATTAGTCTCGCATATCCGGAATAAATGAAATTACCTAACTAAAGGATATATAGACTTATTAAAAAACATGTGATGATGGTAGTATTTTGCGGATCATTTGACGTTATAGTATATATCTCCATATACAGTGTGTTCACAGGTTAGGTTTCGAAAAGAACCCTTTTTTGTGTGTATACGAAAAATATAATTCAGTATCAATACCAAAATCTAAAAATAAATATTTGGAACACATGTTGCAGGTCAAACCCGTTTTTTATGCGAAACACTCAAAAGTTAATAATTGTTGACGGAACTTTTTTATGCCGAAAGATTTCCAGCTCGAGAAAACTTTCAAAGGGTTGGTCGAAGCCTAAGGGAAACAGGTAAAAGATAATTAGAAAACAATTATTAGAGTTAACGAATTAAATGTTTTACTCAGGGTCATTTTTGGCGCGACGTGGAGGTGAGGGCCCTCCCAGGAGTGCACGAGACCCTAACGTAGAGGAACAAATTTTGCAAGATATTGCTGACAACTCTTCAAACAGCAACACAAAACAATGTTACAAAATGGATTGTACATGAAACTCTAACAGAACACTTACTTCACCCGTATCGCATGCTATGTCTCCGGATGGTTATCCCGCAAGATGACAATACTCCAACTGCTTTAAACAGAAACATGACCTAAATCTAAATGTTTCTAACCTTATTTTGTTTGCCGCTGAAGCCGGTTTTACGAGAAATGGCATAATAAATTCAAACAGTTTACATTTTTGGGCTCATGAAAACCTGCACTCTACTATCTAAAACACACACCACCAGAAGTTTATTGTAAATGTGTAGGCTGGCAATATCGGAAATAACCTTATACGTCCATTTGTTTTGGAAGAAAGACTCAACAGTGAGATTTATTTACAATTGCAGTAAAATTTAAATAATTTCTTGGAACACGTACCTCTTGATAAAAGAATGCAAATGTGGCCCATGCATGATACTGCTCCACCTCATTTTAACCGTATAGTACATCAACTTAACAAACATTTTTGACCGTCGAAGGAGAGGTCGAGGTGGGTTTCTTTGATGGCCACCAAGGTCTCCATACCTAAATTCCTTTTCTGGGAACATATAAAGGAACTAGTTTATTCAACATCAGTTGCTAAAGAAGAACTACTAGCGAGAATAGCACAGCATTTTAACGAAGTTCGTAATAATGCCAGAATATTATTTGCAGTGCAGCGGGAAAATATTCGAAGAATAAGAAAATGTATTGAAATACATGGAGCCCACTCACTTTTAAACATTATTTAAAAATAGCTAAAAAAATTGTTGTGTGTATTTTAATCTACAATTTTTTTTAAATTATGGCATAATATTCAATCATCAATAACACATCAAAACTTGATAAATAAATTGTATGTTCCAGATATAGTGTCATATGATATTTTAGAATGTAATTGGGTTGTTAATGATCCTTTTATCAGCGATTATAGAAACTTCAAATAAGAAAACAATTATAGACATCAACAAAGCCATGATCACGTGCTCTGTGGTAACGTATATAGTAAAAAGTGACAACCACGCGCGTTCTAGTCCATAATCGTAGTGGTAAATGTTAATTGCTTTTTACTAACTTGTCGTTTGTGTTGCCATTTGCCGACAAGTTCCTCTTTTGGGGAGAATATGCCAAATGCGATAAAAAATCGGCCGCGAGCGAACAACGGTCGATCTGAGCTAATTCAGTATTTGTATGTGTTGTTCGATGTGTCTCGGCATGGGCGTACGACAGGATATTGTTGTCATTATTTGTGACTAAAAAAAATTAGTGAATCTGCAATTTGTGGTTAATAAAATTGATAGAAGTGGTACTTATTGTAACTAGGCGAAATTTTCTATGAAATTGAAAAATATGTGTTAAACATTACAGCCAAATTCATTGAAAAAATTTCAGTGTTAAACCCAATAAAAGCAAGGTTTTCTATCTCAAGGGTTTTTCAATAAGGGCGGGTGGTTGTTGGCAGCATGTGCGGGCCATGTTGTTTCGGTGACGTCTGTCTAATCTGTTGTTTTTCGTTCTGTTATAGATTCCAAATCACCATGACAAGTTCGTTAATGCAAACGTTGCGCCCATTTTACTGCAGTGGCCCTTCAAAGTCGATTCTCCAACGTTTGGTGGCCAAATTCGAGACGACCGGTTTGATAAATAAGGAGCTAACACCCGTGCGTCAAAGTAATGCCAGATCAGCCTGGAACATTGCCGCAGTTCGTGAAAGTGTACAGGAGAACCCCAGGCAGTCAATTTCTCGCCATGTACAAGAACGCCGCCGTGCGCGGACTCCAACTTGGCGAATTTTGCATCGAGACTTCGGCCTACACCCGTACATGATCCAACTGACCCAGAAGTTCAAAATTAATGATCATAGACAACGCTGTTTCTTCGCTGACTCGGCTTCGGAGCGTTTGACCAAAAAATCATCTTTAGCGACGAGGCGTATTTTTGGATGAATGGATATGTTAACAAACACAATTGCCATATATTAGATCACGCCAATCCGACGAGGTTCACTAGGTGGTAAGGCATCCACGGAAAGCTGCTGTTTGATGCGGATTTTGGGCTCGAGGCGTCATTGGTCGGTACTTTTTTAAAAACGATGTTGGCGAGGCCATCACCGTCAACGGCGATCGCTACAGAACTATGCTAACTAATTTCTTTTGGCCCAAATATGGAAGTAGACAACATATGGTTTCAGCACGATGGCGCTACGAGCTAAACAGCGGACGCCACGATGAATATTCCGCATGAACGATAAAGGGTATGGTATATCTCTCGCAGGTATGACGTGCGATTTGACTCAGCTAGACTTATTCTTGTGGGGTTTCCTGAAGTCGTAGGTCTATGTCAATAAGTTGCAATCGATCGATGGCCTCAAAGTCAACATAACCAATGCAATCGCTCAAATTCAGCCGAATCTATGCAGCAGAGTCATTGACAATTGGACCACTTGAATCTGTGCCAGCGTGAGAAGCCGCGCCGAATATTTCAAGGATGTTTTACTCAATATATAATGGCATATATGGGCCTTCCAAATAAAAAAAAAGAATTTCGTTAATAGTTTACACACAACTTGTTTTATTCCATTTCAACATCGACCCGCCCTTATTGAAAAACCCTTTGGTTTTGGTTGATCAGTTTTATCTTGCGTATGATAATATTTTAATTTCGATCATGTATGTCAAACAGCAAACTTTTATTTACGAAATAAGGATAAAAATAGTCTTTGGGAGCACATGGGAGCTATATTGGATATGAGCGCTGCTATAGTATCTGACAGTACAAAAAAGCGTAAACACCGTATTCAAATTGATAAATTCGAAAAATGGCTTATGCGGAAATAATGACTATGATGAGGACTGCTCCTACTAGAGCTCTCAAGGTTCTAATAAACCCTCCTCTCTACTAGGCACAGAGAACGAGGCCTTGGAGGTTGTGACTTAGTTGACTAGGGCATCTTGGATCTAGAACTAACGCGTATAGCGGGGGAAGGGTTGTGGAAAAATGTCTATTGTTCCCTATGCAAACAGACTACAAGAAGCCGGTTTTGAAACATAACCACTCTTGAGATACTCTTGCCAGACAGACAGGATTGGAAAAAGGGACAAACTCTTCCGAGGACTGGATCTGGTTGATTTACAAGAAGATCTCGACACGATAAAAGAGCTGAAGCTGGAGTGTTCGATAGGAACACGGAAGTCAGAATAACATACCATGGTCTTTCAGGAAGCAATTTATGCTATTCTTTAAAATTACCATGTCTGTGAGAGGATATAAACAGAAATAAGGTAATAAACATATGCTCAGATATACTAGGGCTGTAATATTGGCACTGAAGTCTAGTATAGTAGCTTCGCGGCTTGAAAATCAGTCACTTGTGTGGATTCCAGGTCACTCGAGTATATACGAGAATGATGAAGCATATCGTCTGGCAAAGATGATGTTCGCAATTGAAATATTCGGACCCCATTCAATTCTACTTGTTACTGAAGAGCAAATTTATTCAATTCTGGAGTAAAGCCTCTGAAATACAGTGTGCCAAGGGACATAAATTAAAAGTTACTGCTGTTCCCTTCATATTTTCTATCAGTTCTACTATGCATTATTTTAAGAAATAAATTGAGAATGTGACTCATCAGATATCATTCTAAGTGTATTTAGAAGATTACTTGTCCCCTCACATTCTCCACTTCGAAAACTGATTTAAATTGACAATAGATTGTTTACCATAACAAGGACAGTAGTGTTAAAACTGAAAAATAAATAATTATTTTCTTTTATTACCAAACCAGCAGAAACTAAAAGTTTTATTTATTTCCGGAAGACAACTATTCTGCTTATCATTTCCAAAAGTTTATCTTTAGGTATAAATCCATAATTTCCTTACATAAAAGTTTTTTTGTTGATAAATATAATACAAATTAGCACAATATCTTGAACAAAACAAAACTGGTTTGTTAGAAAATTTAAGTTTTGTTTTTCAGTATTTCCAGCGGGTAAATTTTAATGTACAATTGAATTAATTAAAATAGTCTTCAAATTGTTCAAGTTTTATTTCTCATGATCATACAGGTTAAAAAGTATGATCTACCTTAAGAATCTTAGAAATTTCGCTACTAAGAACATTTTCAAAATTATTAAGCAATACTGTAAAAAGCCTACTACTACTGTTTTGACGTACCGTAAATAACTGTTAGCAGAAAGTTCAATTTTTGAATTATGAAAAGGCAAAGACTGTTTATAAAGGGCCCATATAAAATAGGTAGTTAATATGGTATTCTCAGCACTATAATAAGAAAATATTACAGGAAAGTTTAGTGAGAGTCTATAAACTCAATTTCTCCATATAATAAAGCTAAAGAATATAAAACTAAGAACCTTACAATCTTTCCATGGCTCTAACTTCAAAATAATTTGATTCTAAATCATTTTCGAAACTCCATCATAAATTCTGGATAATCTAATGATTTTTGCTTACTAACATCTCAACTATCTCTACAAAAGCGAACTACTATTTATGATTGGCCGTTGACATACATATAAAAATATACAAAAATTAATAGTGCAAGTTAATATGTCTTGAAGCAGGTTCTCACAAGCTATTATTGTGACCAGAACATATTCCTCGAGTTTAAGTCAGTCTCTTATTCCATGCATTTACTGATGGGACCTTCTTCTAATAAAATATCAGTAACTTAGTTCTATAATACCATAGAAACAATTACAACAGCTCCACACTATCCCAATTTTTCGCATCGTTTTATTATAGAAAGTTTTTCATTCTTTTTTTGCCATATAAAGGGTGTTTTTTATAGAGGTATAGAACTTTTAAATGGAATAAAACAAGGATGAATTTTTTAAATTGGCATGAAATTTACTTTATTCGAAAGATAACCTTCTGGCATTATAATTTAAATATGACTTCTGGTATATGATCGCCACGGCTGGCTCGGACGTAGTCTAATCTGGAGGTCCAATTTTCGATGATTTTTTCCAACATTTGTGGCCGTATATCGGCAATAACGCGGCGAATGTTGTCCTCCAAGTGATCAATCGTTTCGGGCTTATCGGCGTAGACTAGCGACTTCACATATCCCCACAGAAAATAGTCTAGCGGCGTTAAGTCGCACGAACTTGGAGGCCAATTCACGGGTCCGAAACGTGAAACTATGCGGTTACCAAACGTTTTCTTCAATAAATCAATTGTGGCACGAGCTGTGTGACATGTTGCGCCGTCTTGTTGAAACCACAGCTCCTGCACATCATGGTTGTTCAATTGATGACCGAAAAAGTCAGTAATCATGGCTCTATAGCGGTCACCATTGACTGTAACGTTCTGATCAGCATCGTTTTTAAAGAAGTACGGACCAATGATTCCACCAGCCCATAAAGCACACCAAAGAGTCAGTTTTTCTGGATGTAACGGTGTCTCAACATACACTTGAGGATTATCATCACTCCAAATACGGCACTTTTGTTTATTGACGTATCCATTCAAACAAGAGTGAGCTTCATCGCTAAACAAAATTCGCTTATGAAAATCGGGATCAACGGCAATCTTGTTTTGGGCCCATTAACCGAATCTACGCCTTGCTAGGTGATCGTGTGGCTTCAATTCTTGCACGAGTTGGATTTTGTAAGCACGCAAACCAAGATCTTTCCGCAAAATCTTCCATAAAGTGAATGGACACATATCCAATTCCTGTGCACGATGGCGGATAGACTGATTCGGGTCTTCCTCTACGCTACGCTCTACAGCAGCAATGACTTCTTCTGTACGCACTGTACGACGTGTTTGTGGATACGTATTATCATTTAGAGTAAACGTGGGTCGAAAACGTTCCATAGTTAATCGAATTAATTGCTCTGATGGACGATTATGTTGACCGTAAAATGGACCTAGTGCGCGATACGTATTTCGAACAGAACCATGATTTTCAAAATAAATTTGCACAATTTGGAAGTGTTGTTCAGGCGTCAGTCTATTCATGTTGAAATGTCAAACCAAACAAAACATATATCACTTGACAGCTGACAAAATGGCCGCCAGTTAAAAAAGTGTTGCCAACTTAAAGTTCTATACCTCTATAAAAAAAAACACCCTTTACATCACGATGAAAACTTCATAGAAATTAATTTTTCATTTTTGTTATTTTAATCTTTAGATTACTACATATATCAAAGTATAAAATGTTACATTTCCTTCTAACAATAATCAATAAGATATCACATTATAAGTTAAATTTAATATGATCCGCCTCTGTGCCCACCATAAAATATATACGGCCATAACATCAGCCGGTTGTTTATGTTCGATTCGTAAAACTCGTTTCTCGACGTCCACAAGATGTCTCTATCGTCAGGAGGATAGCTTTATGGTTATTTCTCAGCAATTAGATTTTACCCGTTGTAATTCTACTTTTTACATAGGAAAAAGATATATTTTAGTAATGAAAAATAGGAGAACATGTACTAGATTTATTTATTGGTAATTTCTCTCGTTTAATTATACTACACTACCAATATTATGTACAAATAAAACATAACTAAATTGTTATGTGAAAATATTATTTCCTTGCACTGTTTTAATATTATAACATGTCATGAGGAAGGTATAAAAAATAAAACTATTTAATATAAGAATTGCTTGCGTCTGAAGGCTTTTAACTTATTACGTTATCTTCAATAGATTCATTATATTATCGGAACTGGTTTGACCAAAATTCAATCGAGAATATTTTTCCAACATTGCGTTCCTTTGTAAAAAATTTGAGGACATCACTATGTTCCAATTTCACAAAACTCATTTTTGCGGCAAAACACTTCATAAAACACATAACAATGAACAAATTGAAATCCACTTTAACCCTCAAATAGAAATGGCTGTCACCATTGGACGTTACTAGTCAATACAGCTACTTGTTTCTATCTTGGTTGGCTAGGTACTTTTTCCAGTATTCCAGGTACCTATTGTTATATTTTTTGTTAATAGTTTTGTGAAAAAATTAATTTGAATTGAAGAGAAAACAAAATCTTCATAGCTTGATACTATTGTTCATAATTAGTTCAAACTTAAAACAACTCGGAAGAATATGATGTCACAAAATAAAACTTAGTTATTCACAATAAGAATGATTGCTAAATTATACACAGAAAGAATATATTGTTTATTTGAACCTTGCAATTAAAATCACACTTGAAGCGAGATCCACTCGAATCTATAAATATGTACTTTAGAAATAAGTGCCTTAAATTCCACAATTTTGGTTCGTGGTGTATTATAAGAAATTCAAAAAAAAATGCGTTTCATCGTTACTGTATTTAAGATAATTTTTAACAGATAGATAATCTTGAAAAAAAAATGCCCCTCAAAAAAATTACTATTTTTCAATTGACTATATTTGAAGGTCTCTAGTTTACCTACGGTAAAAGGAATGCAAAATTTTATTTAAAATCTGAAATAGTGTCCTTGCTTAATACCTTTCCCGTACCATTAAAAAAAGCTTGAATATGCACCTTGTCTGCTTTATTTTGTCAAAATAACTGTACTTTTTTTATTGCTCTTATACAGTTTTAAAAACTTTGACTTAAACGTACCTCCTGTCGTGCAATAAATTCAAGGTTAATATTTTCAGGTATTACACAATTTCGTAAAAGAGATTGCTTTTCAAAGTAATCATGACCAAGTTAGTATTATATTGTAGGTTTGTCGGTTTGAGAGAAATACAGGTAACAATTTGTATTTCGTAATAATTGTCAAGGTTATTGAGACTAATAGGATGATAAAATAGAAAATCTAACGGAGGATGTGAAAAAATATCATTGTACCACTTTAATTGATTTGAAGCAATTATAATTGAAGCTTATCAGAAAAAAAATATAAGCGTAACAAAACGTATAGAAGTGAAGTTAGTAAGTATATAGCATTAATTGTTTCTAGGTCTTTCTGTAGATTTATAAGTATGCCACTTTCAAATAAAAACAGAAACAGTTATGTATAATGAATGATGTTACGAGAGACGTAACAAATTTTCATTTATCATGAAAGATGTAAGGTTAATATAACAACTTTTCTATATATAATTCTCATATATAAATCTGTTTTCCCCCCTTTTTCAGTATATCTACCAAAACTCCATCTTATGTTTGTCTCAGTCTTCTTCTTTTTTTTTGCCTTCCAATTTTTTTTGACCTGTCTTGCATTCTTCATTCTTTCTATGTGACCCTAACTCAATTGTTCCTTTCTATAAAGTCTTATGTGGTTTGTATATCTAGAACCTCTTTTAAATTTGAATTTCTTACCCTGTCTTTAACCGTGACACTTTTAACTCTTCTTAGGTACTTCATTTCGAGTGTCTGTGTTTTACTTTCCTATTTCATCATCAGTATCCAAGATTCACACACAAATATCAGAATCGGTATATGAAAATAATTCTGAAAATTTATTTTTTTTATTTATAAAAGTTTTGTTCATTGCATGGTATACTTTTAACGTTTTTTTTTAATCTGTTATTAATTTCCTTTTCCTGCTTTCATATCTCTTTGATTTATATTCCTAAATATTTAAAGATTTTCAGTGCACACATTATTATTCCGTACATTTTTGTATTGCGACAATAAAAATTGTGAAAAATATTAGTATTGATGTTATTAACGCTGCTTGTCAATCTTTCTACTCTTTGGCTCATATTCTATTGCATATTTCTAAAAGTATTTTCATACTCTTTCTTTTCATGTTTTAAGCATTTTCGCCGTTAATTTATCATATCCTGACGCCTTGCCGTTTCTAGTTTATACATTATTTCTTACAGTTCCCGAAGATATTCCTTCCATATGTTTATTATTTCATTCTTTTCTCTTAGTAGATCTCCATTTCCATTCTTAACGAATGCCGTATCTTGACACTTTTTTGTCTTTGATGATTTTTACATCTTATAGAACAATTTTTGATTTTCCTTGGTATTTCGCTCCATTTTTTCTCCCAATTCTAATAATTTATTTTGCTTTACCATAGTAACGATATTCTTCCTTTGTTTGTGTCTTTTTATTTGTTTTTTATGCTACCTCTTCACCACGCCATCTGTCTGCTACTATTTCTCTTTCAGCTACTCTCACATTTTTTTTTTGGCACAATCTATGACTGTACTTTCAAGACAGCTTTATAATAAATAATTCTATTGTAAGCATTTCTCATTATTCCTTTGTTACTACTGTTTCATACTCTTCAGTAACTTTATTAGTTAATAATCTTTATGACCTCATAGATTCATATTTTATTACTTTGACTGGTTTCACTGTTTTGTTGTTTCCTATACTAATCAACTTTCATTTTACGGTTAAAAATAAATAATTTAATTTTTGTTGTTTCAAATATTATATGAAAATAAACTTAAAAACCGCAAGGCTACATATAATAACTTACTTATCAGTCAGTCTGTAACACATCATAAAGAAACATTTTTTGTCTGCTATTAGAAGTCTTAAAATCATTTAAGATCTTAATTTTTTGGTACTATACTATATGCATTAGCATTATCTATGTAATTCTAAACATTTTTTACAGGAAGAGCTGCCTAAAATTGGTTCAGTTATTGATAATTATTTCAGTTTAAATGGAAATTGAAAAAATAATTAAACCTTGCAAATATGTTTAAAATACATATAGGTTTGAGTTACGAAAGTTTTTTGGTGCCGGTAATCACTTTAATTGGGCAAAATTAATTCTTGAATATTCAACATTTTTAGAATTTTTCTATTGTATAAAACACCTTTGAGATCTTAATATGTTTTTAATAGACCTATTACTATTTAGAATTTACTTTTCTAAGTTTCCTGATGTTATTCCAGATACCCTATATAAAATTTTGCAACCACAGTATATGGACTTCCATGAATCCTACTACCCATTTCGTAGTTTTAAATTAAGAAGAAATTAATGTTAAAAAATAAAAAGTCTCTCTCATATACCTCAAACTTTTGATTAACCTTATTCCAGAATACACACATACGTTACAGGATAATTAGGAATTATTTTAACTTTGTTAAATATCCATTAAAAACTAACAATTCATTCCGAATCCCATTTTCTAACTCAAAGCACAATATTCAAATTTATTGTGCACCCAATACAATGCGGAAGTTAACAAATAAATAATGTTTCTTGCTACTCCTGATGAATGGCTAGAAAATGCATTAAGCCCTTCAACCATAATAAACTGTTTGTCTCATTCTTTCGAAAATATGCATTAATATCTTTTATCGTTTTTAAACATACCTTATCTCATCGTTCAAGAGGATCTCATTTGCAATGCAACTGAAAAGAACGAAAAAGAGTTACAACCCCCCGCAGGCAGTGAACTCGATGGTCTTTGTTTGTGTTGTTCATAAAAATGCGCGATGTATGAACGCACATATCTTATTGTAATTTTATCGGGGGATGATACATTTTAAAATGTGCTGAAAGAGCGCAAAGAATGAAGTATGTGACGTCGGCCGCCATGCTGTCGCACCCCCGCCCTCCTGCTTGTGTACGCGACCCGCATATACACATCGTTCTATTCTCGTCTTATCTCTGTCTGGGGCTCGATAAAAATATATACAGAAAATATGCCATAAGCGTAAAGGAAAACGTCTTAATAAAGTAATATTATTATTAATAAAAAATCATTAAAATATACAAAACTTTATTTTTTTTAAAACTAACATTATAAGGCTTTTAATATTGCATAAAAATTATTTATTAGTACACTCAATGATATTATATTAAGATATTAGGATATTATTAGCACTATCTCTTAAAACTAATGTTAAAATTAGAATAGTAAACTTATACCGGCTGTCCTATAAATATCGGAAACCCTACATACTCTGCATAATCGAGTTTTCATAAAAAAATATAAAAGTTGAAGAATGTCGCCCTAGTGACTTTCACTTCGACCTTGAGAATAATCTTGAAGGTTTATTTCAAGGTCAAGTTGATTTTATAAAACTTAAGGGTTTGGGAAATAATTTGAAATACGAAAGTTATAGGATTTTTTCCTGGCTATCTCCTTGAATTTTGCCTTGGCCTTGAACTTCAACGTTAAGCAACCAAAGGGTTTTGCCGGATGAGATGGACCGAATCTCCTTCGAGCCTTCCACCACGCGACTAGTATCATCTTTTAGAGCATAATGAAAAAGTTTTTCTAGCCAAAAATTTTAGCCCCTAAGTTGGTCACGTGGCTTCTTTAACCCCAAAAATATATCAAAACTTCAATTTCAAACATATCGGCTTCTACGACACCTAGATAGGGAACGAACCTAGCAACAAACAATTTATCTTTTCTTTTACTTTACAAAAAATTATTTTGAGAATTTTTGGAGGGAAATTTGAATTATTCCAGAGGTTTTAGAAAAAATAAAAATATACTTCGAGTAGGAATGAAATCGTTCAAAAATTTTTCTATTTTTTCAATGTGGAGGAACACGGGAAAAAAATGAAAACCATTTTTGACGCTTTTAGGTACCCATGTCACTTAGAGACTTTTTTCCGGAATTTTCCAAACAAGTGGAGTTAAAGAAAACTTTCTCCGTTTTTTTTTCCTGTTTTTTGGCAATTAATTAAATATAAAATTCAAACAGGCTCGGTTTTTTATATTTTATTAAGTGCAAAGTTGCATCAGTGTTCGTTGTCAATTACGAGGTACGTCCAGAAGTAAGTTCATTTTTACTGGGAAAATAAAACAAATGTATATTAAGAAAAATAATTTATTGCAAAAGAATCAATACACTTAAAACTATTTTTCAACATAATTACCACCATTTTGTAAGCATTTATCGTAGCGTGGCACTAATTTTTGTATTTCTTCGTCATAAAACGTTGACGCCTGTGACTGTAACCAAGTTGAAACATGTTCTTTAATCTCATCGTCGTCATTGAAGTTCTTGCGAGAGAGGTTCGATTTAAGGCGTAAAAACAGGAAGAAGTCGCTGGGAGCAAGGTCCGGACTATACGGTGGATGGTCAAATTGTTTTAAGCGTTTTTTCTTGTGATCCTCGGTAAGAGTTTTCCAGTACCCAGCGTGCACAAAGCTTTCGATACCCCAGTTTGTGAACACTTCATGAAGAAGGGATTGTGAAATTTGAGGAAATTCCATAAAAAGAAGAGAAATCGTAAACTTGGGGTTTCCTCTAATTTTTTTATTCACTGCATGAACAAGTTCATCATTAATCAATGATGGACGCTCACTTCGTTCTTCATCGTGCATGTTTACACGGTCATTATTGAATTGTTTCACCCATCTCACAATCATGGAACAACTCATTACATTCTGTCCATATACCTCAGAGAGCTGTTGATGAATGTCCACTGGTTTCACATTTTTCGCATTGAGAAACCGAATCACTGATCTAATCTCACAATCGGCCATATTTTCAATTACCTTCGGCATTATAAACAAGCACTGCGACACGACAACAACAGATAACTAACTCAAAATGGCGTCAATCGCTTCGTAACGATACAAGGTTTTTGCCGCGCATGCGCGGAACTGCGATCGCATCGCTGCAATGGCAGGATATACAAAACGATATTACTTTCTGGACATACCTCGTAGATTAAAAAAGTAATAGGGCTTTGGCCAAAATTTACCGATCTTACCATAAGCAAGATTCTAATTATTGAGGTTTTAAATGTCACTACATTCTTTGTACAGGTTAGAGTCTTGAAGTTACTTATATAACTAGGCTTCAAATTGTAGTTTTCATTTATCCAATAAATAAATAGGTGTTCCTTTTAGTGACAAACGTCGCCTCGAGATGACCATAAATATAAACACCAAGGTAAAATTCAAAGTCACTAGTAGATAGGGAGAAATTCTACCACTTTTGTATTTGAGTTTTTCATGAACTATGGATTCTGCAAAGTTACTTGGTGGTTCCCATATTTCTTGCCTCGTGAGTGTTTCACAATTAAAAGTTTTTTTCCAAAATATAAATATTAAAATGAATTAAGTTATTTGTAGTAAAACCTTGCCAATGACTTTGTTTTAATCCTTAATCTCACGTTAACATCCAAGTATCTCAAACAATTAACAGATGAGATTCAAGTCCCACTGAACAATAAAGAAACCGTAGAATGTGCCTTTCTTGATATAGAAGAGGCTTTTGACAACAATCTATATGAAGCAGCTAAAACAGCACTTGATGACAGGAGAGTAAACGGAAAGACATCCAAATATGTACCAGTGTCAAACGATATCCGCCAAAAAATATTTTTATCTGAAATAAGTTTTACAAAGTCTGGGTGTAAACGATCTGCAATTCAATCAGAAAGACTTAAATCAAAAGAATAGATTTTTCAGCAGCAAAAAACATTAATCCTCTAATTCACTAACATGATCTAACTTTAGAACTAGTGTTGACAGGGTTTCAAGTTGATTAGTATAATAAGCAAATTTTTTAAAGCCTAAACATGCAAGAATAAAATACCATTTTTTTTCTGATTACCAACCGGCAGAAATAAAATTTTTTAACATATATAATAAAAATAATAAAAATATCATAACCATCCATAAAATCCCTTTTTATGACAACTGCGTCTAGTTGAAAATATGAACTTTTTTAAGTGAATTGGGCTATTAACTTCTAAATCAGATCTAGTTGTTTCAAAGGTTAACCTCTCTCTCTCTCTCTCTCTCTCTATACATATATATATATATATATATATATATATATATTCCAGATTCTTGAATCATAAATTATATCATTTGCTTTTTATTTTGTCTTTTCTTGGGTTTACGTTCTTTATTTAACAATAAATCAAAAACAGTTTGACGTTTCACTCTTTATTAAAGGCATCTTCAAAAAAAATTTTTTTTTTTTTTATTTATTGATCTTTCTAAAGATATTATTTATATAATTAGAAACACCCATACACAAACATATTTACAATTTTAAAAAACAAACAAACACTTTAAAAACTATTCAAATTTCTAAAAAAAGTATTTAATTTTACCAGTATATACCTTTATATTTTGTGTATATGGTACTGTTATAATCGAAGGTATGTTTTTCATCTTGTGTGCATTTTTTGTATATTTATGGTCATTCGATATATTCTTTAGCAATTGGGTTGTCATGCCAATATATTTTTTATTGATACAGTAAATCTACCCGAAAATTACAGGCTCATTTCGCTAGATGTTATATCTTTGTATACAAATATACGAAATCAACTTGTCCACACTATTTTAGCAGAAGAATGGGAAAGTTTAAAGAAACATACATCATCAAAAAACAACTTTATGGATGATGTTGACCTCGTGCTAAACACAAATTACTTTTAACATGAAAATAACTCGATGGATGTGCTATGGGATCTCCAATCTCATCCACCATTGCTCAGTTAGTAATGGAATATTTAGACAAAAAAGTTTTCAAAAAATTAAAATTTAATATAATATTTTTCAAACGCTTTGTCGATGATTGCATAACAGCCGTGCCACAGAATAAAATAAATTAAATTCTCTAAGAGTTTAACAGTTTCAATGAAAAATTACAATTAACGTCCGAAGCAGAAAAAACAAAATTTTAACTGAATGGTACACCAAGCCAACTTGGTCGGGTAGATACCTAAACTGTTTTCAAATCACTCGAAAACTCAAAAAAATGTGTTATAATCGGTCTGTCTGATCGTGCCATCTCTAACGCCTCCAGAATTCCGACTCAAGAATACTGCAAAAAGTGAAAAATACACTAATAAATAATAATTTCAATGAAAAAACTATCACCGAAATAATTAATAAACGGACATATAAATTTTATAATAACCTAATAACAACAAACATAGAACATAAACAGCAAAAAATATGTAGTATTACCTTACACTAGCGAACTGTCAGAAAAAATAAAACACATTTTAAAAAAGCATGATATCATCGTATGTAACAGGTCTTATAATAAATTTGAATACATTATTTACTAAATTAAAAAGTTAAAACTCCTCTCATGAATAAGTCAAATATAGTATATTAGATTCCTTGCCTCAAATTGTCCCAAAAAATACCTAGGCATGACAAGCCAATTGCTAAAGAACAGAATGAATGGCCATAAATATAGAAAAAAAGCTTCAACAATCTTAAATAAACACACACAGGATGAAAAATAAATAACTTCGATTATAACAGTACCATAATTAAAAACAAAGATATGAATTATCAAAACTTACAGATAAAGAAAATGATAGGAATTAAAAAAGATAAAAACACAGTTAACGACAGAACGGATATAGGAAATTTGAGGCCACATTTTACACCAGCCTAGTTTAGAGAAAAATATTAAGTTTTCAATCCTGTTAATAAACATCAAAAATTGAATATCCTCTTAAACATAAAATTAAATGTATGCTTTCTTTCGGTTTTTTTGGTCCATTGTTAAAATATAAAAAATACAAACACACTCGCATTTCATTATTATTAAATAAACAAAATGTCAAAGTATGTACTGGTAAAATTAAATACTTTTTTAGAAATTTGAATAGTTTTTAAAGTGTTTGTTTGTTTTTTTAAAATTGTAAATATGTTTGTGTATGAATGTTTTTAATTATATAAAAAATATTTTTAAGAAGATCGATAAATAGAAAAAAAACAAAAAATTTTTGAGATGCCATAAGTAAAGAGCGAACCGTCAAATTGTTTTTGATTTTTTGTTAAATAAAGAACCTAAACCCAAGAAAAGACAAAATAAAAAGAGAATGATATCTTGAAGAAATTTGGTTGTATCTCGACAATAAACAAAAATGTACACGTTTCTTTTATTCTTGTTCTTTTAAGGTTCGAACGTGGTTGACTTATCAACTTAAATTCAGTGATATTAACTTTGACCGTTATAAAGATTAGACATATATGAGGAATTATGGGGTAACTTTTTAAGCCCTAATATCTTGCAGGTATTAGTTACCGCTTAATGTTAAACTGACCTTTATTTTACTAAATGAAGTAAGAAATTTACATTCGGTAAGGATATAAGGTATATCAGACCGAAAGCAAAGTAGCTTTTAAATAAAACATTAACCCGCACATAGTCACAAATTTTACACCGCATTTTCATCACACAATTTGTGTCGGAAAATGCGCGAAATTTTCGCACGCCAACATATTTCACGCTGGTCGCGGACATCTAGACATTACATCATGTGTAAGGTCGTGATGTATTGCCTTCGTAAATTGCCGCCGGGACATACCAAGTTAACATGAAATTAAACTACACTTTAAAGAGAGCCAATTAGAAGTAGCAAGAACAAGATTTATCACCATGGCAACGGGGTGGCTGTCTCTCGGTGAAGAATTGCCGGTCACATGGCTGCCGGGGGATGTTCGAGTAGGGTATGAGGGTAGGAACGGAGGGAAGGGGACCGGGTAAAGAAGACAGATGCCTGAATTTAAAATAACGTTTCTCAGGTAATTTGGAAGGGAGAGCAAATGGGTATTTTGTGTGTCTTTTAAGCGATTAGGTTGCTGTTTGTAGCCTGCTTAGATTTATTTAAAATTATCTCTCTAATTAACATTCTTACTTTTTTAAATAAATTATTAATTAACTAGGAAATGGAAATAATGAGGTACAATGTTTGTCGGTAATTTTATTTACATAAATTAGTTGCTAATAGTCACGACGTATTTTGGAAAATGGGTTTAGGGGAAGATTAATATGAAAAAAGAGGCTGATATTTGATACATAGGGTATCAGGAGGAACAGATCAAACTCCAAGAGTGTATTGTACACGTGAAGGTGATTCAAAAAAACTCATAAATTCTTATCCGATTCTCATTTGTTCTCAAATTATAGCGAAAATGGCAGTTTTTCTTCTCAAGAGCATATATTTCGTTTTTTTTTTTAAAACAGAATTCTGGAAGTATCTACCACATAAATACAAATTTAATATCTTTTGACTAGTATTGGCATGTTATTTTGAAAAGGCTTTATAAAATCCCATTTTTTTTTAGCCGATTTCTAATAAATAGACGGTGACGATTTTGGAGAGTGCTGACGAAAAAAGAAAAGGAAATTAGTCGATTCCTAAGATTTTATATCAGCAAAGACATAAATGCTGGGAGTTCGATCGAGAGCTTCATCAGATGTTCATAGACTTTAAACAGGCTTTCGATAGAGTATGCCGGATGAGACTGGGGACGGCGATGCAAGAACTTGGCTTTCCTAAAAAACTAGTCAACTTGATACGGATGAGTATGGAAGGACTACGATGTAAGGTAAGAGTTGGGCAACAGTACTCGGAGACATTTGAGATTAACAATGGACTGAAGCAGGGAGATGCACTCTCACCACAACTCTTCAACGTAGCTTTAGAACACATAATCAGAAATGCAAGAATTGATACACCGACTTCCATATTCGATCGAGAAGGACCAAACTTACTGCTGGCATTTGCAGACGATGTAGATCTAATAGAAAACACAAGAATAAAAATGAAGGAAACTTTTATCAGGTTCGAGAAGGAAGCAGAAAAGATGGCGGCTACAAATAAATGAAAACAAAACTAAATATATGTACACGAGCTGCAATATTCGAAATAGAGACAGAATTGGACAGAACATCATCATCGACGACTACAACTTTGAGCGCGTCAGAGAATTTAAGTATCTTGGAACAACAATAACTGAAGATAATAACGGATCACAAGAAATAAACAATAGGATCCAAGCTGGGAACAGATGTAGCTACGCCCTTCGAGACCTGATAAAATCGAAACAACTAACAAGACGAACAAAGATAAATCTATATAAAAAAGTTATAAGACCAGTAGTGATGTACGGCAGCGAAACTTGGACAATAACAAAGGCAAACGAAGAGCGACTGCCAGTTTGGGAGAGAAAAATCCTAAGAAAAATCTTGGCCCGTTACTGGATGGGGCAACGGGACAATATAGAATAAGAACAAACAAAGAGTTAGAAGAGGTTATACGCAGACGCCAACATAGTTAAAGAAAATAAAGTCTAGAAGACTCCAGTAGACAGGCCACCTCATAAGACACTCTAACGAAAGAATAGTGAGACTGGTGTGGGAAGAAACCCCCAACGGGAAAAAGACCACTTGGACGACCCCGGCTCCGGTGGCGGGATAATATAGCAAGAGACCTTAACGCTATGGATGTAGAGAACTGGATGGAGCTAGCAAAGGACAGAAACGAATGGAGGCATATTGTCAAGTCGGCTAAAACCCACACGGGGTTGTAACGCCACGGAGTAAGTAAGTAAGTAAGTAAAGACATAAATACGTATTTTCAAACAAGAAATTCTCAATATGCTTAAGATAATCATTGCCAAAGAACCTCCATATAATAATTTATTAAATTATCCTCCTCAAAATTATTTTAGTTCTATATACCAGTAGTTAACATATATTCTTTTTTTCTAACTTTGTGGCAATTAGTAAGATTTCAACAAATTTTATAACTAGCCTTTAATTTTTTTTAATTCACAACCCATATTCTCAAACAATCTTGAATTGATTAGTACATGTATAGTACCAACACTGCAGTTGAAATTTGTCATGGCTAGGAAAATTTGTTCCACAAGGGACTGACTTTATAATTTAGTTAAATGTGTTACTGAAAATGTGGCAGCAGATTTATGGCATACCTACACGATAAATTAACACGTATGTAACATAAAATAATGTTTAAATAAAGAAAATTCCAAAACATAAAACATTTTTAGTTATGATAAACATACTGGCAAATGTGAACCGAACTCACGTGACAATTGTTTCATAACACAAATGTAATCAATTTGTCATCATGATTTTTTAATAACACTGCTATTATAATATAATTTGTTTTATCTAGAAAGTGACATAGTTTTTTTCTTTCATCAAAAAAACTACGAAAGAATAAAAATGTTACCTATTTACAGTTTTTTAATGTGCATAAATCTTTGTAATTATTTTACGTAGTACAAAAAGGAAAGAGTTTTACTTATATGAAGATACCAAATCTACACAATATAAGTCTAGTTCATAATCTCAACAAATGTCTATAAAACGGTTCTTAGTCTCTTGTTTCCATTATTAATTTCAGCTCTAATAGATTTCTGTAAAACACTTCCTGAGAACAAGAGCAGACAGGGACTAATGGACAAATAGACATGGTGAGTTGATTCTATCAGTGCTTCGTTTTTTCAAATTTGACGTGAATATTAAAAATAAAAAAAATTCCAGTAACTGATATTTTGAAATTAATATATTTTTTATCCAAATCTGGCCCCTTTGTAATATTCTAGTAAGTATATAAAGTAAATTAACTTTCTTTTCTTCACTATAAAAATTTGATTTCCTGCAGTTCTATGAATTATTTATTACTTCATTCACGTAAACTTAGGGAACAATAAATAAAAATAAATCATAAAAATACTTTCCATATTTTTTTTTAATTCAATAATAGAAGAAACATGTTTTTCTATTTCACTTCCCACTGTGATGCAACATCTGGAACAGCATGTTTTTAATAAAACACCCACCATGTAATACAACTACCCTATTAAAATCTGGTTTTGTTGAATGATATACGGGGTGACGATTGTTTTTTCAGGAAGTTGAATACCGCCCTTTAATAATGACAGTCGAATACGAGGCAAATTAAAAATAGGCCTAGTTTGACATGCGATGAAATAATGTGAAGACGCTGGTAGTGGGAAAATACCCCGTATTTTTTAACTCAAGTGACTAAGTAGAGTAAACTAGAAATAAACACAAGAAATAAAGAGTTTAACTGAGTTAACTAAATTTTCATAAAATAATATTAAAACAAATATAAAATAAATAAATTTATCTCTAGATAATTAAAGGAATTTTGGTAGCGGAGAAAGCAAAAAGCTTTTTTCATTAAAAAAAATAATCGTTTTACAGAAAATTTTAATATTTTAGAATAATTTTAATAGAATATCTTTTGCTTGAGTAAATTAAGCCAGATTCTCAGCATCAACAATAAGAAAAAAAAAATCTTGTTAACTTTAAATTTTTTGCAATAACAGTAGAAAAAATAGAATTTTGTTCTAGATTTTTTAAAATAATCAACGAAATTTGCAACTGAAAGTTACTTAAAGCGATAATTTAATTCCTATATATGTTTTGTTGGTAGGAGAAAGTGATACACATACTATTGTGTTTCCTTATCTCTTCTATAAAAAAGGAGATACCTTGTAAATATTACTGCAAACAATTGTTTTGAAGATACTTGCTCTTATAATTATCAATACAACCAATTTTAAATAAATACCATTCACAGGAGCACACAATGCAAAGCGAATAAAGATTTTTATTATTGGTTGAATTACAAAACTGGTAAAAATAATAAAAAACAATAATAATGAAATAAATAAATAAATATAGAAATGAAGAATTGGATTTTTTGACACAAGAAATCTCCATGGATCAACTTTTGTTCAAAGATTTGAATTTTAGCTTTGCATCCTTATTTACTATCAACTTTTGGACTAAAGTAAATTGAACTAAATTGCAAAATTTTACATTATTTATCTGGTCAGGCAGCTTGCATGATTGTTCTGTATTTATTCCTATTTTATTAAGCCATCTCTTCAAATTAATTCTGAAATATAAATCACCACTATAATTTTAATTTAAAGAGAAAATTTCTAAAAAATCAAAATTTCAGTAAGAAATAAAGAAATATTTCTGCGTATTTAAATAATTTGTTATAGTTTGTTATAGATGTAATTCTCCTTTCAGGTAGAAAAATATGAAAAATATATACATACAAACAGTTTATTTCCTGCAAATATCGCTCTGGTCCTCTCTCCATACGCGTTTCGATCACCTCATGATCTCGTCAGTGGAGCTGTATCGGACCGAGAGCAACATTAGCAGGAAATAACTGATATATGAACCATAAATTTCAAGGTATGTCGGCAGGATATTGCACCTGCCATCTACAGACTTCGATGTCAAACTGAAAAATATCGCCAGTCTAACGACATCTATGACTCACTGGAGTAATGTGAAATTTTTAAAAAATCAAAATTTCAGTAAGAAAAAAGAAAATTTCTAGTATTTGAACCTTCAGTGAATCTTTTAACAACTTGATAGTATTTTTAAAAAACAAATATATCTATATTTGACGGTGATAGTAATGTTTTATATATCTATGTGAGTTTGAGAAGCACACCATTCAACGGCCAGATGAGGTACTTGTGCGCGTTTTAAAAGCAGTATTTGACTCTATATCTGAGTCACTTACCTCGTTTATTAACCATTTCTTAATGGTGAATTTTCTGATATTCTGAAGATTGGTAAGGTTACAGCAGTTCGTAAAAAATGTAATACAAGCTTATGTGTTTTGATAACTACCGATTGGTATATGTGTTGAGTTGTTGAGATTTTAGATATACAGATGTATATTAGTATCGTGCCTCATTAGATTTTTATAATGTTCTAGTAATAATCAGCACGTTGCTAGAGATGGAAGATTAACAGAAACTTTAGCAATGTAATTTGTGAATTCTATTTCTAAAAAAATGGATGAAGGTAAACCTATTTCTTGGGTTTTTTTGATCTTTCAAAAGCCTTTGATTCTATCAATGTTAATTTTGGTCCAAAAAGAAAGTTCTTTAATCTAGGTATATGCGACATTATTGACTGGATTATCACTTTTCTTATCAATCATAAAATATTTACCCACATTGACTGTTTTGCCTCTAAAGGGTGTTGATCTTGGGATCCGTAAGGGTCAATTCTGGATTTTTCAATTTTTATTTTTTTGTAAATATTTTACCATTAAATATATCGAAAGGTATTCTAATTAACTACGAGGATAACATATGTATTTTCGTCAACTCTTGATGACCTCTAGGATACTATAGCGTTGGTATGTAGGGAATTTAGTATAAGGTGCATAAAAAATAAATTGTTTTTAAACTCTAATAACCTGAGGTTATCATATTTGGTAGACAATGACAAAGCAAAAGTTTTAGGGCTGGTAATAGATCAGGGAATGTATTGTGAGGATCAGATTGTTCATATTTGTATAGTAAGGATTACTTTGCATTGTTATAATTTGTCGTATCATACTGTAGTATGGAGTGGTGCTGTTCAGATTATTAGAATGAAATGTAATGTAATGGCATCCCAAGTTTATTGGGTGAGGTATGCTTTCAAATGTTGTGTGTGGGTCAACAATAATCAAAGTGTTTTAAAGTTGGCTCAATTAATTACTAAATGTCATTATTTTTAAATAGTTTTTTAATAATATGTGACTTCAACTAAGTAGTTTGGTTGTTCTAGTTTATAATGTCTTATCCAAGCTATTATATTATTTGGTCTTATAGATATATACATGTTTTTTTTTTACTTCACAGTTTATTATTTAAATAAAAATATTTTAATACTATTAAAACACTGTATAATTTATGCAAAACTTGACTGTAATATGCTTAAATAGGTTAAAATTTTCAGATAGATTAATAGAAAAAATTCTGCCCATATGAAGGACATTTACGGGACATGCTGTATACTAATAAGAAACGATATTGTATAGCGTGCCAACTTCTCATACCCAGAGATTGATTCGATTCGCCCCTCACAGTAAAATGCTGCGCCGAGCGCTTCAGGTATATTGAGAGTGTAATTGAATTTCACCCCCAAAAGATGGTTTGCCGATTATGCCTGGGAGGACCACATACGTCTTATATGATATAGCAATATTAGGAAAAAGTGTTTTCAAATTGCGGTTGTGGTATCTTCCTTTTTTTTTTGCGAAATATAATGGGTTTCGTATTTTTTATTCGCTTCAGTCAGACTGATAATAAAACTCAAAGAATTAGAACTTTTTTTTTCATTTTAGTCTTCCTTGTAAATTATGGGGGTGAATAATTGGTGTTCTCCCAAGAAAACAACTCACCGATTATATTATAAAAGATCACATACAAACTGTATGATATATAAGTATCAGGAAAAAATATTTTTCAATTATTGTAATAATATAGCTTTATCACATTGGTCAACTTGGAAATTATGGTTTTAGAGTTTGGGGATATATTTCGTGGAACTGCTTCTTCATGTTTCGCCTATATTTACTCAATGCAATTTTTAGGGATCTTTATCCTTCGAAATTAGCTTATAATAGAATTGTAATGGTGTTTTTTTTTATAGATTTTGTCTTCTCTCTACCCTAAATCCAAGTGTTTGTTAGATTTCAGTATTTCACGAGACGTATCATTAACATTTTTGTAAAACAAATTTTGATAAATCCTTATCTCTATTTCTTTTTAGAAGATCTAGAAATATCCTTGAGTTTTTTAGTGATGGAGTTATAAATTCATTCGCTTGTCTGAGACTAGGAATCTTATTCCATATTAATTTAATCTGATTTTCATTCATGCTCCGGACTTCCTCATTTATGTGGCTTTTTGGCAGTACACAAAGGAATTTTT
This sequence comes from Diaprepes abbreviatus, assembly GCA_034092305.1. Lineage (NCBI taxonomy): Eukaryota > Metazoa > Arthropoda > Insecta > Coleoptera > Curculionidae > Diaprepes > Diaprepes abbreviatus. Next base: position 39 of record JASJET010000089.1, on the reverse strand, counting down.
ACTCCTTCCTTTATGAGTCTGTCCGCATTTCAATTTTCC